>CM049378.1:26751385-27951385 GCA_026937815.1 Etheostoma perlongum | reverse complement strand
TGAAAAGTACTTGAGTAACACTCTTGACTGTAAGAGGGAAATGCCGTCCTGAAAGAAACAGATTCCAGTCATTACGTTAACAATGATTACAATTTTCCTATCCTTCATTTTCATAGTTTTAATGCCAGGAAATGCACCCACACCAGTGCCGTAGTACCAGAATCCATCATTTTAATGTTCTTATTGCATCTGACCACAGCTCACTGAACAGAACTTTCAAATGGAGATTGCACTAGTGCTATAAAGGTTAAAGTTTAAAATTATAAAAAATGAT
Organism: Etheostoma perlongum; assembly: GCA_026937815.1. Taxonomy (NCBI): domain Eukaryota; kingdom Metazoa; phylum Chordata; class Actinopteri; order Perciformes; family Percidae; genus Etheostoma; species Etheostoma perlongum. The sequence continues at coordinate 27,951,111 of CM049378.1, read as the reverse complement.
AAAAGATACTATATATAAAGCATAATGGAACAGAATGTGATCAGACTTTTCATCAGAAAATGCACTGGCAGGTGAAAGACTGAAACAGACCCATATTCCCACGCAAATACTGTGCATTATAATTCAAAAGATGATTCAAAGAGCTGCTGACACTGGTTGATCGATGTTAACGTTACTGTAGGCCTACCTAGCAAAAATGTCAGATCACTTTTAGCTTTGTTAACAACATGTGTATGTGTACTGTAATTAAATTTACTACATGATGGCTTTAAAAGCAACAGGTGAACAAAGAATGAACATTCACAGCTGTTTACAGGGTTTTTCCTAACTCAGAATGAACCTTTGTGGGGACACAATGAAGAAGGAGGTCTGGGTGATACATTTTCAGGCACAAATTTATAGGGAAAGGTTTGTTAAAATTTGCACTTATAAAAAAAAAAAATTCACACACGTGATCTGAATCTGATCTGAACACAAGAGAGCTTGTAAAAAAAATCTGGACTTGTAAATTGAAATTTGCACTCGTAGACCCCTGTATTCTCAATGTGAAATCACAAAAAAAAATTCACAAATGTGTTGAGTGATTTTTACGTGAACAAAATGACAGATGCAAACTTGTAATGCAACATTTACTTGTATACTTTTTTTTTTTACATCACAACCACATCTCAGTGATTACAACCTGTCGAATCTGTCACTGCAACTTCACATATGTCTCGCATCACAAAGCACTTTTTGCATTACATTTGGTGCAAAACTAATTTGTACCTGTGGACTTAGGCAGTGGAGCTCTGAGCCAACAGAACGGGGAAAGCAGGGCTTTGAGGGACAACTCTGTCTGGCTTATATAGCATGGATGGTTGGTGGAATAGCAAGCTAGCGATAGCAACTAACCAGCCAGCTCACTTCTAAATAAACACCTTTTAATTATCTCAACACTGGCGGTGAGCTCCAGGTCCTGCAGCTGCAGCCTGCAGATTCGCCACTTTGTGATGCGAGAGAGCACATATGTAAAGTTGCAGTGATAGATTTGAGAGGTTGAAATCTCTCTCAGTTGTGGTTGTGATGGAAAATGAACCTGAGTTAAAAAAGTATACAAGTAAATGTTTTTCTATGACATTTTCTATGAGTGCAAATTTCAATTTACAAGATTGTGTGTTTTTTTCTTTGTGTGACTTCAAATTCTGATTCACATTTGTCTGAATTTTTTTTTTACAAGTGCACATTTGAACATACAACTTCGGATTTTGGTTCTGCAAGTTCTCACATTGTATTGTACAAGCTCTCACATTTTTGCATCATATTTACCTTCGTAGCTGTGAGATACATCAGCCTGATTTCTGGCTTGTGTGAAGTTCAGTTCAATGAGCTTCAAGTTGCATCACACATGTATTTCTGTTTCTTGCTGCTAGGAGGATATATGTTGGATAAATTAAATTAATTGTTACTAAAATTCCTCTTTATTAGTATGAGGTAGGTATGTAGAGATAAGTCTGGTATTGCGAGACTATAGGTTGCAGGTAACTGAAATGGAATAAAGCCCTAAGGAGTAGTATAGTACTTAAAATAGCAGCTCAAATACATCAGAACATATGCTTACTTTGAGATTAGGAAAAAAAATCTATATATGACGACATATGACTATCTACGTAATAGTCATTTGTCTGTTTACTTTCAGCTTTTTTTGTCCTTGTTTTTAGCTATTATGTCTGTTTCTGTGCCAGTACAAAAACCAAAGTCAGTCAAATTCCTTTGTATGTGCACTTACTTGGCCCATAAAAATGTCTTTACTATAGCCTAGATATTAGATTATTACATAATGATATTGAAAATAAACAATTTGGAGATTTAAGTGGACACAGATTTTTTTATTCACATTTTAATATCTAAGCGGATCTATCTATGCACTTATTTATGGTCTTAAATGTAGATGGACTGTTCTTATATAGTACTTTTCTAGTCTTACCTACTGCTCAAAGCTCTTTTACATAGTACAGGAACCATTCTTACATCGTGGCCGAGGCTACCTTACAAGGTGCCACCTGCTCTTCTGATAAACACTGACACACATTTACACTGCACCCCAGCAGTGTTTGGCCCACGGACACTTCAATATGGGACTGCAGGGCCAGGGATCAAACTACCAACCTTCCGATGGCAGGCAAACACTCTACCACTGAGTCACAGCCACCCTTAATAGTAACCAAACAATATGACATTTACACAAAAATAGCACTATACAAGAGACTTACAAGATATGTACAGAATTGAAGAGATCCAGAATTGCTTGAGTAGAAACATATCATGCTGTCCAACAGACGACTTAGGACAGCCAGACAGCAAAACTAATTTGCTAAATTGAAATATCCTCCGGCTTTAAAATTCATGTGATATGACTATTCTGCGCTTGGATGTCGGATTTATATGAAAGCTTATAGTTTAGTATCACATGCGTGACTGATCTACATGATTACAGGCTGATGTAAAAATGGTTGAATAGAGCCACTGCTATGTGATCATGTCATCAGCTTTGACAGTGGGTTTTATCCCCATATTATATTGGTGGTTACAGTGGAGCATGCATGCGGCAAATGAGGATAGGAAGACCTGCCAATCAATACTTACAAAGATGAAGAAGTCCAGCCCACAGAGGAAGTCAACAGTAGTTCAAAGCAAAAGGTTAGCTCACTTTGATATTTATGCTATTTGACTCTTGGTGGTTTCGGAAATCCAATGAAATAAGTCAATAAGCCAAATAGACATATTTGGATTTCTTGAGTGAATGCTCTCAGAGCATTAGTTTTTTGTCTGGAAACATTTTTTACCAAATGTATTTAACCAGACAAGCTTTCTTTCCCTTCAAGAAGCAATAAACATGTACAATTTATTGAAAAACCTGTCAAGTGGTGAAGTAAAAAGAGCTACGACATGACTGATCTTCAGTGATTTGGCACCTAATGGGCCAGAGGCACTTTGGTGGCGACGTTTAGGTTTAGGTGGGTGTATGATCAAGTGTTGTTCTGGAGACACCTGGCTGCTCCAGCTAATCTATTCATTAAACCCTCTTAATGGCCTCTTGTGCTTCAGGATCCATCATGTCACAATAATGGCTTTTACTAGTGAAGGACGCTTTTAACTGCATTTGACTGATTAGAAAAACTATCCCAGTTCGTGTGGTGGAGAAAAGAAATGCAATGGCTGAACACACCGTATTCAATTTCATTGCCAGGCCGGGTGAACCATTCACTGGTATAGACTCAATTACGTTAACATGGGTGACATTACAAGGGAAAGAAGAAGTTAATGGGTCAGGAATTTGACAATTTGAGATACTTTCCTCTGAAAAGGAGAACAAGGTCTTCAAAGAATGATGAGTACTCTTTGGTCAGACACATGACAAAATTGCCCTAGGCGGAAGAATTTTCGAGAACATATAACAAAGAAAAAAGAAAGAGGCACCGAAAGAAGATGATGATGCCTCAGAAAAAAACAAAAGATAGTGAAAGAAAGTACACTCTGACAAAAGAAAAAAAACTGAAAAAGACATGATTATTTAAGCCTTTGCAAGATCCTTTTGCTTGTTAATGAAGATTTTCTATCTTGGTTTTATTGTAGCGTGTGCATCTTTAAGCCATACTAAGAGCCAGAAATTTGAAACTCTCAGCTTTGCTGCAGAGGCAGAAATGATGGCAGATTCTTGGGTCTCGGCCAGGCTTTATAACCGCATAACGTTTAACTTTCTATAAATACCACGGGACACAGTCCAAGTTGATCAAGCGTGATTGAATCTGAAATGACTCCAAAGACGAGAGCCAAGTTTCCTTTAGATACTTCAGAGGAACTGCTTGCCCCTGCCCAGCTTTTTGACAGGGCACCAGTCTGAGTCACTCCACGGTTTTTCAAGGTAAACCAGAGTTATTTAAGCAAAAATAATGATTGCAATACACAAAATCCCAAGGAGTATTGGTATCTTAAAAGGGCAGTTGAGCTGTTTTTGTTGTATTGAGTGTCTGTAATCTGGTTTGTGCACAAAGGGATTCCTGTCCTAAAATATTAGTTTACATGTTGTTTCCTTCAAGGGTCCGATCATTGTGTTTTAATTTCATCTGGACACTACACTGGTCTCTAATGGTAGTTCAATTTAACCATTTGTTAATCCCACTTAGTTACAATTGCTACATTTTGTGGAACAATGGGTCCTATAGTTTTTAGAAAGAGGAACGCTAAAGCAACTTCTCATTTTAAGCCAACGAAATGACAATTATAGCTGGTAAATGTAGCTAGCCACCCTTAGACTTAATTCAAATTGCCATGAGCATTTTCGACCATTTGCTGATATTTAATGCACTATTAATAGATAAAATAATCATCACATTAATTGATAATGAAAATGATCATTTAGTTGCCGTCCTCAGAAACACAATTATTCTTGTGTTGCATTGTAGAGCCAATTAGCCGACATATTAAGGAAACATTTAACTGCTATTCTGTTCTGATAACCCTGTTCGGCTACTTAGCTTAAGTACTTACTCAAGTTTTTAAACAGTGTGTTTTCACTTTTAACGTTAAAAGAAAAAAAGGCTTTCAGGATGAAGACTAACCGATGTTTTTGACAATATGAACCGAGCTGTCTTGGGTAACGTTGGCTAGGGTGCGCTGCAAAACAGAGCCGCTAACCTAGAGCCCTAAACTCTTAACACCATGTCTACAAAGGAAGTGTTGCTTCTATGGGATGTGCTAGTAATAAACATGGCTTCTTTTTACGTAACATGCAAGCCAACAATGTAGTTAGTTAATGATGTACTCTCTTTGGCCTTGGAAGTAACACTCATTTACTACTGTAGTTAGTTTGCTTGTTAGCTTGACATGTTAAAAATGCAGCTTAAGTCTTGTGTTTTGCAAAGGCTTAACAGAGATGTCACTCTCCAAATGTCTCTGTTACTTGAATTCAGTGCACACTGCTTCAACATGTAGAGGAATCCAAAGTTTGACGGACCTGCTGTGCCGAGTTACATTTGCTAAACTATGAATGGACAATCCTTATTTAGTAGAGTGGTTCAGGATAACTGATGTCAGACTCTGTAGTTATCGATTGGTGCAGTATAAGCTTTACTGTTTCTCTGTAATGTCCCCAAAAAAAGGATCCAGATTGGAGCTGAGTTGTTTATGCATCAGCGTCTAGGACTGCACGACGTCTCGCCTTATAGTAGGAAATGTGAGTGGATGAAATAAATGATTGAAGGATTCTAATAATGTTTTATATAGTCGAGTTGGCAAGCATAATCGCTGCACAACTCAAATCCAATTCCACCATATTTTTGCTAGTCAGGTCACTTCATTCATTCTGTTGTAATCATGATAAATGGGAGTCTCAGTGGGCATTTTTTGGAAACACAAACCCACTTTAGTGTTGCTCCGTCAGTCCACAGCATCTGTAAGTGTCTAGCTATAGATTGCTGAGAGGTCTCTTTTTTTTTGGATGCTCCTTTTTCTTGAATAAATGTGGAGTATATACAAGCTAACCCAGCCGTTCAGACAGTGATGCCAGAGGCAGGGGGCTGACATCCCTCCCCACACGCAGGCCTCTGATTGATTCTTTGAGGTTTCAACGACTGAATGTAATCTCCCTAATGTCTGGGCACAAACAACGGAAAATTAGACAGTCCTGCATGCTCCTTGACATTTTACATGCTTCCTTAACTGATGACCTGTCCCCCTCAGCCACTTGTCCCGCCAGTTTAACTGATAGAACAACATATTCTAGAGTGTACCTGCTTGAAGCTACATATCCTCCACTCCAACTGCTCCTGCAGTTTTAAACACAGTCACCCTTCTCGCTGATGGAAAAACCACAAAGTGACACCAGTTCCACCACTTGAACTTGCATTTAATCAGGTGGTGTGCCTCCTTTGCGGTGGCAAGCCACTGATTAGATTTGGAGATTGAGAGCCATTACAGGAGGCTGCAGTTGGATAATGACTTAAGTGCTGTTTCGCCTTCCTTTCTCTTCAGGAAGTGATTTATCTGGATGGGCCTGGCCTTAACTGACTGGGAGGTGCCCAATGGTGAGGAGTACCATTCATCGATCATATCACCCAGCTCTGACCCCATCAACACTCACTGCCTTCCCAATGGTGATTTATGCTTTCTGTACATGGAAAAGTATTACAGTATAATACTGGTTATATTCACAGCTTATGATATGTGATGTTGCTTTCATTTGTTCTTGTCCTTCAAATTTGTCCATTTGTCTGTCATTTTAGAAATGTGATAGAGCTAAAATGATTAGTTGAGAGATAGATCAGTCGATTGGCAGAAAACTAATCACCAATCACTATTTTTTCATAATTAATTGTTTAATCCATTTTAAAGGAAAAATTGGGAAAGATGTGAAATATTCTCTGTTTTAAGCTTCTCCAACAGGAAGTTGTGATGCTTTCTCTATTTTTTATCATTGTCTATCAAAGTAAGTATATTTAGGTTTTTGATAGTTGGTCGGACAAAACATGACATTTTAAGAATTCACCTTTGACCCTTGAAAATGTAATTTGGTCGAATTAATCTGAAAGTAACCCACATTTAGCCTAATCCTGAAACCTTATGTTTTAAAATGTATGTGATTCATTGTTGTTGCAGCAATGGTATTGTATGCCATTGGATTTCTTAAAAGGCAGCAAACAGTCATTCTCCATGATTTTTCAATCTAGTGTAGAATAAAAAATGTGCCCACTCATAACTTCTTGCTGGGGGCAACAAAAGGGGCATGCAATAGATCAATTGACAGCGTACTGCCTGATGCACTTGGTCAATTGGGTCAGATAATCACAAATAAAATCTTAAATTTTGAAATGGAAGGATAAAAGGCTGAAGTGATTCGCAAGCTATAAAGTGTCATGTAGAATAATTGCAGTGTGACAGCAAAAAGCATCATCAACAGTATTAAACTCAGTCTACATTCACTGGTTTCAATACTTCAAACTATTGAAACCAGTGAATGTAAATAGTTTTTCCTTTTCTAAGAATCACGAACGCAGTCATTATTCTGGTTTAATCGTTAATCGCTTTGCAAGTTATTGAAAGTGGAACAACAATTATCCACTGAAGATCCAATATCAAGTTAACTCTAATTGTTTTGTGTAGGTGGAGAGAGCCATAACAGCTGCTGTCAGCTGAGTAACACAGCCCCTTCTACAAACACGTGTATTGTTGCTTCATTTCATAAAGGAATATTAAGCCCTAATAATCCATTACATTACGGGGAGTGTCTATCATTGTTTGGCTGGTCAAACAAAAACAAGATAATGTTCATATGTCCACCACAATGATGCCAGTAGTGGAAGAAGTACTCTATTCTTAAGTAAAAGAAGAAGTAGGCCTTTCATAGTCTAAAAAGTCCTGAGTGTACAGAACAGAAGTATTATCTGCAAAATGTAGATAAAGTACTCATGCAGAATGCCTCATGTTATATACTATTATTATTTTTATTCCATTCTTTTTATTTTATTTTTATAGTTTTTATTACTATTAAAGCTTTAGTGCGTAACGTTTTGATATTATCGAACATCAGTTACATTTAAGCCATTGCCAAATGAGTTGTTACAAAGCTAATTAAGACTATCAGTCTATATTTTGCAGTATGGCTGTGTACAGAAACTAGTGTCTTTCTTCCTTGGCTACTAGCAACTGTGTGGAGGTCTGTGTGTGTGTGTGTGTGTGTGTGTGTGTATGTGTGTTTAACCTTTCAGCCTGTGAAAGGTTAAAATAATGTCCATCACAACCTCCCAGCGCCCAAAACAATGTCTTCACACTGCTTGGCTCGTTCCATCAAAAACCCAAACCTTATAAATGTGAAGCTGAAATCAGCAAATATGTTCTATTGTCATTTTTTTTTGCATTGAAGTTGACTGAACAATTAATATCAGCAACTACTATCAAAACTAGTTGCAAATTAATAAATAAATAAGCAGACTTATCAACTAATCGACTGATTGTTGCAGCTCTAATAGTAGTTGTATGCTGCTGTCATGGAGTTGCCATCCAGTGAAAAACATGTATCTCAGAATTTTGTGATTTTAAATTCTCAGATTTTTGAAATCAGAAAATCCTTCTTATGTTATGACAGGTAAAGCAGGTGGACCACAATGCAAGGCAACAATAATGTAATTCAAGGTTTATGCAGGCAAGGCAAAACTGATCATAATAGAACAAAACCAAGGAAGCAACAAAGTCTGCACTGAAAACTAAGGACTTAAATACAACCCGAGGAGATAAGGTACAGGTGGAGAGCTTGGAAGCTCAGGTGAGGGGAATGAGGTGATTAGGCAGGAAAGGAGCTGATTTGTTGGCAAAAAAACTCTGAAGGCAGAGACAGACTCACAAGGCTGATTCAGGGCAGGCTTGTAGATGGGCAAAGGAGGGAAAGGCAGCACAGGAACACGGCATGAAAAACAGCAAACAGCAAACCCAAAACCCAGAAGACCAGTCTTCACCAAAGGTCTGAGGACATCTGGACACAGATCCAGACCTAAATTAAAATGAGTTTAAAATCTATAAGATTATCTCAAAAATGCATTCTCACAAAGCTCAATCCAAGACTGTGTTCTTAGACATAATAGGCTACAGTATATAGTAGACTGAACTAAGAACTGTGAGCATGGGACTACCTACATGTCTGTTTTGCAGATATTACATTTTGGTCACATCTACAGACATTCATTCTTAACAGTTCCGACTAAGCCATTGACATAACATTTGAACTCATGCAATAACACCAATGTGTGTGTGAATATTTTATGTGCATGTGTGTGTGCATGACATGAAAACATACCTATACATTACCTCTTTAATGAATTCTGTCATTACATTGACATATAGCACTGCAGTCCAGTAATATCCACAGTGCAAGTATGTAATATCAATACCACCACACGTGTGTGAGCATCATTACTGCAGATGTACTTTGTGTTTCTATATTTACACATAAGCTGCTTGATTAGATCAATAGAGCTAAGCCATGAAGATGACATATAGCATGATATCTGTTTACAGCCAACAATACCACAGGAGCAGCAACAGCACCTGACACAGCGGCCATTGTGTTCCCAGTAATAACTTCCACTAGGGTGGACAAGTTGATCTCAGCTGGGGGAGGCCCGGCTTCAAAGGTTACCGTATCGATTTGATGCTCAAAAGTTTTTACAGGAACTGAGGGGAAAACTTTGGAGGACTGCCTGTGCATCTCCCTGGGGTGAAAATGATCCAAAAGGAACACCCAAGCTGAAAACATGAGCACATATACACACACACGTACGTTATACAGTAGTTATACTCACCCACACGCAGGAATACAATATATAGACCCACAGACCCACAGAGATGTGCTCACACATGAAACATTGTCTGGTGAAAGCTAAGAAAAAGCACCAAGAAAGACAATTGGATTTTTTAACTTAACCCTCCTGTTGTCTTTGGGTCCAAAACATTTCTGTATCAGAAATTTGGGTTTCTTTCAAACAAATTGTCCAAAAAGTAACGTGGATGGTTCCCAACAATGTTCCTCACAAGTTAAATAAATAATAAGTTCACTACTTTCATTGAATTTGTATGTTTTTTGTATTTTATAGCATTTGGAGAAAAAAAAACAATTGGTAAAGGAACTTTAAAAATAGTGTAAAAAAAGAGAGAAAATGTCAATAAAAGTGACAAAAATGTGAAAAGATGTCGAAAAAGTAACAAAAATGCCAAAAAAGGTGACAAATGTAAAAAAAAAAAGAGCTTTAAAATTTGGGGAAAAACCCACGCAAATTTCAAAAGGCTCCGAAAAAGTCGACAAACGTTAAAAAGGTGACAAAATCATTGGGGGAAAGCCACAAAAGTGTCGAAAAAGACAACCAAAACCTTAATAAAAGGTTTTTCATTTTAAATTTTGATTCAGAAAAACAAAGATTTCCAGGTCGGCGTGAAGACTATGACACAGCCACACCACACACTGTTTTTCCAATTGGTTTTTATCAGGGTTACAAATAGAGTAGATCAGCGTTTCACTAACCCCTTGAGACTTTCAACGTCAAGCTAAGTATGCCTACGTACCCCCAGTCCCTGCACTCGTGTATGTCCTTTTTCCTGCATTCCCCATACGTTACTCTCTCTACCCCAGTTTGGGAACCCATGGAGTAAATGGTCATACTGTACGTAGCCTCAATTGAAGTTAACACTAAACTCTTACTTGACAGAGATATATGCTCTTTTGTTTTCACTCTGTGCAACACACTCTTCTATGGACACACATACCTTTCTTTTATTCCAAAGCATTAGAATGTAATTGCAACCAATTACATTTTTTTGTATAGTTGCCAGTTTATTAAGTAGACTTAGTTTAAACCAATGCCGCCTAAAACAAATCATTCTTTCATGAACGTTGTAATGTTCAGCTTGTGATTAATTCTTTTAGAGAGGTATTGATCCAACTGTATGATGATTGTATCATTATGGAGGTTGTAGTTTGTGGTGCTGTTACCCTATTGCATTATAATAGTGTTTCTGGTTTTTAATCTACCCAAATGGATTATTCATAGAATTATAGATGCAACGTTGAAGGTTTTATTCAACCTTAATCACTCGTTTAAAGGAACTCTTGAATATCAGGGCAACAGGGAAAGCAAGGCTGCAGATTTATTGAGATATAGTCTTTAGTTCACAGTGGTCAGTGAAGTAGTCTCACTTTGCCAGACCCTCCTCCAAAGTGCGCTGATGGAGGGTCTGGCTGCTCCACATAGTATTCAGGGATGAGAGGAAAACGAGCTTGGGTTTAATGGCAACAGAATCATGGGCAGCGCTGAACTCTGCACAGAGCTGCTGCAAAATAGTCGTATGAGCAAAAATTCAGATTGGACAGATAGTCTAGCTAGTTGTCTCAATTTACCTTGCAGAGATCTGAGGAGCAGTCCTCATCAATCCACTGAATTTAAAATTCCAACACCAAGAAAGGTGAAGGAAACAAAAAATACATGCATCAGGCGCAATTTCCTGCGGCAACGGTGTAATCCCGAAAGTGACGTCAAGGATATAGACTATCAGTGAAGCAACCCACTCATGTCAATTTAATTTATAATATAGTCCCAACATGTAGTGACTTTACAATCTGTACAGCATATGACACCATATATCCTTAAAACCCCCAAAAACTTTAATGGCGAGAAAATGACAGAAGCCTCAGTAAGAGCAACAGAGGAAGGAGCCCTCTTCCAGGACAGATGGACATGCACTAGATGTGTGTACAGGTAATTCATAGTCTGCCATGACCCACTGGTGCAACCTGGTGGGAAAAAAGTTCAAAGTTTTGGATGAAAGGTCTGTAGCCAATATGAGAACTTAAGATAAAGTTGTATTTTAAAAAAAAGAAAAAAGGTTAGTGGTCCTCTGGTATTTTACCATTTGTCCAGCACTGTGTAATACGTTAGGAAGCAGAGTGGACATACAGATGGAAAGTAGTGATGTAGATTCTTAGATGTGGCTTGAGACCCAGCAGCTGTCTATTCTGCAGTGATTTAGCACCTGACATGGGTAAGCTTTGTGGCTCAATAGCACTAAAAGGCTCATCCTGTCTAATGGGGTTCCTCTATGACGCAGACAAGGGGAGACAACCCCTCCCTTTCTTTTACTCTGACATATTATCCAAAACACACACACACACACACCACGCACGCACACACACACATACACAGACACATGCTGTCCTGCACACTAATGAAAAGGAAGGGAATTGAGACGATGGTGCACGACAAACAGTTGCTTTTGAGAAACGGCTCTTGTCGGAGGCTGTCATCGATTTGTCTTTACCGAGGACAACTCGTTTACACAATGTGTGGGAGGAGGCCCAGTCGGCAGTGATCATTACTGGACCGACTGTGGTATCACTTTATTAGCTCAATGTGGTTTGATGTTTCACAAGTGTGTGTGTGTGTGTGTGTGTAAGGGGGGAGGGTTGTCATACTTCATACTGTAGTTACTGTGAGACAAGAAATATGTTTCAGGTTAATCACACTGATAAAAAAAGACACACTTAAAGTTGGAGAAGATAGAAATTGCACAATACTTCATAGTTTGAAAGTAATTTATTAGGTACTCTGAGCAAAGTTGGCCCATATGGTTTGGTACATAAAGTGCCATAAGTGGTGAATCATCATAATGGCCCAAATCAAATCAAAGGGTTACATAAGAAGATTGTGTGTTAGATGGTCTATACTAAGCTGAAGCACAGTGGGTGTAGTGCTGGAGTTGGTGTTATCCAAACAGTGTTATGAATGAAGAGCCCAGGAGTGCGTCACTGTGTAGTATACATCCCTACCCAGCAGATGGCCCCGCCTGCAAGTGCTTAGTTTGGATGGGGTGGTGGTGGTGGCGTTAGGGGTGGGGGTTATCGATTTGGCTTTTGAGATATAGCATGCAATGTTACATTTTTGGAAGGTTCTTAAAGTATTTATTGCTGGTGATGCTTCTCCACGAATACCAGTTTGCTTTGCCTCCTATTTAATTAATGACATCAATGCAAATTGGGGATAGCAAATGGTCCAAATGACTGAAGGATTTTGTGAATGGAGCACTTACTGACTGAGGAATGACGTCAGCGCAAAGCCATATCCCTTATTAGTGAGCCAGGACTGAGGGGAGGCGTCCCATTGGCTCGCAATAGCATCAGAGCGACGTGATTGGATGCCGGCGGATAATTAAACACCTACACAGTCAATGCACAAATCCAAGTGGTGGGATATATAGGCTGGTGCGTTGGTGCTGCATGCAACAGAATCAAGAGTTGTTCTGCAAGTTGAGAGAAAGTCAACTTATTGTGTTTTCCATAGAGATACATAGTGATATATATTTATATTTTTTTTGCTGGGTGATTATCACTGAAGGTAAGTTTTTGACTTTTATTGTTGGTTTATGTGTTGGAAATATACCTGTACCTGGTAAGCTGTTTGCATTTGTGTGTGGATCAAAGGGGATATGGACACAGAGTCACTGCGTTAGACTGTGGTGACGTGATTGGGTTTGTAATGGGATTAGAGTGTGGTCACTGGGGTCAACAACATCGCCCCCATCTTCCATTTTGTGAGGGTCCAGTCTGCTACTTTAAGGCCAAAGACCGACAGAGAGAGAAATGGGAAAAAGGAAGAAAAGACAGAAAGAATGGGACTAAAGTGAAGAACAGCAAATGAAAGAGGAAAAGGAAAGAAGAGATGGACAGGTGGAACGAGGTTTGAGTGTGTGTGTGTGTGTGAGAGAGAGAGAGAGAGAGCTAGCAGCTTATTACACTAATGCACTGGGCCCTTAGGGAGTTGGCAAGCTTAGAGTCCCCCCTCCCTCCTTCCCTTTTCACCCCTCCTCTTCCAGCGCTAGCAAGTGCTACATGCATTGCATAGTCTAGGACCCCCACCTAGCCTTACATACACACACACACACACACACACACACACACACACACACACACACACACACACACACACACACACACACACACACACACACACACACACACACACACACACACACACTGTCCCACAGTCATGGTACACACTGAAACCTGCAGTGTACAAAATGAGAGAACTACCTGTCCTGTGCTCTTGGCTGAGTGTTTTGGAAGAACAGTGTGTTTTTCAGAAGAAGAGTAGAGGAGATTGTTATGTGGCTCACTTTTGAAGGGGTGTTGTGTTGAAGTAAAAGCAAGAATGTGCAGCAGGACACCAGAGCAAAGTAGTGGCAAGCTGAGATGTGAATAGACCTGAGCTCATTTGTCTGGGAAGTGTCAGGAAGACCTTTTTCTTGTTGCAACTTCTTCCCAAAGCACCAGAGGATCAGGCACTAGCAGGTGTTTTTTTTCTACATACAGTATATGTTGGTTTATTGCTTTGTAGATTCTTGCAAGGTTTTGCATTTTGCAAGGTGCCTTGCAAACTTCTTTTAGCGGGGTGTGAGTATTAATGGCAGCAGTTTTGTGCACAAGGAGCTGACGGGGGTGTCTTTCTTGCTGTGTAGGGGACCATGGTTATGTTGAAGATCTCTGCTTTCCTCGTTGCCTACGCCCTGGTCATTTGCCAGATGTACTGCTCACAAGCCGCCCCTGCCAGGTGAGACCCTCATCATTCACATTTTACACTTCATCTCCCAGCTGACATGCATTTTACAGCTACTTGACATATGTGGAAAAGGTAGACGGACCTAAAATCCACAGTTGTCAGAATCACATGCAACCAGTGGGAAGGTTAGGAGGGTCTAAGGAAAAAAAATGACACCTCAAAAAAAATGCAGTAAATACTTTTCCCCAAGGGAATCAGGTAGAGTTTGTGTCCTCTAAAAATACACATAGTATAATTGATAATATATTGTCAGTACTACTAGAAAACTATGTAGAAATGGAAGTGGATGTGTATGTGGGACAGATAGACTGTAAGACATTCCAAGATAGTGTGTAATAATGTGAATTCAAACAAATTGTAAATGAATATGTTCTGGTTTATCTTCATTTATGATCATGTTATGTTACATTGTAATAACAGAATAAAATATAGGCTCCAGTTGAAAGTTACACGGTTTAAAATATGTCTGCAACCACATACTTTTATGAGAAAAAAGAATGTACTAGATCCCATATGTTCCATTTCCTAATCATTGAAGTTTGTGTATCCTATACCTCTAATCCAATTGGATCACTCTCAGTGTTAAAAAGGTAATGATGGAAACAGAAAAGAACCAACAAAAGTGAAACAAGACAGGGAAAAATTGTGTAATTTACTTCAAGGGGAGAAAAATGATATATATATATATTTTTATATGAAGCCCCATTCAAGCCACTCCCCACACTGTTCCCATGAAACTATCGATTTTGTAATAAATCTCAAGCCGGTTACACATCAGCCCCTCTCTCAGATGGGGCACTTTCCGCAGATTGTTTCCCTGCGTTGGCAGGTGGCCCTCCAACTCAGACGTCATCCCCCCCTCGAGAGTTGGTGACGTCCCAGCAAACCCCTCCCATCCCTCCCTCATCCCCTCCTGACCCCTCCTATCCATTCAGCCACTCCACCACCGCCCTACCCCACCCTAACACCCCACACAAAAATTCACCCCTCCTTTTAACTGCAGGTGATAATTCTAGCGAAGGATTTAATGCTTAATCTTAATGCCTTTTTGTCCCCCATTTCCTATGACTTCTAAACCTCCCTGCTCATCACTTCACCACAGACCGGGTTTAGAGTCCATGTCAGACCGAGTCACGCTTACGGACTACGAGTCGCGAAGGTTACTCAACGCCATTGTCAAGGAGTTTTTGCAGATGACAGCGGAGGAGCTGGAACAGCAGGCAACCGAAGGAAACAGGTACACAGATGACAAACAGATGACTCCTCTTGCTTTAACCCTTTCCCCCCCTTTTTTTGTTTAAAGCAGTTGAAATTTCCTCCCTGAGCAGAAACAGCTACTGAAAGTTTAGTCTAGTATGACTGAATGGAAAGTTGAATGGTGAAATTATAAGGTAAAAGGGACAGCTCCTTTTTGGGCTACCATGTTGGACTTTGTGTATCTTTTTAGGGATCATATCATATTCTGGTTTCACTTTTACACCACTGAAGATAGAATCTTCTAGCACCCCACTTGTGTTCAATCAGGCGTAGAGGTATGTACTGTACTTCTTAGCTGACCAAAAGAGAAAGAAAAATTGACTGTTTCAAAGAAAAGATGTTGATACACAAAACAAAACCCCTTACTCTGTCATGACCCTGCTCCCGCATGGATGAGTTTGATTTTGACTTTGTTTGAACAGACTACTATTTCCAGCCTGCCTGCCGGGCATGTGGACAGTGTATGCCTTATGGAACGAATAAGCGTGCATGATGTCAATTAAGTGGAGTTGCATGACAGTGGGAAGCGACTGGTTTCTGTTTGTACTGTGGGTGTAAAAGATGTGACAGGAGGGGAATGACTGGGGTGTGGGTGGAGGTTTGGCGCATGGGGGGGATGGAAGACAGGTTCTTTGAATGGTTGGGAACAAGCATGATGCTATAGGGGGGTGGTGGATTTTTTTTAATACTTACCTGCGATGGCATGAGAAAGAAATGCATGTGAGAGGAATGGTGTGTGAATGGAAGGAAAAAGAAAGACAGAGATGAAGAAAGTGTTACCTGCATGTTTTCCCATGCCTATGAGCCTGTTCTCTGCATGTGTTTTTGTGTGTCCCCTCCCCGACAGCATGGACAGGCCCCTAACCAAGCGGTGCTCCAACCTCAGCACCTGTGTGTTGGGCAAACTGTCTCAGGATCTGCACAAGTTGCAGACGTTCCCTCGCACGAACGTGGGAGCAGGAACGCCCGGCAAGAAGCGCAGTGCGCCTGAGAGCGACAGCTATGCAAGCTACGGCGAGACGTTTGACAGCATCTAACCCCTCCTCATCATCCCTCAGCCCCTCTTTTACCTTGATTGCATCTTCCTCCTCTTCCTGTCCTTTTCTTCCTTCCCTGTCCTCTTCCTCTTCTCATCCCACTTTCTTCCTTATTGTTTTTTGGATTGGCAAGTGCATGCTTGATTGACATGAGAAGAATATGACTTTTAATTGCAACCAACCTTTTTAGTTGTTGCCCCCCCCCTCTCCCACCCCTCCTTTTCTTTTGGCAGAAAATAATGTGCCCTTGTAATTTTTAGACAATCAGACTTACTTTTCATGAATGTTATTCAGGAGCCAGTTCCGACATCCATCTCTGTGTACTGTGCCTGGATAGTCATTTGATTGCATTTCAAAAGTCACTGAAATTTGTTGTGAGAGTTGAAAGAGATCACTTAATCAAAACATTAATAAATGACCCACTCATGCGACACCATGTTTCTTGTTCAATAAAGGTATTTTTCTACCAGGAAGCCTTAGCCCATTTTCATTCTTATGGGTCTTTTAGAAACAGTGAGTGGGTATTTCATGAACACATTAGCAAATATGGACAAAAATATTGATTTTAGAGCATCCTTGAAATAATCTGTGAAGCTCTCATCGAGTTCAAAGGTAAGAAAAAAAATGATAGAAAATATGCGATTCAACCTTGCATGCTTGATGCATATTTCTTTCAACGTCCTGTTTTTTCTGTGCTGTCATGTTGATAAAAATGAACTGTGTGAAGAAATTCTGATGTGTGTAGGTCTGTGTGTCAGTGTTGTATGGATGAATGTCACTCCAGATCTTGGTCGTTAACCTCTGGCTTGCTCTCCTGAAGCAGCGTTACAACACAGAAGCGAGCCTGCAACACGGCCACCTGCGTGACCCACCGCCTGGCGGATTTCCTCAGCCGGTCGGGGGGAATGGGCAACAGCAACTTCGTCCCCACTAACGTCGGCGCCAAGGCCTTCGGCAGGCGGAGGAGAAGCGTCCAGATGTGAGCACTCCTAAACCTTCAGGGACATGGTAAAAAAAAGTTTCTTTCTCTTCTTCCTCTTCTGTTTTTGTTCTTCAAATGGGATTTCTACCTTTTTCTTCATTGCTTTCATAATCCACCACTTGTGATCATGAAGAGAATCCTAAAAAAATAATCTTTCTCCATCTGCTATTTAAAAAAGCAACAAAAATGGCAATAAAAGGATTTAGAAGAGAAAAATGAAAGCACAATTATTCACATTTAACTTGACTTTTCACAAAATCTTGTTTTTGATCACAATTGGGATTCAAATCACTTTTTGGATCATCATGTAATGATTAGTAAATGGAAGAATGATGAACAGCAGTTAGTATTGTCCTTTGAAAAGCTTTAAATTAAGTGTCTTTCTTTCTGTCTTTCTTTCTTTCAGAGGTTGAAACCAGAAAACATCAGAAACAAAACCAACCTGTGAACAAAAGAAAATCCACAAAAACAAAATCACGCAGAAAATAAACACTGAACTGGCCCTTTATCCACGCCCTCAAGTTCCTACGGGAAATAGAAAAAGACGCCACAGGACTTCTCGTCCCCATTTCCATCCTGTTAGTGAAACCTTTTGCTTTTGGCAAATAAGAGAAAAAAAAGAAAAGAAAAAAAATGCACTTTAGTTTATGTACATGAACAAATGAACTCCTGAAGAAAAAAACATCCTAATGGTTCCTCTTTTTTATACATGAGTATCATTGGAAAATAAAATGAAAGCTGCAGTGGTTATCACCTTATTTTCCCCTCCTTTTACCTCGTTAGAGCACATTTCTTCTATGCCCTCTTCCCATTTGAGATCCATACCCTTACATACTCCATAATTCCCTTTCCGCCCAAGGTTACCCTGTTTTTCTGTGTGCCAGAGGGACGCCATTAAAGATCAGCCTACCCAAGGCCCCCCCACACACACACACACACATACACACACAACGGCTGTTGTCTTGTGCCTTGATGTAGAACAATTTACATGAACATGATTGTACAGTTCTGTTTCGAGACGATAAAGAAGCGAGGAGGAAGAGAACGAAGACAGACTAATATTGTAAACGATATTGTGAAAACAAATTTCAGCAAGATTAAAATGTATTTTAGATACACTCGGGTTTTGGGTACTTGTGTTGTTCTTCAAAGGTTTTTAAGCATTTAGGTGTAGAAAGAGGTGAATTATTCTATAATGAGCAGCTTATATTTGTAAATATACATTCCTGGAATATTGATTCATGATGTCCATAATGTTAAATGACATGGCATTAGTTAACTGTATGTAGCGTATTGGTTTAAAATTTGACCAGATTTCCCAGTACAGACTCACATCCTAAATGTGTAGCACATATCTATAATTTGGCAAAAAAATGTTGGAAACCACATCCACATTCATACACTGTTTGGGTCACTGTGTACGCAGCGGCAGTCTGCAGGTGTAAACACATCAGTTCCAGTGGGAGTATTTTCTGACACCAAAGCAGCATGGATATGTTGAGATACATGATGATACAAAAAAAGAATTTGCATGGGTAATTGCTTAATAAAAGGCAGCCAAACCTGCAGTCAGACTTGTTCTTCTTCAGCTCCAGTGGTGGAGGTAAATGCACACAACTCACTCAGCTGAGGTCCAATCAGAATCAGTGTATACAGCCACTTACAATAATTATTCATCAGAAGCTGAATTTGTTTTACAAATATTCAACTGGAGATTTTCTTTTTCGCCATTAGTGCAGACAGCTTACAGTCCAATACACTGTTTAAGCTGCCTTTACGTACTGTATTTATATCAGCTGACAGACTAGTTCCTGAAGGCTCGGTTACATGCAGGGTGACTGAACATTTTTAGGGTTCTCTTGTTTTTACAGCAGCACTCCAATAGGTGGCAACATAATAATCTAGACTAAAGTTTCAGTGGAGCTCTGCAGCATCACAGGTCCGACTCAAGTTTCAAAAGCATTTAAAAAACGTCTCCACTGGTGTTAAATGTAAACTGTTGGTCAACAGGTCATCTGTATATATATTTTGATTAATTGCACAAATGATAAACTAAAAGGAAAAATCACAACATAAGATGATCATTCCTTAAGGTTTCTACATTTGATGATGTTGTAACAGCATCATTCCTCCAGGCTGTCTGGAAAGTAATGAGGCGTACATTAATGACCTTTTGAACGATGGATGCTGCTGCGTAATGAGGATGTGTGCTTTTGATGGGTTTTAATTCATGAGGAATCGTAAATTGTCTTTGGTGACATACAACTACTGTCTCTTTGCTGCTGCTGAGACACGTAATACCTCATACTGTAGGAACAAAACAAAAAATTGTTGTCAGCTCAAATTCTGGACCAACTGTGAGAATCCATATGTGGAAAATGGTTCTTTTTCTCTTTTCTTTTAAAAGGAGCAATGAGGTGTCGTCATCTCCGACCCTCGTCAGCAGCTTGCAGGAATGGTCTATATCCGTATCATTTCCAGGATTGTTCATTCCGTTACCTTCCGCTTTCTTGGTGTAGCATTTTAAACTCCGGTGGGTTTCTCAGGACTATGGTTAACTGGTCCTCAGATCTCAGCAGGGTAAATCCAGACAGCTAGCTAGACTATCTGTCCAATCTGAGTTTTCTGTTGCACGACTAAAACAACTTTTGAACGTACACGTTCCACTAAAACAAGTTTCTTTTCAAGCAGAGGCGTTGTTGCTCCGTTCGGAGAGAGCCTGGGATGATTGTGATTGGTTTAAAAAAAAGAAAATCCAATGAACCACAGCACTTTTCTCTCCCATCCCAGAATTCTATGTAGACCCTCCTTCGCAGCGCTGTGGAGGAAGGCCTGGCAGACTAGGACAGGTTGTACTGGGCAGCTCTTGCATGGTTTACTGAGTTAGATTACGTGTACTACTTCACGGACCGTTGAGTAAACGTTACTTAGTTAATTAGTGGAAAATAAAACATGAAACTTGATTTGTATTTAGAAAGACCTGCAACAGGAAATAAAAAATTAATTTCACATAAATCATGGTAATTGCACATACGAGAACAGATAAATATCATGAAAATACATAATTACAGTTTTAGGTCATTGTTTTGCCAGCAATAACATTCCCTGTATATATTTAAGGTGCAGTGTTCCCAGAAGTATCACAGAGAGCTAACAAAAAGGAGGATAAATAAAGGCCCTTCAGTTTTTGGTTGACAAATACGGTAATATGTAAGTTTTGAAATTGAGGGGATAATGAGCTCATTCAATAAGGGTGAAATTGAAAAACAGGATACAGTGGATTCTATTTGGTTGCACGGATGAATGCCAAGTGTGCTCCGGAGCAAAAACAGTACATTTGTCACAGTGTGCATCACACAAGGAACCAATGGTGGAATAAGTATTCAGATCATTTTACTTCAGTAAAAGTACTACTACCACACAGTGAAAACACTCCACTACATGTTACAGTCCTGCATTTAAAACCTTACTTTGGTTAAAAATATGTAAGTATTACCATTAAAATGTTCCCTGTCCGTGTTTTCCTACTATATCTGATGTTTCCGGGTTAATATTACTGGTGCATTTATGTGTATGTTACATTTTACTGCTGTAAATGTTGAAGGTTGTGCTCATTTTAACTCATTTTAACTCCTTCATACTGGTGGGTAGTTTAAGCTACAGCAATGGATCATATTCTATAAGTTCATCATGTTTGAAGTGGCGCTGTCCTGTAAGAACCGTGTATCTCTTAAAAGTCAGCTTTCAATGGTGGTTTAATGGTGAAAAACAGCCCTGTTAGCTTTGTGACGATGCATTTTCCAGCTGATCCAAGAGGCTTTTGAAATACTTTATTTAGCTTAGTTTTAGCTTAACAAGTAGGAGAATTGTCTCAACACATAAAGGACACTTTATCATAAAAATTCAACATAAAGAAGTTGGGTAGAAGTATAAAGTTACATAAAATGGATATATTCAAGTAAACTACAAGGACCTTTACGATTTACTTAAGTACAGTACTTGAGTAAAGTACTACATTCCAGGTTTTTGTAGGTTTAAACATGTCATAGTTCAGATGTAATACAAGGAATGCGTAAGAAACCATCAACACCAGACATTCCATGTCCACGCTATAAACGCTTAAAGCAATAAATGATTGGTTATAAAGCCAACTATTCAACTGGATGACTTATTAATTACCAGATGAGAGGAGCTGTATGAAAAACATGTGACCTTATGCAATCGAAGTTAGTTCACACAAAAAAAGGGATTGGTGCTCTAATACCCCTGGATTTTAAAACCCTTTAAAACCCTGAACTGTCAGTTGTTTTAGTCTTTCCACTCATGCACTCTCTCTGACACCCTCTGACTGACTGTCTGCAGTCATGCTAGAATCCTCATGGAAACTTGTCCCGCATGATTGAGGATGGAAAAATCCCCCCCTCTATATTCTGATAATTGAGTGGGACGGAGGGTGAGGGAGGGTGAGGGCTGATTCGTGGGTCGGTTTGGTTGTAAGCTTTTTTCTCAGCAGTAATCTAACAATCCCACTATGCCAATGAGTACAACAGTCCTAATGGCACACAGCTGCTTTGAATGGGGCTCTTCCAGTTGGAAATTAGATGGTTAGTATAAGAGAAACCGAGAAGCAAGACCCCCTCCCTCCGTCTCCAGAGACAAGCAAGTCGCTAGTCCAGTTCCCAGAAACCTACACCACAAACCAATGTCAACATCTGAGGCTTTGTTAAATGCTTCTTTTTAATGTTTTAAAGGAATGGTTCAACATTTTGGGAAAAAACAGAGCTTGAGTCATGATAGCCCCTTTTCACACATCCACTGCAACCCCGAACTTATTTAGACATTACTCGGAGAAGCTGTATGTGAGAACGCAAATGTCCGAATCACCCATCCATCCATTCATCTTCATCCGCTTCATCTGCTGTATCGGATCGCGGGGGTAGCAGCTCCAGTAGGGGACCCCAAACTTCCCTTTCCCGAGCCACATCAACCAGCTCCGACTGGGGGATCCCGAGGCGTTCCCAGGCCAGGTTGGAGATATAATCTCTCCACCTAGTCCGGGGTCTTCCCCGAGGCCTCCTCCCAGCTGGACGGCCTGGAACACCTCCCTAAGGAGGCGCCCAGGAGGCATCCTTACCAGATGCCCGAACCACCTCAACTCCTTCGACGCGAAGGAGCAGCGGCTCTTCTCCGAGCTCCCCACGGAACCTGAGCTTCTCATAATATCTCTAAAGGAAACGCCAGCCACCGTCCTCAGGAAACCCATTTTGGCCTTTTGTCCTAATCAGTTGGACATTAAACAAACATTACCCTGCCAGCTCCCAAGCAAAGGTCTGTGTAATGTCCTATTTCCCCTTTGGCTTTTTGTGCGCTAATTAGCTTTCTAGCTGAGAGTTATAAAGAGTGATGCCTCTCTCATGTGTGTAATGTTACACTAAATATGCTGCTAGAGTCAGTAGGTGGTTAGCTTAGCTTAGCAATAAAAACTGGAAGCCCAAGTCAATGCATTCTCATGAACGGGTTTGTAGGATATCTTCCGGGACATAAACTCCGCTCCCCCCACTTGAAAACTCGCTTTGTTTCATGACCCATCGATCCCTATGCACATATTAGCGCTCTTATAAAGCCGCAGTCATTATGTAATAAATATGTGGATACATACACTGTTAGACTTAGCTGTAATTTCTACAGTTATTTACCACAAAATGCCCAGTAAAATACCATAATTTTCTTTTCCGGTTAATTACTGTAATAAACATTGCATTATGGGTATTAACATTTCATTTACAGTGATTTACTGTATATTTTGAATTTGCGGTACACTGTTAGACTCTACTGTATTTCTACAGTTACTTACCACAAAAATGCCCAGTAAAATACCATAACTTTCTTTTCTGGTTCATTACTGTAATATGCATTGCATTATGGGTAGTAACATTTAATTTAGTGATTTACTGTATTTTTTGAATTTGCGGTAGTCTGCTGTAAAACAGCAGTAGTGCTACTGTAGGTGAATAAGACAGACTTAAATAAAATTGTTAGTTCATGTTATAGAAGCATAGAAATTAAATGGAAAAATAAAATATCTCTATAAAATTAAATTATTTCATTTTATAGAGATATTTTACATTTTATTTATTATGTTTTTAGCAGTGAAGGTAATTTAAAATTGTGACATGCGTTTCAGCAGTGTAAATAACTTATTGAGAGTTGTGGAGACAAACAAGAAAGGGATCACATAAATGCTTGACCGCCATATTTGACCTCTGACCTCACGACTTCAAAAGAATAGCGGGTAGATACTTCAAAGGTGTTAAACGAAGTAGGCTCGAGACATCAAAGGAGTGCCGCATTGGTCCGCGCGCACCAGAGTCCGGTCACCCACACTACTCAGAGAGAGCTGGAGAAGCGTTAAAGCTGCAGTAGGTAGTTTTGAGGAAACGTGGACTTAGCCTAAAAATTTGAACAAGCACACCTTACAGGCTCCTCCCCCTTGCTCTCTGCTGCGCTACAGCCCCCCCTCCACAGCTCCTCGAGCCTGCCGTGAACGCGCAGGCTAGTAAGCAGGGCCACCAATGCTTTCCCCACAATACAGGGGATTTATTCTGAGGAGGGTTTAGCTGTTGTGTGCTGTGCTTTTAAAACTTTATGTAAAAAAATTGCTTATTTAAAATATTTCTATTAAAAGTTTTGGAAATATTTTTCAATAAAAAAGGGATTAAAAATGTTTATGTAATCGCTTATTTGTGAGAACAAAAGCAGCACTTTACACAGTACATTACTGAATTACCTTTTGGATCAATTTAAAACACTAAACTTTCAGTAGGAATGATGAATCAATGAGGAAGCTCACTGAGCCAAGGAATAACAACGTCTTAGAAATAGGTCTTAGGTTTTATTTTGCATATGGGTAAAATAAATCAACTTTTTTTGTAAAGTACACACAAGGAAATACTGAACATCTTGATTTGTGTCTGGGCCATGTCTGACGTGTTGGAGGAGCATAAAGAATGTGTGTCAGACATTTGATTTACAATCCTGAGGGGGAAGAAACAGGGACAGGGACAGCGCACAATTAAAGTAGTTTCACCATAGCTGCATTTAATTATGATCGACAAAAACACATTTAGGCTTACTAAATGTATGTATCGAAACAATATTGCTACTGAGGGTGAACGAGTTAGCTACAACACTCCTGCCGTGCTACAAGCTAACAAGCTAACTGTTAAACTTAGCTAGCAACAAGCTACAAAAATGAGAGTAAAATGAGATTTGCGCTATCGCCAACGATACTGTAACCATCGCTAGTTTAGTTGTGTAGCTAGTTATTAATAAATGAAACAAATCAAGCAGCGATACTTACATGTCAAGCAGAAATGTGGCTAGCTCTGAATCCGTGTTGAATCCTTTCAGGAGGCGTAGCTCCCTCCACCTCTGAAAAGCCTCTGTTGTCGACCCTCGTTTTATTTCGGCTCGGTTTAATTCTTTCTTTTAGCTCGCTTTTCGTCATCGGTCTTCTTCTGTTTGCCCGTCTTTGTTTTCTGAGCACGTGTCACTCCAGAAAATGGCAGTTTTCCTGAAAAGTTGTTCTCAAGATGATTAGCACAGCTACAGCACACGGGCAATCTTGAGCTTGAACACGTTACAGCGTTTTATGAGCAACCCACGAGTGATTGACACTGCTAAGACAGTCCTCCTGGCTCTGATTGGCTGTTTTGATCGGGAGCGGTGTATTTCTGCCAAATGGCAGTAGGAGCACAGGGAGGAGCCATAGGAGCTTGATTTTTTCACAGATTATCTGTTTCATATTCTACTGTCAGGACATAGTGACAGTTTTAACAAATATGTAAAAAATACATTTTTACAAAAGTTACCTACTGAACCTTTAAGGTAAGATAAATCTTTGCTAATTCTGTGACATTAAAATCTCTGCTGATAAGCCTTCGCAAGCGGCGACGTTAGGTTACTGACCTGTGTCATAGCTTGGCTAGAGCAAGCTGTTAACTAGCTTCCCCCAGGAAGTTGGAGCTTAACATTTTGCCCGTGGTTTAGCTAGCTGTAATTACGACGTTCAAAAAGCTTACACAACTTATTTTAACATGCGCTGTTCGGGACATCTTTTTACTTTACTGTC
The DNA here is from genome assembly GCA_026937815.1 of Etheostoma perlongum. Lineage (NCBI taxonomy): Eukaryota > Metazoa > Chordata > Actinopteri > Perciformes > Percidae > Etheostoma > Etheostoma perlongum. Next base: position 27,925,572 of record CM049378.1, on the reverse strand, counting down.
AGACCATTGCCTGAAATACAATGTAACATATATTCTGGAAGTTTAAGTCGGTTGGTGCTAGCTTTTGAGCTAGCTGTTGCCGCATTTTGGCTAACATTACCTCCGGTTAATGCTAACGTTATATTCCTTTTCTTGTTGGTTGGTTTGTCAGTGTTTTAGAATGATTAAGCAAAACTCATTACAGCTGTGTTATAGGCCTAGTATAGGCTACGCGGTTATATTAGTGGAAGTAAAGTTAACATTAAACCGTTACCTTTACATTTGCCCATCTAGTTAACATTTAGGCTATGTCTTTTTTTTTTTAAAAACACAAATAAAAGCACCCATTCTATATGTCGGGTGACAGGAAAAGCGTCTTTAAGTAATGTTACTGTGATGGATGGAAAGGAAAAATAATCTTGGTAGGTTTTTTTTAGCTAAAAAAGACGTGTGCTAAATTTAATTCAATGGTAACCACAATTAGCTCTAGTTTTGGTGTCTTCAGCATTTATGGAGAGCAGTTTTTTGCCTTGGCTTCAGGGTTTGGCCACTTAAAACCATCGTGACGTCCAGCACAGATTTGCCTGTAATGTGATATTTCATATAGTTCATCCTTTTAGTGTATGAGACCTAAGCTAAAGAGTGTGTAACTCAAAGCATATGGTTTTAGGAGTTGAGTCATAGCTACCATGGTTTATGGGGGAAAAGAAAAGTAAAATTTAAAAATGTATTTTCCTAGCCACTTAAACTTAAATTTGATGGATTGTTCAACAAGTTGTTTAAGGACTCTTTATAATGGCATAGTGATTAACTTTTAACACATCACATAACATTCTGTGTTATTCTAACTATATAAAAGTTACCTACATTATACTGGTTACCTGCATACTAATGCATTTTTTTTAATCTTGTTGTAATTGTGTTTATAACTCCATGCATTCACTTTAAAATATAAAATTTCATCATTTCATATGTAGAACAACAACCAGTGACTAGAACAACTGAGAGAGACGGGAGGAAGAAGAAAGCTGGAAGAAGGTCTGACCCCATGACCCACAGGAGCACATGATCCCTTTCAACAATCTATCATCATACAACAAAAAGTAAGTACAGGTGTACGTTTTGCAACCTGTGTACTCTAGAATTAGGAATATTCTGTAGACATGTGAAAAAACATCAACACATGGCAAGCTATAGGTTTGCATGTGGAAAGGAGCAATGTCCCACTTCCTTTAAACAGGAACCACGAACACATACATACAAACTTATATACATATATGTGTGTGTGTGTGTGTGTGTGTGTGTGTAAATAAAGGGCTGTATTTGAAGATGACTGCTCTTGATAATGAACATTTTAAACCTGTTTTTCTTTTAAGATTCTTCTTAAGGATCAACCCAGATGAGGGCACCAAGTACACTGCTACAGTGGCTACAAGCTAGATGGATGGATACCCGACCCGAGCCCGAGCCCGACGGGACCCGACGGTACCCGACGGGTCGGGCCGGGTTCGGACAGATTTTTAGAAAGGATGCTCGGGTTCGGGTCGGGCTCGGTCACATCAGCGCGATAAGGCATTGAACATTTTGAATTTAAAACAGCTTAAAATAAATGTCAAATATTACCCTAACATCCGTCTTCCTGTGTGCTGTGACAACGAAAGACGTGCGTATTAAGCTACATGTGGCAGCGCAACGATGGAAGATGTTAAAAAGAAGTTGGCCGCAGGAGATTTTAAAACTATTGAAAACGAAGGAAAGTCAGCTGTGCATTGATGCGCTCATCTGTTGACATTTCCGAATGCCTTCCTACAATTGCTTAATAAAAGCACAAACACAAACAAACGTACATGTGTCATTAGTATGAGAAACAAATGCGATTTTAACTGTGTCGGGCTCGGGTCGGGCTCGGACATAAATATCTTAATGACTGTCGGACTCGGGTCGGGTTCGTTTACTGCTCTGTCGGACGCGGGCCGGGCTCGGACAGAAAAATCCGGCCCGATCCACACTCTACTACAAGCCACAAAACTAGAGTCGTCCAAAGAAAGGTGACGAGCATCAGCTACAGAGTCACCACTTTTCCTCAAACGGAATTTGAGTGGAAGACACCAAACTAGGTAAGCATTTTCTTGTGTGATATAATATAGTTAACATCAAAAAAATGATTACTCAGTACGATGAAGTAGTGCAGCTACGTACCCTGCCTGCTACAACATTGACACAACTAAATCATCTTGTATTTACCACTTGTGTAAGCAGAGGTCACAGTTATGCAGCAAAAGCTACAAAGTGTTGTTTTAATTTAAGTTATCTTAGTTTTTAAAAAAAATTTTTATATAAAAGTGACTGATAAGAACAACAATGTTTGAAGTTGGTCCATTACTGAGCGAGAACACTGTGACCTGCAGCTTTCAAACCGGGCTCTAATGTAATCATATAGGGCAAATGTGCGTCGTCAATTTCGTCCACTAAAAGTTCTGTTTTTGCCACTGATGGTGTCAAATTATTATTTTAAGTTTCTGACACCATTTGGAAAGGATCCCTACTGAGATTGACCTTTTATTTAAAGAGGAAGATCCTTAGTTAGATCAGAAATCACCATCACCAAACCCATCGACAGACAGCAAAAAGAAAGTAGAAAGAACCTTTGAATTATCTGGGGACTTCACTACTGGTGACTATTTTTGTATACTGTCATATTCTGTTTTTGCACAAGTTGTAAGTCTGTTAACAGTTTAGATGAGATAAACTCATGACCATTTCTCTGCTTCTCATACAGTCCAGTATGGACCCCCCCACCAGAGCATCTCTGGATTGGAGGCTCCATCTTGGCCTCTCTGTCCACCTTCCAGAAGATGTGGAGCAAGCAAGAGTACCATGGGTCCAGCCTTCACAAATCCTTCTAAGCAGACTGTTCTTCCTTCCCCTCCCCAACCAAAGCCCAACAACTTCAGCTTTGTGGTAATAAACACGCCACATTTTGTATACATTTGCAAATACAGGTTATTTAGATTTCTGGGGGATTTAAAAAATGCTCAATTTGTTTTGAGAATCAATTCAAATGATAACTACATTGTTCAGACATGTATTCGCCTCTGAATTCTGCCCAGTGTTTGGCGCATATTTAGACATTGTTTGAGCATCGCTTGTATGTCAATTTTCTGTTATTTTGCACTTTCAGAGTTAAAAATATCTTGTTCCTGATGTTTGTACCTGAAAATAAAAATGTATTACTTTTGTACATGGGCTAAAGTCAGTTATTTGGAATTTATTAAATTCAAAAGCATTTATGTAAAAAATTTAAAATTGTTTGTACAGCCAATGCCAAATAGTGTAATATATTGTGAACCACAATTACAGTAAAACTATAATACAGCAAGTATTACAGTATTATTTAGCAATTTGTAATTACAATATGATTACTGTACTGTAAGGGCAACACGTTGCCAGTAATTTGCCGCAAAAATACAATAAAAAGTCTAACAGTGTACAAATTACAGTGCATTACTTTCCGAAGATGGTTCATAAGAACAGCCTGAACGCTGAGCTTTAGACGTGCTGGTAGCCATTTAGCCCTTTTAAAAACCTTTTTGCAGTTGTTTTCCCCTGCTTTCAGCCTTATGCTAAGCTAACCCATATTTCTGGCTCTAGCTCAACATTTAACGTACAGACTTGAGACTGGCATCGATGGTCTCATCTAACTCTTGGCAACAAAGCGTATAAGGGATTTTCCCTAAATGTTAAACTAGACCTGTAAAGAATGGCGTCTTGCTAAGAATTGCCTTCACACATAGCATTGTGCCTCTAAATGTGGTTCAATGAGCACTCCCCTGTTGCATTTGCCAGGAAATGAGGTAACATTTGGGAGGAAATTAGCTGTTTACATTCAGATTTAGGCTAAAGTTAATATTTATTGACTCTATATAGTGTCCATAACAGGTCCTAATGTGCACATGGGAGCGTGTGTGGACCTGCCCCCTTCACATGATAATTATTCACTAAAGAATACATTGCAATATTAACTGCAGCAACCCGGACCAGCTGAGTCTTGCTCATAATGGGAACCAGCCAACTGCTGTTTAAATTTTCATTTTCCTTCCTCATTTTTAAACGTCCCACTTTTTCCATAAGGCAGTCATTTCGAAGGCTGACGTGAAACCAGATACCCAGGAGGACTCATGGTAAAGGTCCAGAAACAACATAAGACCGGACCGACATCCTCTCACCTTCCCTAATCCCCCTTTCCGTCTTGTGCGACTGTTGCTGGGAAGGTAAACACCTTTCACCGTGTCAGAAATGGGATTTCATTCTGCTGTTATTGCAGTTCCTTCATCTCCCCCTCCTTTCTGTCCCTCCCTCTGTTTCTTCTTCTCCCCTCCTTCCTTTTGCTGCCACATCTGGAACCTAGCTCCTCATTTATTTATGTGGTCTGTGCTGTTTCTTAAGTCTTATTTAAATGTCCTTTACCTTGTCTTCTTGGCAGTTTCTCTCCATCTGATGAGGTCTGCAATTTACATCTCACCATAACTGGTCACTCTGCAATTACATGGCCCACCACAGAATCTTTCCCTCCCTCCTCTGAGCAGCACCAGTGCTCATATGGTAGACCGAAATAGAATAGTTTCACGTCTGTTTGGATGGCGGCCCAGATGAAACTATGCTCAGCTGCTTGACTGACAGTGGGATGTGGGCTTTTTCTCCCCAAGAAAAACCTTTAAGCCCAGTCACGTTTAGTCTCTGAGCAGTCCCACTCCAGCAGGCTTTGGTGGTGGTTGGCCCAGCTGGGCTCCAAGACGGGAGACAGAGCGAGACAGAGTTAGAGTGAGTGAAAGCGAGGACAGAGACAGACATTTTGCAGTGAAGAAGACAAGAACCTCTGTAACTATGTACCTTCTTGGGAACACTTAACCTTTCAGTCACTGACCAGGGTGAGTTTGGTATCCACTTCAGTCTAATCTCAACTGCAGAGAGACACTTTAAAGCCGTTTTTGTTTACATTTTCAGAAAACGTAGATAATAAAGTGTGTCAGATAACTTAATAAGCATGACTTGTGCAGCATGTAGCACCTGATTTAAATAGAAAACTCCAAATATCTTAAACAGCAATGCAGTTGTCCACTTGATTGACATTACAAGAGAGTACTTTCCAAATCGTTATGCAAGGTGCTTTCACAGATGTCAAACTCCCGCATTTAAATGGGTGGTACCTTAACTGATGGCAAAGCCCTTTTTCTCATAAAAGTATTTTTGACCACTGTCCAACTATGCTTTTTTTTTAAATCACAGAAACCTTAAAACTTTTCTAAAGATGCCAGAAGCATTCTAACTTAAAAAGCTTCTGATTTAAAAGGGCGGCAGTATTGATCATCTGGAACACCAGATTCTCACAAAACATAAAGGTTTTCTGAACCACTCTGAAGACAGATATCTGTAAAATTCAAAATGCTTGATTGATTTTTTGATTTTACAACATCATCCTTGCCAAAAAGTCAGATGAAGTACACAAAAACATCACAAAGTGAATCAACTGAACCCTATACCAAAATCTAAAATGTAATAGTGTGTTAACCCTTGTGTTGTCTTTCTCTCAACATACAAAAAAACACTTTTGTTGTCCCTTTTCAATGTTTTTTTGATTTAAAAAAAAGCATTATGTTTTTTTGGAGTTTTTTCAACAGTTTTTGTCTTGTCCCTTTTGTTGACGTTTTGTCACTTTTTTGACATTTTAGCTGATTTTTCAAAAGTTTTTGATGCTTACTTCCAGTGTTTTTTTTGTAGTTTTTATCACTTTTTCCAATATTTTTTATGCTTTTTCCCTCAATGTTTTGTCAACACCTCCCATATTTCTGATACAAAAAACCTTGGAAACGACCCTAGGACATTAGGGTTAAAAGTAATGCAATTGAAAAGGTAATGCATTATATTGGCATTATACTGGCAAAAATGATCAGATTAGATGTACATTTGGGATATCATTTTCCAACCGACAGCCCATAATACCAAGCAATCAACAAATTATACTCGTTCAATTGCCCAACCTTACTGACCATCTTTTACACCTGACTATGTATCCTAAACATTTACATTTTAGATCACACATACATACATTCACTTATCATCTCTTTTTGTGGGAACTTGCACTTGCCTATTAATGCTATCAAGATAAATATGAACAGCCCATTTGGGATACTGCTCAGTTTTTTTGTTACGAGTCATGCTGGAGCTGAACGCCATGGTAGGTTGAGTTGGTTTGTGTGGGAGTGGTGGAAGCTGAGACTGGAAAACAACAAAGATTACAGTGAGGCCACCGGTCATGATGAGGACGCAGCTACCGCATGTCTTCACTACTGGCTTCTGTGTGTGCGTGTGATGTGGTCGTAAAGAAATGAGAGAGAGAGAGAGAGAGAATTAGAGATTACAAGATAGGTGTGTCATTATGTTTCTCTCTCTGTGTGTATTTCCCTTCTTTTCTACCCATCAATTGTCCAGTAAAACTTTACTCACTCAACTTTAACTGTCATCACCTGTGTGCTCAGTGTAAATGCATGAGTGGAAAAAAGTGCAAGAGCTCTGACTGGTAACATGAACTGAAACGCAAATATGTTGCCAGCACCAGAAATATTTCTGTAACCATGTAAGTTGTGTTGTCACTATAAAATTATATGACAAACAAAAACCCACAAAGCAGGGTATTTAGCTATATATATATGAACTTCTTCTAGTATTTCAGCAACTATTATTGATTGGAATCGAAATAGATATCCTCGTGCTATCACACTAAAATAAGATGGGGAACATGGCAGACATTATACCTGGTATAAGCATGTTTTGCCTTGTCATTGTGAGCATGCTGATGTTAGCATTTACCTCCACTGTGCCTAAGTCCAGCCTCAGAGAGCCACCAATCCATGCTCGTCTTTCTAGTCTTGTTTCCTTTTTTGGGGGGGCTGCAGTCATATTATAATGCTATTTGTTAATTTCATCCACAATCAAAGTCTGCAGGATTGTCCTGCAACTGCTCATTTTCCAGTGGAACATTCCTGAGAGCTCATTGACATATTAGGGTGGCGTTTTTGAGTCTTTAAGGAAGAATGAATTTTGTGTTTGGTCCTCTGAGGACAGGGCGTTGAAGTTGCCAAAAATACAAAAATACATAGAGAAGTAGCTGAAAACACCTTCACTGTCTTGCTTTGTTCTTAGTATTTGGCCTTTCTCTTGCCTGACACATTAGCAAGTCTTGCATCTGGTGACTGATTGGATTAAACAAGTTTTAAAATGTAACTGGTGTCCTTTTGGTATAAAAATATCGTTTGTGAGACAATTTGATTGCTGCATTTATAGCAAATGATAGCTTAGCATAAGTTGTACAGAAAAAGAGCTCCATGCTCCAAACTGCTTTTAACGGCTAATTTTGCATCAACAGATGACAAGCTACGACAGCCACTTCCCGTAAACATCTGTTTAGCACTTCTATCTAATCATAAAAGACTGGTTAGGGATAAATGCAGAAGCGCAGTTCCTCTCTGCCGTGCATTCTCCTCCGGCCCGCCTGGTGAACAGCTGAGGAGGGCGTAGCATGGCTAACATGAACCGCACACGCAGGTGTGGCCGCCACTGTGCTGTCACACTGTTTAATTAGGTTTTCTCTCCATGGGCGGAGAATCTTAAGGTTTTCATTGTAATTCTTTCCCCATTATGCCATAGTCTCACCCCCATGGTCATTGTCTGAGACATTAAGAGAGAGCCTAGAGACTACAGTATCACTGAGGGTGTGACTGAACTTTGCGACCACAGCTAAAGTTGGAAACATGAAGTGGCTCTTGGCTCCACACATGTCTGGTTTTTGAGGAGCCAGTGCCAAAGCATTGCATATTCAAACTAGCGTGCTCACACTAAATTGTCTTTATGCTCAACATGAACATTTCTTTCCCTCATCAAAGATAAAACCAAACCCATATAGTTGGTCCTATAATAACAGGAGCTGTCCGTCCTTCTCCATTAGTAGCTCCTTTCTTCTGGATGAGGTAGTTTCTTTCTTTGTCTTTTGCTATTTTATCATCCCATCACTTTGTCTCTGTGTGGCCTTGTTGTAGTAAGATCATTTTGTTCCTCCTCCCACGAGTCTGGTGTTCCCCACAAGCTATTTCTCACACAGCTCAGCCTGTCCTCCGATGGTTTCGATCCAGATGCCCATTTATTGCGTTTTCATCAAGGAAAACAACAGCATTACACTTCTTTTCTTTTAACCTTTTTGCTTGAATTTTAAAATCTACCTACAGTACGTATACTATTGTTAAACAAATGGAAACATATAATTTATTGTATATAATTAAACATAACTATATAACTACATACCATTTACTATTATAGAAGTGTGACCTAGTGTACTTAGTTGTTAGCCTAAATGTTGGTATAAAAAGTGGCCTTTTAACTTTGAGGACATTTGCTTTGATCTGACAGCTGTAAACCTCCAAGGTGTCCTGGTTTGTGTCATAGAGGTAGGGGAGGCTGTGGTTACGGAGCTGCAGTAGAGCAGAATGGTGGTTTTATTTCCCCTCCTCCTGTCTACGTGTCGAAGTGTCCATGAGCAAGACACTGAACCCTAGTTGTCCCCACACGGCAGCTACAACACCTGCCAACGATAGGTGTTTGTGAATGAGAGGTGCTTTGATATGAAAGCAATGTATAAATGCAGTCAGTTCTCCAATTCACTTTAAAATGCATGAACTTGATGTAATATTCATGCATAAGACAAAATGGTTGAATACTGACAGATACTAAGTCACATCTGAATAAAAGCAGCCAGCGTGAGATCTGGTCTCTCTCTCTCTCATTTCTCTCTCATACTAAAGCGGTATTGATGCTTCTGCGTTTATACTTGGGCGCTGTTGTCTCCGTCGTTCTAGCATTGCAGAGCCGGCACGTATGCATGCTGGGGAGTGTGGTAGAGAGAGTGACAGGGATTCACTTCGGAGCAAGTACCGACTCTAGAGACATAGTGAGAGAAGCAAAGTGCCTCCCCTGTGTTTTCTGACCGCAATGTGAAATCGGTAGCAGGAAAAGTTAACCCTCTCCTTGATTCAATGTTGTTTATGATGAAGGAGAAACCAGAAATGAGTAAGGGAAAATGCAACGCTAACAAGCCACAGCCAAGAAACGTGCGTTGCGGCAACGTAGCATTTTTTGAGAGGTACACCTCAGGCTATGGTTAGGTCTGGCAAAGGGTCGGTATATCCACGTACCTACATACGTAGCCACGGCGTTGAATAAACGCAGAAGCATACATCACACTTACACACATTGTTATAAACAATTAGCAGGCTCAAAACATGATTTCTACATAGTAAATACGTCCATGCACAGCATATCACTATATCACTCGAGAATTGCGTGATCACACATCACGGAAAAAAAATTAATCTTGTCAGGCTCCAGCCAATAGCAATGGGTTTGTGTCTGAACTTACTTACCAATCAGGGTCCGGTGAGGAGCTACTGGCAGCCACGGCTGTGGTGTGTGTGTGTGTGTGTGTGTGTGTGTGTGTGTGTTGAGGATGGATACCCGACCCGAGCCCGACGGGACCCGACGGTGCCCGACGGGTCGGGCCGGGTTCGGACAGATTTTTAGAAAGGATGCTCGGGTTCGGGTCGGGCTCGGTCACATCAGCGCGATAAGGCATTGAACATTTTGAATTTAAAACTGCTTAAAATAAATGTCAAATATTACCTAACATCCGTCTTCCTGTGTGCTGTGACAACGAAAGACGTGCGTATTAAGCTCCATGTGGCAGCGCAACGATGGAAGATGTTTAAAAGAAGTTGGCCGCAGGAGATTTTAAAACTATTGAAAACAAAGGAAAGTCAGCTGTGCATTGATGCGCCCATCTGTTGACATTTCCGAATGCCTTCCTACAATTGCTTAATAAAAGCGGCTTTCCACACAAACAAACGTACATGTGTCATTAGTATGAGAATCAAATGCAATTTTAACTGTGTCGGGCTCGGTCGGGCTCGGACAGAAATATCTTAATGCCTGTCGGGCTCGGGTTGGGTTCGGTTACTGCTCTGTCGGACGCGGGCCGGGCTCGGACAGAAAAATCCGGCCCGATCCGCACTCAAGTGTGTGTGTGTGTGTGTGTGTGTGTGTGTGTGTGACAGCAGCGACTGTTCAAATAGACAGATGATTCACCTGCCAGGTATTTTATTGAGAGTGTCTGCACTTTCCCAAACAGTTTTCAATGACAGCTTCTAACATGGTTCTGTGTTAACAAACCATTTGGCGCGTCAGGTTAACAGGTTTGCAGCCTCTGACTGTGGTGCCATTTAAGACACTGCTGTGCAAGTTTCTTCAGCACTTCCGAGCTATTGAGAAAAGACACACAAGCTAGTACTCCTGTTATGTAGTACATTTCTACCCTTGCATGGTTACAACAACAGTGGCTCGGGTTGCTACCCTTGAGTTGCTGACCTTTGACCTCATGAGTAGCACAGACAACATCTTCCTCCGCATGGAGCCAGCTGCCTGTCTCCAACATTAATCAAAGAGACAGTTTTTATGTCTTCCAAACAACTATGGTCAAAGAAAGTCTGTCCACAAAACCTCCTGCTGTTGATTGATGCAATCATTTGTCCAAGAAATGAAATATTATGATAATAAATATTTACCACAAATCAGCAAAGTGTTGTGGTAAGTATGAAGAACAGGCTGGAACCCAAACCGCCTTCAATGACACTGTTGGACCACAGCATGAAGCGAGAATGAGAAAGTCCCACTTTCATGTTTCTTACATCACAAAATGTGGACGACGCACATGCGTCCCATGTAAATGGATGACTCTGGTGACTGTTGACACATCACTGCGATAGCGTTCATGACTCAGTGGAGGCTCTCTCTTCAAAGTAGGGACTCAATTAAGAGAGTGCTAGTATAAATTTTTGCGTAGGTGGGCCCAATATGGCAGCCACTCTGGGGCCAAAGGCTGGGAGATAAATCAATATCCGACTGGTTGAATTAGAGCGTCGGCTTGGAGCTTCCCATGCATTGACCTCCTGCTGTCTTCTTTTCTTCCTATCTCCATCTGCTAATTGCAGGGAGGTCATTGCTGGGCTTCAGTCTGTTCATCTGTGATTGTGTTTACTGTATTTGCTCTGTGGCCCTTGTTATTGTTCATTGGGGAGATCATGAGAGGAAATGGAGGCTTCAGTAATGATGCGCGTTTAAATATGTGCGCTTTTGTTTGCTTATGATTTACAGAGGATAGAAAGGTCACCACTTCCTCCTCCTTATGAAGAAGTCTTGGTGCCGTTGAGGGCACCCTAGGGAGTCTTGAGGAGTAACTTTCTCTCTAGTGCTGTCATTTTTGGTTTGGGTAACCCCTGTACCCTCACTACTACTGGCAGCTCACAGGAGGCGTTTGGAAATATCAGACTTTTCTGGAATGCTATCATTATGATGTTGAGAACTGTCAATCAGATATATGGGCTTAACTTGTGGAATATTTTATATGTTTTATAATTACCTTATGATCATAGCTGCAGCGCATGATGATTTTTGTTACTGATTCATTTGCAGATTGTTTTCTCGATAAATGGATTTTTTTTAGTCTAAGAAATGTCAAAACGTGGAGAAATCATGCACCTTTGCAACAATGTTTCCATGGTGACATCTTCAAATTGCTTGTTTTGTCCGACCAGAAGTTCAAATTCCAAAGATGTGATTTACAAAGACATCAAATAGGAAAACAAGCAGCAAATCCTCAGGTTTAAAAGCTGAATCGAGAGAATTCTTGGCATTTTTTCTGAAAATGTAAATCTTCTTGACATTGTAAATAGACTCCTTTTGTTTTTTTCTTCTCGCTGAACATTTCCTTTAATTTTCACTCAATTATTTTTGTGAAACTGAAAGAAACTCAATAAAACTCAAATGGTTTGTAAGACCATGGTTCAATGACAGCAATAATTCTGTCCTAGTAGGCGTTGCACCTTTCAAACGATGCATACCTCACTTTTCAAGTATTTATTTCTGAGAATATTCTGTATATCTCAAATGAGACATGGCAAGATCTAATTACCCAGAAAACTCTCACATGTGGTTGCTTTTCGTGCCCAAAGTGGGAAAAAATAGCACTGAAATGGCCTTTTGAAGTGCCATGTGTGGGCACATATGGAGCTTTTCCTGCATACCTTGCGATTTTTGCAGCTGATATTTACTTATCACATTGACCCCATGTGTGTCTCATTTTCCCTGCGTATACCTTTAATTCAGATGTGGAATAACAGTTCCACCCAAAAATTCCACCCTGCCCTAAAGTGGTGCCTGTGTTCCTCGGCTTAGATCTGGGCAGTAGACCTATCCTCCACCCCTGAATCTTACTCTTCCCTTTTCCCCTAAATCCACACACACACAGACCCAGCCCACCTAATTTAATCCCACCTCCAAATGTCAAACAGCTGTAGAGTTAACTCTCAAGGAATTGCTGCTATTATTTCCTCAGCCCCTCCCTCTCTTTTTCTCAGCCATTTTGTGTGTGGCCCCTAATATCAAGTCACTCATAGGCCCAAATGTGGTGTCTAAACCTTGTATCTGTTCAAAGTGTATTTATGATACAGCTGTTGGCTATGAGGTCATGAATTTGCATTGTAGGTGCCCGTGGGTGGAGATGGATAGACAGACAGCTGGCTATAAATTGTGCATATGCATCGTGGTTGACTTCTATGTTTAAGTAGTGGCCTGGTCTGGCTGACATGTAAAGATGGGCCATAACTGGGCCAGTGTCCATATCCAAGACACTCCATCTAACTGAAGGAGCTGCGTGACATAAATGCCAGTGGCGTCATTCTCCGCATGATTGACAGGAGAAAATCAGGCAATAATGCTGAGGGTTGAGAACTCTTGCTGCTGTCGGGAATCTGCTTCGAAGGACTGCTTTGGCCACTTGCCTGAAATCCAACCTGGAAGATGAATCCCAAAGAATTTATCACTTACTTTAAAAATTTGGGCCACAATGTTTAAGGCGTTGCTGGAAAAAGCATTGGTCCTACTATGAATCAGAATCAGAAAAGCGTTTATTGCCTCTGTAAGTTACTGTTGGAATTTGCCTTGGTGTTTGGTGCATACATAAACAAACATATTGAACATTAACACGAATAAATGCAGAAACACACAAAATATATACATGCTATATATAAGTTACATGCTTATTTGCTGAAGATACAGTTCTTTATTGCTGAGTGTTAAATCCTAAATTAGTATCAGAGGTTGAAATATGATTAGCAAAAATAAAAAAGGACCTAAGAAAACAAAGTAAAACAAACTAAAATATCCTGGAAGATACGTTAACATATTTTACGTCAAAATACATAAAGACAACCTCTTCAACAAAAATATTAGACTGGTGTCAATATCCCCCTCCCCTATTCATATGTTTTTGCACTCATCAAGGGGCCTTCATCAGTTCTACTTAACCTCAGTGTTTGTTCATGTTTTTTTTGGCTCTGAGGTGACTCAGCTGATGTTTCATTGGAGAAAAGTGGTTTCTACTTTTGTTGCTTGGAGCTGACTGCAACTACTCGACTCTCATTGGGTTTTCCCCTCTTCTTTGCCACGAGGACTGCATCTCAGCTAATCGTATTCGATGAGGTGGGTGTGGTTGAGGTTAAGTCATACATAACAACACCCATCATTCCTGTTATTTTGAACAACACACTGGGTTGTAACTGAATGATCTTTCAGACTTTCAGTCCCACTTGATGTCGACAGTCAGGTCTCTTTCGTTTTTAATGCCACTAAAACATAGTGAAAAAAGTAGTAGAAGTTTTACGAGTCTAGGCAGAATCTGTCTGTGTATAAACTAGCCCCAAATGCACTTGAGGCCCGCTGTGTGTAAATTGTGGCGTGCTGCAGGGTGATGACATAGTACTTTGTTAGCAACATGTGTCAAGTTGCTCTTACTGATTATGGCCATACACCCTACTTTTACCTGACCACGCTGTAAGCCTGTGTCCAATTATGTCAGAGTGGCTCCCTAGTCGCCATGTGGTGTATGTATGTATGTGTGTGTGTATGTGTGTGTGTCTATCTGCAGGCTCGCTCATTCATTATTAAGCAGCTCCTGATGTTTAGCTGGCTGTCACTGCACAGGTGTCAGGTACCCACATGATCTCCTTCACTGAACCAGACTGAGCCAGAATCCAGTTCTAGTCTCTTCGGACTGTTTGAGCTGCTCCCAAAGTTTTCTGAGCTCTGCTCCAAAACCTTTTGTTAGCTCTGGATGCTGTCTCATGCCCGGCTGATTTCCCCCCCATTACTTATCCAGCTAACTATCAATGGAACTGGGAAGCTCAAAATGCATTTGGATATTTCTCTTGGCGTGACATTGGGGCTATTTGAGCTCTCAGGAGGTATGTTGCTGCTATCTTTTTTTCCCTTCAAAATGAGAACTACGGGTACTTTTATAGCTGATCATAAAGTACCAAGACAACAGTGTGTTCACTTTAGCAGACTTGTGGTGAAGCAATATAGTTATTTATGCAGCTGAATTTAATCTTGTTTGGGGGAAAATGTGTCTCATGCTTCTGTGGTGTCTGAGGAATGAGAAGCTGAAGTGCAACTGCTATCGTCAACGACATATCCACTTTTATAAGAGTGACATTCAACAGGATGGTGGATTTTAGACCATGTTTGCGGTAACAAGTGTGTGTGTGTGTGCAACTTGACCCCGTCTGATCTCATCTCCATGAGCGCAGGTTGCTTAGAAACCCCATAAGGGCAGAGGATTTAACTTCCATATTATTTTGTCAAAGGAAAGAATGTTCCCAGACCCGAATAGTTTTTGGCCTTACAAGGGAATCTTCTTCTCATTCAGCCCTGTCAGGAGTGTGTGGAAGGACTTCAAGTTTTCATCTCCCAAACTAGTGGATACAGAGACAACTGGGCAATTATGGCATGCTAGACAACACCAAAACAGTTCTAATTTCTAGTAAACGTTTTGGTGTGTTTACTGTATGCACTGGTAAAAATAGCTATGTGTGTCTGAAAAAGCATGTTACAGTATGCTATTGTTGGGGCTGAGACTACTGGTGAGATTTTAAATGGCACACATGCTGGAAAATTACTTTTCTAGTTGATGTTTTTTTCAACTTGCAGTAAAGTCTACTGCTTGGCTGATTGCTGCATTACAAAGAAAGAAAACAAGATGTTCCTGCGTGCGCCTTGAGACCCAGTGTAAGTCCTGGGTAACAGTGGATGGGTGCAGTATTAGAGATGGACGTACAAAGGAGCAAAACTGAAACTGGTGTTCTGCTGTCAGGTACACTGTTGAGGGAGCCATTTCATATGTCAAGCAAGTCCATGTTCTCTGTAAAGGCTGGTGAGAGACGCTGAACAATAACCGTCTCTCTCCCAAATGGATTTTTAAAGTTAAGAAGGCTTAAATGATCCATTAAGGAGGCATTCTAGTTCTTTCTCTGGGCATCCACCAGTGTTAACTTTCTAACACTTTCATGTCACAAAAGTATCAATAGTAGAACTATTTCAGCCATGAAACTTTTGGTGATTTTTAAAAAAATCTAATTGATCCATCTTTCCTTTTAGTTTGTGTTTACATCTCAACCCATCCAGCAAATTATTGCAAAGAAACTGGAAAGGTGGCTCATATTGACCACTTGTCAATATACTGTACACAGAACATTTTATTCCCATAGCAATTAAAAGACCTAGAACTGAATCCACTTTGCTGTTAGCTCACTGCAACAATGTGTATGTATGTGTGTGTGTGTGTGTGTGTGTGTGAGAGAGAGAGAGAGAGTGAGTGAATGAGAGGCAAATTGTAAAGCACTGCATCAATGCAGTACATGTTCGTCACATTTTGTGTTAGTAGTCATCTGTGCATTCATGTGTTTTAACAACTTGCTGCAAGATAATAAAGTTGAAGACTTGACATTGTCACATGAAAATATTTAAAGTAAGTGTTGAATGGAATTTTTATTAAACCAGGTAGAATTACCCTGGTAAAAGTATGGACATCATTTAGCTCAAATGATTAACCAGTGGGTTACATAATGACCCCACAGATGAGCTATTTTCAGCAACTTATGTGTATTTGTGAGGCATTGAAGAGTTGGGAAAAAAGAAAGGGGGAGAGAGTATGGATAGCAAAGTAGGTCGCGATTAAATGGTCTTAGAATTCTTAGACACATAAGCCACCAGGATGCCCCAGAAAGAGACATCTTATTAAATATTCAAATTATAAGGACGGCAGTGTGGCTTATTGTAGTGCTAACAATTGCAAGACGTCCAAATATAAAACTACTATGACCAAATACAGTTCGTTTACCTTTCTGAAGTTTAATAAAGCAAGACTCTGGGCCCTGTAGAAAGGCTTTTTCAATGGGTCCTTGCCCCCACAGCTATTCATTCTAGCATCTTTTTGGGCCCTCCTGACATGAGGGCCCTGTGTACTCAGTCCCCTTTTTCCCACCAGCAGACGTCCCTGCCCTGTGCTATAAAAGTAACCTGAACCTCTCATGTTGAGAAAATATAATATATAATAATATATATAATAATAAGTGCTGTATTTGGAGAGTTGTTAATGTAACAGGAGTGTTTGTACAGTGATGTGTTGTTACCTGCTTTACACACAATCCATCTCCCACATTTCCCCTTGTCATTTTCTCCACTTGTTTCTCAACTATTTCAATCTCCTTCCTCCTATAGCTACTATTTTGTAGTAAAATATATGGAAACTTGAACGGTGCTTCGTCTGCACCCTCCCACACATTTATTTCTTACTCAAACACAGTGACGCTCCTGAAGCCCCTGTCACCATCACCATCACCCTGAGACATGTCAACTGGCATTGTTTTCTATCATTAGCCACACTGCTACAGTGGCTCTGCTGTAGAATCCGGTGCTGTGTTTCATTAATGGAAAATGTATAGCCCTACTTTTTGATGCAGGCTGAGTCAAACATCAGTACAATGTTCTGTTTTTTTATTGCCTAACCAAATCAAACTTAGTGAAGTAGAATCTGCGTGGGATCGTAGCTCTCAGTGATTTCAGTGGTGGTTCCCACTGTGTTTGACTGAATTTCAGAAATGATTGAGGGTGAAATCTAAAAGATGCATTATTTTTAACAGACCACCGCTGAAGACCTGAGCAGAGGGCAGAGGGAACGCTTTAAGCTGGTGCAGCTGCTATTTAAATACAGGACTCATATTATATGTCCTTGTGAGTATACAAAAACATTAAGTTTTAACTTAGTTCAAAGTAGATTGCATGTATTTGCACAATGGATTAGTCTTCATAAATTGAAATCCAAATAATCTAAATGGAGTTTTAAAAGTGTAATTTTTCTGAGAGCAAATCAAATAACTTGCCAGTGTTGTAAGATGAGCAAGAAGAGCACGTTAGCTTCTTTCAAGAATTGTGTTAACATGATAAGTGGTCTCAGTCAAACACTTACCCCTCTGTAGGTTTAAAAGTTTCATCCATAGGGAAAATCAGCTGTGATCACTTTAAATTATTATCAGTTGCAAAAGATTGTAATTGTGATCTTCTTATCAATCTCTGTATATTCAAAACACTTATTTTTGTCACCAAAGTATGGCTTCATTTGCCACATTTATCAAAGCTCCCAACATCCGAGGATGGCGGTAGCACAACAAAACAATGTATTAATGTGCCAAATTTGGCAAAACAGCCAACAGATACGTTATTTATAGAGAAGTATTTCAAGACGTTTCTTTGGACATGGTAATACCCTTTTTGCTTAGAAAACTGAAATGTTTACAAGCACTGTGTCCTTTGGGGAAGACTACTTACAAACATATGGAAGGTTTGTCAAACAAATTTAGAATTTTAATGTTATGGCTTTTTTTATTTAAATGTTGCTGGTTATGACATTATTCTTGGTTCTCAGTGTAAGTCTATGTTTACTAGTGACGTCGTAGTTTAGCTGAGTGTAAGCTTGACAGAACATAACCCAACCTAAAATAAGTAGCTCATGCCTGTGTTATCTGTGGAATGCACTGCATTTAGACTCCTTGAGATAATGGCCTGTTGTGTCTGGAGACACAACAGTCCTCCAATGTCTGGCTTTATATAGAATTAACAAAATTGATCAACAAGTTGGTATTTTATGTATTTTGTGACCAAATGATCACGTTCATCATCCACAAGTTAAACTTTTGTCAATTAAGCACATGCGTTAAGTTAGCTTGTGTTATATTATCTTGCATTATGTTAGCTTACATAACATTAGCTTGCGTTACGTTAGCTTAAGTAAGACTTCCAAATGAACCCCAGTTTGATGCTTCTGCAACAGTATTTATCTCATAGTTCTTCCCATCAGGAATGATTATGGTTGAGGCAATAGACTATACTGTTTGTGCTAGATATTCAGTACTTATTCAGTTTATGTTAGCAGCATCTTTAAATCTGCTGTTCCTCCTGTCTACTATCATCTGACACAACCTTTGGCTCCCTCTGCATTATTGTTTAAACATATTATACTCTACTATTTTTGAACATTTTAAATGTATTTTAACAGGAAATCTATCATTTTACTATGGAATAAATATCTTGCCTTGTATTTTAACTGGGTAGCTCAATGGGTCGAACATGGCCTGGGTTCTAAGTTTGTTTACAACTGGGGCTATAAAAAATTATACTAAGGGAAATATTGTAAATTGCCCTAACCATGAAAGTTTTGGGTTGGATGATGTAAAAGTAGCTTCAGCGTCGTAGAATAGAAGAAACGAGCAGACTCGCCAAACATTCAGACAGTAGCAGTAACATCAGGCGTTATCTGCTGCCCTGTGTGGGTCTCTATCCAAGTACAAGGGTTCCCTTTGAGCCAGCTCACTGTGAGTGGGATGGGAATGTCGTGTCCATGGCTCAGCACAGCCTGCTACCAGCTTGTTCCCACCCAACCACCCATACAGCACCCATCCTGCTCTGCTTTCCGTCAACTCTGTGGTGAGCCTGTTACCACTTTCTCCTCCTGTGAACCCAGTCTCCAGCTCAATGACAGGACATGAGCAGCACGGCACCACCAAGTTGCCGGTGCAGAGCATGTCCACTGTATTTAAAGGCCAAAGGCCAGACACAAGTCTGTGAGAGTTAGGAGCGCAGCAGAGAAAGAAGCATTTTGTACTTAATCGTTGGCAGTTTTGAAATGAAGCCATACCATAAGGAATCGATTACACAATGAGGCACTCCTGAAACAACATGGATATTAAACTTGGAGTACACAGCCTGACTCACTCTGTCCTGAACTCCATTACATTGATTCAAGCTGGTTTTTGGCCTCTCTTAATGGTGAGTGGCTTTGCATGTTTCTTGCAATTTCCTCAGAGTTTGATTCCTTCTGTTTTTGTCAAACAGAAATTCATGGCTTTTGGCATAACACTGTAGCTAAGCCACAGTGGTTTGGTATTTTGTTTTCTGCAGACCAGTTTTTGTGGCGGTTTTTAGTTAGAATCTGTGAAATGCATTCTGCTTTACCACAGAACGTTATAAAAAAAGGACTGGAGATGTATTTTTAACCAGTGATTTTGCAGTTATGCAGAGCACAAACAATGAGGTCAGTGGACAATGAAATCTTGGTGGTACATTGGCCTGGTCTTGCACATAAGCATACCGTATGCATTTGTCAGACATAAAGAGTTAGGAAAGACCTTGAACAGAAACAAGCTGCAGAGAAAAAGGGAGGATGTCTCTAGTACTACAGCATCAATTTAAACAATTATATTATCTGTCTGTCACCAGTTGTCTAACTTTAGAAAGGCACAATATTGGTTTATGGCTTTTTTAAGAGTTGTCAAGCTAAATGTCTGATGTACTAGGAGTCATACAGGAGTAAAATAGAGTTTAAAAAAGAGCTAAGGTCCTGATGCTTCTTCCGTGCTAGCAGCTACTCCATTAGCATTTGTCTTTCTTGTGGTTTACTAACAATATTCAGAAAAATAACTTCTTCTTCTTTGTGATTAAAAAAAACTTAAACAACAATCAATTTGTTTGCATTCAAAAAAAGATATATTTACAATAAGTTTTTCCCAGAGGCAGTGTGCAGTTTATAAATCAAATTGTTTCTCACTTTTTCTATATTATCTTTGCCCTATGGGAAGGCGTAAGGTGTGCCGTTAAGTTAACGTACTGTACTATGGAGATTGACATGTGACAGCCCATTGTCAAAGTCTCGGTTTGTCAAACAGGGGTTGTTTAACCAATGGCAGTCTTTGGTTGTCAAGACAAACGGGGTAACCTTATAACATACTGTTCTGAAAGGTTATGTGAAAGTACAGGATGTTGGAGGTTTTCTTACCTCTATAACAGAACCTGGAAGTTTATGTTTTTAATTTGGTTCTTTAAGGTATTAAAGACTTCATTAAGGCCTTTTGCTTCCTAAGCTTAGTCAAGCTGTTGAGCTATACAGCTAGAATGTCCAGATGACTCTTCATGTTAAATGCAGGACTTGGCATGACTAACTATGGACAGCCATTACATGAAACATGACTGCAAAACTACAAGTGTCAGAGACATGCACACAAGCGCACACACACACACACGAACATTTACATCCCCCTCAACACACATGCAAAGAATGAATACAAGTGCAGCAATAAATCTGGAGCACACATCATAGTGATTTCCCTTACGTACACACAAGCTACTGAGTGGTTGTTATTTTACCCGGCATGTGACATTAGGCCGAGACAGAGGTGTCCTTTGTTTGGCTTACCTACAACCGACAGGTTCTCCACGGCAACCGAGTGGTGAAACCCACAGGGCCACTCAGGTTTCAGCCCAGACATAAAAAGAAATGTCCACCCCAGCAGAAAATTAGCCAGGATCCATCAAAGCTTGACCATCTGCTTAAGAAACTCATATTTCTGTAACACTTGCAGCCTTGCAGCAGTGCCTTCAGCCCCATGGAAAAAAAGTCTTTTTTTTTAAATTAATACAACACAACAGAGCACTGTCTGTACCAAAAACTAAATCAGTCCGGAAAGCTGTAAAAGAAATAGTCTTGGAAAAACGACTACTTGCTGTAGACTTTTGACATTTTGCTAAAACCCTTTTGCTCTCCTCCCTCATGTATCATTTGCTGTCGGTGGCCACTTACTGCAGAATGACAGAGATCACTTTCAGTGCAATGGTCCTTAACACAGCACTTTGTGGCACACTCTAAGTGCTCAGGACTGAATTGCTTGATTGGACAACTCATCTCCATTTGTATGGTAATCCATAGAAGAGCGCTGTAACGAGCCCAAGGCACATGTAATGGAATCCGTTGGATCTGTGTCTCGTTGGCGGTGACCCTGAGTTAAATTATAGGGCCAATATAATTCATCCACACCTCTATTGTAATAATCTAACAGTGCAATTATGTCAGACCTCGTTCCATGGCATTCTATTCTAACTACACTGACTATGTAGATGTGGCTTATTCCCCAAAACTGGGTGCTCACTGCCAGACTTCCATGGTCCTGGCACAGTATTGGTATCATTTCTGAATCGCTGTGATGCTTTCTCTGAAAATGGCCCTTGAGGAGCCATGCCAAGACTGCAGTTAAAAGACCCCCTCCCCTCCCCCTTTTCTCTCCTTCTCAGCATCTTCTTCTTCCTGCTCTCTCTCTCTTCTCTTTCTGTTTCTATCTGTACTATCTAGTCACCTATTCATCCAGCTGGGTATCTGTTAATCGCAGTCACTGACTCACCCAGTCACTCACCCACCCAAAAAAGCAGTCTGTTTTTCCTCATTATCAAATAGTTCCCTTGTTTCTCATAACTATGTCATACCGGGAGTTTCGGAAGCAAATAAAGGAAACAGTAACAAGAATCGTTGACTCCTCTGATGTGTTGTGCCTGATCCTCTCCATTTCCAAACTCTGCAGAATGGATCGGTTGTCCTGTCGGCGGGGCATTTTGGCTTGAACACTGCGACATTGAAAAAGCAGGCCACCATAGGATCAAACCAGTGACGTCCCACATGCATCACACAACCCTCTAGTCTCAATTTCTTTATTGTAAGCTCTCCTTTTTACGTTTATCGATCCTGTAACACTCTGGAGGCATTTAGTAAAAAGCAGGGCACCACAGCTGAAACCTGCTCCGTCAAAAGGAGGGTGTGTGTGTTTGTGTGCGTGAGAAGAAGATAGTCTCCCTATTTAACTACCTGCTAATTATACTCCACAGTAAACATGAAATGTGTAACCACACCACTGCAGGATATCATTGTAACTAAAAGGATTAGAGTGTGGTTCAGGCAGGAGGGCGTCTGTGGCTTCTCCTGATTGAAAATGGACTAATCTAAATGGGATACATCAATAAAACGGCAGAATAAAGTTGCGGGCACTTAAGAGCATCAGCCTCTTTTGCTCAGGCTCAAAGTAGGGAAGAGAGTCACTTGGCTGGCAGCCAGCCAATTAGAAGATAAGAAATATTATTCCACTGGCACACCAGCGGCTTGCAGCTATTTAAAACAGTGAGTTTTATTGATAATTAAATTACTTGGAGGAAAAAAAAAAGACAAAACAAGAATAGAATGCTTGGAGGCGGATCAATAAGAAGATATTGTAGTGGATAACGCTGCAGTGGCAAGCAGCACAGCCAGGAGGATGCAGTGTGTGTGTGTGTGTGTGTGTGTGTGTGTGTGTGTTGAATATTTATATGTAGAAGAATTATATACAGAAGTAGTCTGATGTGATTAAACAAAAAAAACCTTTTGTGAACATTTTACTTTATTCCTAACTATTTTTCACATTTGACAGGAAAATAAGATTTGATAAAGGATATTCTCATGTCTTGTGACCTTGCGGTTTATATTGGTATTTGTTGTGTTTCAGGTGCTGAGTTGAAGTAAGATGGCCACTGACAGAACGGCGACTCCTCAGAGCAGCTCCAGACAGAGTAGCTCGCTCTCTTCATCCCCGATGAGGCAAGTAGCAGCAGAAATAGTCAAGTAGAAGATGTCTGAACTGGCAGAATGAGTAACACCCATTAGTAGGGACTGAAAGGAACATGCAATCTTATGTGTCTATACTGAAATAATGCAATACTTACCACATTGTTTGTTATTAACACAAAGTTTCATGGAAACACTGGATCTCATATCCATCAAGACACACACTCATGTAGAAACACACACAAACAACATACTGACAATAATGATATGATGATAGCAAGAAATAACCCTCCTGTTTCTGATCTCCTGTTGCTGATAATGCACTGTAATGGAGGTAGACGCTGGTATCATGGCAGCTCTCATAGAAGCAGAGACTGAGGTTTACAGTGGTGATGGAGGTCTAGTTGTGTCGCTGGTCATCGTCAGAGATGTTTGTAACAAATGAGGCTGCTCGGAGGAAGGCAGGTCGTATTTGGTTCTTAGTTGTCTTTGAGTTGGAAGACACAAACAGAAATGCACTCATACAGAGAGAAAGTTAAAGGAATTATTTTGTGGTGGTGTTAATCAGATATTTGTAGCTTCAGTGTTTCATGTTTTGCCGTAACTACTAGTCGCTGGTACACCAAGTTCCAATCTAACCAAAAAGCAAACATTTTGGTCGCTGAATATTTCCTACTGACACTTCTACACCATTATTTAGATCACCATAGACCTGAACTGCAACTCAAACTAAAGGGACTTTAGATGGCTCATGTGTATGGTGAGAACGGGTGAGACACCCCTGATGCTGAGGAAGAGCAAAATCATATCCTCGCCTCCTTCATATCTTCTTTGGGAAATATTTAGCGGCGGATGTTTGATTTGAGTTGTTGATTCAACATCCCCAAACCAATATATTGTGACTTAGTCAGGATCCTATGAGGCACCCAACACACCCAAAACACCCAAACTCCCACACTGCCTTCCACAAACACACACGACCTGAAAACATCTGTCCACAATTGGATTCCATATTTTGCGTGCATGTCTGCACAAAAAAGCTGGAGGTTATAACCAAAAATTCTGAAACTAATTGTCAAGATGCAAAAAGAGAAGTGCACACATACCAAAAAATCTGAAACAGAATTAAAAACAAAGCAGTTCTTAATATTGAATATATACATTTGAATATATATGTTCTGACAGTTCTGTGTTTACAAATGCTTACACAGCGTTGCAGAAGACACGTAATGCATGCCCTTGGATTTTAAACCAGTACAGTTGTCACGCCATAGGCAACCAGATGCACACTCACATAAACAAACAGATCATCTTCAAACAAACAGATCTCTGACTTGCTGTCTTTGTCTGTCCCTCATACACACACTCACACATAAATCCTATTTGTTGGGCACATGGCTCAGTAAATCAACTGATGAAAGGAGCCAACTGACTGAATTGTATTAAAATAAATTGCAAACACAGATGGAACACACACAGGCACTCAGTTGACAAACATCCCCACAACAGAACCAGTTCTTTGCCCAGATCAGATTGTCTGGGCAATGTAGGCCTCAGGTTACAGTCTAAAAAAGGCTCGTCTGTTGCTCTGCAAGCAGGTTAACTAGGTTACTGTGCCGTCATTTGTCTGTATATTTGCCTTTTTTAAGTTGCAGATTTGTGTTTCCATTGCACACAGGAATGTTGGAGGTTGCACAAGTGTGGGTTTGAGGATGCAAGGGAAAGCGTGTGAGGCTCAAGGAAAAAATGCAACAAACTAAAGTGAGAGACGAGTCAGCTGGAGATGGTGTGAGAAACAGAAAAAGAGAAAAATACGCAATATAATGTGTTGCACATATGCCTGAAGTAGGTATACCTCTATGCGTGTAACCTCGCATGTGGGATGGCAGTGTGAGTCAGAGAGAAAGAGAGCAAACAACAGAGAGAAATAAGTTACAGAGACAAAGAGACAGAGAACAAGAGAGAAACAGACTTAGTATGTGCTGTTTTAGGTGAGTCTGGTCTTGGCTGCACATTAGAAGCTGTCTGAAACATCTGGGAGTCAGATGTCTGCCCCCGTTGCCAGGAATCAACTGTACCAGTCAGAGGCCACAATATCCCCTTACTCAGGGCTACTTCGGTAGGAGCACAGACCCAGAAAATAAAGGCGTGACTTATGCATTTGAAAGCACCCTTAGCCATATGCTTTTACCATTTTCTTTGCTCATCTGTCAGCTGTTTACACAGTGAAGAAGCACTTCACAAAAACTCCCTGAACTTTTCTGTGGAGCTGTGTAAAAATGGTTTGTTGAGAGAATTCTGGTTTTCAAGCAGAATAGGAATGCACTACCATCCACTGTGGTTGCTTTGTATGTATGCATCCATATTTAATTCTTTCTGGGACAAGAGTGTCCTTGTTTCCTCCATCAGTCGACGCCAAAGCCACAATGGTCTGGTCCTCAAAATCTCGCAGCTCATTCTGCCCACATTTCCATTCACTCTGCCTCGCTAAACTGTGGTTCTGTTGTGGTATTTGGGAAAGATTTCCATTTGTTCATAAGTGACATCAGGCGTCAGACTGTGATAATCGTGTAAACACAGACGACAGTGAAGGCTCCTTCTTGCTTATATTGTGCGGAATGACTTCCATATCAGCAGAATACTGTGAACTGAAAGCAGACAGATCCAAAACAGGAATAATAACACGAAAACCTGGTTAAACCTTACTGTGGTAATGTTTTAGTGCTGGTAAATCAAGATAAGTGATGGAAATTAAGAGTTTTTTAATGATCTGAAGTGAAGCTGGGTCATCATATTGAAATGAGTTAGTCAAACTTGCCTTTCTTTGTAACAGTGGCTCTAGTCTCGCATTTCTAGACCTTCCATCACAGTGCCTCAGAGGAGGGTCTGGCTAGTCCGCACAGCATTCTGGGATGGGAGAAAAAGGTGCTATGGTTAATTGGCATTTCTTTTAACCGATCACAATCGTCATGGCTAGGACAGCCGGACAGAGCCATGGTACCACTGCAAAATAGCCTCAAGAAGGAACTTGTTTTGGTGGCACGTGTATGTTCAAAAGTTATTTTAGTGCAACAGAAAACTCGGATTGGACAGATATTCTAGCTAGCTGTTGGGATTTGGAGTTTAAAATTTCAAGACAAAGAAAACCGAAGGTAACGGACATCCGGCTGAAATGAGGGACATCCAATGGAATTTCCAGCAGTACAGGATTAATGAAACATCATCCATGTAGACTAGTCATACTTAAATCACCTAAATTATTAAAATAGGGATGAAACAAATTATTATTTGTTTATTATTTATTGTGCAATTATTCTGTTACTATTATTTACTAAATTAATTGATTAATAGTTTGCCCCAGTAAATATGCCCATCATCATCATCATCATAAAGCCCAAGGGGACGCCATCGTATTGCTTGTTTTGTCACATATACGGGGAAAAGCATGCACATTCTCACAATTAAGAGATGTTTTGACATTTTAAAATGTGTCAAAATAGTCAAATTGTTTCAGCTTTAAAATCACATTTAAACCTTTCACCAAACCATAAAACTCAATGTAAAACTAGTCCCCTTTCTAGTGTTTTCTTCCTCTAAGTCTTAACTGTGGAGCCCATTATCTGTATTTTACGACATGTTAATTTCACACACTTTCCTTAAACCGGACTCACTGAGCCACACAGGGCGTCTTTACTTTAATTCAAAACATCAGTGAGAGCAAAGAGAAGCAGGCATACTCAACCTGTGCTTATGATCTATGAAGTGTTGTACATAGTTTCTAAATCACGTAAAGCCTCTAGTGATTTGTAGAACAAGCCTAGTAATGGGCAAGCACCCCTGAAGAACAAAGTAGTTCCTGCTGTGCAATAACTGCCACACCTGAGTGACAGCAGGTGCTGCTGCTTGGTTTCTAACCTGCCGTATGCTGCTCGCTGTGCCCCGCTGTGAGCTGGGTGTTGGGCAAAGATGTAACTATCACTATAGTTCAAAGCACATATATATATTGTCATTTACTTTCAATATCTTCTATCTTCTTCTAAGATGTGATTAGCGAATGACCCACAGACAGCCCACGCTAAGCGATTAGTGCTGACAGTGGGTTTCCATGCGTACACGGTTGCTGTTTTTAGCTTCGAACAAAGTGACTCACATCCTGTGATGTGGGATTCTGTCCACGTGTGCTACACCAAGTGTTACTTTTGGTCTTTCTTTGTCTTTGCTTGGCGAGGGTTCCCCCCCACCTGTCAGCAGAGGATTCCATCTTTAAAGCAGCCGCATGTCACAGAGTGAAGCTTTTTGAAAATGTACTTTTGCATTGAATATGAAATCTTTTACTTTCTGTCTGAGAATGTCTGAATTTCACATCTGTGATGAGCCACTGCTTTAACCAGCAAAGCCATTCTAAATAGCAGTTACTTTAATGCAAATTGTTCTGTCTGTTAAAAACATGTATTTCATTGAATTCATGTTGGCTGTAGTCTTGCATAACCAGAACTTCCACAGTGCTATGTCAACGTTGGAGTTTTCTCTGGCTAACCCGGCTTATCATTACGGGATTCGGGGGAAAAACACGGCTTGTTTGTAATAATATTAACCAATCACATTCGTCTTGGGTGCCCCGGATGCAGCAACAGTGTCTTTGCTAAATAGATAGCAGAGATATAGATAGCAGAGATATAGATACCGTTACCCGATCTGGCCAACTTGCATAGTGCGGTTATAGCTGGTAGAGAGCCGCAAAGCGAAAGCCAAAGTGTTGTTCACCCTATTACGAGTCGATAAACAACTTAAAAGATTCTGGAAAAATTATTTTAGCAACAAAAGAATCTTTGGTGTCGCTTTAAAGCAACTACAAGTAACTTTGATTTTTGTGTTGATTTTGTCAGCCCCTATGGACGAAAGCTTTAGTGTTTCTAGGAGCATCATCGCCTCGTGTTGTAAAGATCTTGATGTGGCAAGCTCGTGCATTTATTTTGGAAGCAAGAAAAAGAAAGACACAACATATCTTTAATACTATTTTTCTTTAAAAAGTACTATTTTTCTACATGCAGAAAATCAGTTTGTTAGATTTTGCTGTGAATTGTACCCGGGGACAGGCATAAAGAATAACTTTAGCAAATCTTCTCGCTAATGGTCTCATTTGTTTATGTAGGTTATTTAGAGGCATCATTACCATAATGAGACAGTTTCATAACCAGTTAAAAACTCCTTGTTGCTGCTTTAAAGTGTGAAAACAAACCGATTAACACAAACCAATGTTAAAAGAACATTGGTCATTTGAACCAACTGGTTGGTTTTGTGACTGAACTCTGCTTGAACGTAGTACATATTTTTACTTAAATACTACAAAATATACCTCATGCTGCATTCTTGTCATACCAGAGTTATCATAATTACGAGTTTCTGACTCAAGTATGTCCCCATCCAGTCAGACATTTCTGAAAAGGGTCTGATATATCCTTTTCATTGGTTTTTCTGACATAACACAGAAATGTCAGAAAACCAAGCCACATATCAACCAAAGTCCCTCCCCCCCCCACGTTGTGGAGCTGAACAGTCAGCGCAGCAGCCTCTCAGTGACTCACCCTGCAGAGCAACTCTCTTTATGTCTCTCAAGCACAGGAAAAGTTGAAAAAGTCAATCTTTTAAAAGCTCAAGTTATCATTTTCACTTGATGTGTTACAGGAAGAGTGAGCAGTAACTCAGCACACAAACCTGATTCCCTTTTATAAATCTGTACAGGATTAAACCTTTAGCACAGTCACACCATGTGAGACTCAAAATCATCAATCAAAAACTAGCAGTAGCTCAGTTGAATCTAATCATAACAGAAAGAGAACATTTGATATTAAAAACAAACAAACATTAATAGACTTCTAAGCCTGGTACAAAAACATGTTTAAATCTTACAATGCCATTTTTTTTAAAACACAAAAATGACATCTCTTACAAACCAGTTCCTATCTCTGCTGTTGCCACCGCTGCTCAGTTTACTGACAGCCACCAGCAGAGTGATGCTTCATCTGCACATCAGGATCCCTGTCTGGGATAATAGAGCTGCTGTTTTCTGACCTTCTCTTGGCCTCGCATGTAAATATTTGTCATTCCCTGCTAGCTGAAGTGCACCGCTTCCCCTCCTTTGGAAAACAAGCCTATTATTATCATCTTCTTTTTCTGCCCGTGGTGAGGGGTTTTGTGGCTTGATGGGTGTGTAAATCAAGATGGGTTCATCCTCATGTGATGCTGTTATATAACTGTCGAAAAAGGGTTTGAAATGGCCACATTGGGTTTGATATGAAGAGAAGTTTGCATTTTGATGCACATTTTAGATTGATTTGCTTGTTTGTACATTTTCAGACTCAGAGTGTCACTTTGGAGCTATTAGGAATTGTATATTACCTGATAAACATAATAGAAATTTATGCTAACCAAATGTGGACATTTTCTCTGTTTCTGTGTCATCCAGTTTAGTCTACTGATATGTGTAGGTTGATTGGGTGTAATGTACACGAAGATGATGCCAATTAAGAAGGGAGAGCTCTTTCAAACTCCTCTTCAGTGACTGGTGATCAAGCTCTTTGTGGCTAATTTGACTCACTTAGTTTGAGCTACTATGTTATTCACCACTGTGCGATTAATCTCTATCTAAAGGACATCTTGCAAACCGGAGTGGTTTTTAAGAGGTTTTATAAATGTGAGGAAAAAAACTGAAGCGGGCTCAAGCTGTATTTTATTTGCAAAGAACATTTAGGAGAAATAATTTTCTTTAATTGCCTAGATTTAAACCAAAACTCATATGTCATCCATGTTTAGGGAGTCACTATGAAACCATTTACCCCACTTAGCAGAACAAGCTCCATATTAATGATTATTCACTGTGTAACACTTTTCTGTTATTTATGCTAGTCTACATTCACAGCTAATGACATCTTCATCCTTTTCCAAATTGAGGGAGATTTATTTGTCTGAGAGAGTTTTGAACTGGTCCGCTTCCTCACTCTGCATGCTACAGATATGACTACTTTTTCATTGTTATTCTACATGCAACATGTATATACAATATGCAGTATGTGCATTTGTGTACGTATCAGTGTGTTCATTTGGTCTTCATACTCAATATTTCTAAAACATATTTACTGAAGGCTCTGAGTTGCCAAAAAGAACATGCTTTCTGATTTAAGTTTTGATTGTTTATTAAAAGTGAACATCAAATTAAAGATAAGGCTAAAGAAAGGCTTCACCAAAAATTAATACAGATGGCACAATAATTTGGGCATTCTCCTGATGACTCTTTTTTTATTAGCAAAACTGGCTGCAGTTTATGTTCATGTCCTTTCATGTCAACTTTTTAATGACTTGACAAATCTCCATGAGTTTCTTCAGTAAACAGCCACCCACTATGTGGTTTGATAGTGGATTAGATATAATTGGAGGTTTCCCAATGATTCTGTCCTGTGTGTAACCAGGCTGAAAGCTGAAACCCAATACCTGCCTTGAAGCTGTTGTGTGTGTGGTCAATGACAAATCTTTGTTTTTGAGTGTAAACACAGCGACAATGCTCCTCTTAAACCAGCCAGGTCAACCAATATTCAATACCAATGCAATATCGCAATGTCTCCAGCGAGCTTCCAAGAGGAAAAATATCAAGATCATTAGAGTCCCTTTCCCATGTGTTGACTCAAGGCAGAGGTGGCTATAGTAGGCATCAACCTGTCCACTTTTAGGGAGCTTTGGCTCACTGGATGCAGGACTCTGGCTTGCCCCCTTAAGCCTGCGTTCATTAGGGTCAATGCTGGGAGAGATTGAAATGGGGAGGGGTGTTTGCTCTTCCCACCCGTCTCCACGCTTTGGGGAAATGCTTAAACTAACAAGTGTGGAAACCCATTGGTGGATAATTGACCTCAAGGACACATCATTGATTTTAGGAATGCCCTGGTGGTTTTATTGCTGCAGTTATATTACGTTGTAAATGGAATTTTATTTTAGAGAGGAGTGTGGGTTTTATTTGCATGTATGAGAGCTCAAATTATCATTTTAGTAGGACTTACCCACATTAGTCACACATACTTGCACTCATCAAAAACAGCATTTTATATCCAATTTTTAAGCAATGTGGTTCATTTAATTTTAGTGTTAAATTAACAACTAAAGATTCATATTTCATAATTGACCCCTATCTAAGCCCATAACCTTTAATTTTACACCTGTTAAGCTTTCCAGTTTAGCATGGTACGTAAGCAGTTTACAATGATAGCAGTGGCAGATTTTCCACATAACATTCCCAGTCATTTTGAAACAATAGGTCCTTGAATTAGGATAGCAGTAGACAAAAAAACTTTGCATTGTTAGTCAGTGACCACCACTGTTTCCAACTAAAATCCTAACTGTCACTGGCAGTTTGTATTAGCTATGCTAGCTAGCTAACTAACATGAACTCTGTGAGTGGATTGAAAACTCTACAGTCGCCACCTGACTTTGAATTATTTCTAGCTGACTTGTTTGACAATAACAACCATGCAAAAAAGGTATGAATCTGATGGCTACATACTGTATTTTATATCACTCTAATTTAGACTGAAATAAACAGACTAAGGCTAAGGCTTCCAGGTCCCAGGTAAAAGTCAGCATCCACACCAGTTGATGAAAAACATATGTAAATAAAGAAAAGTACGATATAATGCTGCATAACCATGTGTACCTTGTATCCCCACATAATTATGTAGTTTGTTAAATTTATGCTAATGCTGTTGGTCTTGGAAGTAACACTTGGTTACTACAGTAGGTAACTAGTTAGCTTGGCATGCTAATTTTAGTGGCTAGACAAGACAAACACATGGTTAAATCCATGTCTTACACTTTTTTGCTTGTCTTTTAGGTTTTGGAAATGCCATTAAAAAAAGACTCACCCGGGCGCCTGGTTAGCTCACCTGGTAGAGCGGGCGCCCATTCTTTCCTTTCTCCCTTAAAACTCTTTGAATACAAAATCTCTTATTATTTGGTTTTATCATACCAGACCTACACTGACCCATACTTTCTTATACAAAGAGGACTGGAGAAGGAGGAATAATATAGACTAAAGAGATTAGTGCCCTGTTTACATGTACATGGTTATTTTGACAAACGGAGACATTTCTTTTACACGCAAACTGGTGGCCAGAATGGAAATTTTTGAAATCTTCGTTTGCACGTTTGCATGTAAACTGAGACAAACAGAGGTTTAAGCAGCCGTGGAAGTGACAGGAAGTGATTTGTTGCTGTTGTTGCTATTTTTGGGATTGTGATTGGCTAACGTGGGCTTGAGCTTCTCGTTACACTGGGACCTACAGGTTTTGCATGCTCTTGACGGCATTTATACACGGGTACGTGTCAATGATCACTTTTCTGAAAGCTAACAAGCGTGCACAATGTTATTTTTGAAACCGGAGAGGTGGAAATGTCCGTTTATGAAAATTGCCCCCCAGGTGTAAATGTAGTCTAGGCTACAAAGGTGGCACATGTGCAGTAATTTGTACTTTTTTATTTTTCAATCAATAATGAGCAACTGGTACAAAACCATACAGTCAATATAAAATTGATTTTCATTCTGAAAATCAACTCGTTAGCAGGGACTGAATTTTTGCTGCGTAAATCGATCAATAGAGGTGACTCTGGTCTGTATGACCTTATTTTGATGTAGGCCATTGATCTACATAAACAGCCCCAATATTTACAAATATGAAAACAAAAGACAATCCATACGGGCAAACTAGATTTGTTTATGTGTGCCTGTAAAATCAACCATCTTAGGTTTAAATCCACATCTCTTTCCTGCATTTTTTCTACTTTTAGCCTGTACTTACACACAGCTCTTTCCTGCTATTAAATCCCTGTGACACATCTCCAAAATGAATAAACTATGTCTGACTTGCTATATTTGTGTGTTAATTTCTCCCACAGTACCCGCATGCAGTCTCTCCAGGTTGACTCGGTCCAGCGCTGGATGGAGGACCTCCGGCACATGACGGAGGTAGAGTGTATGTGTGTCCTCCAGGCCAAACCCATCGGGGTGGAGGAGGACGGCCAGCAGGGAGAGCTGATTGTGGCCTCCGGGGTCGGTGCAGGGGACCACGTTGCCAGGAACAACCTGCAGACGCTGCTCCGCCGAGCGCTGGTGGTCAGCACGGAGCTCGGCAAGATGTTCCAGCGACTAGAGAAGGGACGCTGGCAGAGAGTCCACAGCACTGCCGTGAGGGCAAACTGCCACGTGCGCTCACTGGTGCACGAGTATGGGGCCGCCCGAAGCACACCGCCTGAAATGCAGAAGGTGACTGTGGGTTGTGGAAGTAGTTAGCATGTGAAGCAAGGTTGGGGGTCTTACCAGCCTTAAAAGCATCAAAGTTACAAAATAGGAAGTTACAAATCAGGCTCTGAGACTTCCCGCCACACCATTTAGAATGTAAATTGGAATTTTTCATTCAGATACTTAAAATTCTAATCTTAGAATAAGACCCATTTATATTTTGCCTGGGCATATCAGTCTAACAACATGGATAGAGAAGCCATCAATTGGCCATCAAGTAGCCATTAAGTGGCCGCGGTGTCACTGCTGAAATTAAATGTGGCATTATCTATTTTATTATAGACGTCCACATTCATGAGGGCTGGTCTGTTGATTAACAGCTGAATTACACATTTGCCCTTGCCATATTAATGATCAAAATGTCATACATCTTAAAAAATCTGATAGTGATACCTTAGGAAATGCTGTAATGTTGTGCTGAAGTCAGATTATATGAAATACATCTTTGTACAAAGCCATTCATGTCATCACAGCATCATGTGTTTCTCCTTTTCTTACAGTATGAGAAATCTCTGCTGGAAAAGTGTATGGAGCTGACCACTATTACAGAGAGGTAAGACTCTTGAACGCTAATAAAAAATCTTGAGAAAAAATAGTAAACAGACGGATTTATGTGGAACATTATCCAAAATGTCCCTTCACCCACAGGTGCCTTCACACCGATGATGAGTTCTTTCTGAAGTCCATGAGGGAAGCCATCCATGAGATCCTTACAGATGTCAGTGATTCCTTCAGCAACATGATTGACATGGCATTAGCCAATGAGATCCGGGTATGTAAATATTTGCTAAATATATGAAATCCATCACTACAGATTTTGCAACTTAGTCTTTAGTGCATTTGAACCCCATTTTGTCTTCATGACAAATAATGGTGAATCAAAATAAAATAATAGGAACTTGAAAGTAAACTTTATAGTTCATTGTCAGATTAATTGTCATCTGTACAGTATAGCACCATCTTGGATTTTACTTTACCATTCACTGGATTCCACAACCACATTGTTATTTAAGTGTTTCTCTAATAAACACAGCCTTTTATCCATGCTATTTACTGATATCATTTGGGATTTATGAAATGACGCATAGAATGTAAAAAAAAAAACAGACATGGAAAACAACAGACTTCAAAAAACAAGGATCATTTAAAAGATGCCATGATAACAGAAAAGTCCTGCAAGTAATGTTGAATGTTTGATCTTCCTCGCAGCTCCTGATCAAACAGATTGACTCATCGGACAGCGTTCACACCATCGGCAGTGCCATCAGCAACCTACTGTCCCTCACCCAGGACGGACCTCAGCTCTGTAGCATCATTGCCAAGGTACTGTGGGACGTACAAATGGACTCTGTACTGCTTTCATCCCGTGCTGACATTAGTTGTACCACCTTGGCCAGGAGTCTGATTTGGCTAATGATTGCAATGAAATGTATGTGTCTGAGATGAACCCGTCTCCACTGATGCGTTTAATTGCTCAAAAACCTGTGAGTTCAGAGATATTGACGTCGATCACAAGTTGGCGGCATGATGTATTATTCTCTTAGATTTATGATTTTCACACGGCCCTCCCACCCTGTCTTCGGGAGAAGCAGCTTCATTTGATATTACATCTCCACCCCTTGCTTAAATTCTAGACACACCCCTGCTATGTTCATCATCCAGGCCAGCAGACCTGCAACTATCTTTTTATACAGGCCTCTAAAAAGCTATTTCACTGTGAGATAAGACAAGACAGACCAGACAGCAAGTCTGAATTGGCCATTAGTTAACCAACTGCTTCCAGGATACTCTTGATAAGACTCTTCCTGCTTGACCAGACACACAAAATATTACACACAGTATAACACACACCTGCTTTGCTGCCAGATTGTCAGATCAATACCGTCAGCTCCCATTAGGAGTGAGCATTGGTCACAAATGCAGATTGCACAGGCATCTTTTCCCTTTCAATACGTTCTTTCTTAACTCTTACAGTAACAACGCTGGCTGAGCCCTCAGAGAGACATCTAAAGGACACCTGCCTGCCAATGGCTGCTAATGAATACCCAATACAAAACATCCTCCACCTGCCATCTGAATTAATTAGCTTGCATAAGTCAGTCTGTCACACTTCCATATACACACCCTTTTTACAGTAGTGCGTATCCTCTGACTCATATCTGAGATCTGGACTTATTATCATTTTCCACAGCCTGTAGACTTTATTTTTTCACTAGTTTTGAAAAATGACTATGAGCCGTTTAAATATTTGGGTGGGCACCTGATATCTCCACCTTTTCCATCTATTTACCAGTGCTGCTGTTAGTAGATAGTTTAGTGAGTGATGTTTTGTGTGTGAAGAGAAAGGAGGTATGTGTAATGTGTGGAAGTGAAGCAGGCAGCATGATAAATGGAGATGAATCATTGTGTATATATGCTGGAAGTACCAGATGGTTTTAACAATGTTAAACAGCATAATGGATACCAGACAGTTTAAGGCGGGGGCAGCTCCTCAGGGAAAACGTGTGATAATTAGGTATTAACTTGTCATTTGCAGTGATGACAACAACTGTTCCTTTTGCTCATTTTGCTTGTCATTTGTTGACTTCCACATCACATTAGGGCAGTTGTCAGCTCAGGAAGTCATCCCCTGGGTAAGGTAGAATGATTCACATTTCCCCCCCCTTACCTGCATGTCTTTGGACTCTGGGAGGAAACAGAAGCACCAACAAATACAGTGGGGACGCACAAACTCTACACAGAACAGAACAGGGCTGAGAAAAATGTTATATGAGCTGACAGTGTTTAATACTCTGCCATGTGCCACCTCATAAATCAAACAGCAGCTGGAATATTAGAGAGATACTGTGTCATTAGGTACAGGGGAGTTTGCTGTCTCAGTGTTTACCTGCTGTCATGATGGATTTGGATCTGTGTCCATGTCGGCAGACTCCCCGTGTGTGTGTCCTTGCTCTTCTAACGCTGAGAGCTTTAGACTGCAGGCTGTAAGAGCACGACATGGCAATAACTCAGGCCTGGTGAGAGGGAGCGTGTCGTCAAAACTACTGCAGTAGAGAGGGCAGAGACACTGACAAATACAGTGCAACAGAGGAAGTAGTTCAAGTGCTGTCTCAATTTCAATTAAATCCCCTTTGCAATACCATGGATATAGTACCACTAAGCCAGGCATGCCAAACACTTACACTACCGGTCAAAAGTTTGGGGTCACAAACAAATTTCCATATCACTCCATTATAGATAGAATACCTGCTGATTTGTGTGGGGGGCTGATCTTTAATGCAATATCTACATTGCCCATTATCAGCAACCATTCATCCAATGTTCCAAAGACACATTCTGTTCATTAATCTGATATTATTTAAAAAAACTAACTGAGAAAACATTGGAGAGCCCTTTTGCAATGTAAGCACATAATGTAATCGGAAAACTGCTGTCCTGGTTAAAAAAACAATGCAACTGATCTGAGCTGGTAATCTGTCTATAATGTGACCCTAAACTTTTGACCGGTAGCGTATATATCAATATTCAATGGAAAATACATCTCTTTCAAGCCGGAAAGCGGGTATCACATTGTGGCGGAACCTAAATACTTTCACACAGGAAACACTTGTTTTTCCTAAACTTAAATAGTCATTTTGGTGCCTAAAGTTAACTGTGATAATGAAGCCAGCTTTTCCTGGCTAAACTCAAATACCATGGCCCCTGAAAGGTAATGATGGGCGGATCGATCCAAATATCGATAATATCGATACCAACATTATGTAATGAGATCAATACTTTAGTTTTAGTTTCTCTTCAGTATGCACCGCTGCAGTTTCATCAAAGAGGCAAACTGGCTTGCTGCTGCTTTCAAGTGCCACTCCTGTCCCAGCGCAGAGCAGGCACACTTTGCTCCTCTTCTCCCCTCTTGTGATTTGATGTTGTACCGTCACATGAGTTAGCAGTGCTAGGCAAACAATTAAGCAAGCGGCCAGGAAAATATAGTGCTTTGTAAAACAAGTATTCTAATCTATAGCAACCTGCTCATTATTGCTTTGCTTTAACTAGTATTTCCATCATGTTTATACATGTGTCTTGTTCAGGGCCTTAATTCAGCTACAGTATACACTTACAGCCTATAGAGTGAAACAACCAAGATGCAAATTTTGTGATTGAATTAATACATCAAATGGAGAAAAAAAAATGTTAACATATTTTCAACAAGATTCTCTCAAATGAATTAATGTTCAACTATGGGCTAGAGCTTATTTAACCCTAACTCTAACCACACACACACAAGCAGGATAGAAACGGAGCAGAAGAATGGCAAAGAGGCCCAAAAATGAGCAGCAATCTGTATAATTTGTAAAAAAGGCTATAAAGTGTTAAAACAACAAATATATACAAGCATATGGAAATTGTGTCCTGTGTTTTAAATTATTAATAATGTAAATGTGCTGTATTTATATAGCGCTTTTCTAGTCTTAACGACTACTCAAAGCGCTTTTACATCATACAGGATACATTCACCATTCACACACATTCATACACTGTGGCCGAGGATGCCATACAAGGTGCCACCTGCTCATCAGATAAACACTCACACACATTCACACTCCGATGCGCAGCATCGGGGGCAACTCAGGGTTTAGCGTCTTGCCCGAGGACACTTCGACATGGGACTGCAGGGCCAGGGATTGAATGACAAAATCACTTAAAGGTCAGGAAAATTCATTCAGATTTAGCATTTTGATATGCACCTACAGTAATAATTACAAAAGTAGCAGTATTGTTTCATTATCAGCTATATTGGCCTTGTATTTACTTGGTATCAGATCTATACTAAAGTTTGCAGTATCGCACACCACTACTGACAAAGCCTGTAGCTGGCTCACAGCTTTGGCAGTAAAACAACTGCTGCTGGTAGCTGGCGTCCCAGAGCTCTATAGTGGATAAATACAACCAGAAACTGCCGCTCGGATTTCATTGTTCTATTCCATTGTACACTGTTCACGTTACAGCGCTTTAAATACTTCTATTTCATCAGAATCAGAATCAGAATCAGAAATACTTTATTGATCCCCAAAGGGAAACTCTCTGGTGCAGCTTCACAAATAGTATAAATATCAGAGTAGAAATGTAAATAAAGAAATATAAAGAGTGTGGATATGTACGGTATGTAAATACTGTACATATCCACACTCCTTTTTTTTTTTACATATATAATGGTCTATTGGTGAAGTAGCACTGCTCATTTTGAGGGGATGCATTTTATCCTGACTGGTGATGATTTAGCAGAGGCAGGCATATATATAGACCAGAAATGGGGAAATACCACGCATCCCCTCTGGCAAATTGCACCCTGCTTACAACCTTTCTGTTTGCAAATCAAGGAATAAACTGTCAGCAACCGAAAGAAGCTACAGGCATTGTGTGAGCAAACACAACAGACCATAGCACAGCGTTCAGTTCAGAAAACTGAGATGGAAAGAAATTACACGCTGTGACGGCTTTCACATGCAAACAAATGGGTAGAAGAGGTACAAGTAGTCGAGTTTCACATGATGATGTTAGTGGAGCAAGTACCAAAGTGCATGAGTGTGAGGATAAATGTGTTATGTGGGCTTCATTGAAGAAATGAAGATGAAGTCACTGGAACAAATAGAACGGCAAGTTGTTTGATGGGAAAAGGAAAGAAACGACAGACAAGTCCACTGATCTGTGAAAAGGAAAAGCAGGAGAAAGTCTGTAAAGATAAGACAAACCAAAAGCTTCTACTACAAACTGATGATTGGCTAAATTAAACTGTCTTTTTTTTTTTTTTTTAGTGAATAAAGAAAGATAGCTAAATGCTTTAAGACTGGTGAAAGTGAAACTTTCCACACCATCTCATTTATTAATGCATGATTTCATTAATCAAGCATATGTAATTGTATTCCTCATATTCCAAATATAAACATACATAGCCAATTCATGTTTCTGCCGTGGGTGCTCAAAAAAAGGTGAATGCCCCCCCCAAGATAAGCCTTATGCAATGACTACAGCCTACATGACTTGTTGCTATACAAATTTGGAAAAAAGACAAACGCACACATTTCAGCACCATAGGAAATTAACAGTGAAGACTGACACATTGGCAATCAAAAGTTTAACTAATCAATCAATGCTACCGAAATAATTTAGTAAAACGGTTCAGATGAAGATAAATCATATAGGCCAAGTGCACAATCCAACACAATCCAACACCGCTGCTATAGTAGGCTACACCCATAAAGAACACAGTTTAGGCTACAATGGACCCAGCCTATTAACAAACAAATTACCCATCAACACAGGCCCACACAGCGACCAAATATATCAAATTGGATTGGATTTGTTTTTCATTCACCATTGACGTTACTGTTTTGCAAGGAAAGTGCTACTCCTTGTAGCCATGATGTTGATAAATGCCACACCGCTGCTGTGTGGAGTTCGCCATCAAATCAATGTAAATGTGGCCTCGATTTGGAAACATAGATGCTATTGTAGCTAGATTATCCAATCAGACGACCACAAAAATTAGGCTGTACTTGGGTACAGCAGTGGATGGCATGGCAAAAAGAAAACTAATAAGACCTCACCCTGTCAAAAGAATAATAATAATAATAAAGTAGAAAGAAAACTAAGCAGGAGTTTTGCACTACTGCCCCCCTTTGATTTACCTGTTGCATTCAGGTGGGTCGGGTCAGTATTTTCACCATTAAAGCAGGTTTTAGTGAAAGTTTATTGTTTAAGTCCTTTGAATAGACAAATGCAGATACAAATACAAAATCAATTTTCTTTTGTTTTTTCACCTTTATTTTTACAGGTAAGAAGAGGTTCTTATTTACAAGTAGCATAGCCACTTAGGGAAAGGGAAGAAGAACAAAGTTGTAACTTGTTTTAAAACTTCAATAAAACTTTTTATATCACAAAATATGACTTTAAAACTAAATAACTAAAGCTCAGAAGTGTATTACACCATTCAGAGTTTCTTTACAGACTCCCTCTGAACATTATAACCGAACGCTATGGTCAACATTTGCGTCACAGAATAACAACAGGATCAACAAACTCTTCATCACTGCCTGAACACAGCTTGAATCAGCCTGCAAGTCTCTGGAGTTTCAAAAGGTTTACTAAAAACTGTCTGTCGGTTTTCGCAGTTCTTCCAGGTATGGGGGAACAATATTGCGTAGGCGGCAAACAGGGGAGAGCGGTCAGGCTGGAGGGCAGGATGATTAGTCACTCCAAGCCCCGGCAACATGGCCTTAGCAGCATATGAGACGTGCCAGCCCAGTATAATGGCCTTATTAGGATAATGGTGGTAGTTACAGGCCTTGTCTTCCTCCTGGTAATTCTATCTAGCTGCACGCTGAATACAATTTAATACCTGCAAGTGTTTTTTGTCAGAGGGGTGCTTTGGTGTACACAGAGCAGTACGGGAGCTATTTTTGTTTGTTTATACACATAATCCAGCAGAAAATGCTCATCTATTATGGCTGGGAAATCATCTTTTTCAGTTCAGTGTTTTCCATTCATGAGCTAAGTATATTTTGGCTGTTTTTATCTGAGATGATCAATTATGTGAGCCACTTGATAGGTTCTACATTTGGCAGGCTCGCTGAGTAAATCCATCGATCATTCCAGGTCCTCCGTACTCTTTAAACCCAGCATGTTGCTATTGGCTGGACCTGCTGGGACCTGTTGGCTCTCGCAGCACAGTCTAGCAAGAGCAATTTGATCAATCATTTTGCACAATCATGTGTGATTCAAGACAAGAGCTGATTATGACGTATGGTGTATAATGTGGGGGTATGAGCCTAATGTCAGGGCTGTGGAAGTCTCAGAAGAATTGTACTCTTACTGAAAGTTGTTTTCCAACCCTAACCACCTTTTTGTCCCACATTAACTAATACAAATGTACAGAGAACCAATTGCAACAACACTTGTCTTCACTTGTCTTCACGAATGCAACTCAAGACACACATGTGGTGTTGCTGTGCATTCTTAAAAATGGGCACTTCATTGTGTTAAATACATATTTTTTTATGTTATCTAGAAATTATGTTTAGACATTAAGAATTTGTTTCCCAAATTAAAAATGTCAAAAATGTCAAAATCACTGCCTGCCTTATGTTCACAGTCAATGTTTTTGTGAGTAAATGAAGCTCTACAATTATACAATTATGTACCACATAAATGTAGCACTTTAAAAGCACTATGGCAAAGATTAGGGAAGGGACTGGTTTAGGTCAAATGTTAATAAATATGTTGGGTCTCTGGTCACTGTGAACTTTTTCTGTATTAAACCAACACCATGATCTTTCCCCGACCTTAACAAAGTGCTGTAAGTGCCTAAATATAACCATAAAAGGTGTAATGATGCTGTAGTCACTACACATGGATATTACAATACAAGTTATGATATCTGATGAAACAGATTAAATGTGTTGCCTGTGAACATTTCAGTACCACCCATGTTGGAATTGCCAGATACGTTAAATAAAATTTACTCTTTATATTACTAGAAAAGTTAATCAAGCGGACACCATGTTTCTTTTGACAGATATATGATTTTGCAGATTAGTTGTAAATGCATGTATTTTCTATGAGAAATGGTTGCAATATCATATATATGTTACCTGGAGCAGGTTTTAGGACATACGGTGCGATCTGTTTCTGGACATATAAACTGTGGCTGTGGCCAGCAATGAGCCAGTTGAGTTAGCAGCCACATACTAAAGTTACACCAACAATACTGACTGAACAAACATCAACTTCCAATAACAAAATGAAACCACAATGAAACCCCCAACCCCCTCTACTCTATACAGAATGGTACAGTCCAAGTCCCCTCTACTATAAAGTCCATTGGAAGTGTTCCTGTTTGCCAGTTTGGATCATGGACAGTAAAGTAGTAAGGTTTGGAACCCTGACATGCAGGTATTATGGATGGGTGCTCATTAACAAACATTTAATCAATGTATTTATAAATTAATTGACTCATTATTTAATTAATGGGATGACAGTATGCACACTGAAATGACCAAAAATGACTTGTGTTAACAACAGGTTAGCATGCTATTACCATATATATGCTTATCTATGGTAACATAACTCAGCAACAGAGGCCTGAGCAACACAACTCAGCAAAACAACCAGGTCTAATGTGCCAGGAGGATGGAATAAACAAATAATAATAAATAATAGGAACTAGAATGTGTCTGATCAGTACTAAGGCTTGTGAGAACAGTGACAATTGACACAATGAAAAGCAGTTTGTCTTTATTGTTCCATATTCATATATTTAGCAGCTTTACCTTATTTATAGGGTTACACACGCACACACAGGCACGCCCATGCAAACACACGATGATGCCTGAAAGCACTTTTACTGTTGTGTGGACAGAACCCATCACAATTTAGCATCAGTGCAGATTTATGATGCACTTTTCTAATGCACAAACATCTAATTACTTTTCCTTCCTCCACAGGAAGGAGCTGTGGTAGCCCTGTTTAAGATCTGCAGGCAGGACCGCTTCAGGGAGCTCTACGCTCACGCTCTGAGAACAGTGGCCTCCATCTGCTGTGTGGAAGAAGGCATCAACCAACTGGACAAGGTCATTATCTCGCTCGCTGTCACGCACAAATCACAACACAAATTATGAATAGTTGAAAAGGAAGACACAAACATGAATTATCTTGATAGTATACCAGAGGAGAACGAGATAATGAAGGTCAAGATCTTGATAATCTCTGACTGGACAACTTAATTTAATCCATTTAAAACAGAGACATTTTAGCATGTTTGAACATACATTAGCAAGAATCCAACATGTTATTAGCAAAGATAAATTGGTCTTTTTGTGAAAAAAACAAAGAAATATCTGATTTACAATGCTGACGCTAGGCTATAGGTCAGGTATCTACAATGGTAGACATTCACAAATACAGTTAGGAATTTACTGTGCCTTCCAAATTTAAAGATCCAATATGTAATATATTTACTGTAATAAATCCAAATGAAGGAAACATACTAAGTTGAAATACTATCTTTTCTGACAACAATGCTAATGCTAGTATTTTCTCTTTTTGAAATTTCCATGAAAGGATGCTGAGTTGGCTAATTTCCTCCTGTACACGATTAGCTTCAGGCTAATTTATCACTGCTACAAGGGACGGGCATTTTATGTCATTTTAACATTTGTGTAATCACATTGAATTATATAGCTAGCTTAATGGTGGTTCCCCTGCCCTGAGGTAACTGAGCCTGGTGAACTCATTTATGAAAATATAATCACATTCATAGAACGCTGGAACTGCTACAGTCAAAACTTTTCCCTAAAAAAGTACCTCCAAAACACGTCATGTTTTTATCTGTAAAACTTAAAACGGGGACACTAGACCTAGAGCTGTTCTCATTAGGGGCTGAGCCCCCCCCAAAGGTCTGATCCTAGACTCACCCCCTGCTGCTACTTCATACTCCAATACTCCACCTCAGAGGGGAATTTTTCAGAGATGTTTCCAAAATGTCCTGTTATTTCAAGATAAAAAGTCTTAATATTTCAAGATAAAAAGTCCTAACATTTCAAGATAGAAAGTCCTAATATTTCAAGATAGAAAGTCCTAATATTTCAAGATAGAAAGTCCTAATATTTCAAGATAGAAAGTCTTAATATTTCAAGATAGAAAGTCCTAATATTTCAAGATAAAAGTCTTAATATTTCAAGATAGAAAGTCCTAATATTTCAAGATAGAAAGTCCTAATATTTCAAGATAGAAAGTCTTAATATTTCAAGATAGAAAGTCTTAATATTTCAAGATAGAAAGTCTTAATATTTCAAGATAGAAAGTCCTAATATTTCAAGATAGAAAGTCCTAATATTTCAAGATAGAAAGTCTTAATATTTCAAGATAGAAAGTCTTAATATTTCAAGATAGAAAGTCTTAATATTTCAAGATAGAAAGTCCTAATATTTCAAGATAGAAAGTCTTAATATTTCAAGATAGAAAGTCCTAATATTTCAAAATTTTATTTTAAGCCAGGAGAGGGGAGCTGTAAATCAGAAAGAGAGGACCGTGAGTTTGCAGTGTGTTTAGCGATTGTTGCCGTATATCTAAGCCAATAAAGTGTGTTCAGTCGGGTGAAGAGGACAGCAAGGTAGTGTTATTTTTAGTGGTTCCTACTGTAATTCTAAGCTAGTGAAGTGTCTGTCTGTTCAGATGCAGAGAACTGCAAGGTTGTTGTGTTTTTAGTGGTTCCTACTGTAATTCTAAGCTAATGAAGTGTCTGTCTGTCGGATGCAGAGAACTGCAAGGTTGTTGTGTTTTTAGTGGTTCCTACTGTAATTCTAAGCCGAGGAAGTGTGTCTGTCAGTCGGGTACAGAGCTCTGCGTGAGCACGGGCTTTTATGACTGTCAATATAGCCAGCAGCTAACGTTAGCTACTTAACTCGCTGTGCGGTGAAGTAATGTCCTATGTGAGATTGCACCTTTAACATTAAAACATGAAGTATAAATAATGAAGTATAAATAATAATATTGATTTTATACAAATTATTTACTATGGGGTCCATGTTCTGTTTCTCTATCAGCTTAGGGGACCTTGGCCTAAAACAATTGAATAC
This sequence comes from Etheostoma perlongum, assembly GCA_026937815.1. NCBI lineage: Eukaryota > Metazoa > Chordata > Actinopteri > Perciformes > Percidae > Etheostoma > Etheostoma perlongum. Next base: position 27,880,721 of record CM049378.1, on the reverse strand, counting down.
TATTTATTATATATGAGGGGATAATGCCTACTGATTCACAGAAGAGGAATTAATCTGTTTGTCATGGCCAGATGTACAACATCAATAAAAAAAATGAGGAGGAAAAATAGCACATCAGCACTTACCCAGATTTTCTTGCAAAAGAAAAATTGGTATGTTGATTCTTTAAGACAAAGAGAGAGAAAAAAAGAGAATGAGATGACATTAATCTCAACTAAGTACAGTACTTCCAGTAAAATACCTTGGCTCCCTCCAGTCCAGACAGATTATGTTTACACTGATCAGCTGAAGTTGTGACTCAGACAGGAGGCTTTTCCTCTACCCAGCAGCAGCACAGTCTATATTCTGTCTACTGTTGTACACTTACAGCCATGTTCTCACTTTCTATGTTATGACTGGGAGGCTAGTTTATTTTCACAGGTGAACATGTGCCAACAATGGCCATAGGAGGAGGCTGGGCTGCACAGAAACAAAGTGCGTGATTAGGGACTCAAAAGATCAATAAAATGAGGGGTTTCCTTATGAAATGAATGTTCTCCTTTAAAGTTAATTTAAAATATCTCTACATTGGTTTCAATTCACAATACCTTGGTATAATTACATTTAAATATGATGAAACTGGTGCTAGTTATTACCAAAATGTCCCAAACACCCTGTTGATTACTGTCTGTCAGGAAAAGGATACACATGTTGCAGGTGGTTTTGCCCTCTGCTACTGCCAGTCTTTTGTTTATGTCTCATATTGAATAATTATATATATATACAGTATATATAGTTTACATTGTATATGCATAATTTTCCATGTGGCACCTTTACATTGTTTAGGAGGCAGCAGTTGACACATACAGGCTATTATATTCCTGTATTGTTACTTTTTTTAGGGAGAAGTTTTGACTGCAGCAGTTCTAGCGTTCTATGAACGTGATTATATTTTCATAAATGAGTTCACCAGCCTCAGTTACCTCAGGGCAGGGGAACCACCATTAAACTCGCGCTGTATAATTTTAGGATTGGAGACAGTGAGAAAATAAGCATCATAATGTGCTATTTTTTTCTGATGACAGGATTATACAGTACACACACAAAAAGATGAATCATGATTTACAATGTGTCACCGTGGTGACAGAGATGAGATCATTATGGGACCTTCTGACTGCTGAGCTGACAGGTCAAACATTTAGACCTAGGTGACTTCTCACTGTTTGTTTATGTGTGTGTGTGTGTGTGTGTGTGTGTGTGTGGAGCCAGGAGAGAGAAAGCTAATGATACAAGCTTCTTTGTTTGTCCTTTTTGTTCTCCATTGAGAATTCAAACAAAAATAAACAACAGACGCACCTGTGTCGAGCAAGCGAATCTAACCTGATTCCGGCTAATAATGATGCCACAACGGTGTCTGTGTTCACGTATAGAGCAGCTGGGACAGCATGAATCACCCGAGTGTGAAAACTCTTTGACAGGAACCAAAGTCCGCCCCAGATTAGCAGCTTCATCCCGGGAGAGAGGCTGTCAGGCATAGCTACGCTACCAACCGCTCACCAGCGATTGCTCAGGCTTGAGAAACACAACTGTCGCTGTTGAAGGGTGATTGAGAAAAAGGGGCCGGCATGCATCTGCACTGCTCATTGGTCGATTTAGTATATACTAACTAATGCTAAGTTTTATCCCCAACTGGAACATTTTGAAATCATGACATCTTGAATGGGAAGTGTTGATGAGGAACACAGCTGCTTCAGATAAAAGGTTTTAGGGGTGGTGGTAGCTCAGTCTGTAGGGAGTTGGGTTGGGAACCGGAGGGTCGCTGGTTCAAGTACCCACACGGGTCAAAGTATGATTGTAGACTGGTTGCTGGTGAGGTGCCAGTTCACCTCCTGGGTACTTCCAAGGTGCTCTTGAGCACCAAACCCCCAACTGCTCAGGGTGCCTTTCTATGGGCAGCCTCCCCCTCAATTTGACATATCTCCATTTAGTGCATGTATAGTTACTGAACATGTATGTGTAATTTGTGTAATAACAAGTTATTTTTACAGTTTTTTACAGTTCAGTAAAATTGAAATTATAGGACATGATTGCATTCTTTTTTTCTTTTTTGTGATTAAAATTTTGATTTTTAACACAACACACAAAACATACAATTTGAAACACAAACCTATCCCCCTCCAGTCAAGATACGGGAGCCTGGATGTAGTGATTCGAGAGATGAATGTGACAAAATCCCTTTTGTGGAGCATCTCGGCATGTTGATGCTTTCATGACAAGTTGACGTTCGTCAGTCTGCGATGGTGCTCACTGGTGTGTGTTACACTTTATAACTTCAGCAGGGCCTCTCACTCTTCAGATCCAATCCCTCCAGGGGGCCATATTTGAAGGAAGAGAGGCTTCATGGGGTTCAAAACTCAACTGAGAAGAAAATGGTCACAGGCTGAAATAAATACTCATGGTATCAAGCAAAAAAAGTTCCTGTGAGCAGGCATCGTAAACTTTTTCTCCACTCAGATAAGTTGTTTGGCGTTGGCCCAGAGAACAAACTGAATGAGATATAACGGTGTACGGTAAATGAGGAGTTTGGGAATATCCTATTTTAGAGAGAAGGAGGGGGTGTGGGTAGGGACGGGGCGGACACAGTGGGGTGGGGGGGACATTAGATGAACGGGGGTGTGGAGAGCGGATTGTTCCACGTCAGTGGGTTCGCGATGGCACAGTGCTGCTGACGTCCACAGAGACAAAAATAGGGAATTGTCCTGTGAAGCTCAGCGCGCTGTCAACAGATAAGACTGACAGGTGTGGCGGGCTGAGAGCTGACGCTTTGTCTCACTCTGGATGCTTGATTCTAAACTTTAGTTTTTAGGACTGATGGCTGGTGGTGGCTGAGCATCCACAACATTCATTTTCCCTTTCCCTAAATAAAGGCAATAATGACTGAGATTGAAAGTTAATACAGAAATGAACTGTAATATAGAAAACATTTTTCTGATGTATCAGGTTATTCACTAGACACCAACACAATTTAGGTGTTCACCGCCGTCGTGGAAACCACAATGTTTGTCACAATGTAATTAAATCAATAGTATGGATGATTTCCAGAGTGTGTGCTGATTTTCACACTTACACATGTGTGCGACTTGATAAGAACTGCTGTAGAAAGCTGGAGTAAAGTTTGTATGAACTGTGCAATACTGCCCCCAAGTGGATGAACATCTGCCCCACATCTGTGTTATATACTGAAGCCACCAATACCAAATCTCTCTCTCACACACACACACACACACACACACACACACACACACACACACACCAAGATGAGATAAATAGGAGCTCGTGCCCCTGAGTTAACGCCTTGTTCCTGCTCTTCTATAACTCTGAGCTCATCCTCAAACCCAATGAGACACCAACCCTGGGTCGATGCCAGCCAGATATACAAGACTTTCTTGGCCATTTAATCAGAGTAGTGGGTTTTAATTGTGATGGCTTTACAGGCTGAGCTGCAAGTAGTTTTAGCCAGGCTGACACCATGAACACGTAAACTGTCTACAGTCTGGCAGGAGGACCAGTGATGCTGCAGATGTTCTGTCATCCCTGCAGTTTTGAGACAAAATGTTCAGTGTGAGTTTAGTTCAGTAATCAGCCAGATCCAACTGATATTTTAATAAATCACCATAAAGTGATTTTGCATGTTTTACCTCATTTTTGTTTGACATTTCAAAAACGACAGTAAATTACACACAACTACAAAAAATGTCAAGGATAACACAATAAAGTCCAAAACCTGTTTCCAGTCTGGTCCTGGATGCAAAAAGAATGTAGATGAAGGAGGCCAGGTAACTAGGGAACATCATTCATACATGGAGCCTTAAAAAGTTCTTCAGAGGAAAAAGCAAAAATGTGCACATACCCAGACCAACAAACCAGCACAGTAAACACCTATGAATTATATAAAGAATTACTTGCACATTATATACTATATGTGTCAACATTTACACTACCATTTTTTACATACTAAATTTTGCATAGGCCATAATATGACCTTGTCAAAATGTGTTGATTACTCATTAGTTGAATGTGCAAAGGGATTTTTTTACACAGAACCTAAAGGAAAACACCCAAGTTGGTATTTAACCAAACAAAAGTTGGCAGCACTGGCTTGTGTGGGGTGGGCACATAGACTGTTATTCACAGTCTATTGGTGGGCATAAGTTCCCCTCCCCTAACTCCATGAAGGAAGTTTTTGGGATAAATTGCCTGCAAACTGCACTTCTTACTCAATTATAAAGTATTAAACACATTTCAAGATTGATTTTCAACCTTCCATGCAGCCAGTGGTTTCTTTTCAATGTTCTACAATATGTAAATTGATTAACAACAACTTTAGGTTTGTTTAAAGCAACATTGTAACTTTTCCATACAGGTTGGAAGCTGAATTGTCCCATTATGTCTCACTGAAACTACAGATCCGTTACCCGAGCTGGCAAACTTGTATAGTGCGGTTATAGCTGGTAGAGAGCTGCAAAGCAAATGCAGAAGTGCCGTTCATCCTATTACGAGTTGATGAACCACTGAAACGGTTTTGGAAACATTATTTAAAGATTCAAAAAGTTACACAGTGTTGCTTTAAATTCATTAATGCATTAATTAGCATTTTCTGTCAAGGTCATGCAGTTAGTAGCAGCCAGGGAGGAGGAAGACCCTCCCTGTTGGTGCGTTGTGTGCGGCATACTGATGAAGGCCAGATGGTGGAAAATGTTTGACTTCAATGTCACATTTGACCCAGCTTAAACCAGATCAAAGTGTTCATTCACACTATCATGACCCTTTTGTCAATTCCATGTTCAGGTCAGGATGTCATGTTAAGTGCCAAAGGCTAACATATAATATAGGGAGTATATTTCCCATAAAGATGATACTGCTGTTGTTGCTGAAGATGTGGGGACTAGGGCTGCACGATGTTAAGAAAATACGCGATAATTGGTTAAATTGTCACAATAACCATACTACTTAATGCTAAATAAATAAACAGATATAAAGTGTGGTCAGTTCTGCCTTTCTGCTGCTTTCTGTTTATTTATTCTGCTATAATACAAGAAATTGCTTCTTGAATTTAAAACAAATGAAAAGATTCATTCCAACATTATTTTAATGAAAAAAAAATGGACATAAATTAACTTTAAAGTGCACCGCTAAAAAATAATGTAATTTTAATCTTAACTGATTTTTATTTCCAACTAATACAAACATTTTTGGAGCGTCTTTCCCGATACGTCACAGCCTTTGGCAATGTTTTTATTGCGCCAGTTAATACATCGCGATGGCGATAATAAAAACAATATAGTATTGTGCAGCCATAGGGACCTGAGCAGGTGCCAATAAATGTCTCACCTAAATGTAGAAAAATGACTTCCTTGACTGTACTATAAACAACTAAATGATAAAAAGTACACAAGCACAAGGTAAAACAGGTAATAATTACTGGAATGCTCTGACCGTCATTGACTAACAGTGTGAGAGTATCCCAGGTAGTTTCCAGTAACCCATTTTCTCATCCATCTAAAACAGATGAATAAATGATTACACCGTACCTAACATGTACTGTATGTTGTGTGACATGTAGGTGGATGGGATCCTGTGTCTGGCTGACATCTTGACTGATGAGAGCAGCGTGGAAGCAGCCAGGGCCGAGGCAGCGGCGGTCGTGGCTCAGATCACCTCACCTCACCACACGTCCACACAGCACCTCGCCAGCTTCCTGGAGAGCATGCACGACATCGTCACAGCGCTCATCAGTGAGTGGGCCTAATGTGGTCTCGCATTGCCAGACCTTCCGCCACAGCGCTGTGGAAGAGGGTCTGATTAGTCCATGCAAAATTCTGGGATATGCTCTAGTTTATTGGCATTTCTCAATCGCAATCATCAAGGGCGGATGGAGCAACAATGCCTCGGCAAAATAGCCTCAGGCTACATTTGAAGTGTACGTTCAAAGGTTGTTTTAGTCGCACAACAGGAAACTCAGATTGGAGAGATAGGCCAGCTCGGTGTTTGGATTTACCCTGCAGAGATCTGAGAGAAAAGGTTAACCATAGTCCTCATAAATCTACCAGAATTTAGAATTGCCAATACAAGGAAAGAGGAAGGTAACGGACAACCAGCTGAAATGAGGGAGAACATTGCCAATATAGACCAGAGATAACGTAATCCTGGCCTTTGGCCCTGACCCAGGATTGTTTGGAGGTTTTGAACAGGTTTTGTTATTTTAAAAACAAAAAAAAAAACAGTTTTAATTGTAGAGAAAATTAGAATTACAGGATTTTTTTTAAAGGTTGCCTGTGGAGTTTTAGACCTAATTTGTGTTGCACGAACCCACGGATCTGCAGGTGGTTGTAAAATGACAAGATATGCTTCAATGCGCCAGCAAAGGGAGTGAGAAAGAAGACTAAACATGGATTTAAACCAAAGGGGTAAGCTAGCCTCGACAAGGCGTAGCTCCTATGGCGCCTATTTTGATGCTAACAAGCCATCACCCACCGTTAGCATTCCGTTGACTGGCATTTTGGCGCCACTTTGACAGCAAATAACTTTACATCTGAAGCTTTTGAAGACTCTAGTTGTCCATTGTTTATTTCTAAAGAAACACGACAATATAACAATAAAATAAGCGAAACAATTGTGTCATAACCACGCGGCTTACTGTCGCATAGTAGAGGAATTACCGTACAGTACAGGGTAAGCTCACAGACCGTTTGGACTTCCATTAGCTGTTTAGGTTTAATTACTAATGTTAGCTAACATTTTAGTTAGCAGTAATTAGCCTGTGCCTATGTTATCTCTTTAAATTTACCTAACGCTCTCCATCTCTGCAAGATTCGGAATGATTCCGATTTCTTTTGACACAGCTACCAGAAGTCTTACAACTTTCAGACAGGTTGTTCACGTCACATCTACATCTTCAAGCTCAGTTGGAGGCGGCGCAGTAACGCTCAGTTATAACCGGAAAAGTGCTTCGAATATCCTTCACTGGTCTCCATTGAAAACAACGGCGTCACATTGTCCATTTCTTATACTGTCATTGATTTAAACAAAAACTTAGGCTTTGCGATTGTTTTAGAAGGAAGGGAATGGAATACATTTGTTAGACCTCACAGAGCCTCACAATGCAGAAACACCTTTATCCAACCTTAAGATTACTTAAGGTTTTAGGGTGTTTTTTTATTTATTTGTTTATAATAATAGAGTTTCAGAGTGGATATTTAATGTGTTTTTGCATTTGATGTTGTATAATACAAAAGGTGCAATAAATAAAGTATAGTAATACATCATAAAATTAAAATACCGATTTTAGGATGACACTTTGTTACCCCCCCTTGTCTAAATTACACACAAATGCTTGTTTGCTGTCAGTGCTCCCAGCCTCAAATTATTCAATTTCTTTACATCTCAATCTACAAAAAGTGCAAACATAACATAAAACCTTTTAAACAAGTATACCAAGGGATCCAGTTCCCCAATGACAACAAACTGGAGAAAATAATGTGGTGGTCCACCAGAGCACTTCCTTCCTTGCCTTACATGTTTTGCCGTGTTATGTCCATAGACTGTGTGTATATGTATATACAGTCTATGGTTATGTCATTAACACTGGTGTCTTGTTCTCTCAGAGTTGTGCGAGAGCGCCTCCTGTGGTGAAGTATTCCTCCTTGCGTCTGCAGCCTTGGCCAATATCACCTTCTTCGACAGCATGGCCTGTGAGATTCTCCTGCAGCTCAACGCCATCCACATCCTGCTGCAGGCCTGCAGAGACCGCCAGAGAGTCGACACACCCTACTCCAAAGACCAGGTACACGGCTGCCATTAGTATTTATCTCAAAGGAGATCAAAGTCAAACACAAATAGTAGAATATAATAATATAGGCCATAATATGATTCATGGAGGAAAAAAAATCATTATTACAATTACTTTGGTCAATATTTAAATCACAATTATTTCACGTGATTCCTCGTTGACTTTTGGAAAGATGGTGTAATTATTGAACTTAAAAAAACAGTGAAACACCTAAAGCTCTATAATTTCCTGTAATACTTTTTTTTCATTCAGAACTCAAAACCAAATAGGAGTTTACTCGCACAACACAATGTGCAAAATAACCGCTATTCTCGATTTCTCTGTTTTTGTGATCATTTCGTTATTCTCTATTGTTTTAATCTCAGGTGGTGACAATCTTGGCAAACCTGTCGGTCTTAGAGCAGTGTGCTTCTGAGGTCCTGCAAGACCAAGGTAATCTATTTTATAGAATATTGATTATAACATGTATTGAACTACTCACTAATACCTATACTTTGATGTACAGGCAAGATAAAGTGGTGTAATTCTTCTATAATCCTCAAGATGTCAGCATCAGATAATATTTGTGAAGTAGACGGGACAATTTTTAAATAAAACATCAACCACTGAGCATATGTTAATATTTGCATCTGCACAACTGAAATGCATTTTAATGTTGTTTTTCATACCTTAATCACTGTTTATTTATTCAAAAGCGAGTCCATTCTATATAACATATTCCATTGCCTCTATGCTTTTATCCATGTACACATTTTGAGTACGGGCCTGGGTCATTGTGTCAGAGCCTTGGATTGTGCCATGTATCAGTAATATTCTTTATGGTGGAATTTCCGGAAACACCATGTTGTGGTATGGAGAGACTAGAGGGAAAGCTTAGACAACATCAGGTCATTAATAGGTCACAGGCCAACCTCTTCATATATAACTGTCTCTACATATTCAGGGAATCTAGGCAGCTGCACTATAAGGGAATGTTTTGTCTCAGGACTGTCTCCTTTTGGAGGTCTGTGGGTCAGCCGTACTTTAGCATGCTTCCAAAGAGAGAGAGAGAGAGAGAGAGAGAGAGAGATAGGCTCACACTAGGTGTTTAGAATGTTTTAAACTCATCCAGCATGAGTTTGTAGAAGACAAGGACCTCAGGGAGTTGAGACGGCATAATAGAATTAGTATCATGGTTGTTAAAGTTTTTTAGGTTAGAGGAATGTAAAAAAGAACGTTAGGGGAATGTTCTCTAAAGGTTGAAACGTTAGGGAAATGTTCTGAGAACGTTCGACGTAACCAAAAACTAACATTCCCAGAACGTTAAACCGACTTTCTTATGCAACCAAAACACAACCAAAACCTAACCAAACCTAACCTTCAGGGAGCGTTCACGCAACCAAAAACGAACGTTCCCAGAACGTTCTTGGAACCAAAAGTCGAGTCTTTATAAAATTGATCATGAAATAAATAGGCTATTAACTAACAATTTTTTCTTTCACAGTGCATTTTAAGGTCAGTTTGGTATGTAACCACCTGAAGACTGTACTGTTTTTATCTCATCTCTCTCTTTTTTTGGACTTTGCTTTCAATAACGGCACTCTTGGTCTAAATCCTGTCTGACGGTGATCTGTGTAATGTCTTTCTAATTCACCTTAGCACTTTGTGGTGTCTGGGTCTTGTCTGTCTTTTTATAAGTTTCAAACCAGTTTGTTGTGTTTGGTTCTTTTGTCTCTCATTGCTTGTCTTGTTTCCTGTCTTCATTTGTTTTTATTGTGTCTTACTGTAACTTAGGAACCATGTTTCTTTTCATGATTGTGCTGTTTGTGGTATCGCTGTTCCTTTCAAGCCTCCGTGACACCTTTGACTCTTTGGATACGTCTTGTAGGAATAGAGCGACTGCTGCTGCTGCTGGGAGAAAAGCCATCCTCCGGCAGTCCATCAGAGGGCGCTGCCTGCGAGCGTGTTCAGCAGAAAGCTGCAGTCACTCTGGCCCGTCTGAGCAGAGAACCCGAGGTGGCCCAAACAGCCATCCAGCTGAAAGGTAGTGCAGAATTTCAGTATTCTTATAACACTTCATTTTTTAATAATTAAAAAGTACTGTTGAAAAATGCTACAAGTTGAGAGAAGTAATGTGAAAAAAGTGTTGAAAAACAAGTGGTAAAAAGAGTGAGTGGATGCTTAGGGAACCACAGCCAGCAGAGGACTCCTCAAGTGAAAACCTTTTGTTTTTGTCACAATTTACCACAATGTATTTAAGCAACCTATATCTAAAAATAATTTTATCGTATTCGTTTCATTGTATGGCTGACTTTGATTAACTTAAGCACGTTTAATCATGATTTGGGCTCAATAAAGACGTAAGCCCACTGTGAGAAAGGATATCATGACTTAGAAGGATATATATATGGGTCTAGTAAGTAGATGCAGAAGAAGACCCAGAAACGCTCACCAATCAGGGGCAGACTGGGCTTATTTTTGGGAGGGACGGTTAAAGAGACAGTGCATTTCAGACAGACAGTGAATACAGGTATATTCAGACAGACAGTATAAGAAAAATAATTTGCTTTTAGTATATTAACATGTTCTAGTAGAAATACAAGTATGAACCTGAAAAAGCTTTATGTGGGAACTTTAAGTACAAGCAAAAACTTAAATGTAACAAAAACATTATTTTGGGAATGTTCTCAGCATTACCAAAAGTACCTTTTTTTATGAATGTCTCCTGTACACAGCTGCTCTCTCCACACCCCCAGTTTATAGTTGATATCAATGTCTAAGAATGGGACAAGCTTGCAAGTGATTTTTTTCCCTCTGCTGTCTTTAGCTGTCCCTCGTCTTATTGAACTGTGTCGCTCCCCTACTGAGAGAAATAACAGCGACTCAGTGCTGGTCGCTTGCCTGGTAGGTATATTTGTGTGTGTGTGTGTGTGTCTGTGTGTGTGTAGACCCGTATAGTAAATGACTCCACGCCCCAAAAACAAATATGTAATTCAAACTGCCTATTTCAGCCTTACCTCTAAGATACTATACATTTCCAGCTGATATACTTGCTATACAGTACATCATTTGTTAAACTACGGGCATTATACCACAGGCCTGCATGTGTAACATCAGTGCACCAAAATGACTGTCCAATTTAATAACATATAAAAAGGCAATTCAGAATATATCACAACCTCAGTATCTGTAAGCTGTGTTGAGATAGCTGACCGGTTCACATCATCTCAAACCTTGTATGTTTAAATATGTACATATCATGAATATTATCCCTGCTCGTGCTTTATCGCTCTCTCATTTTGGGCATAATTATTAAAGACAGATCTTAGGGCCGATGAGGGGATTTGAAGCCCATTATGGTCAGGAGCCTAATTGGGCTGCCTCGCTGCGCTGAGAAAAGCCCTCCTCTTCACTGTGCCCACACTTGTCAGTGTCTATTCAAACTAATGTGATTCTATTTTATCCTTTTAGCCAAGGGTCAAGTAGAGCATTTGTAGGTGTTGAATTTTTACCTTCAAAGGATACTGAGCGTTCACAGATAAGTTTGTAATCTTTAATGTAACTCCTGGAGGCTCTCCGGGCTGAATAGGCTTCAGATGTCACACATACAGTATCACTATATTAAATGGGCTCTTGAAATCATAGTGTGTTTTTGAAACAGGTTTCGTCGGACTGCATTTAATACGGTATCACTACAGTTTGTTATTGACTGTAAACCTGCAGACACATAGCTTTTTTGAAAACATGTTTTAGCACAATATGTAAACTGCATATGTATTTACATAACTTCAATGTATGTGCATACAGCAGTTTAATATGTGAGGATGCATATGTCTGTTTTTTTGTTTTGTCTGTGAAAATGCATACTGATGTGTGTGTGTGTGTGTGTGTGTCCCCCTCCAGGCTGCCTTGAGGAGGCTGGCAGCAGGGTGTCCAGACAGCATTGAGGCAGCCGACCACCAGCAGCTGATCAAACCGCGACTAGTCGACTCTTTCCTGCTGTGTTCCAACATGGAGGAGAGCTTTGTATGACGGCCTGCACAGCAAACACTGCTAGTGGAGAGCTGAACCCATGTACAAGATCATGTACATGTACTGGTGCTTGACACAGAGAGGACTAATGAGCAGCTTCACTTCACAACATTGCATCTATTTCCTGACTGCAGCTTTGGTTTGTCACTTTGTGTGTCTTGAGAAGATTTGTCATACTGCACATCAAGAATTTGGGCAAATGGGGTGAGACTGCAGCTGCATTGTGTCAGTTTGGATGGATGCAAAAGACCTGATCTGTATGTAAATGGACATAAATGGGTTGCCTAGTGCAACTCAGTGACCACATTAAATACAATGAATGTGTACAATGTTCTAAAAAAAAAATTGTTATTTTATTTTGCTAGGGATTTCATATCAGTCATTTTATCAGTACTTATTTTCTACGATAGGGTGCTCCATTTTGAAAAAGAAATAACTGTTGTGGAAAAAAACAATTTTGACTTTATGTCGCCACTGTACAATGTATTTGTGCAATGTCTGAAGATATTTTATCCAAAGCATGTTGGCAATCTGAGGACAGAGAAATATCCATTGAGCGCATAATTAATGTAAAATGTCTTTGACACAAATCATCATCTGAAGCATTTAGCATTTGTCGTACCGACATGTTTGTCTAAATTATTACAATTAGATTAACTATTACATCTTTTCAGTTTGTTCTTTGAGTAGGCCTACCTTAATTAACAGGAACCTATTAAGACTTGACTGAGACGTGGCAACGTGATCTATTTTTACTGGTGTTCAATGTATTGGTTGTTAAAGCTCATTGTACGGCATGTTGAGTTATTCTCTTGAACGTATTTGCCATTAATATCAAATATATTTGCCACTGGGAAATGAATCTATAAAAATGGTCTTGAGTTTGAAAACAGAAATACTTTTTATTTAAAGAGAATTACCCTTATTGTATGCCATGCATGGAATAAAGGCAATCAGTTGTCTAATGTTCAGTGTATGTTATTCTGGTGAATTACTGTATTGGATAAGTATAATTAAAAGAGTAACAACCGTTTTTGTGTAAGTGACTGACAGGAACAACACTCTTTGAAAGTGGTCCTCTATTACAGTAAGCGTGAACATGGTGGCTTTAGCGAATGCAATCTCGCGGATGTTTTCATGTTCAACATAAGGATCTTACTCAGTCATGTCAGACACAATGTCAGACACTTGCATAGTTGCTCTATTAACTTACATTGTAACTTGTTTTGCTGCAGCTTCTCTCGACTTGACTTGAAGCTTTATAGTGAGTTTCAGCTCATTGTTTAGCTGTTTGATTATTCCCACCTCTCTCATAGCTCCATTTTCAACAAAAAAAGCTCTCAAAACCCACTGTACACCACCTGCTCAGCAGCAAACAGAGACTATCTGGTAAACACGGGGCATTCAAGAGACAAATGTTTTCCTTAAGAGTTGGTAGAGACCAAGAACAAAGATGAATATTGGAATTATATTTTACAGCTGGCTAGAAACCAGAAAATACATGTTTCTCTGTATCTGATATGTAAGGTAACATGGACACCTACTACTGTAGTACTACTGTAGTACTACTGTAGTACTACTGAGAACTTAAAGTCTGTACCAGAAATGTAATCATCTTTGAATAAAGATAGTTTAACTCCACACAGAACACTGCTACACCCCCGGTACAGCAGCAAATAGTCCACTCTGCCACCTTCTTGCATAGTGTGAGTGCAGTCGGGGTTCACGCTGCTAAAGTTCCTCCGAGGCCCCCCCCCCCACCGACCTGCGGCTATCTCAGAGGAACTGCGGTCTCACTTTCTGTCTTCTGCAGAAATGCAGGCACAGGGATGAGAAAAGCCTTTGAATGAGGTTCACAGAGAAAGAAAGAGACCAAGAGGAGGTGGACCCAGAGGTCTACCTGTTGGTCCTCTGTGAACTGCCATGTCCTCTCAAAAAACCAGAAGGGACGTTTGCTATTTAAGCCTCCAACTTTCCTAAAAACATTGGGGTCTTGTTGAGATGAATACAAGTACAGAATGTAGCTGTGTGCATTGGAAAAACTTTTCACACATTGAGAAATCATTAATTCATCCGCCATGATTTTGAAAACGGTTCATCAGCTCAACTGTTGCAGTTTTATTTTACTTTTTTACACATTCAAAATCCCTTGCTGTATGATGTCCCAATGATTTGGACATGATGCAGCAAGTGATTACAGGAATATGCGAGAACTTATCTGCAAAACATGTCCTTTGTGTTGTCTTCTCTTTGATAAAATCACTCTCAGGTTTTTTTTCTTCCACCCCTCCATGAGCCTTCCTCTCCTTGGAGAGACAATTGAGGGTCTTCTTGCTTTCTCTCTGTAGCTTCTATTTAACCTAAGGGCACTTATGCTGAGCCTGGACTTGTTACACTCCTAACCCAGAGTTGAGACAATTGAGCTGCTTTGTGTGTGCGTGTGTGTTGTCCAGCATACACGTGGGACCGTGTTCAGAGGCCTTTGTGATAGAATATGCTCCTGCCTCACTTTGTTGAGACCCAATGAAATATGTATTGATGCAGAGAAGAACTAAACAGACGGCCTAAAAACACAGGTTCCTTTGATATTGTTTCGTTTTCACCATGACCATGATGCCAAGTATTGTAGCTCTGGGTTTTACAATTTTTTCCCTTTGAAAGCTTTTTTTTACCCTTTATCATTTTTCTTCCTATATTTTGTAGCCATCTTTATAGTTTTCAAAGTTTCAAGGTGGCGGTTGGATAATGAAAAAGTATAGTCAAATAATCCTACCAGTGAGTTCTGCACATCACAAAAAATGAATTGCGCTGCGGGGTCATTTTCATGTCATCTTCACTGTCTCAAACTGATGGAATTTGGAATATTTAAGCATGCAGGTTTCATAATGCATTTCATCTATTCTAAGGATCATCCACATAAAGGTAGTTTTGAGGTAACCCTGTTCCACAGAAATAAATAGATTGGAATGTGATTCTATTAGAAGTGTCTTCCATATAAGGAGTAGTTTGAAGGCAACAATGTTTTACACAAATAGACAGACTGAAATGTTGGAGGACAAGAACAATATAAAAAACAGTTATTCTGATGTTCAGGAGTCACTCTTGTACAGATACGTGCGTGTGTTTGTACAACAGGCGTCAGGCATTTAAGTTTGAATAAATGCTGCAATTAATCTGAAATCATCGGATTCGTCATCTGTTGAAGTCTCCATCATCATTTCCCGATATCATTCTCAGATATCATACATACTTTGAGTGAGAGAAGGATCTGAGGACTTGTAGTCTATTGGAAGGAGACAGACACTTTCTGTGACTCTCCTGAGACTTTAATATTTTATGGGTCACATCTTTTCCTTTCCCTGCAGAAAGGTTTTTCTGTGTCTGACTCTTTTCATTTCAGAGTGCTGGAAATTAGACAAACATCTTCTTTGAAACTGCTTTCAGAAGTTGATTTATCAGACTTTACTTTTGCAAAACTCATACAAATTAGTATGCAATAATTTGGCCAAACTTCAAAGTAAAATTCCTTTGACAAAGAGATGAAAAGTGATGTACATTTTTAAGATGCACGCAAAGAAATGTGGACCCTGGTTTCCACTCAAATCTACTGATTGATCAGAGGTCCAAGGACTCCATCATCAACAGGGAAGGTTATTTTAAAGGACCCCCAACAGCCCCACGGTGTGTTAGGAAGCACTTTGTTTTTGTTAAATGGGTGTTAGTTTGGTATATTTGACTATGAATAGTTTGTCCTTTAAGGACACACTAAAAGACTTTGAGAACATTTGTCAACCTTTGGAATCTTACAGGACAAGCAGTATTCTGATCGCACCCTGGGGTGGGTTATTGCGGGTTAGGGATTAGGGCCTCTCATTTGTTTTTATTAGTTTTTATTTTTTATTTTTTTTATTTATCCTCATTTCCCTTCCTTATTTTTGTTTGTATACTGTAAAAAAAGAAGCACTGTAATAACAATTTTGTAACTTGATTTTTGAAATTAAGCTTCATAATAAAACTATTTGAAACAAATAAACAGGGTGCAAATATTCCTGACCTCTAAAAAACAAAGCCACCACTTAAATTCCAGAGAGGATGATTACTTACATTTATCATGTTGCCTCTACAGTAAAATTTTGACTCTGAAAGGTCTAAACACACACACACACACACACACACACACACACACACACACACACACACACACACACACACACACACACACACTGCTGCAGACCTCATAAGGCTAACTATGTCCTAAGTGCCATCACCTGTTGGACAGCCAATTAAGAGAGTAATATTCTTGTTTATTCTTGATATCTCTAGTCCAGTCCCCAGCTGGCTCCCATTAGGGGACCCAGTGGGGATTTTAATTGCTGAAAACCAACCACAACATTGAGTAGGAATTAATATCAGCACTTTGCGTTCACAACTTCTGGCTAAAGTCATTGGAGGGTGAAAGCCTAATGCCAAACATGTTCAGGAGTTTGTGTACAGTGGACATATGGCTTTATCCAGTAGCTGCTGTGCATTAGTGCATCATAAAGTCTTAAACACTGTTCTGGAGAAATCATGATTTTATTCTACTAAAGGAGCCTTGATTCCTTGAAAATAAATATTTACTTGACGTTATGCAATAAAAAGAAATCACTACTGGCAGAATAACTTGAATTTTCTAAAACTTTTTTGTTTGTTGTTGTGTAGAAGGAATTAATTTAACATTTAATGAAAATAAGTTTGAAAGCCACTGTTTGGGTGATATTTGAAGTATTTTAACTGACTTGTATGGTATTGGCTGAAAACACTGGTGCAGATATTTTGGAGTCTACAGAACAGAAAAACAATTATGACAGTCCTAGAGATTTTTATGTTTTTCACTGACCTGCAGGTGGCCCTAATGCACCAAGACACAGAAATGCGTCAGCAGAGACAGAACAGAAGAAGACCGCACGCCAGCAAACATGGATGCAAACAAGGATGGATTTAAAACCCTTTTTCTTTCTCATTAAACAGTTTTGCAAATTGTTTAATGAGAAAGGAAATTCATTCCACATGTTTTTTTATTTTTAGAGGTGTTTTCCTCCCAAAGTCCCATTCCATTTTTTTATGTCCTCATTGTTCCTCAGCATTGAAACATGTGTGTCTCCTGACTACTGAATAATTTAAAAATAATTTAAGTTTGTTATGGTGTGATAACATAACTATATCTTACAATATGATGGCGACCGCCGACTGATCATGTGACAGCAACTGGTGGCAGTTAAGTTTAGCCAACCGGTCACATGACGGTTAAGTTTAGCAGAGAAAAGGTGACCTAAGCCGGGTAAGGGTCATCGTGAGGTGATGGTCATGACAGCAGTTGAGTTTAGCTTACCCAAAAAGTTGAGCACCAAAACAACTAGTCAAGATTACAAAAAAGGTTTGTGGTTGGGTTAAAAAACCTGTCCACTTAAGTACTCCTAAGATACCAACACTCATTTCCTGGTGTTTTGCGTTTTCCCCTTAACTTATTCCGGGACACTGTCCCTGCTCCCCTGCTTGCGAGCCCTGACCTCCTACCTATGTAGATTTCTTATACAGCAGCAGTCAATGCGGTGCATACAGTAATAAATACATGGAATACATACGAATTACAGTGCATTACTTTTTGTAGCTACATGGATGAATGGTTCTGCTTGTATTGTATGGTATAATCATGACACACCATGTGGTGTATAATGGACTTGTTGTTATCTTTGTTTGTCTTGTTGTCTGCAGGATTACGGGAAACTACATGCCCAATTTCCACTGTCGAACGGGGGTAGCATGGGCCAAGGAAGAACCCATTACATTTTAGAGGAGATCTCAATCACAGGGTAGATACAAATTATTTTACGCTTTTGTTAACATTGCAAGATAGGGCATGGCCTTTGTAGAGGCCTGCAATCTCCGAGTGCCCATCTAGGTTTTTTGTGTTTAGGTATTATCTCTGCCAGGGCTGTAGTCAAATCCACCTTTGTCAAGCCCTTGACAAGTCCAAGACCAGGACTGGTCGAGACCGAGTCAAGACAGAGTCCAAAGAGTTTTGTGTCCATGACAAGACAGAGTCTAAATGAGAGACAGTCAAGACCGAGACAGAAAACAAAACTTAACTGTTCATAATTTATGTGACCTTAGAGACAGTATATCTTCTATTTTAAGATGATCATTTTGCATTATTACTTGTACATAATGATCAAAAAAAGCAAGTGCAGAGTAACAACATTGTAGAATCATATTAGGCCATATCTACTTTAAGGAGAGCAAATTCACATCAAACTGAAGTAAAACTTCACATTTTAAATGTTGAGTCTGTATATTATGGTGTAACAAGAACATTTTCGACTGCCAATGAAAAGTGTAACAAATAGCAAGCAACAAAGGTGTCACTTAAACAATAAATATGTTCCCATTCTTAAACTCATTACTATTCTTGAAGAATCCAGAACCCAAAGCACGCTTAATCAATGGTTTTGTTTTGACTTAGGAAGTTACTCTAGAAAAGTGTATAGGGCTGGACTCGATCGAGACCAACTAGGATATTTGACGAGTCCAATGGCTAAATCCGAGACAAGTCCAAGTGCAAATACCAACGAGTCCAAGACATCTTGAGTCCGGACTTAAAAAAACAGTCCGCACTGATCTCTGCACCCTCAATCATTTCCTTATATCAGGATATCTTGGAGTGCATTATTGCTTGCTTAAATAATTTAATCAAATTACCTTCTTTCCATCATCGAGTAACTGTAAATCCCATATACAGTATAATATACATAAATATGGTGTTTCACCCTATTTTCCAGTCAGTATTTAGCCAGCATCCACTCAATAAAAACCTGAAAAAATAAATTAAACTAAACTAAATTAAAATTCATCATGATTAAAACACTCTACTGACAAGAAGCTACAATAAAAATGAAAAGCAGCATCTGCATGTTGATAAAACTACCACAAAAGCAGGCAGTATGCAGTGTATTGTGAACTTTACCGTCACAGAACTTCAAGGTAAAACAACACCAATGTTCTTTGTGTTCAGAAAAATTCCTGGTGGACTGCCATGAATTTGTTCAATTGTTGCTTGAGTGCACCTTAATTTGTGCATTCCAGGCAGGACAGCAGGAGGTCACTCTGCGTGGGTCAGAATTGAATCTCAAATAAATGCTTCGTGCCGAGGCTCAAACAGCTCCTTTTTGTCCCAAGGCGTGCGGCCTTGATAAAATGTGCCGCATGTTTAGAAATTTACTTTTCACGCTATAACGTTGAAGACAAACAATGGTGATTACTTTTCAGTAAAAAAGAATAAAAAAAGAACATTCATTCATTTTCATTCACTAAAATAACTATTGAGCGTTGTGTACAGTAGCTCATTGGACAGAAAGCAGGGGGATAGTGGAAAAGGAATACATTAATGAAATGTGGTGATTAAAATTTGAGCACAACCACAGTGTTGTTAGTGTCAAAGGGTGTTTTTATTAAATCTATATTTTTGCATTTTAGAGTGTGTGAGAGAGAGAGAGAGAGAGAGCAAAAGAAAGACAGATTGTTGCTCTCTTGGGACTGGAGAAATTCCAGCAGAGAAAAACTTGAACATCACATGTGAACCATTTCTTTTTGTTGAAATAGGGCTTATCACGGTCTCCCCTAGCTGTAGGTACGTGGGCCAACGCATTTTGTGTGCATGCATTGTTTCAGTCCGGTGTAACACCGGCAGCGCCGCCGCTAGTTAGCTTAGCGTAGTTAATGGATTTCTGTGTTGCAGGTTAGCATTTTGTGACACAACGAATACAAATAGCAATGCAGATTAAGACTAGATTTCCAAGGCACAAATTGACTTGGGACCACATTGGGTGGAAGCACAGCCAAAGCACTGCTACTAGCACAGGGATCTAGCTGTAGATAGCCCTATTTCAACAAACGGTGGCATATTCCTATAAATATTGATACTGCGATAAATTGCTTTCCCGAAATGTTGATACGCTGGCACCAAATAGCTGTGTTTTAATTGATAAAATGATGGTGGACTTCTACCAACACATATAGTACATACAAAACTGGACATTAAGACATTCCCATATCCATTTACCCTCACTTTCTTCTGTGAGCACACACACACACACACACACACACACACACACACACACACACACACACACACACACACACGCACATACACACACACACACACACAGTCTGTTTCATTTTAATTAAACGTTTTTCAATTGTGTCTTTTTAGGCCTGTACAGAACGACCTTACTTAACCACTGTTAACACACTCTGTTCTCAATGCTACAAACATACGCACACACACTTTCCCCTCTCTGTTCCTTTGGGCCCCCCTCACCATTAACAGGCCACCGCAGCACGCCTTCTCCATTTAGGTCCTCCAGTCCACCCCAAGTCCCCCCTTGCACACACACACACACACACACACACACACACACACACAAACACATACACACTCCTCCTTCCTCTCTCTCCATCCAGCGTCTCAGAGGATTTGTGGAGAGAGAAATTTTTTTTTCTGCAGACGACCAGGCTGTAGAATTATATTTGTTTTTTCTGTAGCCCTGCATGTAACGGCAGACAGTAGCAAACCGCCGGACAGTGTGTGCTATCTGTCTGTGTCCACAGTTGTTATGACGGAGTATATCATGTAACAGCCTGAGTATCTGTAGCCTTTAGGTTTTCTATGTCTAACAAGCCTGAGTAAATCTGACTGAGTGCTTTGGACTGGCATGAGCAGTTTTTGGTCTCCAGGGTGTTCATATTTTGAGTGACATGTTGTGGTCTTCTCCAAAACTGTGCTGGATGTGCGGACATGCCAGTTGCTAAAAATGTCCATATGTTATATGAGTGTTTTTTATTTTTATTTAATTCTATTAGGGTACTTCATCCAGATTCCAGTAGTCTTTTTTTATTTTTTTATTTTTTATTTTTTTTTATTTAGTTAGTGACACTCGTAATTAAGCATCAAGCCGTGTGACTGATTGAGTTTGCTCTGCTGTAGTGGATGTTTGAGTGTGAATGATTCAGCTGTTTGTTTTTCTTAAGCAACAGTGACTTTGTATGTATGTTTTTTCTGTATTTTATATTCATGTTTACATACAGTATGCTTGTTTGTTTGTTTATGTATGCACCTTTCACCATGGCAAATTCCACATAAGTGTAATTATTGTGGCAATAAAGCCTTTTCTGATTCTGATTCTGATTATGATGAGGTAAAGAAAGACATTTGGTTTTATATTAGGAGGGCTGTTATATCTTTTGTTTGACATAACATAATAACACATTCCAATTCGTGACAGCCTGTTGTCTTGAATGTGATTTAATCCAGCTAAAAGCAATTTTTCTCATAGAAATTACATATATTATAATCCATTTACTGTACTTTTTTTGCCAAATGGGTTTTTGGGGGAATAATTAGGCCCTGGGTACTTATCCTCCAGTCCAACGCCCCTGCTGTTGGCAGGACTTTGACACCCGAGACTGGGATTCACATCCTGATTTGTGGATCGGTTTAGGCAATAGAAGCGCTTTGGTTAAGGTTCGGAAAAAGATTGTGGGTTTCAAGAAAGAAGTTAATAATAAAGCAAATAGCTCCTGTCTCCAGTCACTTTTGACTTGTATTAATATCAAACCAAGATCCTTATTTTCCCCTAATCTAAACCAGGTGCTTTGAGCGCCTAAACATAACTCTAAAAAACATGAATCATGCTTTAGTTGCTACAAGAAATCTTAGATACTGTTTCACAAATGAGATATGTTGCTGGTTAGTACAGACATTTTGCAACTTGCAGAAATATTCATTAAAAACACTTTTTCTTCCCTATGTTGATAAAAACACATTTCAGGCAGCATTATGTTGCATGTATGTACAGCACGATATCTTTAAAACACTTGCTGTTACAAAATAGTAATATAAACCTGATTTCTAAGATGGTTGCAGGTGGAATAGAGTTGCACCATGATGTGACTGAATTACTTTAAAACAGAAATGATAAAAAATAATGAAAATATCATCAGAGGTGGCTCTGAGGGAGGTTGTTGTGACTAAAAGTTAAGATAGTACATTTGGTACTGCAAGATATGTGCCGCTGCTACCAGGTGTGGAGCTCTCCGTGTCCCTCTGGAGATCCGATCAGATCAGGTCGAGGTCGGCAGAGAAGCTTTCTAGCGATGTTTCTACGCTGGCCGATCCCCACTGATGGCCGTCCGTCTGCGGCTGCAGGACCTGGAGCTCCCCGCCAGTGTTTCAGGTTGACTGTTAAAAAGTGTTAAGATAATTAAAAGGTGTTTATTTAGAAGCGGGCTGGCTGCTAGTTAGCTAACGCTAGCTTCCACACTCAACTAAGGCAGCGCATCTATGCCGATGACAATGGTGTAATGATTCAGATCGACTCCCAAGGTAAGACGGTGCTCACCGGACTGGCCAATAGGAACGTGGCTCCGCCCATGACATTATTTTCAAAGCGAGAGAAAAAGACGAGAACAAGAAATTGCATCGAGAGCGAAGACGTTTTGAGAGCGAGAAGAAAAACGTTTTGAGAGAAACACTTTTTTTTTTTTTGGAGAGAATTTTTTCTCACACTGATAGCAAAAAAATATATATTTGAGAGTTTTAAAAAGTATTTGAAAGATTTTTTTCTCAGAAATAATTTAAAAAAATTCCAAATTTATATTTAAACTTTTTTTTTGTCTCAAATATTATTATTTTTTGTTGTTGGTATGAACACTTTTTCTCTGAAATATTTTTTTTTCTCTTATAAAATCCTTTTTTGCTATCAGTGTGATAACTTGCTCCCTCAAACATTTTAGATTTTTCTCAGATCATATATTTTCTCGCATGTAATAAAGAAACAAATCTCGCTCCATACATTTGTGACAAAGATGGCTGTCAAGGATTACAACTTTGCCTTTTGGCTCTGATTTAAGCTTCTCAACTCTGTATTCATATCCATATAAAAAAAAACCCTTGCTAAAACAAACACCTCACATGTTCAGATAACCAGATAACATTTCCATCTTTTATTGGGCACATTAAACTTCAAATCCCTGATTTTTATTTATGTTCCTTTCTGTAATTGCTCTGTAAAATAGCTACATGCAGACTTAATTCCATTTATCCAGTAAAAAGAACCTTCTGTCCTTGTGCTGAAGCCGCTGACTCCTTTGCTGTACTCTTCCGCGCTGCTGCCTTCCGATCTAATGCAGCAGCAACATTACCATCTTTATGTAAATTGCTCTTTGACACACAGACAAGGTGGGGGGGGGGGGTAGAGTGTTTGTCAAAGCCCTCCACCTCCTCCTCATATACCCTGACAGGGGAAATTACAACCACTGGTCTGGCCTTCTCTGTTAGAGATACTTGTAGACAGAATGAAGAGTCTTTCTTCAAGAGGGGAAGCAAGTGTGTGTTTAATGGTGCGTGTGTGTGTGTGTGTGTGTTTTCAAAAAGGCCGATGTTTCCTCACAGATGTTACATTATATTTAAAAGCAATTCTTTCACATAATCCCCCCTTTTTTCAAATGTTATACCAATTTCATGTATTTTTGAAGAGATTAAAAAGAGCAGCAATCGTAACCAAAACAGGTAAGAACAGGAAGTAGATATTAACTAGACAGGACTAAACTAGACCAGACACTTGACAGTTGTTTTTCATCCCCCACCCCATCAAAAGAGACCCAACAGCAGCATTGAGCGCATATCTGTGTGATTTTCTCGCAGATGAAAGTGAATATGTAATTAACATGCTATAATTGCTGGCAGTGTCTCTTTTTTTTATATCAGATGAAATGATGCGAGCTCTCTCCCAAGCCAAGGTCAGAGGCCCGAGCCTATGCAATACATATTTAATGGAGAAAGACAGAATGTGAACATGTGTGACTGGATACTTGAGCTGTACTGTATTTTAAATATCATCCCCAGCTGCTGTTGCTCATTTCAGCCCGTGAAATAAATCAGGCAGTCAGATAAATCCTCACATCTCGCATCTTCACACTGCATTATTTATCATTATCAATGTGTCATTAATAAGAAATGTTTGTTTTGTTTCTTTTTTCTAGTTTGCAGGGTCTCAATCCAGAGAATAATTGTTCATTTCCTCAACTTCCAACATCATTCGGTAGCCAGACCACAACTAGAAAGCACTCCACTTAACATAAAAGTAAATGGGCTACCTCTGCCTCATGTGCTGACGTGGTTTTCGTGGCTCATTCTTCGTTTCGAGATCGTTTCAGCGTTACCGCCAATGCCGCCATGCTCTATAAACCTTGTCCCAACCACCGCACTGCTCCTTGCAAACGGCATCACAAGCACAAGCCCTCTATAGACTTCAAACGTATAACTTGAGAGTGATTTAGCTTTACGAGTGGCCCCTACGAATCCGCGCAGGCACAAGACAAGACAGCATTGTTGGACGGTGAAGACCCCAAAATAGTGTGGTTAGAGATGGAGCTGGTTAAGCGTCTCTGTGCCAATGATATCAGATTAAGCAGAGCTTTCAGGGCCCGTCCGGTGCTGGCTGCATGCATGACCTCATCATCTGTGGCTCGGGTGGTTTGGCAGCGAGCGACCATGTATAAGCCGTGGCAGGAGATGACAGAAAACACAGCAGAGACGCTTTCTGCAAAAATGGGCGTGTTGGTGCCGACACTGGCAACGGTTTGATCCTTAAATGCTTTATTTTATAGAATTAAGTCAACAAAAGTAATGCTTTGGAAGCATTTGGGGTTTCCAAATCCTTCGAATAATCAGAGACATGTAAAACTATTAATTCACTTGTTTATTACAAAATATGAAAGCTTTGTACAGAGCGACAGTAGTTTGGAAAACCTGAACTTTTGCTCAGGGGCTAAAAAACACAATCCAGAGTATAGTATTAATAATATAACCAGCATAGTCTTATCTTATATGGCAGAGGGGATGAAATGACAGAGGGACAAAGTAACCGATGGACAAAACACAATTGTAAGCAACCAGTGAAATGCAAGCCAAGTATAATCAGCCAAAATTGAATAAAAAGCCTTAAAAAATGGCATTACCAAACTAAAAGGGTCTTCCTGACTACTCATGCCATGACACTTGTCATTCTATAGTTTATGTAAAGTCAGAATCAAACTTTATTCTTAATCGTCATCTGAATACAGTACAATGTAGTGAAATTCTATTACCACATTTAACCCATCCTAAGTATTAGGATGCAGTGGACAGCTATACAGACAGTGTCCGGGGGCGCCACTAGTGGGTTCAGTGTCTTGCTCAGGGACACTTTGACATAGGATTGATCTGCCAACCTTGTGGGGCAACCATTTTACCCCCGGGCCACAACCGTTTTACCATAGTGATAGTTTATAGTGTAAGCATACTGTTACTGAATCAAACCTTTAGAGTAAAAAAACTAATTAGAATACACAGACGACAATTCTAGTAAAGGCAAAAAATAATAATATGTGAGTTTAAAAAAAAAGCTCCTTACTTGCTTTAAAGTCCATAGATTATTATGAATCAGCAAGTTACAATTCGGCACTTTAATTTCCTTTAGCTGGTTAAAGTCAAACATTGAAAACCTGTCATCATCTTGACTAGGGTTTTTTGGAAATCAATCCAGGACTTTTTATATCCCTGACACCATCTGATATTGTATATGTTGTATTTTATTGATATATTAGCATTGACCAAACCCCAAAACGTATTTGTCAAAATTAAAACTTTGCAGTTGTATATAAAAGTATGTTTATTTTTTGTATTATTAATTCTGAGCAAAACTCCCCAAACTGTAAATAAGCAACAATATTGTATAGTACTGACTGATATTTTTTGACTCCACAAACCTGCAGCTTAATCAGCGCAGGCCTGAAGTGCAGCAGTAAATGTCAGTTAAATGACGTACAGTGGCTGGGAGCACAACACACAACACTGCACGGGTTGCACGTCAGTGCAAATAAATCTGACAGACAACATCCCGTCCCCATCTCTGAGTTGTCAGTGCAAGGGGACAATTAATTGCAGTTACAAAGTATTTACTTTCCACATGTAGATACACAATATGTCGGGCAATCATCCCCTTACCCCCCCCTCCCGAGGGCTGAAGCCTGAATCCCGCATGTCACCCTCTTCACATAATGAGGAGACAGCGGGTGTCATGTCTGGACTTGGCAATATGTTACTGACATGAGAGTTAGAGTATTAAATGGACTAACTGCCGGGTTTACTGTCGAGGAACACCGGTGTCTGAGCCCAATGATTACTGCGGCCCCAAACAAAAATGACATTTTGTCTGACAATAAAATTGGACACTAACCTGTCTGAAAGCTGTCTCCATTTGCCTAGAACAAACGTTGGCGTCAGCAAACAGTTTGACACACTTTCCCCTTGAATGCATAGAGAAGGAGAAGCCATCCTCTGGCTCATGGTAATGGCCCCTCATTGTTGGCCGCAAAGGATGTGGCGCTATTCATACCGGTGGATGATTGAAAAGAAAATTGAATCCCTTTTGATGTGATAAATGTGTCTATTACTGCATTTGCACACAAAATGTCGGTGGAAATTATAGTGGGGAGGCAGGGCTCAGAGGAGAAAATACATAGGGATGGCATATTGGCTAGCTTTGATTGGAGCTGAAATATAAATATACTGTACCGGTAGATGTAATGAGTCCAAGCTCCCTGATTTTTCCACAGGAACTTCATAAATGAAAGGCCTTGAGAGCCCCAATTGTGAGACTATATAAAAAGGTTAAATGTCTGCGTAGCTCCCTCTCTCTTTTTCTCTTCAAAGAGCTGTCTGACAAAGAACACCAACAACTGTTTGCCTTGTAATAAAAGGAAATTTTCTCTTTTCAAAAACTTCTGAAAGACAGCAAGAAGCTTGATGAAGAAAGGAGCCATGGTATTTTGTGTTGCACTGCGAAGGACACAGTTATATTTATGTATTTTATTGGACTGTATTGTGTTGTGTTTTACTGTAGTGGTTGATGAAGCATTGCATTGATTATACTTATTTGTAATAACTTGCCCAGGGACAACATAACAATTAGCTTATTACTGATATTACATCAACTCTGTCACATTTACATTAAGGTGGAAACTGAAGTGTTGATTAATGTGCACTCAGATCAAAATATCTAATAAACTTGAAATTGTTAAGACAGTTGATGAAGTAATTTGATGTATACATTTACACAAACAATTTATCAAAAATGCTATTATAAAGTCACCATTTTGGAAATATGTTGAATGCAAGTATAATAACGGTATTTGCATTTTTGCACTTTTTATTTTTATAAAGTTTGCCATGTGTACATTTTCCAAACACATTAGCATCTCTTCCACATATTGTTGTACATACAGTTGTTTTAGTATTATATAATTGGTATTTATACAACATTTCTTTATATGGGGTCACCTTTTAAGAGTTTACCTAAAAATAATTTAATATTCTGTATGCATATATATGCAAATATTACCTAAAAAAGTAATGATTTCTGACATTTGTGTCCAAATCGACAGCTTGTTCTCATGAACCATTCATTCAAAAAGCTAAGAAAAGTAAAGCACTGTAATTCGTAAGCGCTCCACTTTTGTGTTGTTGTTGTTGTTGCTGTATTCACTACATTGATTCACACTATCATCGCTGTATAAGAACAACTTAACATACAGGACTTTCAAGCCAGAGAGCAGAGTTGGCTTCCCAGGGAAAACTAAAGCCTTTCACCCAGGAAATGGGTATTCCTTAGGAGTGTTTTAATCCAAACCACAATCTTTGTCCTAATCTTAGTTGTATTGGTTCCTAATCTTTTGTTGTGGCAAAACGCTCATATTTTATGGACTAAAACAAAAGACCATAATATCTGCTAAAATGACGGGCAGCTTGCGGTGCTTTGTACCTGGCTCAAAGTCACATATTTTTGGGAAACTGAACCACCAACTACTGCTGATACAACGGAGGTTTGTAGCGGCTTATGCAACTAGCAACTGCCGCTCGCCGTCATGGAGCTCGTAGCCAGCCGGCATCACGTGACCAGCCGGCAGTCTCCTAATTTCATAGGATATCATAGGTTGTGATGTGCGTACATTTCCGTACAATATCTCACGGACCTGTTCATGACAATGCGTTGAAACAGAGAGGAGGATACATTCTCTCAAATTGTCAACAAACCTTAAGATGTACTTAAGTTAGAATTTGGAGACGTGAATGGATGAAATGTATATATAAAGATGTATGAATAAATTAATATCTAAACATATGCTGCGATTCAATTCATGACTCACGACTTGGTAGCGTTCCAGGCAAAGTCACCACAAACCATTCTAGCTAGCGTTAGTGTTATCTAGCTAGCTACCTTTGACGTTAGCTAGCATTAGCTGATACTGAACTGAAACGATTTTTAGTCTGTGACATATTTTGGGTTTCATTTAATAAACATAACCTGTAGTAGTACACAACCGTATGTGTATTGTTCTGATTACAATGTGCGGAATTACTTTACGTTGCCTATTGATGTCTTTTTATTCCATTTATTACTGTTAATCACCGGCATCTGTACATAATCAACAGGGGTCGACTTTGTTTGTGTTTGTGACGTGAAAACTGTAACTGGGAGTACAACGATCCGACATGAGTTCCCAAGTAGTAAGTTACGGGTTTGACTGCCGTTCCAGGGCAATATCACGGGTAGAGGGTTGTGAAAACACAAGCCCCGGGATGCCTGGAACGCAGCAATAATACAACACTGAAACAAACACACTCTTCTTCTGTATTTAATAACCATTCTACCATTAGAAAGAGTCTTTCTAGAATAATTAGTTATTAGTTAGCGTTTCTTTGAAGGGAAGAATTATTGAGAACTTCTCAAGATTTTTTGTTCGAAAGAATGTAATTAACAACACATATACAAAACATTTTAAGTCTGATCTCTTTCAATTTTCCTCCCAATTCATCAAATACAAAATAAAGCTTCTTGGTATTAAAGTTCTTGATATTAAAAGACAGAGGGTATCCTTCATACACTACCGTGCCCCTTAATGGTTCTGAAGTAATTGAATAGGTAAAATGAATTTTAGACAGGTTTCTTGATTTCTTTACTTCAATTGCATTGCTTTGATACAATAAATGTCTGTTTCCCTATTTCACCCAAATTTTATATCTTTGTTGTCTTAAGTTCCAGCATAGGTTTTAAACCTTTGTAACATGAACATGTTGGGAGCTGTGATGTTTCTTTGTCAAGACTTGGATCCTGGCGTGCCACCACCATTCAACCAGGGGCCTTTTCTTCTGTGGCAGCCACATTCTGCTTTAGGAAAGGAAAAATGAAGGCATAAAATCTTTTATCAGCAACAAAAAAGCATCTATAAATAATGACGTCCTCATCTATTTTTCATTTTGCTTAATAGATGTTCTCATGGTCCCATTGATTTAAGGACTTGATTGAAAAAGACTAATTTCAAAAAGTTAAACTCCATCAACATTAACTCAGTTTTGCTACTCTTTCATTTAGTCTCCAACACAACTGTTACTGTGTTGATTCTTTCATAAATTGACTCATTTCCAAGGCTCAAAGGTTAATGCCAACATTCTCCGTACTTACAATCACAAGGAACAAGAAAGAAGAGAGAAGCCAGACATACAGTAAATGAATCTGTCTGATCTATCTTTTCATGCCTGGGCTATTGTGTGTGTCATCTTTTTTTTCACCCAGCCCATTTGTTGAGCTTTACTTGAGAGCTACATGCCGTAGCATTGCCTTGCCTTGCCTTGCAGTAACACAAATACTCACTCCACTACTCTGTTCTACCGCCTGACCATTACATTTTTAATCAAGACACTCATCTCTCTTTCAATACACAACATCTTTGATGATGAGACTCTCTTTGATGGCAAGTGAATTTCATTTTCGTCTAAAAGCTTGCAAAGTATTCGGTTTGAGATGATCACCACATTTGTGACTTCTAGGCAATTACTGCAATGATGCAAAATGGTAAACATTGGCCCAACATCTAAATAATTTAACAGACTGAAAACATGCTGCTCCAATGTTTATGAAATAGGTTTTGTGTTTACAGTGTGATCATGTTGAAATGTTCCATGGCATTGAGCTAGCATGAAAGGTCATGTTTGAATGAACTCATTCTGTGATATTTAAATGGGTCCTCGGGATTACACGGTGACTTGGGTCAGACAATAGACTCCACCCATTCAAAGTCTTTGCTGGTGCAGCCAAATGTAATGCATCTGAAAATTATTTACGGAATCAAAAGTCATCTGGATTTTTGTCGTGTGCTTACTTTTTTTTATTTTTTTAGCTTGAATGAAATTCAACTTGCTGCAGTGATGTTTGCAGTATGCTCCATTTTAACATTAGAACAGTGTGGTGGGGCAGCGCGTGTCAGAGAGCTGTGCTGAAATTGACTGCGAAGAGATCTCAGTTTTTGGAGAGAAAATACGCTGAGCTCAATTTGGACACAAGTGTTGTGTCTTTGTGGCTGACAGCACTTACTGGCGTCTCTTTGAATGGATTACAGACATCCCATAATGAAAAGTTAATTAATTCCAGGCCTTTTTTCTGCCTGTGTTGCAACTCATTTAACACTTATTTATGTAGTCATTTCAAGTACAGTGAAAGTTTTTTGTCTCGATTTTTGTGTGAAATATTTTTTTTCATCACATTATATTAAGTAATATTCTATATACAGGCATTTTCCTATTAGCTGGGCCTCGGAAGGACTGATACAGAACAATCCATGTTTGAATGCACATGAAAGAGGTTTACTGAAGCACAAACATTACATCATCACACCTTATACATTGTGTTTTAAAATCAAAGTTTTTTCTTCCAATGAGTTTTCTCGTTGAATTATGTTTAACACTCACTGGGCCTCCTGGCACCAGTGGTTAATATGTAAACTCTGCAGGAGTGGGGCTGAAGATACCCATAGGAACATTGGCCCCTGATAAGCAAGCTGGATTGCTGAGTCACTGGACACACAAGTGGACAATTTCAGTGATCTACAAATACTACTGATGGCTCTTGGATTGTTCAGACAATTTTTTTCTAGTTTCAAGATTAAACCCACATTTGGCTTTCCAGAATTTTGATCCAAGTGGCACCAGTTTTGCAGGAGGGTTTGATGGTCTTTGAATAGAGTAGGACTTTGGTCCAAAGGTTTTTGAACACGTTCTTTTTAAAAATAAAAACGCAGACTTTACATCTGCATTGTTAAAGAAAAATGGACATTAGGTGTGCTGGTGCTGGGAATCAGCTTCTCCATGTGGACCTCAATATTGATGAACATGAACCTCGTAGAGGCATCCTGGCTCTCCTCAGCAGACTGCGTCCTCTTTGGAAGGCACAAAACATTCAGATGAAGGCAAGTGAATGTTTGTGTTTTGATATCTAACCCTGTTTTCCAGTAAGTTCACATTCAAATGTCACTTTAAATTACTGCATCCATACAGACTGTGCAACCCTAACTCAGGTGTCAAATGCTACATTATTATGTCACATGACATCTCATTTGGATCTGTCATTGACATTGTCACAGCATCATGGATGTCACTGTGACATTTGTAAATAGTCCTTTCAATTTGGTTGGTGCATGGACGAAGACACAAATACGTGGAGAAGGTACATTTTAAATTTAATATTTTCTCTCCCACACTCATTTTCATTGAACATATAATTTGTAAAAGTGTAGACTTATGATGAGATTCAGTGGATATAACAGTGGATATAACACTGAATGCATGCCGTTTGTTTTTTTGTTTCACATTTTCCGCTCCATAATATGATTTCCATCATGGCTACTGTCGAAAGATCCTTTATAAACTGCAGTCTTGACTGAAATTGCTGTAATATAAAAAATTTTTTGGAAGAATTTTGCTGCAGAACAGACAGACCATATTCTATGTACATTGTATTGCATTTTCCAGCCACCCACTGCTCCATATCTCTCCTCCTTCTTTAATTGCACAAATGGGTTTAGCGAATGCAATTTTGCAGATGTTTTTATGTTAAGTAAGGATCTTACTCTTTAACAGTAAGGCCGACCTCCTTAGAAATCCTTTCCATAATGTTGTCAGACACTTAGAATATTAATCTGAGCCTGTCAGTGGCAAAACTAGCACTTTTGTGAAGGTACATACAAGCTGGATAATTGCCCTATTAACTTACATTGTAACTTGTTTCGCAACTGCTGACTGCAGCGATATTGCTTAAAACTAGACCAATGTCAAACATTGTTGTTCCCATCAGTCACGTAGACACAAAAAATAAGAAAATAGGTCCAGGTTGAAAAAAACCTGTAGTTCCCCTTTAATTAAATCCACACCTGCAAGTGCTCATGTACTAACTCCCCACCCACAGTTGTTATCTGTCTCAGGCTGAGTAGACTCTTTCTCAGGACTGTGTGGGCCTGCACTGACCAGGCATGCACCTGTTAGCGGGGCTGCTTACTCCTCTGTGATTGGCTGTACTCAAATTGGCTTGTCCAGCATGCTGCCTGTTGCCTATATAATCCGCCAAGACAAGTTAAAATACCTGTGTGTGTGTGTGTGTGTGTTTGTGTGTGTGTGTGTGTGTGTGTGTGAGAGAGAGAATCAGTGGTTAGATTTTTAGTTTTGTCATATAAAGATGAGCAATTGTTTTGAAAATCTTGAAAATATAAAGTCTTAAAAATAATAAACCACAAACTATACATTTGCATATTTGATAATACTGAGTGACAATACATGGAAGCAATCTATTCTAAACAGCACAGCATAGCCTATATAGTGTGCCTTTATTGCAAGGAACATAAACTGTATATTGTGTGGATCCACCTGCTGCTGTAAATACTCACTAGCACACCAAATTTGCAGCTAAATAGTTATTTCCTCTGTCTCGGGTAACATCTGCTAAAAACAACAGAGCCCAGCTGTTTTAGGACATTATTTAGCTTTAAAAAAGAAGTATATTTGAGATGTGTTTTTGAAAGCTTGCGAGTTTAGTAGGAACTAACAGGCCAAAAAAGGAAAGCCACAGGCTGGAGAAGTCAGTGTTGAGAGACAGACTAACACAGTTGGTTTTGGTCTTTTCATGGGATATGTTGACATAATGACTAACATAAATATAGAATACAGCCATGTAAATGCTTTAAAATGGAAAGTTGTGACCATGTCTAAAGTACAACCTGCTGACAATTTTCTTTTTCTTTAAAAAAAACCACCCATAAAAGCACTTTATGTAACAGATGAATTAAAAACATACATGGTGATATAATGTAACTGAAAACTGAACTGTTACACAGTTCTTAGTGCAATAGTGTAATGACCAGATTCTCTTAACTGTGTTTTCACATTTGTGTGATGAAGGAATATTTATTCTATATTACATTTGCATATTATTCTTAATATTTATTATTGTTGTTACACTTTTGTACATCTGACTCTGACATCTGACTGTATCTATTGTTGGCATATATTAAAATATATATATAACAACATAAGTGAAAGAGAAAATTATATTTCTCAATTGCACAAATCCTTCATTAGATATAGACATTTTAAAAGCACACTTAAGAAAATCCAGTTATTTAACTATTGCAGAAACAACTTTTGAAGGTGCAAAATCTCCACCTCCAACATTTTCAAAAGACAAACACAATTCTGTATAAATTATGACAGTATACTTTATCAAAACTTAAAATAAATATACACTATAATATAGTAATTCTGCAATTTAGTGTTTTTTTTCTTTCTTTTTTTGTGCTTGAAGGGGGTCTCGCTCTGGGTGTAATTCAATGTAGAACCACCACTGTCATGGCATTATAAAAAAAAGACAAATGTATAAAACCAGCAGAAAAGCCAAGGTTCTGGACAACAAAAGTAGATGTTTTTATTATATTAACCCTGGGAACAGATGGGCAGTGTCGTCAGAGCATCTGTTCAGAACAAGACAATCCTATTCTGGTCCCATGTGCAAACACAAGGTCCAATCTTTCGCAGAAATAGGGTTTATGTTTGTTATGTGACAGCACATTGGGTGGGTGACCTCTCAATCTACACCAGGTCCAGTAGTGTACACAAAGGACTGGATGTTTCACTTCAGCCCCTAGATCCCAACAGTCCCTTTAATGATGTATTGTGTTCTTTTTGGACTATACAATATAAAATGTATAAGGAAATGGGAGATAATTCCTGTTACACTGTTTTTCTTTCTTTCTATTATATCTTGTATTTCATCCTAGTGTATTTCATACTGCTCTTGTTTTTATTCCTTCCTGTGACACATTTTGTAATCTATTTTTTGACATATTAAACAACAGCTCAAACTCAAAGCCAATTTTAAATGCTTTACATGCACTTTATTATTTATTTAGTATTTGCATGGCTTGTTGTAGCACATTAGCTGCATCTGCTGTACTCTGCATTTCTTTGTCTACAGAAATGACTTTAAGAAGTGCTATGAATAGTGTTTTTTCAAATGACAATAACACATAAAATACATTAAAAAAGAAAATTTGTCCAACTTTCATGTAAAGATATGGGAAAACCCGAAACAAAGAGAGTCTGGTAAGAATGGCTAAGCCATGTGGAAAGTATCCAAGTGGCCTTCCATCCACTTTATAAATACTTGATCAGATATCAAGGTGGGCATGTTTGTTCACTTTCCATCTAGATGAAAAGCTGTTGTGTGCAGGGCCCATCTGAGGCTCTGCTCTGGAGACTGTAGCAGAGAATGAGAGGCTTTGAGAAACCACTGAATGACAACAAATGTCCGATGGGGTCTTTGCAAGCAAACAGTGGTCACTGTGGTATGGTTGTGTACACATACAGAGCATTAGTGCTGGAAGTGTGATCGTTCAACTCCCAGCACCAAGTTCAGACTGCATTTCTCCACAGCTGTACATCTACATCTGTCGTTTAGCTTCTGTCGCATGCACATAGCCTACCTGCATCTGGTTTTCTCTTTGCCAGATCAATTTTACATGTATTATTTTTTTTTGATACATAGTCCACTCTACAAGACAGGATCACAACATTAGTTAATAATTCAGGACCCATCTTTGTTAATATTTATTTTAATGGTGTGGATTCTTTTACAAACATGCTATTAATCAAATAACCAACATGCTTGTGTACATGCTTTGCCCAGTTGGTACTGTGATCTATGTTAATTAAAACAGGAAAATTACTTTTACCTCATGTAACCAAGTATTTACTTACTTATTTTAATGTTATGCTACTTTATTCTTCTAAACCATTTTATTTCAGAGGGAAATTGTCACAGAGTTAACATTTACTTTTCAGGATTTTCGGGATTTTACATGTAAACATATGATTGGTTGATTTGACAATATGAAGAAGACTAAACTACAAAAAGGTTCATATTTAGTGCCACTTTGACAATTTAAAAACATGCATACATGAGTGTGTGTATATATATATATATATATATATATATATATATATATATATATATATATTATACTTTTGAAGTAATACTCTTACTTACTTACTATCTTTACACTGTGGTTTTTCTATTTACACTATTTTTAAGATCTTAAAACTTATTCAACTTTTCATTCCATGTTTTACACACTGTGGTGCCATGTCTGTGAGGGTCTTTAGATATTTGAAAAATTCAGGATCAAATGTGTTGTGATTCAAAAGTCACAATTGTTTTCTCAAGTTTCTTTTCCAGTACACAAATTAACAATAGCTGGCAAATTATCTCTTTGTTTCTATAGTTTATTCTTTTCCACAAATTGTGTCTTTAATGGAAGGTCGGTTTAAAATGTTAGGTAAATGAGCCAAAACGGTGGTAAATTAGCAGCCTGTAAATTGATATGGTATCAAAAGTCGAAATCCCGAGACTAAACATATTGCTTCTATTTACATTCTAAAGCTGAGCGCAACCATGTTCAGAGTGATTAGTCCAACATTGACATGGATACGCTGTAACTCAGTCTGAGGTTTAGTGCAGTGACCCATTACACTTTGCACGTTATTCACTTACCTAATAGTTACAGAATAATGATGTGACTGCCTGTTATACAAACACTAGTCTCACATTGCCAGACCTTCATCCAAAGCACTGAGAAGCAGGGTCTAGCTAGTCTACACAGCATTTCAGCATGGGAGAGAAACGTGCTCTGGTTTACGGAGCAACGGTGCCTCTGCAAATTAACCTCGGGAAGGAACTTGTCTTGGTGGAACATGTGTATGTTCAAAAGTTGTTTTAGTTGTGCAACAGAAAACTCAGATTGGACAGATAGTCTAGCTAGCTGTCTGGATTTACCCTGGAGAGATCTGAGGAGCAGTTAACCATAGTCCTGAATCTAGAGTCTAGAATGCTAGCATTAAGAAAGTTTAAGGTAACAAACATCTGTCTGAAATGAGGAACATCAGGCATATTTTTCGGTGGCACCTGAACAATAACGTAATTTAAAACGTTGTCGATACAGACTATAAAACTCCAAAAGGCTATTGCATGTGCAATTATATTGTCCACATGTCGGTAATATCATGAATGCTATCACAAAAAACAATTTCTTTTTAACTGATTGTGTTTTGTTACCAATGTTATCTGTTAAGTTACACACAAGCTCCTTTTTAAAATGTTGTAGAAAGCCAGTGTTGATTTTAGTGTTATGGACTCTTTGTATGCTGTTGATAAGCTGATTTTTAACTTTTCTGAGTTGATTTCTTGTCCTTTCAGAAATTCACAGAAGGCATCACCAACCAGCTAATTGGATGCTACGTGGCCTCTCTCCAGGAGCCCGGTTGTGTTCTGGTGCGACTGTACGGCAAAATGACAGAGCTCTACGTGAACAGGGACCGGGAGGTGGAGATGTTCCAGGTCTTCCACGCCCACGGGTGCGGTCCACAGATCTACTGCAGCTTCCAGAATGGCATATGCTACGAGTTTGTTAGAGGAACAGTGCTGGATGATGAGCTGCTGCGACAACCATCCATCTACAGGTCTCTGCCAGAACAGCTTTCACATTTTCATTGATTTCTTTTGATCAGAGACGGGCTGCTAAGAGTAGTTTTCTGCTATTCTGGGGAATGTCCTGGTTCACATTTCCACAGTTCCCACATTCACAGCTGGAAACGACAACATCATGATTATCATCCAGTGTAGCTATTTGGTCATGAAGGGAATAAAATTAGAATTTTGGCATTTCTTTGGAATTCATTGTTGAAGAATTGAATTTGAAACAATTCATACTCACGTTCAAGACTTTTCAAAAACTGTATAAGTAAAAAGCTATTTCGAAAAGCATGCAATAAATTATATATATTTATATATTTTTTATATATATATATATATATATTTCTATCAAACCCAGTAGACATTTGAACATTCACTAACACTGTTTAAAATATGTACTTATTTTGAAAGGTTTGGCTGTAAAACGTTTTTCATTCGACTCTCTATTGATTTCTATTTTAAGAAACAAAGGTTTCTTGTTTGTTCGGTTATTATCACATCATTAATGTGTTTACTGTTCATAATAACCTGCGACTGTAATGATGTAGCATAACTGCATGCAAATATATATTTTTAACAAGGCTATTTATTTGAAATTTTAATTTTAAAAGTCAAAACATAATATGGCAGTTAAGAAATCCACACACCGATGCATTTAATGTGAAGACTGGCCATACAATATCAATATCATAGAAAAATACAAAAAGGAGTAAAAAGAAAAATGCCAGTGGCTATTTTTTCCAAGTCCATTCACTGATCAAGCTGTGTAAACTTAACAGGTTTACTAAGAGTAATATAAAACCTCGACAGCTTGTTTTCTAAGGAAACAGTTAGTGATTGTTAGAGGTCATGTGTATATATGTTGAGCAACGTTGTTTAGTCAT
Organism: Etheostoma perlongum; assembly: GCA_026937815.1. NCBI lineage: Eukaryota > Metazoa > Chordata > Actinopteri > Perciformes > Percidae > Etheostoma > Etheostoma perlongum. The sequence goes on along the minus strand of CM049378.1, from coordinate 27,843,012 downwards.
GCCCCCGGTCTCATTCATCATCCACATGGTTAGAGGCCAGCAACATTATTCTCACCACAGGACAGTAGGACACAACACAACCAGCCAAGGCTAAACAGCCAGGGCCACGATACACATCAATCAACCTTGCTCTGCCTGATAACCTCTCTGGGGAATACCCAGAAAACTTTATGTCACCGCTAAGATGCCTCAAGAACGAGCATTTAAGTAGTCAAAAGGTCACGAATGCATCAAGGCTCATTTTTTGGAAAAAGAAGAACAAGATAAGCGCGCTTAATGGAAGGGGAGTTGTGTTTCTACTCTGATAACTGTTGTTTGTGCAATAACAGCGTCAGCCAGGCTCATCTAAGAAAATGTTTTCTCTCTGCAGATTGATCGCAGCAGAGATGGGGAGAATCCACTCTATCCAGCCAAAATGTGCTCTGCCTGTTGAACCTCTTCTCTGGACAAAAATGTCCCACTTTCTCACGCTGGTGCAGAGCAGTAGCCCAGCTAAGCAGCGCTGCACAAAAAGGTACAACTCTCGACAATATCATCTCAATGTATTTGCGATATCATAGTCATCTCAACGCATTTCCTCATCACAGTTGGCCATGAGCAGCAGCACCAGAGCGAGTGACTACATTGCTCCAGAGCAGCTTAGCAAAGCCAAACTAAGTCTGGCAAACTCTGTTTTTCGCTATAAAATGAAGTCTGGAGAGTTGATTTGTTACAGCAGCAGTCTAAATCCTCAACGTTCCACGTCCAGGATTGCTCTTGTTCTGACGGAAATTCAGCCAGACTCTCTTTGGAGGTCCGTTTTCAGATGTCCATTACCTTCCGCTTTCTTTGTGTTGTAATTTTTAAATTTGGTCGATATATGAGGACTATGGTTAACTGCTCTTCAGATATCTGCAGGGTAAATCCAGACAGCTAGCTAGACTATCTGTCCAATCTGAGGTTTCTGTTGCATGACCAATACAACCTTTGAACGTACACATGTTCCACCAAAACAAGTTCCTTCCCGAGGCTGTTTTACAGCGGCACCATGGCTCCACTTGGCGTTTAGCACCGCACAAGATGATTGTGATTGGTTTAAAGAAATGACAATAAACAAAAGCACGTTTTTCTCTCTTACCAGATTGCTGTGTGGACTAGCCAGACCCTCCCCCGCAGTGTTGTGGACAAAGGTCTGGCAATGTGAGACAAGTTGTCAGTGACTTGTTGGGCTAATGGGAATGTTTAGTTGATGGCACCAACCACTTGCAACCTTTGCTATAACTATTTTAAACTATTTTATGTCACAGATATGAAACTGAGCATGACTCTGCAACTGTATGACCGGTTTAGATTTTGATGGACAGTGGCAGTCTCTCAGAAGACTACATCTACCACATGCATGTTTAGGTTTAGGGGTTTACTTTGCCCTACAATCACATCAGAGAGGCACTAGAGTCAACCAAAAAGGTATTATGTGGGTGCTTCGGCTTGGTCAGAAATTAACTTCAAGCTTTGGATTTGTGGCCTTTCTGTAACTAAAAACCGAGAAAAAGTGTAAGGACTGGATTTTACGGTGTCTGTCTGCTCTCACATAAACTTAAAACAGTACCCTTGGCAATCAAGCTTAATACCAACAATACTAACCTATTCAAGCATTCCTTTAAAGGCCAAGGAGCACAACATTAGCTGATGACTTGTTATTTTAAAAAAAAGAACTCAACTGGCCCATCAACTGTGTAGTATTTTCCCACAGTGTGGGAGCCTGGATGCTGACTTTCTCCCTGGAAAATGCATCTTTAGACTCACAATATCATGTAGCCATCAAGGGCATATATAGGATCTGTTTAAAAGATTAAAAAAGTTCTGTAAAAAAAAACTTGAATGAAGACCTGTGCGTAATGACGTCACATGCTGGTTTGCGATCAAATTGGTATATGATTTGCGTTGCAGCGCAGGCTGGAAACCCTCACATCTTTCTATCCTGCATCCGTTCCAATTTTGCGGGGACCAATCACATACTAGCTTATCCACCAGGTGCGCTATTGGCGAGTTTAACACGATTACGATGGAGAAGCGACCTTTGCTTTTTTGTTTACATCCAACATTGAACAAGGCGGCCACCAAAGCGCAGAAACCAGTTGATGCCGCTGTCGCTGCTACGTCACCCCGGATCATTGGTGTGATTGGTTGAAGGACTATCCAATTGCGTACAGTGTAATTTGAACTATGCCCGTTGGTCACGCTTCTTGTGCTATATAAAATATAAAATACAGAGCAGACTCCCCAGACTAATGTTCAATCTCAAAAAATGTAGCTTTGTCTGGTGATAGCCAGACTAGGCCACCATTATCATTGGAAACCGAATGCATTCCAACAGTAATTAAGGGGGTCGGGTCTTAGTGAATGGTCAATTGTCCTATCCAGTGTAGGAAGAGCTTACATTAATGTTTGTGTGAGAGAAAAAAGCTGTCAATTATCTACTGTAGTGGAAATCACATCAGTTTAAAACAAATATTAAGATGACGCTGGGAGGCTATACCTCAATGGTAAAATACCTCAGTGATCATTTCTGCAGCTATCCCTTTGATAGAAACCAGCAACATTTTCCACATCTTTATCTTTTAGGCAGCAGCACTTCCACCGATGCCTTATCGTTTTTTTCATATGAAAAATTTACATTTCTCAAACCTGCCCACAGTGCTCCCCTTCACCATGCATTGTGTTTCAAGTAACTGAACAGTCAGAGTTGCACATTCACTTCTGTCACAATGTGGATAGAGTCCGCCGTTGAGAGCTGTCATTGGTCAGAGGGATGAGGTGGGGGAGTGGCCGCGGTGGCAGTGACATTGTATTATCTCTGACAGGGGTCACAGGGTGAGAGGGGCTTTCCAGACAGTACAAAGAAACAGACGCTCGGCCACGAGCTTCCTGCAGAGTTCTCCCTTATCGGTGAAGCGTTCAACCTTGTTTATGTAAGCAGCGGAGGGGTCGGAAGTCCGTGCAAACTTAAGCTGGGAGGCCCAAAATCTCTAAGTGGCTTTTGAACAACTGGAGTTTCTTCTTTGAATTTTAGCACATGGCGTTGTGACTCACCCATTAAAGAAAGGGACAGTTTTTAGCTTCCTGGATTAAGAAAGACAAAAGTCAAACAAAGAGAAGCCAGAGTTGCCAATGTTCAGTCAGTAATCAGTAAGACAAGACACAGACAACTATTCTCATGTCCATGTTTTCTGGTTCTACTATACTTACTTATACTATACTTCTACTTCTACTATACTACAGATGTACAGACCACAGGTCTGTTATCATGTTCTGCTTTGGCCTGCTTGTAGAACTGAGCCAAGTTGCTACAAGATAGACAATATCCATTTAAGATTCTAATAAGTGCATACTGCTTAAAAATGTATAATGCATAAAAGGATACAGCTCATAAGGCACATATAGTGAAATGAAGTACAGAGGAGTAGTGGACTCTTTCTTGAGCTACATTCTCTAACAAGATTATGAAGAGTTTTATTTCATTGACCAATATTGAACTCATTTTGCCCTGATGGTTCAGTGTACAGCTTAGGTGTATCACATTTTCTTACAAAAGCAATATGTATATGGATGAATTAGGATATTACTCGCTGTTATATTCATCTACAGAAGCAGGCTGCACCACATTCAGAGGCCCAATAGATGGTGCTATTTTGTGAGACATTTGTGTGATGGAGGGGCTTGACACAATCCAATGCTGCTCAAATACAGACATACAGACAAACTCAGAATGGTCAGGGAGGTCAATTATTAGGACATTTATTAGGTCTTTTAAAAAAGAGTGTTGGAAATGGATGATGAGAGAATATATATATATATATAATGTATATGATATATTTGAGATTCAAGAGATGAGATTTAAAAGGGTGATTTATGGTTAAAAGGCATGTCCATGGTGTGTCTCTGTTTGCATATTCACTAGCCAGTCACACACACACACACACACACACACACACACACACACACACACACACACACACACACACACACACAGAGACAAAGACAACACAAAAGTGGTTTTAAACAGGCATCAGAGAAATGTTTGTACTTAAGAACGTATGAGGGCTGGTATGAATGTGATCTTCAGAGGAAATGGTAAAAGAAAGGCAGAGAGAGCAGGAAGAGGCTGCACCTGCAGAGGAGATCTTCAGCTCTCAAACCACCCGCTGTGCAAAGAAAGAGAGAGAGAGACTGATACAGAGAAGAAGAGAGAGCAAAAGAGAGAGAGAGCAAGAGGCTCCTGCAGCTGCAAGGTTCAGAGAGAGAGAGTGCACAGTAGAAGTCAGAGATGGGATAGAAAAGAGAGAAAAGCAATGGAAAGCAAGAGTGCAATCTCTTCGTCTCCGAATGGCCCCCTGCTGTGTCTCCCATTTGCACTACCACAAATCATATAAAACTGCAAAAAGGAAAAAAAGAGAGAAGAAAATCAGTGCTCGGCTGGTGTTTGAAATCATATGTAAATAAGGCACATTGATAAGAAAGAACCAGAGGAGGAAATTCCACTAATTACCTTACAGAGACTCGACAAGGAGCAGGAGGCGAATGTACTTGACGTACAGTTTCTCATGAAAAGGACAGAAAAGAGAGAGGAAAAGATCTGATGGCAAGTGATAGGTTTCCATTTAAAGTCAATGAAAGTCTTTCATTTAGCCATCGACTTCGAGTAAACGTGGGTTTTCTATGGTAAAGTCAGTTTGTTAAGTTAAAGCAATGGATGGGTTGAAAAGGAATTAGGCTGATTCACCATCGAACTGTGTGTTTTTATCCATATTAGAGAGGAAATTGATGAATTATACATGGCGATTTTATAAAACAGATCTTATAGGCAGTGGATGTGAATCAAACACACCAACAGCTATAATTTAGACCTAGATTTTCTGAAATGCAATTTGTAGTTAAGATTTGCAGTTTTTGCACAATTTCAGTTGACAATAAGCCAAATAAGAATTAAAAAAGATCCCAAATCAAGCAGGAAACAGCTACGTAAAAAAGAATATATATTTGCATACTTTTGCATACTTGCTTGCAGGTAGTTTAGATCTTAATGTGTTTTTATTCAATCAATCCTTTCTTGATCTGTCTATCTACAGCAGGACGGAGTGGATTCACTGAGTGAATGAAGGATAATATACAAAAATGACTTGTGTTGTTGAGGATGTGTAGAAGGACTTGTGTAAGGCAGCAGAGCCTTTGTGGCACAGGGATAAACAAGGCCCTGCTCCTCTGCTTTTGTTGTGCTTTCCTAACAGGCCTCACTAAATTATGTCTACCAGTGTGTATAATACCGGAGCATCTGTTTGTTCTCCCTTGAATAAATAGGTAGTGTTTAAATGACCCTCTTATCGTGACCTGACAACTGAAAAGGAAACACGAAAATTAATTAGGAGACGGTTGCTTGCGTAACATTTCTTCCAGGTGCAATTTGCACTGACGTCCAAGGACATTAGTGCCTTCTTGGATAGATCCAGTAATCAACAGAGTGAAAACAAGGCATGTGACCTCTCGATGAGGCACGTTGAACTGCTTCAGTTTACAAACATGTAGCTCCAAGAAGAAAAGTGCGGACTTTGTGACAAAGTAGGATTCACACACCTGCACGCAAACTTTCTTATTCAACTTAGCCATAAAAGTCTCTTTTTCCCTTCATTCAAGTTTAGTTTAGATGTTTTTGTCCTTAGCTGCTCTGTACACACACTTTCCTTTAAAAAAAAAAAATCCTTGTCAAATGTTCAAAAAACTATGAGGATTTCTGCAGGCCAATATTTTACGACTGAAACTAACATTTAAGAAGAATTGCAAGAAGTCAGTTTTACCATGGGTGGAAGCCCTCTGAAACAGCATTAAGCCTTTACAATGACATTTGAGGAAGTACAAATAGTACTACTTTACAATGAGACATGCATTTAAAATGTCTTTCTTGTTACTTTAACATGTCTTTTCTTCTTTGTCTGGCCTTTAACTAGCTTGTTGTTAATTAGGAAGAGCCCCTCCAATGTCCCATACTTCTGGAGACTATCTAGGCTCAGTGGTGGAATGCATATTTACTCAAGTACTCTACTAAAGTGTAATTTTGAGAAACACAATTTTATTTACACAGACCATATCACAAATCATTTACATCAAGGGGCTTTACTGTACAGTATATGACACCCCCTGTAAAACTCACCCCAAAAAACCCTTTAACAGCAAAAAATGTTGAAGAAATCTAAATAAATAAAAAAATTAAAAAAATAATAATTAAAGAAGGGATAGGTGTGGCCATGCAAGACTGGTTACTTTGCAGAAAGACACTACAGACAAAAAGATTGTTTTTCATGCGCTGTTCAATTTTGAGATTTGGGGCTATTTTGCTTCCATAACATGTCTTCTTTCAGACTAGTAAAAGGAAAAAATTCAAAAGTAGATTTTTCCTGAATGCACTAAAAGTTAGGGTTAGATAATGCCTCATTGGCATATTAATTCATTTCAGACAACTTGTAATAAAAGAACAAACAACTGTCTAAATGTAAGTTATCAACTCGGGAAGTTGACAATGCTGCTGATAGTACCTCAATACTTTTACTGAGTACTTCGTATGTAGTCTTTTTACATTGTCATAGTGCTACTTTTACACAAGTAGAATATCTGAAAAATTCCAACACTGTGATGTGTGAATCTCACATTTTATAGTACAAAAAGCCATCAGGGCTGCATTAACAAACAAGCTAGATATGTAAGTAAGGGTGAGTGTGTTCACAAAACATAAATTCCTTCATTAATTAAATGTGGAAACCTCAAATTGCCTTTTTAATTAAAACCTTTATTTCATTTTTATTTAATATTTGCTAAATAAATAACACCAGTCTTATCCCTTCATGTAACTCACTGGTCGTGTATTTGTCAGCCTCAGTGATTCATCTTAAAGGGGACATATAACAAACTCATTTGGGTATTTCTAGGGCTTACCAGCACACAAACTGTGAAATAAGACAACCCATTCAGAAAACATGGGATTCAACAAGCCATTCAGATTTGGCTCATTAGCATATACTGCCTCGGAGTCTTTTGATCCCAACCCCGATCCTTTCTCTAAACTTAACTATCTGTTTTGATGCCTAGACCTAACTGTCGTTGTCGTAGCTGTATCCCTTCTAGCCTTAACCCTTTGCAAAGGTGCGCCATATTTTTCTCACAAGCCAATCAGACCAGACTGGGCTTTTTGGGAGGATGGCTTAAAGAGACAGACACTAAAACGGCGCATTTCAGACAGTGAATAGAGGTACAGTATGTTCAGACAGACAGCATTAGGAAAAGCAATGTATGTTTTGAACATTTAAGCATGTAAATGTGTTTTAGTAGAAACCCAAAATGCAAGTGATGAATGAAACCTGAAAATGAGCAGAATATGTCTCCTTTAAAGCTGAAGCTCTTGTCTTTTTTGCAGCCTTTGGTGTAAAACATCACCCACTAGTATAATTGTTAATAATGAATTAAAGACACCCCTCTTTCAAAAAACATTCCTCACAGACAAGTTTGCCTTCTCCGTTGCGGAAAAAATGTAAATTTAGTGGTTTTACCTCTTACAGTCCCGTGGCTCTACGAGAGGTACCCAGCTTTGAGACTTTGTCAGTGGAAATGGAGTCACTGAAGAGACACCTCTCGCAGATTGACTCGCCGACTGTCCTCTGCCACAACGACCTCCTCACAAAAAACATAATCTACAACCAAAAAGAGGGTGAGGAACAGTGTGCACATCACTGACACTGGAAAACATGTTGCATATAATACAGAAGAATGTATATAGAAATACAGTGAACATGTGGCAGATTTCCATCAATCAGAAGCAATTAAAGCATCTGAATACTGTTGAATTTGGAATTTCTGAATAATCTGAATTTACTTTTGCTAAATGCTTCCATTGTAGCTCTCTGAGTCTGTTACTGAAGCTAATGTTAAAATAGATGAATGTGTTTCTTTTGAAATAATGCAGCTCACAGTCTTCAATCTCCTTTTTTTAATTTTATATACAGAATAAAACCTTGCCCCCTTACATATTTAACAATGAAACCTAGAGTGACTCTGAGTCAAAGGAGACTTGTTATTGCTTTGACTCCCACAAGGTCCTGCACTTTGAATAAAAGGAGGGAATGTCACCAGTTCTATGCCCATACCTTAGATATGTTCAACATGTTGTCCTGGTAACCGCTGCTTCTTTCCTTTCCCTCACCTACTCCATCAGAAATGGTGAAATTCATTGACTACGAGTACGCCGATTACAACTACCAGGCCTTCGATATTGGCAATCACTTCAATGAATTTGCTGGTAGGTCTGTCATGTGACGAAAAGATGTTCAATTTTCTTCAAAAACGGTTTCATATAAGAATGCCTAATGTGGAATATTGAGTGAAGCAGAAGTTGTATGTACAGTAAGTGGTATGCAAAATCATTGTCCAGTTTGTGCTGTCTCTTTGACAATCTTTATCTTTTTGCCATTATGTACCATGAAACTGTCCTTCTGATGCTGCCAAGACAAATGACTGTATTCAGTGTCTATTCTGTGTGGTGATACAAGTAGCTTTGATGTACTAGCTGTGTCACAGCAAGGCTTGACAGGGTTCATTTGAACATTTTTGTCGGTTTTTATGTCAACAAGTGACATTTTCAAATGATTGTAAGTGATATAATGTCTGAAATATGGATGCGTTTTCCAAACATAGTTCAAACTCTAAATTATCATGCCAAATTATGGCTGGAATGTGCCAAATGTCACAAAAATGCACACAATTGTTTTTATATTAGAGCCTTTTTAATGACAACAAAGGCTATAAATCCCTTTTTGATTTAAAAAGAGAGAGTTAAAATGCAGTCAAAACAAAAAAGAACTGGAACCACATTCCTTCACCTGCAACATACAGATCTCACTACAAGTAGTTCATATGTAAGCAGTGGTGCAGGAGGTATTCAGGGCCTTTGCTGTAAGTAGAGTAAAAGTAGCAATACCTTTCTGTAAAAATACTGTATTACTGTAATATTATCTGCTGAATCTATTCAATGTATGAATCCAATTTAAAAAAAACAAACTGTAATGCAGAGCACTGTCTCCTATGAATGTTGACTACTATGACTACTTTATTCATTTTTAAACTGTGTCAGCTCAACATGGAGCTATTTGATATACTGTTAGTTGTATGCATCTTATTCTTATTATGTTTCCTACTTTATATTATAATCAATAGCTGTGTGATAAATGTAGTGTGGTACAATATTTTCTATTTTAGGTATAAAGTGGCATAAAATGGACATACTCAAGTAAAATACAAGTTCCTCAAATTTACACATTAGTGATATGACTTACTGGAAGTTACATTAGACCAGAGACAATCTGTTTAAGTACACAGATGGGAAGATATTAAGTAGAAGAAGTAATGTCAAAGTGATGTAATCTGATGGCAAACATTCAAAACTATCACTTAGTTTAGGCATTGTGTTGAATTGTTACACTGACAGTAGTTCCACAAACATGTGCATATGTGTGTGTGTGTGTGTTTTGTGTTTGAGGTGTGAAAGATGTGAACTACAGCCTGTACCCGAGCCTGGAGCTGCAGAGGGACTGGCTGACGGCCTATCTGGAGAGTTACAAGCACAGCACAGGACATGAGGTCACTGTGACAGAGGCAGAAGTTACGCAGCTCTACATTCAAGTCTGCAAATTCTCACTGGTAAGTGTCTGCTCCCATCGACTTTGTTGAAATGTTGAAACATGTCATTATGTAGTGCCTCGACACTTTGCGAAGACATTGGAACGTGACAAATCTATCAACAGCTATTTCCACATTTTAAGATCTGTTCTCGGGGGGACTCAATATCTCCATATTGTGAGATTAGTGTGTGCATTTCAACAATATCCATATGTGTGCAGACCTCTAAAATGACAGGCCGGCAACACCTCACCATTTTAACCATCACATTTGAACAATTTACTTTTCCAGCACCCAGAAAAGAAGAAGAAAAAAAAAACTCCCCTAAGAAAACCAAACCCAGTCCACAGCTGACCTACCACTGTTCAAAGTTTGATGGACTCCATCTGAGTTGATTAGAAACTGCCGCAGGGAAAAATGAAAGACAGCAGCCAAAATTATTTTTCTTATGACCACAATTTTCATTCTTTGGTGGCTCAAGTGGTGCTGGGCTATCTGTCTAAAAGTGCTTTCATAGCTCAACACAATATGCAGAATTGTCCTGACCAATTTTGGGGTGGTGTGAATGTCTCTTGAAATAGCCCAGAAATGATGAGGAAGCATATTACTTTTTAAAATAACTTGTGCCTCGGCCAAAAAGCCGAATGGGAGAAGTGAGAGCGGGGAAAAGAAATAAAGCCTGGAATGGAGGCGATAACATCATGTTGATTGGAATCAGATTTTCTGTGACAAACCGAGGAGGACTCTTGACTCAGGGAAGTGGGAGAAATTTATCACCGACGCTTAAAAAGCCAAGTTTCCAGCTCGACTTATTTTTGACAAGCCGTGTGTCAAAATAAGGGATACTGAGCCTAATAACTGAGAAAATCACAGGCTCTACTTTTTAGAACGTCGAGCTGAAACTCCTCTCTCTAAAAAAATGTACACTTTTTTTATCCACTTAATGTTGTGTTGGTGTACAGAACTTCACTTAATTGAGTTTGTATCCACAGAATCTGTGATGCAAGACAAAAATAATAAAAAAATCCAATTGTTCTTTTTATTAAATAAGACATTATGATGACCTGAAAACAGGATTACTTTTTAAAGCTTAAAACCATTAGTGCAACAATCCTGGTAATCCATTTCACAAGGAGCCGTATTTAAAAAGAGGTTTATTCCTCGACACAGAAGGTCCACGGTTCGAGTCCGACTTGTGAGAATTTCCTGCAATTTTCCTGTCTCCCCTTTTCATGTCTCCCCTTTCATATCTTTTATCCAAAAAATGATCTTAAAACCTTAAATAATCTTGATATTTGCTGATTTTCTGTAGTAGTAGTAAATGAATTTATTTTGGTCTGAAAAGACAAACCATTTCAAGATATGACCATGGCCTCCCGGAAATTGTGATGCGCTTTTTTATTATCCGACAGTTAATATATCAAACAATTCCTCATCAATTCATTAAATCATTGTTAATAAAAACAATCACTCATTGCATCCCTTTTCATCAGAATTGGAAAAATTTCAACCATTAATTTGCACCATACAAATCTCACTAAGGTTTTAAAATTGTTTCTCAACACATCTGGAAAAAACAGATGATGTATTAATTATGTGTAACTGGATTTGGAAAATGTCCAAAAATGCAATAATAATATTCAGTTCAGTCTGAAAAAAAAATGTTGTATTCTCTTTTTTATGAATTGGAAATAAATGCAATTTTTATCCTTTTGTACCATTTCCATATCACTTGGTAATTGCTTGGAATAATCAAACTACATTGAATTCACACTATACAAATGAATAGTCTGCACTGAAGGAGGCTGTGTGGCATCGACAAAGCCTGGCCAGTAGCCAAAGCTCTGCGGCGTGAAGCTGCCGCTTTCAAAACTTAATCCCTGGCAAACTGTGCCAAGACGCAGTAGGGTCTTTACGAGTCGCCTCCTCCACAGGGATCCCCCGCGATGTCGAGGCTTAAGACCGTGGCTCTGTGATGTCACTCTGCCCACACGTCTCTCATCTCATCGTTTTTCTCAATGGCTCCCTGTCACTAACAGTCTCTGCTTAGTGTTAGACTAATGCTCCCTTAATGGAGAGCAGTTATTAATCATAATGGAAACACACTTAATCTCTCTCTCCAACTCAAGACACAGATTAGAGATAAAAAAAAAATCTGCCAGCGAGGGGAAAAAAGAGCACATCGCTCTTCAAGTATTTCATTCCACTCTTTATTTGATTATCAAATAAAAATGTGATTATATCACTAGACCACTGAACAGAGCCCTGTCTGGATCTTATTAGGACTTAGCTATTAGTGGTCCTAACCATGAAGATTTACAATAAGGGTGGAGAACAACAGAAATTTATGGAGGCATGGAAGTCTGCAAGCCTAAGTGAGCAAAGCCATTAAGGAGGGAACCATTCAATACATAGGTTTGTCATTCTGACTGAGCAGCGTGCAGCTGGCATGCAGCAGCAGCAGTTATAGGAGCGGCTGTAACACGACAACTGGAGGGCAATGAGGTGTGTTTTTACAGTTCTGCTCTATAGCACAAGCAAAAACATCATAAAAAATAAATAAAAAAGAAGCTGGTGAAACCCTACAGCACATGTGATATTTAATATAGAACAATCAGCACAACATATTTTCCCATGTGTGCAAATGCCACACACATAACCCAGATTTCTACACTTTTGAAACACATCCCAGCCCTACAGGAGTATCATGGACTAGCGGCATGCAGTTAATACGTTGCCATTCAATTAGATGGCTCCAATTCAGTCTCTATCAGCCAGAATTTGCCCTGCTGAAGACACTGACTTCTGACCCCACTGTGACGTGCCTGCAGGGGCCGAGAAGTGTGCTTTTCAAGCTTTAATCGGATCATCAAAAGGCCATTCATTTAAAGACATCACATTGTGTTTTCAATGTTCACACAACATGTGCACATGTTCTATGGTGCTGTAATTTCATTTTTATGTACTACTTTAACTGCAATAGAAGCAGATACAATGTTCACTGTTATGGATTACCCAATGCAGCAGCATTTTAAAAAAGAATATGTAACACTACAAATTGATCAAAACTGTAGTAACAAATGGTCTAAAGTTTGAAAACTACCAGTATGGCCCCCAATGTTTTTTTCTTTCTCTTCCACCAGGCATCCAACTTCTTCTGGGGTCTTTGGGCCATCTTGCAATCACGGTTCTCCTTGATTGACTTTGACTTCCAAAGGTTTGTATTTCTGACGAAGGTGGCTTAAAAGTCCAATGAAGTAAAAAGAAAAGACATTTTTCCATGTGGTTACATTGTGTCCACAGTTGGAGGAGTGTGTCTGGGTGTCACTTTGTATAAACATTGTTCCAGTTTCCTACTGCTCGGTGGTTTTGACATTTCGTGAATCGAATGCTGCACAAAATAAAAACGTATACAACTCGTTAATCTTGAAATTGACGTACTCTTGAAATTATGCACCACCTTCACATTAACACTCAGCAATTGTTTAATGTACAAACACATGAAACCACAAAAAAATGACCTCAGTGCAATTTCATGGGACCACCTTACCACTTTACATCATCATACATCACTTAAATACTCACAAATGGAAAAATGTATCCTGCGCGTTGAATTCAAGCACTCACTATTTTATTGCAATGTTTAGACAAACAGGATCTTCATTAGGATTGCCTGACAAATAATTTGTTGGCAGAGAAATTGCAATAAAGGACTGGGAACTTGAGCCCAGAGTGTGGAAATATTTCCTCTTTTTTTCCAGCAGTGTTTCAAGACTTTGTGTATCTAGAATCTGGCATCGAACAGGCGGGACAAGCACACTTCTTCTTGTAGCAAACAAACTATTTACATGTGAAAGCCTCTCTTCACTCTTAAACCACAAATCATGAAAAGATGAAAAGGTTTGCTTTCACAAAAGAAATCAGAACTAATTTGTGTTATTTTTTGAAATGTATTTTTGGAAATGTAGTTATCTTTAAACAAGTCCAGGAGACATTCCTCACTACCAGCAACCAGACAATAAAGTTCAGGAGGGCGAAATGTTTCCCTTTATCCCCACGCTTTCTTCCCTTCTCCCTTCTCTGTGTGCCCCACACCCGCCACAGTTGTGATCGTGATCCTAATCACTATTGACATACGGCACCCTCCCCTCTGTGTGGCTTTCCCTACTTGGTTGTGAGATCAGCGGCAGGGCCCCTGCCTCATTTCGATCTGGACCTCGGAGGAAATGTGATCCAGAGGGGTGCCGAGGCACAGAGGCACTATTGTTCCCATGCCGTCGGTCCTCCCTTACATATACGTCTCTCATCCCTGGCTGGGCCACATGCGCCTGCTAGACGTCTGCTCCTCTAAGCCGCCGGCTGAGGTTGTCCTAAAGTGCATGGTGAGGGTCGGGTTACCCTTCTTTAACTGGAGAGTTAGACCTAAATGAGCTCAGAGAACAGTACAGAACAGTAACAATGGAGAACCAGGTTTGAAGGCATCACTACCCAGCCAACCTCAGTCCCCCCAATGCCCACACACTCATTCATACACATATATAGGCCTGTATTCTAATTTCCTCTGCTTCCAGGATTCTTAGTCATTCAAGCAATAAAGAAAGAAACGATGTGGATGGCAACGGTCAAGTTCATCCTTTCATCTATTCATTTAAATATACAGACAATGACCACATACCACATAACGTCATAATAACCTTGTGAGACAGACTGTCCTTGCCATTTGTTTAAATAGCATAAAGCAACCAACATTTACATTCAATAGCAATGCCTTAAAGGGGCGCTATGCAGTTTTGGCCATTTCTTCACTGTTTTCTTGCTTTTTTGCTCACTGGTTTCTCTATAGACCTCCCCTTACAGCTTCGGAATAGATATTTGGCAGCTCCCTTTGTTTATATGTGTCTGACGCCTCGCGCAGTCAGTCTGCAATGCTTGACAATGCTTCCCTGAGTTTCTGTTTCTTTTTTGCTGGTTCAGCCATGGCGCTAAGTGTGAAAAACTCGGAAAAACTTCATCGCTACCTTGTTAGCGGTTCCTTAATGGGCATATGTGTGCAGTGCCATGAAGCAATTAGTTACATCGCGAGACCTGATATCACGCAATACTTCCTGATGCTGAGTCTGGCGAGTTGCGTGGGTGGTTCTTCCGCTCACGGGCGCTAGGGGGGAGCGAGACAACCATCATTCAACTCGTAAAAGTCCTATAACTATTCCAATGACTCGGAATCTGTTCAGTTAAGGTAAAGTAAGCTAAAAAAACTGCATAGTTCCCCTTTAACTAATGTTACCGTGGCTTTGTTGTTTTGCTGCAAATAGGATGAATAAAGGCCAGGTAACACCAGGATTTGTAATAGCTAAAGCTTGTTAGCCTCTCAGAGCTTTTTTTTCTCCTTCTTCAATATGAAATGACATACAATCATACAATCTCAAGAACAAAATGTCAATGGTAATAGAAAGAAGAAACTTTGGGAGCTTTGGTGACTGACTCGGGTTAGCATGTCATAGCTGGCTAGCATGCTTGTGGTTAGCTCGCCAGCTACAGTAGTTCAACAACAAACTTTTTTGCTATTAAGAGGTATTCTCCAAAACAACCTTACACGAACAACAGAATATCTGTCTCTTTAGATACTAAACTTTCTTCACAAGCAAGCTGCTTACTTTGTCCATCCACCATTCGCTGCGGGGCGGTTACAAAGAGTGTAATGTAGGCTACTTTATTTGTCCCTCATTTTTACACACAAAACATCATCTGTGAAAGATGGATGTTAGGGCTTCTGCGGTTTACTTAAGGAGGTAAACTGGGCTTCTCCGGTCCACACTCTGTACCTGGTCTGCCTGGGACTTGAACCGGCTACCCTCTGGTTCCCAAGCCAAGTCCTATACCAAGTCCTGAGCTATGGTGGCCCGTGGCTGAAAAGCAGAGTTGGGAGATAATTATCTATGGGTTAGTTACCTCAAGACCTTTTTTCACATCAAATGTACCCAAACGTTACCTTATAGCTTTACCATACAGTTTTATTTACATTATCTTAAGAGAACACACAACACACTAGCACTAGCTTTAAGTTCAAGGAAAGAGATAGGAAGTTAGAGTTAAACCCTGATTATGTATGTGTGTATGTATGTGTGTGTGTGTGTGTGTGTGTGTGTGTGTGTGTGTGTGTGTGTGTGTTTCCTCTCACTGTTCTCCCCCTGAGCCAAACCTCTGCAGACTTCCCAACGAGTGACAGGCGTCGCCCAGGCCTTGTGCTTTAACCAAGGCCAGATGTAGATGTGACAATAGGGAGCCACAAGGGTAATGCAAACCCACCCTCCCTCTACCGTCCTTATTTACTTTCCTTATATGACTTTATTCATGTGTTGAAAGTGCCTGCGAGTCAGCGGTTTAAATTTGTGGATGTGTTGGCAAGGTGAGCCGTTATTTCACAAAGACATTATTATGAGGAAATGACTGAGGAGGAGGCCCACTGTTTGGAATACCCTGACTGCAAAATTGAGGGAATTGTGCACAAAAGCACATTGTGAAAGGGGATACCTGCTTTGGAGGGAGTTCATTTTCCCCTACTTCTGCTAAATAGAAAAACGTCTCAGTTTCATCTCTGATGATGATAAATGTTAAGCACGCTAGTTTTAGGTGTCGGCCTTAATAAAAATAGGGATGAATGGGATCACCTGTGAAGGTTGCTGTTCTTTTAAATGGGTATACTCAACTATAATTCGACTCATGAAGGGTGTGGGTACGACAGATTAGCAGAAGAAAAGGGCTATGACTAGTGACTTTTTTGTTTCATTTATTTTGGATAAGATGACTCTTTTCACTTTTTAACTTCATGAATATCCATTTAATGACTTTTTGAAATTTAAAATTCTTTCAATTCTTTCAGTTTTCAATCATTTATTTTACCCTTCTAGTGTCAAGTAGGACTAGTGTCAGTAATGTGAGTGAGGACATTTCATTGATAGTACGGTGCTGCTTGAAGGTAAAATGTGTATGATGGTATTTCTCACAACTAAGTAGGGAAAACCCTTGTAGTCTGTTATTCTAAATGCTATGGATCAACAAGAGAGAAACAAGAGAGCAGTTTTACCCAGAGATGCAGGTGGGGAACAGAGTGATGAAACATAAGTAAATAAATGCCATGTGTCTGAACTATTATTATTAATATATTATTATTATTATTATCATTAGAGAAAACTTATTTGGCATTACTGCATATATTCACTTCCAAAAGGCCTGATATGTCAAAGAGAACTTTAAGTCAAAGGCGCCCAATTTGTGGCCCGCGGGCCAAGTTTGGCCCGTGCTCTCTTTGTTTTGGGCCGCCATGGATTTGACATGTACATGCTTATTCTCCTCTTATTTTAAAATTACGTAATCTGAGTTTAATGGCAATGTAATGCAACATTTATTTCTGGCCGATGGCCTTTCATCCAGATACATTTTGGCCCTTCATATGAAAGAATTTGGGCACCTCTTAAATAGCATAAATATCTGCAACAAAAATCATCCTTGTCCACCCACCCATCTATTCTCAGGGTCGCCTGTGTTCAGCATGTGGGCCAAAAGACTACATCCGCATATTCCTGTGTAAAGAGTGACAACATTTGAATGGATTCTCTAAATTTTCACCTTTTGATATGTACTGAGTATTCATCTTTTTAAAGCGCTGTGGAGTTGGTGCTCTACCTGGTGCACACACAGACACAGATTACAAACCTTTTGTGTCATATCTGACGCTGAGAGCCACCGCCCAAGCTTCCGTATTTGACGAGTTTGGAGTGAGAACGGCTTGACAATGAACTTCTTACAAGGATGGTACAACATTAAGAGCTTTATTAAGAGCTTTGTAGAAACATTTTCTCTGATCAGGTTTTTTCTTTGTTTTCTGCTCTCCTCACAGATATGCCATGGCACGACTCAACTTCTACTTCGAGAAGAAAGACGAATATTTTGGATTGACAATAATCTAGAATCGGAGTCCAAGAAGAGTGACCAAAGTCCTTCTTTGTCAAATCATACAGTACTGTGGAAGGCATAGAATTAGCTTAGACACATGCTCCCCATTGTTTGTTATTTCAGGCTGTAGTATGAGATAATATGTTTTGCTATCACTGTGATTTTTAAAATATTTGTTTAACCACAGTCAGTATGCCGATAAGCCTTTTTGGCAAATTGAGATGGAGATCGTGCCAGAAACACATTAATTGTTCCCACATTCAGCCGAGTCGCATAAAGCCACAAAAAATGAGGCTGATCATAAAACACTATAAGCGGGTTGTTTGCATGCTTATTCAGTGTGTACCACAGCTCTGATGGAAAACAAGTTTCCATTTTGGCTTATTGGCTAACCAAGTATTGCATTATTTTAAATCCTTATCTTTCCTAAGGACTACTGTTGTAAAGGTTATTTTTATATACCTTACACAATGTTCATGAATCCGTATTCTGCAAATTTGAAATTACATTGCAAATTCATTATTATTTAAGTGCTAAAACAACGTTTTCAAAGACAGTGAATTAGGTTTGTTTGCGCAATATATAAATCATGTCAAATTGGTCCTAATTTTAGTGAAATGCTCAGAGAGTCAGACATTTGTTCAAATTACGAAACAATGTCAGCTTAAAGAAATATTTACTGTATAAAAGCATCTTTAGTTACTGACTGATGGAAAGTGCTGTTACTACGCTTGTCTTTCATTGCACTTCCAACAGACACTGTTCACAGTGACATAGCAAGGCAAACAACGGCTTATGGAATAAATAATTGGTAAGTTTGATTTACTTGTGCTACTTAACTATAATACTGACTATTATCAATGCTTTCACAAGTAAATTAAACTCACACATTAGCTTAATGAGCTCCAGCTGCTTTTATGTTATTGTAGTTCTCTGAAAAGGTTTCCTTGAAGGACACTGTAATTATGGTGTATATGTTTTTGCTTGCACAATTAATTTATTTCTCATTGCTTGTTACATTATAGCCTACAACTATGGAGACAAACTGTATCATCTGCCCCCTCTTGGATGCCTGTTGCACGTCATTAACTTGCCAGTGTCCCAAATGTTCACCAAATCAGTGGCCTAATAAGTGTTTAAAATTCAGCCCAGGGTATAATGCAATAACGTATAATGTACAGTATATATACTGTAACAGTTAGATTTAATGTATAATGTCTTACTGAACTAAGAAGAGTTTAAAGGAGAGACCACAACACTGTAAACCACCATGCAGAAATGTGTTACAATATCTTTTTCTTTAATTAAATAGATAACTTTTATTAATTTCAAACAAATTCCACTTCAGAGCTTATTAACATGAGTTGACCCGACCTTAAGTACTTGAATTGAATGAATGTGCTGCTGAGAGTTCACTGAACTCATCAAATTCCATTTCTAAAGAAAAATCATTAGTATATTATACTCCCCAGCATGCATTGCTTTAGAGTTCAAATTCCCGAGTGACCCTTCTTTGTGTGTGAGAGACCGCCTCTGAAGTTCTAAGAAAAAGGAAAACTGTTGTTTCTTAAATGAATGTCAAGATATGTCATGGTTGTTTCCTTTTCATCAACTACAATGAAGGTACGCATTGCATTCATTCTCTATTATTCAGTATATATTCCTATGATATCAGGTCACTGGGAGCAGCCTGCATGTTGTGTTTTTACTATGCGGTGCTTCAATAGCTGCCACAGCTGCAGTCTAAATCGGAGAACATGTGAATGGAAAGAAAATGGTTGTCAGCGTGACTGAACAGTTGTTGATTCAACTTAATATCTGAAATTGAATGCATTTACATCAGAGCAGACTTATTAGACTTAAATGTTTTACTCATATTTAGCTCAATAACTCACATTTTGAGGCAGCAGGAAAACTTGAAGTTGAACCAGCTTAAAATGATTTGCAGTTCAAAAGGAAGCCTTTATCACAGCAGCCATTTTGACTTGTCCTACCAGGAAAAGCACAAGTGTAACTAATAACATTAAAGATGGGTCTGTTCCTTTTAGGTTCCTTCTTTATATGCTAGGAAGTCAGCATTTCTACAGTAAAAATTTCTAGAATGAACTGTATAGCCACAATTATTATAATTCAACTGGTGCTTTTTCTGCTATGATAAGTCAAAATATTTTTCATGAAAACGGCCTCTCGATTACGTTATGAGAAAAAGGTTTTTTTCCCCAGATTAAGTTTGTTTAAACATATCCTCGTACCAGCGACAGGTTCACCTTGTGAAACAATCACAGTTTTAAATACATTAACATTAGGTTTATGAAAAAAAAATGGTTTGGGTTAAAATGCGTATGGCTTATTACGTAAATTAAGTAGATTACGTGTGTGACGTAAATTACGTTTTTTACTTTTGGTTTCACACAGGATACACACAGCGGTCTTCTGGGGGAAAAGTCCTGTGTTTGTGTGACCCAGTCATGCACCCTGAGGTGCTGCTCATGAACTCCTCTCCAAAACCACAGATAAAAAAATATGGTTTGTCATTCACTCAAGTGCTCTTCATTTATTTAAAACATAAAAACGAAATGGACACTGCAACAAAACTTTCTTCTTCTTTTCTGTTAGCAGTGCTCTTAAAATATCAAACAGGTATTTTCTATGCTTCAAACATACATAAAAGTAAGATTATAAATCATAAGCAAAACAATATTCAGAGACAGACATGAGCTGTTTAATTAATAGTTTTCACACATGTCAAAATTTAACTTTTTACTTGATCTGAGGCTAGAAGACATTTTAGGATGAAAAGCTTCTTCTTTGATCAAAGGTGGCTCAAAGTGATCAAAGTGCTTTCTAATGTGGTAAATGTAGCTAATCCCACCGTGGATCAATAGGTATATTTACATATGAGGTAGAACTGCTGGGGACAAGTGTGCAAGTAAATTACTGACACATTCGTAAAGATGTCACACTGTGGTACTAGAATGACCTTACTGCAATTCAGTTTTTGTGTACCTTTCTAGTATAAAGAAAAGTGTCAGTAATGTAAATGAGGACATTTCATTGATGGTACAGTGCTGCTTAAATGTAAATTGTGCTTTATGGAATTTCTCACAAACTAAGGAGACTCTTATTGAGGCAATCTTTGATTCTTAGAAATTCTTATTCTTAATGTCAATGTCAATTTTATTTCTATAGCACATTTAAAAACAACAACACTTGACCAAAGTGCTGAACAGGGTCGAAGGTCCCATGGCATGAACTTGTCACTTTATGAGGTCTTTTAACATTAACATGAGCTAATATGAGCACACCCCCCCCCCCCTCCTCAAAAGCTACAGACTCAGAAATGGCACACACTAAGGAAAGCTATTGTGGGACTGGCTCTAGTGGCGTTAATTCTGCACCAAGGCTGAATTTCGGGAAAGAGACTCCAGATACAGTGTTAGGGGAACACTGGGCTCTATGTTAAAGCATCCAAAGAACACCATGTCATGGGACCTTTAAACTACCCAACAACTGATGGATCTCTACGTACAGCTGAAATGATTAGACGATTAAACACTCGATTGACAGAACTGTTTTGATCATTCCCCATTTCTAAAATGTGCAATGAGTACTTTGACTTTTAATAATTTAAGTACAAATTCCTGATTACTACTATATTTTACTGTATATTATATTATACATTTTAAGTAATATTTTTAATGCAGGCCTTTTAACTTGTAACCAAGTATTTTTACAGTTTGATATTAGTTCTTTAACTAAAGGAAAGTAATTAAAGGATCTGAACACTCCTTCCACCACTGGTTTATACACAACAAATTTGCTGTCTGTAAGAAATTGTCACCTGGATTATGTCCACTGGTGGCATGTTGCTTCAACACAAAGTGGTGCAACGCAAAGTGGTGCAACCATGTAATACTGCAGTGAAAGTTTGTGGAGATGATGGAGGGGTGGATGTCAGAGCATCCAATGCTCATTAGTTCAACTCTCTAATCCTTCAAATCTGCATTGACTTTTCAAAATGAATCCAAGACCACAACCTTTCTCAAAATGTAACCAAGTGCTTTAGTTGCCTAGCCTTGTGATCTATTTGCCATTACCACAATGTTTCCAGAACCTTCACCAAGTGCTTTGAGTTGCCCAAACATAATCATGAAGCCCTTAATCGCGCTTTAGATGCCAGGAGCAGATACTGGAGGAAAAACATGTGAAAAACTTTTAGAGTAAAGTTGAAAAATGTCTCTACAGGGTCCAAGGTTTTAGTA
This sequence comes from Etheostoma perlongum, assembly GCA_026937815.1. Taxonomy (NCBI): domain Eukaryota; kingdom Metazoa; phylum Chordata; class Actinopteri; order Perciformes; family Percidae; genus Etheostoma; species Etheostoma perlongum. The sequence continues at coordinate 27,821,101 of CM049378.1, read as the reverse complement.
GCTGTTCTGGAGGTTTGGATCATGTGGCATTACCTCTTAATTGGTTGCTCGTAAGCAATTGTATGCTCAAATTTTCAATTTTCTTAGGAACTTCCATCCATTTTTGGCTTCAAAAATTGAGACTGAATATTTATTCTTGACTTGAGTAACAGCAGTTGAGAAAAGAACAAAGTTATGATTTTGCATTTATTTCGTTTATTTAACCCTTGTGTTGTCTTTGGGTCAAATTTGACCCATTTTTCAAAATATTTATCAGAAATGAGGGTTTCTAAATTGAATAACACGGAAATAACATGGATGATTGATTCCACACATTGCGCTTTGCAAGTAAAACAAAAGGTAGGATCTCTACCTTCATTGACTTTTGGGTGTTTTATTAAAAAAAAAAATTCTGTAATTATCCTTCATTTAATAGTCTAAATAATTCATAATTCCTGCTTTTTTAACTTAAGAATCTTTAACTTAAGAATTTTCAATTTAAGAATCAGAATTAGGTATAATTTCCTATACATGATGTTTATTGACCAGGAATTCCAAATTTGTAGTAAATGTTAAACTTAATAATAAATTGGTGTGAGTGGTGTTTATACATGGTACTGAAAAGAAGCGTTAAATGTATTAAAAAGAAAACATTGACAAAAAGAGACAAAAGTGTTGATAAAAAAAAGACAAAAACATCTGAAAAAGTGTGGATTTTCAGGACGACGAGTACATGGTTGAATGGAGGACAACACAAGGGTTAACAGAGACAATACTCCTTAATCAACAGCAAAGCATCAGTAAATGAGCCAGATTTAGCTCCGCAAGCTAATTTTCATCTCTTGTCCCTGGCCAGTTTGAAAATGACAACTTAAAAAAAAAATAAGTGCATTAAAATGACAATTCAGTCACCATAATCTACTGCATGCATCATCATGTTTCCTCCGAAACATATTAGTATTAAACATTGGGTTAGGGTTAGGGTTAGGGTTAGGGTTAGTGAGTTGGTTTCTCTTCCAAACCATGGAAGAGAAACAGAGAGAACACAATCTGATAGTTCACACAGAAAGTGTTGTAAACAGAAACATTATGCAGCTTTTTTATATATATACCAAAATATGGCAGGTAAAGAAGATAATCAAACATGATTTGTACACACAGTATATCATTAGAGAGAGCATTAAAGGTTGAGAGGTTAAAACTTTGCAGACCAGTGCAAAGGAGGATGTGACCAAGTAGCTCTACAGAGATTCAAACATGAAAAAACAGAATATGTGTTGAAATTTTAATGTGATGACATCTTACATTATGTTTGCCTCCTACTTGCATGGAATGGAGATACGTTCAAGTGTGACACTTTAACAGTTTGAACTAACATCGTTGTTTTAACCCAAGGCGGTGGATTTTGATTCACACCATTTGAAATGGTGAACAATAGGTTCGTGTCGTCAATGAAACAAACACATCAGACAACAAGCAAAATGGAGGCCACACGCTTGGATATGTCAATGAGTGCCCTCTTCTGCATAACTGTGTCTCGCATCTTTATATGCCTGGGAAGCACAAAAGGGAACGTGATTGTAGAAGGGATTATGGCGGGTGAAATGAGGGGTCGCAACAATGACGTTCTTTACCTTCTCACGGTCGCACACAGTTCCACTCCTCAAGGCTGCAGCCATGTCTTTGAGTCAAACAATCCAGTTGCTTTCAAAATGCATTTTTCGTTTAACATATAATATTTAATTAGCGGACTAATGCACTTAAAAAGACCCAAGGACTTTCCCTCAAAAAGGAAAAATGGCCTTTTGTCCATTGCCAATCCCAAAAAAGTGCTGTAGATTTTTTCTTTTGCTTATTATAGTTTTAAAAAAAGGAAGTATAGGCCTGTATGTAATGTTTCAAAGACATTGAAACACAAATAGAATTAAAGCATGTTTTTTTCAAAGGCTTTTCTTTTTTTATCCTCGTTTATTCAAATATTGCATTTAGCTTTTTTGTTATTGTTGAAGGCCTCCCAAGGCTGCTGACCCTTGGAATTCTAATAACACCCCCAATTTATAATTATCACCTATTTTGACTTGCTACGAACAGTCCAACAAAGTATTCAAGGAAAGGCTTTACACTACCCTTATAAACGTTTCTTAGAATATTGAAAATACTTTAAGAAATGCATGCTTTCTATTCTTTCTGTCCGTCTTTTTCTATTATATAAATCCTCCCACCTTTACAATTTATGAGCAAAAAAAACCTATACGCTGATGGTCTTCATTCATTTGGATTACTTTGTAATTTCTCAGTTCATATTATCCATATTCTGTAGGAACAACCATTCATAGAAGTATCTCTTCCTTTTTTCAGAGTACTTTTAGCTACACTAGTGTTATGGCTTAAGAGATGTGAAAGTTTGTGAAAGTCTGTCGGCCTTTGTGGACCTTCGTGGTCCCCAGAGGATGATTCTTACTGACTTTTCCTTGCGTGTCATCATGAGGTTAACATTTGTGGTTTTTAATGAAATGTCTCAACAACTATTAAATGGATTGCCATGACATTTGGTTCAAGAATTGTAATGACTTTATTGATCGCCTGACTTTTTTTTTTATGTAGCACCATCATCGCTTTGGTTTGTAACATATACTTGTAAAACTAATACCATCAGCCCTAGCTGTATTTTGTGTTTATTGCTAATGAGCAAATATAAGCAGCTGAGTCGCTAGCATGGCTGTAGGCTTTAGGTCTTGTTTCTCAGAAAAGACCTACCAGAGAATAGATTTTTGGTACAGTATGAATGTGTGTGTTGAATAAACATGGTGGTCCAACACTATTTTTGTATGTTTAGATAATAATAATTGAGGGAAAGAACAATTTACATATATTTTTTTCATTAGAAAATAAATAACAGTGTGCTTAACCGCAATTAATCCTAACCTTTGAACCTCCTAACCTCTTGACTTCCTGCTAAACCTGTCTTTTCATGTCAAAGTTTTACGTAACATGAAAGTCTAAAATGAACGTTCACTCTTCAATTAAATGTAGACAACTTTTTACCTGCAAAATGAGCCATTTGTGGAACATGGTCAGCTCAATGAAAGAGCAAGGGTAATTCATTCCCCTATTAAATCAAAAGCATTTGAATGATTAAGCATCATAAGCTCTTGGCTCAAAGAGGCTGGTCATTCTGTGCGCTTTAATGAGTAGTGGAGCCTCCATGATCATAAACAGGGTGCTTAGATGCCTCATAAAGCCTATCCAACACGTCTGAAGGGGGCTCCTCCTTTATAACAATTTATAATTCTCTTGATCTGAAAGGCCGGATCGGTGAGGACAAGAAAGGGAAAAAAAAGAAAGGATCTTGTCTTCTGTAGTCTTTGAGATGGTTTTTGAAAATCAAAAAGTGAATTTGCCGAGAGGGCCCATTCGAGACGAGCCTTTCATGAAGAATGCGTGTCATTATGCCTCATCATCACCACACGCACCAAACCCACAAGAAAAGAAAGGTAGAGTCAAAGTCTGTATAATCACTGCTCAGCTCATCACCATGTCAGTTTCTCCCTCACTGAAGAAGAACACTTGGCAAGCGGTCAAGCTTTAAAAATATCCGGTTTAAACTCCTGCGGTGTTGTTTGTAAGTAATGTAACAGCCGAGTTTGAAAGAAGGATGTTTTCACATTCTGCACTGCTACACTCACCTTAAATCTCAGTTTGAGACGGGTTCATACCAACATGAGTTTGTGACATCACAAGTAGTTGAGATAAACGTTGAGAATTAAGAATATTTACATTTTTCAATGACTGAGTAATTTGAGAATCAGCAATTCAAATTCAAATGATTGTTGTTGTAAAAACCATAAAGGAAACAACATTATTTAGACAGAGTATTTTTACCTCCTCTAGGACATCAGTTAAATTACCACAGAAAGCTAGTCTCTCAACATTTTATTTCTGACTCATTTTTCTCTCATACTCAATGCACACAAATTCTTAAAATGATTAAGAAAGCGGGCCTATTTGAGTTTTCTTTAATAATATTTTTGTTGAGTGTTAATCTCTTTACATTTATCTACCGGTAGTTTTAACAACTGTCAAAATCATGCAAACTAAATGGTGGGTTACATTTTTCTCCTCCAGGGATAAATGAAGTTTGTATATACTATGAGTGTATAAGCTCCGAAACTATGACCGCTCTGTAATGAACTACACTCTCCTTTGGTAAGGTGCTGAAAGCTTTACATACACTGACAAAAATGTGCACACACAGAAACAATGTGTCAACTTGCAAACAGCTAGATGTTCATCCTGCAGAAAGGAAAAAAGGAAATGTATATTATGATGACTTATTTAACGAGATTAGCATGGCAACAGCACAAGTATGATTTCAAACACCCCTCCCAACTAAAGGCTATAGCGCACGCCCGCGCGCACACACACACACACACACACACACACACACACACACACACACACACACACACACAGAGGCGTGTGTGACAAACTTGCCGGCGCCCCTTGCATGGTGACGCTACAGTTGATTTGGGAATAACAATTAGATTTATGATGTGGCTGCATATGGCTGAGCCCTCTGTTTCTCTCTCTCAAATGCTGGGATTGGCTGCAGCGAGCACCGGCGCCGTGGCGTTTACACCACAGCTCAGTCAGAATGTGTGGCGTTTACCTCACACACATACACACACACGCACACAATGGAACAATAGGCCACATTTACTGTAATGAGCCACCAAAATATAGACCAAGTGGAATAGCTTGACTTTGGAAACATAAAGCCTTGTGTTGGAAATTATTAGATGCCTGAGAGCACTAGCTAATGGAAATGAAAATTCATGCAGCACTACCTGTAACATGTGCACAGTGCTTTTATATGCACAACACAATAATGAACAGTTATACAAAATATGCAATATCGTTTCTCTCCACAAAAGTCATAGAAGCACTTGAAAAGCAGTGATGAAGGAACAGATGCGTAAGGAAAAATCTCAAGTCTTTACTTTTTATTTATTTATTTATTTTTTTTGATTGTCTTTCTCACCAAGTTGTACTGACACTTTTTAGAGCCAAAGCTGGCTAATAAATACAATGAAATGTTAAAACGCACAATTGAATTTCAAATACAATACTCCTCACAAAATGTATGTGACCAGGAAACTTATGTTCTGCTTCTGCCGGGCACAACTGACAAGAGCATGAGGTTTTAAAGAGATCGGAGGCGATGTGACCCCTTCAGGCGGCACTAGAGCTGCGGCAACAAAACTTGCTTCAAATAATGAAATGTTTCTAAAGACATGGCAATTTACTTGTGCCTGGCATGTAGGAGGCTTCCTATAGTGACCTTTGACTGTTCTAATTTATCATGTTGAAAACCAAACAACAACTTCACATTAGTCAATACTAAAAAAAACAAAAACATAGAATTTATATCCAGTGCTTAGAATGCATATGACACTAAGAGAAATGTCTATGCATTAGGCTTTTTTTTTTTACTGTGATGCAAGCAAAAACCAATGTTCAGTCCCAGCTTGTGAAGCAAGTAAAAACAGCCAGATATGGTCAGAATTATGGATTTATGAAGAAATGTGAAACAGCTGACAGCTGAACAGAGCCCCTAGAAACCACCCGAGGTCACAGGTGTTCAAAATGTTCAAAATGTGTGTTGAACGAGACAAAGAAAAAAATTTGATGTGTCTAGAGAGAAAGAATGTGACATTTGAGTAAAATAGAGGAAAAAGAGTGCACACCCAGTATGGCGCTGACCACTGTGCCGCACCAAGACGAAAGAGGAACATCTTGGATCAGACTGTGGAAAAACTTTGCTCTGACTGATGGCTGACTGAGAAGCTGATTAAGATCTATGCACTTTCCCCCCTCTATTCTTCTCTTAATAATTTACTTGTCCTCAAAATATACATGCAACGTAGAAAAAGGTACCCTTTTTGAAATACCAGACCTCTTAAACGCATTTTCTGCAACTATATAAATTCTTCCTCTTTTTTTTTTTTCAACACAAGTTTGGTGTTTTCCCACATGATGCTGAGAAGACATTTACAAATATAAACAGGCTAATAAAAATAGTAACATTTTGTACACTTTTGTACCGCTTCAAAACAAAATTCAAAATACAGTGAAGGGATCCAGAATATTAGGAACTTTTATCCTACAGAAGGGTTATTCTAACACTGCTCAACAGAGCTATCGGTACACTTTTAAGACTTAAAAGAACTCTTAAAAGTGTCTCAGCAGAAATGAAACCAAAAAAATGTCTCTACCTTTGGCCAGATTGAAAGGTACAAAGTCAAATGCGAAATGTCGGCGTTTGGTTACACCGTACTGCACTTACAGCACAATGTGCTAAGTGTTTGGCCTAAAGGAACTATGGGCAATGTGGTTCGTGAAAGCACCAATGCAGTGGAATTGAAGAACAGACTCTTGTACTGTAACTACATCTCAAAGCTGGAGGGGCTGCCAAAGATCGAAGTGTGGGTGTGTGTGTGTGTGTGTGTGTGTGTGTGTGTGTGTGTGTTTGTGTGTGTGTGTGTTTTTGTGATTGAACAAGCGTGATGAAAACACATCCTTCCTGAGCTTTGCCTGTGATTGGGCCAGGAGAGGAGCCAGCAGTTACCGAGTAGAAACATCAGATAGAAAAAGCTGATTGTATAAGACTTTTTTGCAGCATTGGAAGTTAAGACTACAACATCCCGAGTGAATGTGAATGTAGGTTTGGCACATTTGAAGAAAATCTGTACAATGCCTGGGTACTTACTTACTTACTTATTATTTTAATAATAATAATAATAATACTAATAATAATAATAATGTGATATAAGGGATTTTGCTCCCTTTATTTCATTGACAGTCGGAAAAGTCCTACCACTCTTTTTGTATGAAAACAAAAAAAAACAATTCAAAAAACACATTCACAAGCTGGCACATCATACCTGAGCTGGGATATAAAAAAAAAACTAACAGTAATGTAATGTAAGCAGTTTGTCAGATGTAGATGCACTGTATTCATAAGAAACAAAAGTAAGACTATAAGATTACAATAGCTAAGATTTATATTAAAACTTTTCAAATTTCAAGTTCTGACAGTCCAGAGTCCAGAGCAGTGACCTGTCAGAAAAAAGTCTATAGAACAAAAAACAAAAAAAGGAAACAAAAACACAGAAAAGATAATACATAATGATAGAAACTAAATCACTCCTTAAACATTTAAGACCAAATAGCTGTTGAAGACCAATTCCTGATGCTTCAAAATCCATGCATGCTCTTTACAAACCACACAGCAATGTGTTTGTCGCTCATTTGTCCATCGTCCCATTCGCTCTCTCTCCTCAAACTCTTATCCGCTCCTGTTAAGATTGCCAAAGTGTAGGAAACTAAAGGTCATTGTCAGATGTCCAGATGTCTGTTTTGCTTGTTTTCTTGGGTCACACTTTTTTTCCATCAGCCCTCTTCTTGAAATGGACCTCCATCAAGATACTGCCGAAGAACTTCCTGAGCATGTCCGCTGAGTTTGAATCCTGTCTGGGCATGCTCAGTGCATGGTGCAACATGTCCTGAAAGTTTTCCTGAAAGTCTATAATAAACTGTTTTTAAAAAGTGTCTCTGAGTATAACAGGAGGTGTATTTTCTCTCTTTTTCTTTCTTTTTTTATACAACGGACACCCTGAGCACACTCAGTTGGCACTGACGGCCTCTCGTGTCTCGTGGTCGCTGCTATAGTCTGACTTGGGCTCGTCCTCAAAGTCCTCATACATGTCCATGTCGTCGTCTCCGTTGGTGGGGTCGCTGGGCAGATCCAAGGCTCTGACCCTGCCGCCGTTGCTGCCTCCGCCGCCAGGCTCGGACTTCATCCTGTACGTGCTCTGAATGACAGGGATGGCGGGTTCAGGGCTGGCTGAGTTGCTTGAGCAGTCTGAGGTCAGGTGTGGGGATTGTGTGGCTGCCGTTGCCATGGTTATGGCACCTGGGTAAACTCCAACTCCACCGGGACCGTTGCCGAGAGGAATTGGTGGCTGAGGACTGAGGAACAAGGAGACAAGAGAAGATAAAAAATGAAGTTATTAAACAAAGGATTCTTAATAAGTATAAGTAAATAAGTAATACATTACACAACATGGAATAAGAATACATCAAATATCATGGAAAAGTACAGAAATGAGTACATAAAAGACAGAAAAGACTGTGAGGCTACACATCGGTCTTCTGAGCTAAAGGATAATGTCAAAATACTAATGCTACATACAAGCTCACAATGACAATGCTAACATGCTGTTTTTTAGAAGCTATGGCGTTTAACATGTTATCCGATGCTAAATAGCACTAAACACAAAGTACAGCGTAGGCTAATGTGATTGTCGTCAGTTTTGCAGGTATTCTGATAAACTAAAAGTATTGGACAAACTTAAATGTTGAAGAGATACTGTATGAAGGCTAAATGTCATGGCAATCCATCGGATAGTTGTGAGACTTTTCATGCAAAACCACAAATTTCAACCTCATGGAAACGTCGGGGAAATGAATGTCAAGTACAAAATATCATAGCAATCCATTTGATAGATGGGATCTTTTAGTCTGAGAAAAAGGTGGTGGAAAACAAACGTGGCTTAAAACAAGTAAACCCTAACCTTAAAAAAAACTAAGAAAGAGGCTGCATAAAAATCTTTTTTTTTTATTGATGAAATTGGGAAAAATTAGAATTATTTGGACATAGCAACAGTTAACTTGTCAATTCGTTACTGTAGATGGTGGACAGATCAGCGTTTGATCAGATATTAATTCATTATAACCTCTTTTCAACAAACTGCTTTGAACAAAATATGAATTCTGAGCCCACTTAAGTTAAACAGCAATGCTTCTCATCTGGTCGGGCATGCCCTAACACAGAGCTCTCCATGTCAGCTCACAGTAGCATCTGCTAAATAACCTGCTGAGATGTACAGTAGATGGAATGAGGGTAAATGCACATCACTCAATCAGGCCCTCTGGCTCCTCAAATGAGCCACATAAAGCAGGAAAATTGCTCTCACTTTTCTCACCTAACAGTTTTCCCTCCTCCGTCTCGTGAAACAATTACCGACGTACCCTCTGACAGACTCATTTTCACATTAAACGCTTTAAAACAACACTGGTTTAGTCGTACAGAATGTGCCAGCAACTGGTTGTGTACCAGCTCCCAGTAGCTATTTGATCTGATTGAAAGACCGGGCCTTTTTTTTATGCATTTACTTGACCACACACAGCAAATGTGGCATTCAGCCCGTGATGTCTGCCTCGCTCTCGTTCTCTCTCAAACATCTGCTTATATTTCATATTCCACTATGTCTGTCTGTGTCCAATTTCACTGCCTGCAAGCGCCCAGCATTGTCCTAATTTAATAAATGACAAGCTATTAAAAATCGCTCCTATTCAAAGCCGCGGCCTCTGGTAAATCCATCTCAAGCCCAGGCCACTGTGATGGCTTTAAACACATCCATGGCTGGTTCCCATTAAGACAATGCCACTGTTTTTCCCCTCTCTGCACTGACTACACTCTAAAAAAATACATAATGCTCTTCAGCGAAGGTTTAAAGGGTTTTGCAGATACCATGAAACCTTTCATGAATGGTCCATAAACCTTGATGATCACCCCACAAACCTCTAGCAAATGGATACAGTTAAGAATATTTATATTATATGCTGTGAAACATTAAGAAAAAAAAATACATCATACTGGATAAAGTGCTACAAAACAACTTAATTGAAAAATAATACATTTTTCATTTGGTTTAGATTTGGTTTTATATTCTTTTTACCTCTATTCAGACCAAGGTGGCAGGATGGCATGTGTATTAAAGAGCCAACTGAAGTGAAAGGTTACAGGTGCAAAAGCAAGACAAAAAGCCTATGTGTGATCCAAGGCTTGTGGCTGTCAATGCACAATGACGTCTTTTAGAGATTTGCAGAACACCTTTTAAAATTGTACATAATGCAGTGATAGATAAAAATGTGTTGGCCAGGTTGTTTCTGTGGAATTACACCTTGTAAAACTAATTCTTGTAATGTATAGAATTCCATTGCAAGCAGTAAATGAGACATTGTGCAGTCATTCAAATTGAGTTTGAACATCTTCTTCTTCTTCGAAACAAAAGATTCACCCCAGCTTTCTTCTAAACCACTTATACAGAACGCTACCTGTGATGTTCAGGGACAACTTTATCTGCTGACACTGGTACTCACCCGACAAAAAACTGCCTCATCTCCTGACGTCTTGACCGCATCATCTGTTTGTACTCTCCGATGCGCAGCTTCTTGCCGTCGATGATACAGGTTCTCTTGGGCCGGGGCTTGTACTTGTAGTTGGGATATTTCTCCAAATGGATCTTGCTCAGACGGGCCTGTTCCTCATAGTACGGCTGCTTCTCCTGGTTGGTCATAGCTTTCCAGCGAGAGCCTGGAGAAAACAATTGAGATTTGTATCTTTTTTTATTATTTCTGTTTTGTTTTAGTTTTATTTAGCTATGTCATAAATCATATATGTATCTTACGAAATCAAAATTACAGACTTTAAGAAGTATATCTGCATCTGTGTCTCAACCGGCAGACTGGGGTTTCTGCCTAAAAGGAAGTTTTTCCTCGCCACTGTTGCACTAAATGCTTGCTCCTGGGGGAATTGTTGGGTCTCTGTCAATTATAGTGTGTTGTCTAGACCGACTCTATCTGTAAAGTGTCTCGAGATAACTTTTGTTAGGATTTGATATTATGATTAAAATTAAATTGACAAAAATTGTGAATTTTATGGAGTGACACAATCTAAACTTCCTTAAATTTAAGGACTATAGGGAGTGACAAAAAAAAGGTTTTGATACACGTCTCTGAGTTGTTTCAATTGTACTGGTTGAGCACAGAGTTTGTGTTGAAATAGACGTAATGATCAGACATATTGTCACTTCAGCTGCACATTAAATCAATCGTACAAAGTAGATAATAACGTCCTCATCTCTGGTGCTTTCTTAAGGTTGAATGTTGTCATGTGAACACACACAATCAAGTCTTTAACCAAGGATGCTGTGGATGTGGATGTGGATATGGAGTGGATTACACTCAGCTCCGTCTTGGCTTTAGAAGAATGATACAATGTGTACTTCTTATCCCCCCGCCCCCCCCCGGTAAGAGGACCTTCTGAACAAGTGGACATGGCCATTACCGCAGGAACGCAGCACATCTGCGAAGCACTCTGATAAGTGATTATACACACTCCGCCTCGCTTCTCTGTTTATCTAGGTTTATCACAAACTACTTTTGTACTTTGGTGACACAGGAAACAGAGTGGATTTTTTTAAGCCTGCCACCCACTCCCCAAAGTCCAGCTGTGTTATTACGTTGGAGAGACATGCATTGTACACATGCAGTCAGATACACATACACAATTGTGCACTTTGTTCCTATATTTGCCACAGAGGCTAGATAAATTGCTGGAAAATCATTTCTTAATGCTTCCTGCTAACAGGATCTTACTATTCATATTTGACTGTAAACAACCTTTAATTTAATAATTTCACTATGCCAATGCATTATAATACAAGAAATACATATCCAAATTAAATTTAAGTTCTCTCAGTGAAATCTTTGCACAAATGGCACACGATATACTTGCACTCGTCAAACACAAAACCGACGCTCTATCAACGCTCATTCAAAGCTTCAAGTCAGGAACACAGACCCACCTAAGAAAAAGCTATTTGTTAATGTTGCTCCCGGAGAAGCATTTACATTCAGCAACCCTCGAGCCCTGCATCAGACAGTGGAGGTCTTCAGAACATTTCGAGAACAACCGTTATGCTCAGCACCGCGTGAATGGCTATCTGTGTCGAGGACGTTAGTATCAACACGGTTACTTTATAACGGAATGCATCCATCACACTAGTCAGGCTAACACAGTGGAGCTCTGTGTGTGAAGTGTTCCAGGTTTAAAAGCACACTAGTCCTTCTTATAGTCTGCAGCCTGCTGGTAATAGACTCTATGAACTGTAGAATATAGAGGCAGAGTAACCCTAATGAGCGGAGAGGCTGGCCTGAAGAAAAATGTACAGGTTTCAAGGACCATCTATTGTCAATTGCACAATTCTTCAAACAAGATGGTGGAAGGAGGTCAAATTACTTTTTAAGCCACAAATGTAAGATGTTGAGAAACAGCATTTCTTTTACCTATTTTCACTCAAGAATTCACGGCTTTCATGAGAAACTGGTTTGAACTGATTTCCACCTGGATTTTTTTGTCCCAACACAATTGAAAAGAGAGAAAGAAACTGATTGCCACAGTTTTTAGTACACAAGGTCCTCTCAAGGAAAAAACAGCACAGAAAATGCTTCTGGTAACATAAAGTCGAGAGGAAAATAGGTGGTACATGCAAATAAACGTTTATCCTATTTTCTCCCATTTACTAATATGCAACACAAACACTGATACAATAATTCACCCCAACTACATATGAGCAAGTTAACACAAGGAGATAAACATGAGGACAATCCTCTAAAAGCAGAATTTAGAGTACAAGGTTCAGGACTGATATTTGATATTTGAGTTTAGGTTTAGCGCTGGAGGTTCTCTCCCCTGTCAAAGTTAACTTATTTTATGCATTTTAGTCTTTTTAGCTGTGGGCATCTACCCTGGAAATCCAGAGTTTTCGCGTGAAAACAATTTGAATTTGCGCAGCAAGTTACTCTGACATTGAGTAATGCCGCTCATTAACTATGCCCTTGTAGCCGTGCTGCACCAATCACATCAGTGTATCTGATATACGTTGCCCCGTGTGTCGTTGTGATTGGTCGTAGTGTTATCCAATTGCATGCAGTGAGATATTCAAATAGGGTTTGGTGCCGCCCCTTGAGATGTGCAACTTTCATTACTTGATGCCAGACCCTTAATCTGTCAGATTTGGGTCTGGATTTCCAAGCTATTGGACATCTCAGGAATGCTTCGTTGTATCTGTGTACAATGACAGATAAAGTATCATATTTCTTATAAAACCATAAAGTCTCACCTAGAATCTTGCTGATGTTGGAGTTGTGCATGTCAGGGAAGGTCTGCAGGATCTTTCTCCTCTCGTCTTTGGCCCACACCATGAAGGCGTTCATGGGCCTCTTGATGTGGGGCTCTGCGTTGCTCCTGCCCCGCGCCTCCCTGAACACTCGCGCCTCTGTGATATTATTCCCTATGTGACACAAAGGAATAACAAATACACATGTATCTTTCATTCCTTTGCGCTTGAAATGCAGGATATTGCTCATATATGGATGAGCACTTCCTGTTAGTTTCTTCAGCCCTTGATCCTCGGGAGAGGATGTATAACAAAAGTATAACAAAAGTCTGATGGGGTCTTGCTGGGATGCCCTCAATATGCTCACACAGACACACGTGAGCTATACACAGCTTGCTTCTGCCTGATAGTATCTCAGTGCCTTTGCTGCTGTGTTTAGTCCCTGATTCTAAACTGAACCACAATGAGAACTCCTCAACTCCTCATCTCATGTAAACAGTGGTGCTCTATGAGTAACAGGTGGGTTGGAAAAAAAAAAAAAGTTTTTTAACCCCAACTCAGCATCTGCTAACTGTATGCAATACACAGTACACGAAGTGTTGTTATCATTTATTAAAAAAAAGAGAATTCTTATTGGCAGTACACTTTATCGACCCTTAGCCACAAAAGACTGGTTGTCTGTCTTCACCTGCTTTTGTTTGCATACTTGTATTGGGTGGGATCTTGTGTCACAAACACTTGTTGTGGAGAAAATTCAGCCTTGTATCATGTATTTGCAGGAATAATACTGTTAACAATTTCAAGAGTCAACAATGTTGACATAGAACACTCTGTTTAGCTGTTGAGGTTGTCCTTCACCCTAGCTTCCTGAGGAGTACAGTAAATATTTGTATTCCCTAAATACCTGCATGTTCTTGCTTTCTGGAAGATGCCTTTTTCTTTGTTGTAGATTTGTAAAAAGGCAGACCACCAGAAGTAGGACCTCTTCTAAGTGGGGCCCAGAGTTCACAAGGGTCACTGGTGTCAATTTAATCTGAACAGGATTCTGCTTCTAACTGAGACTCTTCTCAAAACTCCAGAAACTCCTTTCTGATATATCCTTCTAGCCTTTCCATTCACTCATGTCTTTTGTGCATCTGTATACATTTCTGAAGAGTATAAGCAACCAGCATAAGGAGTGCAAGAGTCATAAAAGTAGGCAAAACAAGCCAAATTCAACGAACAAACTGCACAGAGATAGGCAGTGGAGGTGCTTACCATCCAGATCTTCTGGTCTCGTCAGGTCAATGACTCGATGGACCATCTTCCCAGCATCCTCCCCGAGCTTCCCCAGGTGTTGGCTCAGCGTCTCATAATGCAGTCGCTCCTGCAACACAAGAAAAAAGAGGAGAGGTTATTCAAAGCAAGGTGCAAATAAATACAATGCGGCTGCAGCACTGCTGACTTGAGGGGAGGTGTGCCCAAAATAAAATAATTGTTTTTAAAGTTTTCTATTCCGATTCCATTTCTTATTATTTAATGTCTGGATGAAGTCCCTGTGTATGCCCTGCATCTTTTAAATTGGGTCACTAGAGATAACTGTGATGGTAATGCCAATATAAACTGCAGTAATTGCTGGGTTGAGTTGGCATTGAGGGAAGTCAAATGCAGCCCCCATAAATGGGCAGTTTATTTTGATGCAACTTCACTACTTTTCTCACAGTTTCTGAGGAAAGTGAGTCATGATGTTTGTAATGTGATAAGCTAACAGACGAGTCATAGCCCCTTCAGGCCCATGCTAATCACTTTTTTCAACCTCCCATCATCAGCGCTCTCTCCAATTCTGCCTTGTGCCTGCAACTTAACTTCGGAGACAAATAACTTCCACAAGCAGCCTGCCTTAGGACCTTGCAGCTAAAATTACCCCACCACGCTCCCAAACTGTGGTGGAAAACATTGAACTCTCCACACAGCTACCGCACATCCACACTCCTCCTCTCCTCTCTTCTCCCCTGCCTTCCCTCCCTTCCTCCCTCTCGGCTCTCCTCCTTTTTCTGGTGACAGAGGCATTTTGTTTGACGCAAGGAATGGTTGCCGGGTGAAGTCATGCCGCGGTAGTCGCTGGCAGAGTTGGTGGAACTTAGGGGCCGGCGTGTATGTGTGTATGTGTGTGTGTGTTTATATATGAAGAGCCGACGCAGGCCAATGTCAGCACTACGGCAGGGCTGTAATCAGGCCCACCACAGAACATGTGCCTGGGCAGTACCATGCTCACCGCAGGAAGCAACCGCCTAACAAAAGACTAAAGAAAAGAAAGAAAGAAGGCAGAAGACAGAGGCAGATAGAGAGAGAGAGAGCAAAAGGAACAAGACTGGAAAACTAGACCAGAGACAAGAATAAGGCTTGTGGTGCTAAACAATAGTCTGGGGAAGGTGGTCATTTGATGATGCCTTCAGACTTCTGGAAGTTGGGTGCTCGGTGTGGATTAAATTAGTGTAGAACACAACTGCTCTGCTCTGAAGCGCTATCAGATGCACCACAGAGCATCATTTATGAACACCCTAAGTAGTTAGAGATGTATGAATGTTCCTGGTAAATGGGAGGAGACCAATGGAAAAGTAATGGACAGTAGAGTAAAGTTAGGGATCTGGAAAATGGACTAGAACGGCATCAATAGAGGTAGACTAATCCAAAAAACAGATTACAGTAACAGCAGAACTGGGTAAAAATGTGCAACTATTCCCCGTGGTTGGTCTACTTTTGGTCGACTTGAAAGTTCTTGTGGCAAATGCACTAAGGAGCTGTCTTTTCTTTGTTTAGTCAAGATTGAAATAGGTTTGGCTTGTGCGCCTGCTGGTTTGATACTGGACGGCTGCCTTTTGGAGCAACATTATAGACTTTTTTTTGTTCATAACTTTCTCTTTCATGAGACTTTCTCTTTCATGAGACAAGACATTTGTATTGTGTACACGATTGGATTGTGCTCCCCTAAATGCTTTTGTCCTTATCACAGAGGGATTATATGTTTAAAAACAGAGTCTGAGGAGTCCTGATGTTCTGGCAGTCCCAGTGAAGAGGAAGCACACTTTTCAGGAAAAACAGGATATGTGTCTCTGAATGGTTTTGAGCCAGTAAATCCCACCCATCATGCACATACTTGATATCAAATAAGTATTTAACCCAGGTCTGAATTGGAGTAAAAAGAGTGACACTGGACTTCAAAGCAGACAAGGTGATGAATCAAAGACTAAATAAATCAAACAAAATGAAGGACGTGTGCAGGGGCAAAGATTAATTAAACTAAGCAGTGGATTGAGATTGACAACTAATTAAAATTCAAAGTTAAATAAAATCAGTGGGGGAAAGGAGCATAACATTAACTTTAAAAACAAATTGTAAACACACTAATGCGTTCACTGGCTCTACAGCCCAATATTGCTGCTGAATGTATGTTTCTAAATTTAAGAGACACCCGATTCTTTTTTGTTCCGCCTGGTCTCCCCTCTTCTTGGCGTTTGCGTCTCTCCACCGTTGCCAGGGTAACACTCCAAACATCACTGTTTTCTTTTTTTTCTTCTTTTTTTTGTATCCACGCCGTATTGAGCTCATTACCACAGTTACAACTCGCCTACCGCCAGCACGGCCTGCCTCCAGCTGACCCGCAACCGTTTACTGTCTCCTCCCGGACCAATCAAGTTTGGCAACCTCCTCGGTCCCCCCCCCCAGCGTTCCCTCTCTCTTCCTATTTCCTTCATCTGTCTTGCTCTCTTTCCTTCTTCAGACTTCGCTGTGTGCCGATAGAGCTGTCACTCAGCCCTGTTCTGTTTTTTTTCTCCCCCTCCCTTCCACTACTTCTCCTTTTCACCATTCCTCCTATTCATAGCCTTTAACACCACCAGCAGCAGCAGCAGCAGCAGTCCTCCTTCCCTTGAGGCTCCAACCCCAAAGAGGTAGACACTCAACAGTCTATTTGCAGGTGCCAGACTCAGCTTTGTAGTATATATTATTATAATGTATATCATTCAGGCTTCAAATACAGCAACGTTACGGTGATCTTTAATCAAGACTTGGAACCGCGTGAGCTGTCGGTTTAACAGGCGCGCTTCCTACAAAGACCAAACTCACCAGCAGAGCCAATATAAACTTCTATACAACCATTTCCTCCCTCCTCGCCTCCCTCCAGACTCATTCTGCTATACCAATCTAACAGAAACTGCAAGCATGCCAACCAACTCTATTCAACCGGGTACTGACAAAATACATTTCTCTATTATGGGCCTCATTGATACTTAGACCCTCAGACTTAGAGATCTGGAAAATTTCCAAACTGTGCAATAGTTAAGAATAAATCTGAGAGGAATGTGCCTGTGTAAGAAAAAAAAGGATGAAGACTATTGAATAAAAAACTATTTAATTGTTACAAGAAAATATGATTTGAAACTATTGGGTAAGGACAACATAACTTCTGTTCACCATGAATTCTGATGGCTAATTTTGTATTGACGTAAGCCATAAACTGCCTTTTCAACCTTCACATTTTTGCCATTGAAATTGTGTGTTGCGTCATTTCCATTAATTTACATGAATTGCTTTTTTTTTATATTGTAAAGGGTTTTGCCTAATTTCTCCCAGATTTCAAATTTCTGGCAAAAGTGTCCAAACTCTTAACCCACTTTTGTATGGCTGCTGAGGGATCAACCTAACTGTTAAATTATGTGAGCACAGACCATCCACGTGTCCCCATCATTCAATGTCGAGTGATTGTTTCCATACCCATTATCATCCAAAGGGAGAAAACAGATCTTGAAGCGATAAAAAAATTAAAATAAAACCTTTGTGTTCTTTCTTATGTGGCATGTAGATTTACCTGCACTCAGTCTGCCATCACCTACTGTGTTTACCTCTTATGGAAACAGGAACAGCAGTCCCTCGTGGTGCAAAGCAGTGTATTATTTTTCTATCATATTTCATGTCAACTTTACAAAGCTCCTGTGCAGGGCTGCACCATGCAGACTTCGAACTTCTTCATGTTCTCACTTTATGTATGTGAATGAGTTAGAGCCTTGGTGAACAATCTACCAGGGACATGTGGTCGATTTTGGTGTTTTCATCCAAAACATGTCAGCTGAGTAATGTGCAATCTTTCAAAAACATGGTGTTTTCCTTTAAGTAGGTTCAGGGAGTGTTTTGTGGCTGTTTAGATGAAATAAAGTGCACAAGCTTACACACGCAAACACACACACACACACAAACACACACATAGTGGCTATTTCAGAGAGGCTTTGGCAGCCGCAGGCCAGCTGGAAGCAACGTAAGCGTAAGGTGATACTCAACAATGCCACTAACTGGCCAGGCCTCTCGTCTGTACACCAGCTATAATGACATTAACATGGCCAAGACCAGTGCAGAGCCAGGACACACACACACACACACACACACACACACACACACACACACACACACATACAAAGGAGCACAGGATCACTTTCAGCTCTTAGGGAAATGTCTATGTCGTCGATGCTTGAAATTAATGCTGTGGGACAAAAATACACAAACAGAGTGAAATAAACACACACACACACACACACACACACACACAGACGTCACCGCAACGACTCCATTTGTGTTGAATCAGCGTGGGTAATAAATAGCTCAACATTCAATATTACACTGAAATACCATTTACCAGTTGCCTCATTCCCTCCAGAGAAGCCTAATACACTGCACTAGTACAATGTGATAAAACAAAAAGGCTTGGCCAGAGCTTCAAAGTTTCTAAGCAGAGGATCTGAGCAACAAATTTATTCAAAGAACAAAAAAACAACACACAAATCCAAGGTAAAGAAAAAGAGCTGGTCTCTCTGCCTCCCGAGGTGGAGCGGGTGAGTCACACGCTCAGTATCCAGCAAGTTTCATCCATGAATTGTTTAAGACAGAGCAAAGCCTTTGAGTACTTTAGAAAGAAGAAAAAATTATTCTCCATCTCAAAGAAAAAACTATGAGTCTTTGAGCTGCTGTTCTTAGGTAACGAATAACAAACTGACAACAAACACCAAGGCCTGCTGTCGTCCTCGAACCGGAAACAATTACTTTGAGAGTTTCCAAATGAGCTTTTTATTACGAGGCATGGAGCTATAAACCAAATTACTGCATTGCTTTGGTTTTGTTCTTATAAAACTGGAAAATATAGAACTTGAGAAGCACACAGGGCTCTCCCTGCAACACACTCACCTTCATCTGTGATCATTTCGATGTTAACTTTGTACAGAAATCTCTTTTTGACTTAATTTATTAGAAAACATTTGTGGGAATCTTCACCAGACCTGTTGCAAACAACTCAAATTAAATCGTAATAAACTATTTATTAGTATAGGCTGTTGTATAATTTATATGTATGAGTTTCACAGTGTTTACTAGCATAATGACTTATATAAAAAAAAGTCAACTTGGGAATGAGGATAAGTACAGCAGAGACATATTTTGCCAAATTTTGGATGTTTTCCTCCAGAAGATGCAAGGCAAACAAGTCCAAAAAATTCAAAACAGCCTATCCTTGGAGTGCACCAATCATGACCTACTTGGGGTTGTTGGGTTCAAAGTCTCCACCCCTAAAATATTCATGAGATCCTCTCCTCCTCCGTTTCCTCATCCTTGCAAGCAACACGGAATCAATTGCGCAGGAGAGCCGGTCTAATTATGTTCTCTATATTACGGAATGTCGGATCCCTGGAATCTGTGATTGGCTGATCAGACTGATTGAAGATGTTTTGGAATATGGATGTCCCTCTGGATATCAGCTCCTGCTACAAAGGCCCTGTCTCCCACATGGAGGGGGGAGCTCCCTTCACCCGAGAAAGGCCCTTTAATTGGGCTAAGACCTCGAGGCCGGGATCCCCCCCTCTAGGGCAAGTGGAGAGCTGGACTCCATTATACACACGTACACACACACACACACACACATTAATGTTAACACCATCTCTTCTCCCAAAAAACACCCACTCAGTCTCAGTCAAGCCAGGCACACTCACACACACGCACGCACGCACGCGCACACACACACACACACACACACACACACACACACACAATCACACACACACACACACACGCCAAAACCATCACTTGTCATTGGCCCAGCTGCTCCCTCTTCAAAGCTGTTGGCTTCTGGGTGGCCGTGGAGATGAGAGAAGAAAAGAGAAGTCCTCAAGAGTTGCAGCTCTAGCCAAACAACACCAAATTTCATCCATGAATATTCTTCAGACTTGTGCACAAGCTGAGCAGAGACCTTGAATGCTCGGCCAATGGAGAAAATAAGACACAGGAGCGAGGGGTTTGGAGTTGAAGATTTGTGTGTGTGTGTGTGTGTGTGTGTGTGTGTGTGTGTGTGTGTGTGTGTGTGTGCGCAAAAAAAAAATAAGAGAGAATATTACGTGGACCTGAAAGAGATCTTCCCTTTTTCTCCTCACAGCATGCTCCTCCAGCTGTGGGCAGTTTTAGAAAATGTGTCCACATCTTTAACTGAAGGAAGAGTAGAGATAACACATTGTAAAAGGTCTGTGATTCAAAAGTTTACTTATATGTAGTAATAGCGTTTTTATTTTTATTTTTATTGTTATGTAATAAGCTAGAGTTGTATACTTGTTGTACTTATTTAGCAGGTTTTAAACGTGATTTTTGTGTCTGTGTGATAGTTTCTATTGTTTATATAACAGTTTGATGGGTACATTTACTTTGAAATGTCTGTGTTGGAGGTACACCTTTCTTTAAAGGTTGGTAAATAAAAGTTATAATAAAATATAATAAAATATGTTTATTGAATAAAGTTCAGTCTCTTGGAGCAAGGTGTGAAGTGTTGCTGAGTTGTTCCCTCGCAGTTAAGCGTAAGTTATTTGTCAGCAACATGTACATGTACATCTGGTATCAAAATGAAATACTTATTATGTAAAATAATACATTAAAGTGTCCATATTATGGAAAAAAACCACTTTGTTTCTGTGATTTGGGGTGTTATTTCGTGTCTCTGGTGCTTTGGAAAAAACACCATCCATGCTGTTTTGATTGAGATACAGGTTTCTGAATGTATCCTGCCTTCAGACTCCGGGTGAGCTGGTCAAAATCGGCAGGGCCGTCTACGTCACCGGCCAAAACATTTTATGTGTGCTAACCACTATAGCTAATACCACATCAGCTAGCTGTTTCTCCAACTTCGGTCAGTACAAGGCAGGATTAGCCGGGAGACTTCTACTAAACGAGGGCGCACTTCCAACTTTGCATGGAATACCTGCAGACGAGGGACATGTAAGTAGTTCTATACAATTTATTTTGTAGGGTGAACTCGTGTGTGTTGTAGCAGTGTTTTGCCATTGAGAATAAGGTGGCTAACCACCACTAAGGCTTGCTTCTAGCTAGTAGCTGCGCAGTACCCAGATACTGCGCATGTGCGACTCCCAACAAAGATGGGATAGAAGTGCGATGCCTCACTCTGTAGCTAAAACACAGAGCTGAACACACAGGGTGATAAGAGGAGCTGCAGCAATGTACAGTACAACAAAAATATGGTGTTTTTTGAAAATTAAACCGTGTAAACATATTCTGGTGCAACCTCAAAATACAATTATGAACCTGAAAATTAACATACTATTGGCGATTTAACATTTAAAAAAATTTTTACGGTTGTAACTGGTCTTGGTGGAGCAACTTTTAATTTTTTAATACATTGCTGAGTGGTTTAATTCATGTGCATCATATTTTAAATCTCAATGTTTTGTATGTAAAATATTAATCTGCAAAGTAAATAGTAAGTATAGTTGACAAATAATGGAGCGAAAAGTCTGAGAAAAAAGTTGCTGTAAATAGAAATAGTCAAGTGCCAATGCCTGGAAATTGTACCTTGAAAAGGTACAGTACTTGGAAAATGTCACTTTCCCCCACTGTCTGTTGGTGTGTCACATGAACTGTACAATATGTGTGTCCTTGCATGTATGTAGTTTACGTGTGTGTGCAGTGTTTCAATCAGGATTCTTGCTTCACATGAAAGAAAATGCCTTTGAAAACGCATTGAGACCATGTGATTCCTATAGACCTTATCAGTCAGTTGTGTCTGTGAATTCTCTTGTGTAGCCACACGTGATCTGTCTGCAGTACAAGTATTCAGATCCTTTACTTAAGTAAAAGTGCTAATACCACACTGTAAAAATACTCTGTTACAAGTAAAAAATGTTACTTAAATAAAAGTACTTAAGTACCATCAGGAAATATACTTGAAGTATTAAAAGTAAAAGTACTCAAGGCAGAAAACCCTCACATTTTAGAAACTGGAAACAATTTAAACAGTTTGGTCTGAGTGTTTAATTTCAGCTGGACTTGTGGGCTGTGTTATTATTGGGTAGTTTAATCTATAATAAAATATCGTATTTTATAAACTACATGTGTTTTGTGTGCAAAAATCCTAATTTGTAAATTAACTGGTAACTAAAACTGTCAGATTAATGTGGTGAAGTTAAAAGTACAATATTTCTCTCTGAAATGTAGAAGAATAGACTTGACCTAGTACCTCAAATTTGTACTTAAGTATAATACTTGAGTAAATGTAGTTACATCCCAGCACTGTCTGTCCGTCTCCTCTAACCTTGTTGCCGTTGTTCAGGCTCATGCCGCTGAGGGCCGACAGCTTGGCCTCCAGACTGTGGTGTCCCGGCTGCTGCTGCTGCTGCTGCTGGTGGTGGAGCTGCTCCCTCTGGATCTGCTCCCGCATGCTCCTGGCCTCTTGGATGGCCTTCATCACGGCATCCTGGTCCCCAAACAGCGCTGTGGAGTTGAGGCTGGACAGGATGTCTGCGATGGGAGGACAGAAGAGAGGAACAACTGTCTGTCACTTTGACTGGTAGGACTGGAAAGTCTAGAGCATGTGGCTTCAATACAAGAAGCTGTTCATTTCTGTCTTCCTTTAACTATGACAGTAATCCATTTTTCCTCAACCTTAAATATGAATCACTGAAGTATTTGTATTTGTTGGGCAGTTGAGTTCAAATATCACAATCTTTGCACAGCATCGCTAACTGTACCTTTATTAGAAAGTAGTAAAGTAGTTAGCTTGAGTAGTTATATCTAACAACAGCCTGGCAATATGAGCAACAACCCTGCAATTGCTGTCAGATTTGGATTTGGAAGTTTTGATTGGCATACAATTGAATGTGACATCACTTTTTCTCAGCCACTTCAAACAAGTGAGAAAAGGACAGAGGAACCAATAAATAAGAAAATCTGATGTGAAAATGTGAAATATCATTCCAACTTTGGCAGGAAATTGTTATTATTGGACCCTGTCTCTCATACTAAAGATGAGAATAGCTTTTCAGGGGCATTTTTTTAGGCATCTTTCCCTAAACTTAACCAAGCAGGTCAGTTATGGGGACTTAAAATCAAATTGAAAAAGCTATGTTATGATATAAGTTTACCCTTTTCTTCTGAATTTCTGTATTGTCTACAAAAAGTACCAGGAAATGGTTGTCCAGACGTGTGCCATCACAGCTCACCTGTCAGAAACGTTCTATGTGGCACCATTGTAAATAAGTTTATTACTGAACCAAGTCATTTTCAAAGTGTTGCTCTGCATAGCAACTGGTTCCTAAATTCTGATTTGCAAGTATTCTTTATTTGTCAGTTTTTAAACGAACCAGACTTGGATGAACCACTGTAACCCTTGAAGAACCCAGTTTGGTGTGTGTGTGTGTGTGTGTGTGTGTGTGTGTGTGTGTGTTTGTGTGTGTGTGTGTGTGTGTGTGTGTGTGTGGTTTCATGTTACTTAATGAACACTGTCAAAGCGTGAGTGCTGAGAACCAAAAATTCAGGATGGCTGCAATGTAACAAAATAATATTACAAACATCTGTATAGAAAT
The DNA here is from genome assembly GCA_026937815.1 of Etheostoma perlongum. Classification (NCBI taxonomy): domain Eukaryota; kingdom Metazoa; phylum Chordata; class Actinopteri; order Perciformes; family Percidae; genus Etheostoma; species Etheostoma perlongum. The sequence goes on along the minus strand of CM049378.1, from coordinate 27,797,217 downwards.
GGAATTTTTCCAAACACTTTATGGGTGCCAAATGTCGCTAAAGTTGTTTTCCAGTCGACTTGTGTCTAAACACGAGAGAGCTTCCTCCTCCTTGTTTATGTGCCATGCTTCACACTTTTGAAACCGATGCACATTTGAAGAATAAGAAAGAAAAAAACTAAAAGGATACAAAGTTTCCGTCGCCCTCCTCGTTTAATTAGCAGACAAGTAGGAAGCACTGTATGCTTGGGTGGCCGTTAAAATGGGCAAAAAATAACTTTGCAGGGAACACAAGCGTCGCGTCCTCAAAGCCACTCCAGAGGAGCTGGCGAAATTGTTTTCTGGGGGGGGGGGGAGGGATATAATGAGAGGGTTTAGATTGGCCTTAATAACAGATAGCAGAGGTAGGGGCATAAAAGGTCTAGCACGGGCAGACAATGATGTGAGGAAGCTCTTAAAAACCAAATAACGTGTGCTGGGTTTCACTGCTTCCGCTGTTGGGGTTTTCATTGGGGCTAAATACAGGGCTTTGGACTCCTGTAAAACACAAACACACACACACACACACACACAAATACATGCACAGGTCTCCTCGTGGGGTTGAGGTGTCTGCAGTCTATCAGGCACATGCAATGCTGCTTGGTTTGTCTGTGTGTGGCGGGGAGGAGGGAGGTGTTTGGGTGGGTGATGTTTTTGTTTTTCCTGTTGAGGGGTAGACATAATTTTACACTGAGGCCGCACAATGAGGACATGTTTACTCTGTATGGATGTACAGTACAGATGTGAACAATACGGTGGTGTCTGAGTGTTTGTTAGTGTGTAAAACAGGCAGCATGTATGTGTAGAGGGCGTCAGAGTTTTTTCTTGGCATTGTGTAGCAGCATTTAGACAGTGTGATTCTTATTGAACCTGTCAGTAAAGCCAATTCTAATGTATTTATTTTAAGCGGGCTAGGCTAGGTGGCTCATCCTGTCTACTCAGTGGTAAAGGAAAGAAAAATTCATATATGTGTTTGTTGCCTACCCAGAGAGGAGTTCCTGCCCATGTTGGCGATGGGGCTTGGGATGCGGTTCTTGCCCATGCCTGTAGGGCTGGTCCTGTTTCCGGAGAACAGACTCTGCGTCGGGGACGTCGGGGAGCGAAGCAGCTCAGTTGTCTTGGGTCTGGCTGAGAGGTTCAATGGCTGTGTGGATCCTTCCTCCTGTTGGTAGAATGGAGGCAAAAGTGTTTGATGGATCGTGATCGGTATCAGAATTTAACTTTATAAAGTCATATTAACAAGTAATGGGTCACTTAATTGCATGATATGCCGGCCTGCCAATGGTTTTCATGCTATTCCACTAAATGACACTCAAGTACAGTAATGCAACAAGAAAGGCAAGAATGAAATATACTTCTAGCAAGGTAACATGGATATAAACAATGTTTGTATAAAAAGTCTTCCAAAGATCAACTTTGCAAATCTTTTATGCCGGAAAAGATGCATTGAACACATATATAGGCACAGTATGTGTCAAGCAATCGTTAGTTCACCAACATTTCTATTTTTAAATACAGTAGAAGCTTTGGATGATATATAATGTGACACAGCAGTGCATAAAGAAACGTTTTGGCAAAACTATTTGTTTCTGCTGTCGAAATAGGTCCCCTATGGAAGTGAAATTGACTCAATTTAAGATGAGTTAAGTATCCCTTGAAGTGCTTTCAGTAACTAAGTGATGCTGCCATCGACTGATCAGTCATCCCTGTCGGGTTTTTGCCCTTCAATAAATGAATTCCACTGCTAACCTCAGTGAACCTGACAGGGAAAACAAGTCACGGTGTACCGTCTTATCTAAACAATGGCAGCTTTGTGCAATTCATCTATTTCTAATCAGATGTTCACCACCACATTGATCCACACACGGAAGGAAGAAGAAAAGTGGTGTATGTAACGCACGTCAACAGGGCCAGATTGCTGGCAGCAATCACTTAATGAACGTGGATCTAATTTGGAGCTGAGCTTTAGCTGAGGGAAGTGTTGAGAAGGAAAGGAGTAGGGAAAGGAAGAGATCTTCGCGAGTGGAGGGACGGGGGGGGACGGGGGTGTTAGGCTGCGGGTGGCATGCCAAATTGGGGGGGTGGGCTGTGCATGTGTGGGGTTAGCGGAGGCTGGGGACTTTGGAGGGCACAGCACTACTGTTTGAATGTGGTGAGCTCTGACGCCGGTCTATTGTGACGCCGGTTGCAGCTGTGCCCAACACACACACATGGTTTCCATTACTGCCTCGTCATCGACTAAAGATGAGGCGTACACTCTCTCCAGTGAAGGGGTCTGGGCTCCTGCCAAACAGCAGCCAGCGCCAGTGTCAGTTTGTAAGTGTGCGTGCGTTTGTGTGTGTGTATCAGTGTGTGACGTTTCAATAAGCTGTTTCTAATAGTCGGTGAAGAGTGTAAGGGTACGCACAGTTTGTTGTTTCACTTTTACTTGAACTGATCATCATCATCATCATCGTCATTGTCATCATCATCACCAACATTATTCTTGTGTTTTCCTATCATACAAATTCTGGACTCACTCTTTCCTCTGACTTATGATGTTTGTTACTTGCACAATACGTAGCCCTTACACAGTCGTCAAATTCCCGAAAATAGTCAACACAAGTGCTCTTGTCTTTGTCTACTGTTTATTGGTCTGTCTCCTGAAATGGCAATATTATCAATTACAGATGTGTCCACCTTTAAACAATTCTACTATTCCAAATAAATGGACATTTGCCACAATGAACTCACCTTAATGTGAGCCACAGGACTGGATGCTCGCTTCTCGCTCTTCATGGCGGAGGGGGAAAGGGGGCCGGAGGAGTTGGGAGCCTGTGGGAGGGGAGCCATCTTGGATCCTGGTGAGATCTGCATGCTTGCCAGTTGGGCGGCATACAGCTGCTGCATAAAAGGGAAGAAACCAGCAAAACCGACAGGCTATTAACATCCCTCACCAGCAGCTAGTCAGTGGCTTCCCTCTTTCATTCTCTCTTTTTCTGTGTGTGCCCCCCCCCCTAGGAAACACACACACCTAGAGCTGAAGTTGACAAAATGTCCCCAAAAAATTGAAGATTTTAAGGGATGAGTATTTATAAGGGAGGCATTCCAGAATAATTTAAAATAAATTATCTACAATCTACCTCTGACACTTATTCTTTCAACAGATGCTGGGAGCAGCTTATGTATCAATTTGCATGTCAAAGTAAATCCAGACAATAGGTGAAGAAACTTTTGAATGCTTAGCTTGAATCCTCATTTTTGTTGTAAAAAAAGTTGACTTGGTTTGGAAAATGAGCTTTTTAGCCAATGCCTGGCACAGTGTTGCTAACAACAATATTTTTTCAAAAAACAATGTGAACCACAATGGAATGAAGCATATGTATGTTTTTGTTGTTATTCTGACTATTTAACATTTTTACTAGTATTTGCCTTCACAGCAGAGCTGTTCTGTAATTGAAAAATATAGGATTGCAAACAATAATTCATGAGTCTCAAAAACACTTAAGACTAATCTGGTTACATATAATCAGTACTTTTGTACTTTTGAACTAAAAGTTCATGGCTGTGAAAAAAAATCAAGTTTCTTCACTAACTTTAATACAAAAGAACAAAAATGGATAATCATGTTTAAGTAGTGCAGTCATACTGCAATTACATCTTGGTCATGAGTCAATTGAAAAACACTTAAATAATGTAAAAATAATAGAAAACTTTAAAAACGACTTGGAAAGTATAAGCCATCTGCCTTCAGGATTGGATGAAAACATTAAATGTTGCAAAAAACGGTACCGATTTTCCTTCCAACCCAAATCAAAGAGTCAAATACAGTCCAGGGTCTTCTAAATCAAAGCTAGCTAGCCAGACAAACCCCTGCCTTAAACCACTGTCAACCCCTGTCTAAATGCATTGGAGTGTGAGTGCTGGAGTATCAAAGAGCCTGTCCTCAGGAAAAACCACCCAGACGTGCCTGGCCTTCACTTAGACTCCCTTCTCTCTTTCTTTCTTTCCTCTCTTTCGTTACTCTCACCTCATCTATACTCTCCCCCTCGTTCAGTGTAGCTCTCTTGTCCTCTCTTTTGATCTCCCTCTGACTCTCTCTCTTTTTCCTCTGTCTCTCAGTTTTGTTCCAAAATCGCTCGTCATATCTTCTCCACCATCTCCATCTCTGTTTCTTTTTCTCTGTTTTTACTCAGAAGCCTTCGGCCTAAACGGCCCCCAGTGTTGTGAGATCTGATTTCCCCCATAGTCAAAACTGCAAAGCCTCCTGGGACCAGAGATCCCAAAGCAAAGAGTGTTTGATAGAGAAAGAGAGACCGAGAGGGATAGAGAGTGTTGAGCTGCAGACACACGAGACCACCGTAGCTTCAACGCCGAAGCGCCAGGCTCAGCGGTTGGGGCCAGAGAAATTGGCTGGCCCTCTTTCCACTTCTCTCGGAGCGATATTAAACACAAACAGAAGGGGCCTCGCCGTTGAAACAAAGCCCTGATGTCACGCCGCTTATTTTCCTTGGAAGGCACCAGGAGTGCTCGGGCCAACCCCTGGCGATATGAGATCCCCGTAAGAATGTGCCTGCAATGGCTGGTGGTGAGGCCTCTCGCGTCAATCAAGCCGACCGCAGAGTTACTTCTGGTGATGCCTGATATTCTTACAGCTCTAAGGGGAGCAGGAGCTGGGGCAGACACACGAGTCTTTGAGGTAAAACACACAGCGTCTCACACTTGTGCATGCACAAATTAGCACACATGCACACGCATACACAAAATGCAATCGCTGGAATTGTGCTGTTAGCAGCGATTCCGTCAGTGATTCCAAATAAGATGAGGGAACTGTTGAACAAACAGAAGACTGAGAATAGGAGCTTGTACCTTATTTTTTTCTCTGTTACTTAAAGACACTCTGAGATTGATTGGTGTCTGGGGAGGCCAATGTGCTGCATAAACAACCCCAACCAGAGCTCTCGCCATTCAGTCAACTCCCAAGGGAAGACAATGCCGCAATTTCCTAAATTACAAATTGACAAAGCGGGCCTCGAACCACTCCGTAGCTGTCCAGACTATCTGACTGACCTTTGGACGTTGGTGCTAATTTAACTGAAATCCAAAGATTAGTCTGTCAACTTTGGCCCTCATAAACATCAGCAGAGATTTTAATAGTCGACTTTGGCATAGAGAGAAGGTGATGTTGTTGTGGTCTGGATTAGAGGATGGATACCCGACCCGAGCCCGACGGGACCCGACGGTACCCGACGGGTCGGGCCGGGTTCGGACAGATTTTTAGAAAGGATGCTCGGGTTCGGGTCGGGCTCAGTCACATCAGCGCGATAAGGCATTGAACATTTTGAATTTAAAACAGCTTAAAATAAATGTCAAATATTACCCTAACATCCGTCTTCCTGTGTGCTGTGACAACGAAAGACGTGCGTATTAAGCTCCATGTGGCAGCGCAACGATGGAAGATGTTAAAAAGAAGTTGGCCGCAGGAGATTGTAAAACTATTGAAAACAAAGGAAAGTCAGCTGTGCATTGATGCGCTCATCTGTTGACATTTCCGAATGCCTTCCTACAATTGCTTAATAAAAGCGGGCTTTCCACACAAACAAACGTACATGTGTCATTAGTATGAGAATCAAATGCGATTTTAACTGTGTCGGGCTCGGGTCGGGCTCGGACAGAAATATCTTAATGCCTGTCGGGCTCGGGTCGGGTTCGGTTACTGCTCTGTCGGACGCGGGACGGGCTCGGACAGAAAAATCCGGCCCGATCCGCACTCTAGTCTGGATGTAGGCAACGCTAGCTGGACTGCTGTATTACAGCCTGCCAACAGCCTCCTCCGTGCTCAGACTGGCCCGTCTCATTAGGACTGAGTAGAGAATCCCTTTAGATGGCCTTTTTTAGTGTTGAGCTGCTATCGATCTCAGGAGTACACAAAACAAATGAGGTTTTGTCTTTTTCAGCAGGGTTGCAAGGGGAGGAGGGTGAAATGGATCGACTGCCACTGAGCTGGCCCACACTGAGGACGGAGGCTAAATATTGCACTTGTTAGCTACATCCAAGACAGTGAAAGAGATACACAAAGTGGCAGGCTGCATAAAGGAAACCATTATCTCACTTCCAGTTGTCTTTTACAGAATAGATACTTTGTTTTTTAAGTCCTAGACAAATTAAATTGAATGCCCTCTAATCATTGATCCTCATTCTATGACAAAGAAAGCCATTTTGCCATAATCACTGTGTGTTGGCAACAGGGCATAAATCATGACATTGGGTCACAAAAGTTTGTTCCTCACTGTGGTCCCCATGCCTCAGACCCAGAAACAGTAACAGGGAGAACATAGAGACAGACAGCAAGAGATGTCTTATGATTTCAACAAGAATGTCTGCTAAGCAACTGTATTTCACTCGCATTAGCCGCGACAAAGGGGGCCTTTCTTCAGCAGGAATCCACTGTTTGTGAAGTGGTCTACTCCGAGGCTCTGGAAACAATTGTCCCGATGAAGTTCCCACGCTGATAGCATGACATTGTGCTATCACAACTTTTAGGTTAGGCTATGATAGGTCAAGCACAATAGGACAGCTTTTGCTAAATATTGTTATTAGTCATCATGCTTGAAATATAATAGTTTTCTTCTATGAATCATACACAAAACAAAGGAAATTATTATTGCTGTTACTTTCTAAACCTTTTCTGTCTTCTCCAATGATTTGGCAATATGGTAAACCTCTTGTAGCTTGTGGAGGTTTATTTTCACTGCCTGATAATATACTCTTTCTGTATGCCACCCTATGCCAGCTTGACCATCAGTGCCAGCCAGCTGTCTGAAGGCTTCCTACGAGGCAGAACTATGAAACATCTGGATGAGTCTGGCTACAACATCTGTCTATCTGTTTTGAGCACAGATCTGGCATTAAAAGGGTTTGATGCCAGCTGGTGTGTACTTGACTACAGCACTGTATGTAGCAGAGGAGATTGCTAATGTAGAACTAACATGGTGTAATTGTGTATGCACAATGCCTTTTTTATAGGCTAATGCATAGTTTCACACACTGGAGTTTTGTGAAGTGTAACTGAGAATAATGACTTAAAGACACTTAAAACAGTGCAAGATCTCAGTGTGTGCAATGGACTGTCACGTCAAGACATCACCAATGCCTTTCCTGTAGTGCCTTGTTTAAATCCCAACTGACTGACTCACCAAAAGGCACAGTCATTCGCTAAACAAACATGGAAGGGAAAAACACATTGTATAGATAGCAAATGATTAATGACCCGTGAATGCACAAAACTATATCAATTACACCATACCTCACCCTTTGATGCACATTCCATACTGTAGGTGCCTGTCTCTTATTGAGTGCAACAGTGCAATTGGCCAAAGTTCATCAACATGACAAGCTACTTTCAAGAGTCAAAGGGTCAAGGCTGGAGGCAAAGGTCAGAGAAAGTTGTCATGCATGATAAATAAATGAAGAAGTCAGCAACAAGTCAGCAAGGGTAAGAAAAAAAAAACATGCACTCACAATAATTGTAAGATTTAAAAAATGCTGCCCTCATCTGAAGGGCGTAACTTTTGGGTTCAACATTAGCGGGGTTGAGATTTTGGAATTTTTGATGGGAATTTTGGACGTCACACACACATGCTGGTAAATTTTTCTGCAGCAATTTGTGTCTTTTATCGTCAATTTATGGTGCAAACGTGTTTATTTATGTAAAGGAAATGAATCATAGCTTTGTTTTTGTTTTTTTGGGGGGGGGTTGCACTGGCCAGTTTTGATTTTCACGTAAACTACGCCTATGTCTCACTTATGAAAAGGGAGAGCCCATAAAGCTGAGAAAGACAGATATATGCTGTGGCACTGTTGCATAACCACAAGGGCTATATGAAGGCCAAAGGGTGGTAGTAAGGCATGGTTCTGTTCTACTCATCAGTTTGGATGTAAATCTCATATCAGAATCACATTCATTCAGACTGTCTCCCCTAAAAATGAAAATGAATGAAAACCTCAGGAGAAATCAAGCAGAGGTGCTACATCACACAGCATTGGCCAGCCTATCTCTGTAACGAGATAGGCTACAGTAACTGAATTGACGTAAATGTGCTGTATTTATATAGCGCTTTTCTAGTCTTAACGACTACTCAAAGCACTTTTACATCATACAGGAACCATTCACACATTCATACACTGTGGCTGCCGTACAAAGTGCCACCTGCTCATCAGATAAACATGCACAGACACTGACGCGGGTTCAGTGTCTTGCCCACTTCGACATGGGACTGCAGGGCCAGGGATTGAACCACCAACCTTCCAATTGGCAGGCAACCGCTCTACCACTGAGCCACAGCCACCCCTATCACATTTGATTTGACAATGGAACATGTCATTTAGTTTTTATTCTTTGATTTAAAAAAAAAAAACAATTAGAGGACAAACCCCTTGAGATGCACCATCTCGTTTTTGAGGGGGTCCTCGGGCACAAAACATAGAAATTCAGAAATATTTAGTGATAATAATGTTAATGAATTAAACAATCTAACAAAACAAAACAATATGCATAGTATGTCCGCTGTATGGCAATCCATCTAACCTGCCATGTTCGGAAAAAACTAATCTTTATTCGGTTGGGGCAAAGCAAAGGCAAATAGTTCAATTATTAACAAATGTCCTGGGGGGGAACCCTGTAGTTGTAGAGTTCTCCGACACACAAACAAGCAGCTCATACACAGCAAAGACACTTAAAAAAGATGCATGGCATACAGAATGATATGCGTCTGTATAGGTATAAGGTGACATGTTAATTCACATCTTCACGATGTGAACATTAATTGCAGGGCTGTTGGGCTGGATAGCAGTACACTATGCAGGTGTTTTTATTGTATCCATCGCCTCAAGATTCTTTACGCTGCAAGCGCTACTGTAACATAGTACAAAGAGTGCTCCTGGAACTGCTTGTTTGAGATGATGGAGATACATAACTAAACAAGTACAACTCGTAAATCTCATCATGATTGCTTTTGGCATAGGCATTGTTGTCAAAACAATGTCCAAACATGTGCAGAAAGCCAGCGCCTCCGTCTCACAAACACTTTTTTTTCTCTCATGAACACTTCCCCACGCTCTCTGTCTTCCTCCTTCTCCCGGTCTCCTATACTCGATTTTTTAGCCAGCGCATTGATAAGAAGCTTCCTTTCCTTTCATTCAGGTTCCTCTCCGCCTCTCATTCTCCACGCCTCGTGCAGTGTTTAAATGTGAATGAGTTTGCATCTCCGACATCATTCATCCTCTTACCTCTCACTAGTTGTGAGAGGTAAGAGACTCTTTTTGATCATTTCGAAGCAAGGAGTGGAGATAGGCTGTGCCGCCGCTCCGATCCCCTCGGCGCAGTACGGCGCTTCGCTAAGTCAATAGCAGCTAATGAGGGCTTCGATAAGCGAAAACCACAATACAAATTGAATAAACTGAGAAAAGGATTCTGGTAATGACATGATGAAGCAATGTTGTTTGCCAGTGAAAAAGCTTTTGAGGGCTTTTGTTCTCTTTAATGATAGCAGATACAGCAGGAGGGTGGATGGGGTCGTGTTGTAAAATTCCAAACCGCCTTTAGGGAGTAGCGTTTTCATTTTTCTTTTCATTTGTTTCACTTTTTTTTCTTTGCAAATATGTTCTATGATAACCATTATGGATAACTACTATTCTCAAACCACAGGTGTCAAGCAGCAATAAATGACTTGATGAATTGCCGGGGCCAGGTGTTGTACTGGTGTGGCAGAATTCCTCTGTGATTCATCATAACAGCTTTTGTCTGACACAGCTGACAGGCAGCCATTAAGCCGGCTAGTATATTAGCATCGACCTGTAGAGCTTCAACAAATGCAGAATGTTGTTTTATTGAAAAAAGTTAACTCAAAATATGTGGCAGTTTCACAAAATCGCCGAAAAGTCTGAATAATTCCGTGAAATGAACATGGCCCCTTCTGAACGGAAACGGTCGTGGGTGCGGAACAACAACGGGTTGTGTTTAGGAAAAGAAGAACGGGATGGCCATATACAGTGGACGGGTTGGGTTTAGGAATCGTGAAAGGAGGGACACGATCTCCGGCCTCTTGGGTGAAAGTCACTGTGTTGTTGGACCCATCCACCACCCCAACCAACATCCCAATGTGGATTTTCGGGCTTTCATACTACTCCCTACCGTTGTCGCTCTTAACGCTACGTCATCTTCTCATTGACTTTACTTTTACTTGGCATTGTTTTCCATTGTGTCACATAATGCGCTGATAACAGTTTGTGATCATTCCACAGAATTCTGTAAGACCAGGCTGGAACATATACTGTAATATGGAGCAGCATGGAGACTCTTGGTTAGTTGTACAAAGAACCAACGTCAGGAAATAATAACGTAGCAGGCAAATCATCATTTAGGTGGTATTTTTTGTATCAACGCTCTCCAGAGATCGCTTGTTCACACAGGGTGGCATTCATTGGTTTTATTTCTGTTGTTCCAGTCATGACAGATTGAATTTCTGGTGTAAAACAGCTAATTCTTCTTTTATCTTTAATAACTATTGCCTGATGTTTTTTCCCATGTAAAATCTACCAGAGACTCAGCATGTTTCATAATAACCTTGGCCGACTCTAGATCTCATATTCACAATATATGAGATCATACACCAGGTATAGTTTAAATCACACCTGTGTAGTTGAGTGGGTAATGGATATTAAGCACTGAAAAGTTTTTTTTATTTGATGAAAATGTTGCAGGTTTTACACACTCAGGGCAAGGTTGGAACATGTAGGAGTTTCACTTATTTTGCCAATGTTCCTTATCTTTACTGACTTTTTTTATTTGTCTACTCACTTATGTACAATTGTCTTGGTTTCTGGTCTCCTGGTTACACCCTTAGAATTACATCAATATGTACCTTCACAGTGTACAAACCCTTCTCCTTAGTCGTGTCTTTGTTCCTGATGTGGCTGTTCTGAAACTTGGTTTCTGCTACAGTTGTTTATTTGGTTGTGAAACACTCACTCAAGTTTTCGTCATAGATATTGAAGAGGCACTTCTTTAGTTTGCTTTATTCTGACACAGTCTCCAATTCCAAAATGATATAACCTATTTTTTCATAACACTTGAACAGGATAATGACCCAAGATTTCCTTTAGTTTATGTTTAAGCAAGTAAAAAAATTTAGGTCTAGATAAGAACAAATTTTAATCATGGCTAAATGTGAAAAAGGTTTTTGTTTAAAGTTGTTATTTCCTGGTTTTATGTTTTTATGAGTTAAGAAATGAATGCTGAAACATATCTCATGCACAAACAGACACACGCCCACCAACCTCCACACCCTTTTCACCACTTCATTGTCAAACTGTTTGTTCATGCTCTTGTCTCCACTGTGTGATTCTTTTGTTGTGAAAAGACATCACTCACCCTTTTTGTTGGTTCATACAGAGCCCCTAAAGGGACAGGGGGGGGGGAAATAGTACTCGAGTCCAGTCTTGGACTTGAGTACAGACTTTTCTATGGTCTCGGACTTGTATTGGACTTGCTGGTATTTGGACTCAAACTTGTCACGGTCTCGGCCACTAGTCTTGCCAAATATGGCTTTTGGTCTCGACCGAGTCCAGGTGTCTTTATTGGGTTTATAATTATATTGGAGGGAAAGTGAAACACAGTTTAGGCGGGGATATTGTTTGGCTTTTCACAAGTTTAGACAGCTAGGTAACGCTATGCTGATGTTTGCTAACGTTAGCACAACAGCGTTATCCTAGCCGGCTAGGTAAATATTACTGCCTTCTGAGTTTCCTATATCTGCATTCACGTTGTCAACATAGTGCAAGAACTGTGACATTAGTGCACATTTTTGTCCCACCATTTTATTGAATGAAATATTAAGCTTTGCTTCTACAAGATGGGTGGGTTTTTGTAATATTACAAACAAAGCTAACTGGCTATAGTTAGCCTGTACATATGCTAGCGTGAAACGTTGTCGAGCCAGCCATTAGATTAGATTAGATATTGAGGGGAATGGCTATACTTACAAATGCTGGGTGTTGTGACACTGTTTTTGCTTTTATATCAACAATTAACCCAAAATGATTGTTGATTGTCATTGATGAGACTTTTTTTCTGTACTGGACTCGTCTTGACTCCAACTCAACCTCAAACCTCAAACCTTTTTGGACTCTGTCTCAAACCGCTTTGGAGTTGGTCTTGACTTGGTCTCGACTAGTCTTGGTCTTGGACTTATCTGGACTCGATAAAGGTGGTGTTGACTACAGCCCTGTTGTGCGCACAAAATACTTTCTGGTCTGAATGTGAATTATTAATTTTAGCCATGTAACGTTAGCAGTACTTTGTTGGCATCATTTTGCTAGCCTGAGATTGGTTTCTCACATACTCATGAGAAAAGATATCATATACCAAAAAGTATCTTGTGCGTACCAGAAAGTTTCTTGTGCACACAAGAAAAAAAAGAATTCTCATGTTTGCCCCTTTAGAGGCTCCGTAGGTTCATCCCAATTACAAAAAATAATAATCATCTTACTTCCTTAGCGGTAGCCATACAGATAGCTTGGGTTTTGGATATTGTGGGGATTTCAGACCGTCCTCCCTTAAAAAATAGTGGTATAGGTTGTCTGTGAACGCAACATGTCAGGTGACATAGCCTAATGAGCGTTTGTAGAAGAAATACAGAGAGAGCTTGCAGCAGGACAATTTAGCAGGACATTTGGTCTGTGCGCTCTGCTTCCCATCACCGAGGGCATGTGCCAGCTGCTAAGTGACACACAAGCGCTCAACATTACTTTCAACTAATCTTCTACACCCTTGCACCACCTAGCCTATTCATGAGAAGCTACTCATTTATGTCTGTGTCTTATTCAGTGGCAAGTTTTCATACAAAAAAGATCTTTACACACATTATCAGAGTGGAACATTTGATGACTACATTGTTATATTTTATGTAGTCTTGATTTAGGTGTTTACAGTGCTCATTTACAATTAAAAGGTTTGTAAATATGGTTGTTCAAGTTAATTGCAGCAAACCATAGTCAACGTTATTCAAATAAAACGTATTTTTTTACAGAATAAGGACTAGTGAAGATGCTGAGTGGCTAGTAACTTTTGGAAAACCACTAGCCACATTGGCTGTCAAGTCCTGTACTTAACTGAAGTCATATACGTGACATACGTTACATTTAACTTACTTACGTAACAGAAGTTATTTTAACCAAAACCCCAATCTTTTCAGAAACCTAACCAGGTAGTTTTGTTTCAATTCACAACGGTAACCAAATGTTTAAAACTGCATCCGTTTAACAGCGTGTGCCTGTTGCTAGTACTCTCCAACAGATACATATGTTGTTTTGGGAGTCATTGGCAACCTATTCTATAGTTTAGGTATGAGAACGTGATGGGGGATTTTTGATAAAATCTCAGGAGACAAGGTGTTTTTGTATTACCTGTAGTTGTAACGGGCTGAGTCCAGACGCCGCTGCAGCTGCCATGGTAGATGGAATGAACTGCATGGGGTAATTCTCACCTGTTGAAAAAACAAAACAAAACATGTTGTAGAGAGTGGTGGGGGGAGGCAGATTACTGTTCAAGAACTAACCTGCTTTTTACCTTCAGCCAACCTCTGTCTGTCTCCCCCTTTGCCTCCTTACTTGTTCCTCTCTTGCTCTCCTGTTTTTACTCATGTTTTTATTCATGGAAAATGAAACACGAAGGGTCACAAGTGTTGTATTCAAAGGTTAATAACACCCATTGTCAGTACACACGGGTGCTTGAGACTCTGGTGATCAGAGTTGAAGTCCATTGCTCTTGAACTCTGATCGCTCTTGTATATGCATTCATAAATGCATATACAAGTAGCTGTGTATAGTAACCCCTGCTGTTTGTCCCTAAAAGGCTTTCCATGTCTGAGCCTTTGTTGAAAACAGACCAAAGTCAAAGGAGAGTGTGGAATAATGGCTTTTTAATCCCTTTCTTCATTTCTGCCTCACTTTGCGGCCTTGTGGGAGTATATGCTCACGCAATAGGAATAAACCAGGATTATTCTGTATGTAGTATGGAGGGTCAGTGGTGCGAGCAGTGGTGTGAGCACCTGGAGGAATGCATGAAAGAAAGGAATGTGTGAAGGACGAGGAAAAAGGAAAAAAGCAGGTGGTGCTGTGAATCCTACAATGAGAAGATGTGTACTTAAATTGTGTTGAAGTGAGTTGTTGAGGCTTTTTGTACAAAATCCTTGTGGTTTGCTGAAAACATGCAACATGAATGCAAGTCTTCACATGTGATTTGTGGAATCATGTGTTTTGTCTGTCTGTGTCATCCTTATGTGTCCATTGTTAGGTTGAAGTGTACCAGGAGAACATGCTTGAGTGTGTTTTTGTGTGTGTGTGAAAGTGTGAAATTCCATGTTGCTGATGTGTGCAACTGATATGCTTTCAGCCCTCCATAAAGGAGACATACCAGTCCTCACTGTGTCCAATGTATTGTTTCTGACATGAACAAGCAGAGCTTGTAAATCTCTTCGCTCATTTCCAGAACATTCCTCACCTGACACACCTCATTAACATGGACTGGGATTACTGTGTGTGTGTGTGTGTGTGTGTGTGTGTGTGTGTGTGTGTGTGTGTGTGTGTGTGTGTGTGTGTGTGTGTGTGTGTGTGTGTGTATACCTGGCTTGTAGGACATGCCCGGTGGAAAGAGGAAGCCCTGCTGTGCCGCAGCAGCGGCAGCCAGAGACCGCTGGTCGTGAGGAAACACTGGGATCATCAGAGGAGCCATGTGACCCTGGACCTAACAGAGAGAGAGAGAGAGAGAGAGAGAGAGAGAAGAGAGACATTGACAGAGAGAGAGTGAGGAGAAAGATGTTTTAAGTCCTTACACACACAACCACTCCTAGCTATACAAATGCTGCAAACATGCACAAATCAAAAACAAAAGAGAATAATGAAAGGATAGAAAGAAAGGACAGTCATGCGATTAAAGAAAAAGGGAGAGTGAAGCGAAGCGAAGAAGCACAGAAGAAAGAAACAATGATTGAAACGGGTGAATAAATGTTAAGAGGGAAAGATTAGGGAAAAGAGATGGTCAAGATTTCCAAAGGCTGCTGACAAAAACCAAAGAGCTCGTACACAGTAAAAAGACAACCACATACACTCCAAGGATGAAACGCTCAGCAGGGTTAAAGAGACAAGAGTTAAAGAACGGAGACCAAACAACAAATAAAGACGCACATTCTTGAGAGACAAGTGTTAAAATGTGAAACAAAATGCCTTTAAAACAACAGAGGGGCTAACGGCTGCCTTTCATGTCGGCTTGAAAGACTCTTAAAAACTGTGGGTTCGACTGAGTTAGGGCGCTGAAGGCTCGAACCGAGGAGAGCATATCAAAGATGAGCCTGCGGGAATCTATTAGGGCTGGCTGGAACCGCTGCGCTGTCTCACTCTCTTCCCTTCCATCTCTCCCTTTATCTCACACTTTTCTTTAAACTGTTCTCTCTCATAAATTGTTTGTCTCTTTCCCTCTCATGTCTCCTTTTCTTGTCTTTCCTTTTTTTGTCTGTCTCTCTGTTTGGCTTTGCTTCCTGTTCTGTTTGTTTCCTTCTCGATTGTTCCTTTTTTGTAGATTACACGTTGAAGCCATTAATATTAAAAGCAAATTAGGTGTTCTCAAACCATTTGAAACAAAAGGATTGAGTAATAGGCCTATTTAGATGACTTGTTTTTCATCCTAGCTTGTATCTGTCATATTTCTATACTTGCTGAAAAAATATAAGCAAAAGGAATGACATTTTGGGGAGAGCAAAAAATGCATTTGTGTTGCTGTATCTTAATGTCTTTGTGGATTAGCTGTACAGAAGAAATGTATTCAGTGCCAGTTTTACAAGGATTTTTTAACTGTACTTAACTGTACTTTAACTGTAACCGTCCACCTCCATTTTCTCTTCTCTTCTCTCCTCTTTCTTCTTTTGAAATACCTTTTTGTTTCTCTCAGTCTCTTATCACTTGTGAATGTTTATTATTTTTCCTGTTCTTGACAGTCTCCCTTTTTCTTCTTCTCTATAGCTTTCTCTTTCCCAGCTTTGTGCCCCCCCCACATTATTTATTTTTAGATGAGTTGAGATTCATCCTCTTACTTCCTCCTCTGTATTTCATCAATTTTCAGCTAACCACACTATTATCTTGGCTTCTATATACCTCAGACTGTCTCATTCATTTCCTTTCCACTTCTGCGTTTCCTTAATTTTTTCTGTCTTGTAAAATTGTTTGTCTCTTTACCTCTCATCTCCTTTTCTTGTCTTTCTCTCTGTCTGTCTTCCGGTATCCATGTCTTACTCCTGTTTCTACTTCTCTCCTATTCTCTCTTAACCCTTTCTTCTCATTTTATAACTCCTCTTCAACCTCTGCTCTTCCTCCCTTCACTGCGTCTTGTTTCTTCTTTTTCTTTAATGTGTTACTCTTTTAGATGAACAATTGTTGACATCTTTCTTTCTCTGTCCATTTCTTCCCTTGCTTCCATTCAATGCCATCTAAGTCCATTTGTCTCCTTTACTACCAATTCATTAACCACCCAGACCCCTCCCACTGTCTTCCTGGGACAGTTCATCATTTGAGCCTAAATTTACAGCATCAGCATGTTGTGTGGTTACAGTATTTCTTTGCATTTGTACTGCAGGGTTACGTGGTTGACTTAGATGACCGTCCTCTGGGATGTATATGGAGTGTGTGAGAGTGGGTGCAAGGGTTTGTGGTAGGGAGGTTCAAAGAGCATGACTGAGTAGAGAGAAAGAGAGAGAAAGAGAGAGAGGGAGAGAGAGAGAGAGAGAGAAGAACAGGACCATCCTTGACTTGCATGTGTTTACTGAAGTCCATCAATGAAAAGATCAGAAGAAGAAGAACTGAAAATAAATCGACAAGCAATTTGGCAATCGATTATTCGTGTAAAGCATTTAGCAAGCATAACGCTGCTGGTTCCAGCTTCACATATGTGACGATTTACTGATTGTCACTGTTATAAATAATTGTTTATTGAATATCTTAGTGTTTTGGACTTTCGGTCAGACAATACAATCAACTTAAATGGGTAATTTTGGGCTCTGGGGACTTGTGATGGGTGTTGTCCTCCACTGGTTTTTGACATTTGATAGACGAAACAATAAATCAGCTAATCAAAAATAATAATAGATAAGAACATAAAAATAACTAGTATGCAACCCACTCACAAAACAGAACTTCAATATCAGATGATTTCTAGAAAATGCCACGATTACGCTCAGTGGCAATGTATTTAAATGTCCAGCTTCAACATCTCTTTCATTTTATTCCTTCAATATCCTCTCTTGGAAATCACAGCATGGTAAACTAAAATTACCTGGTTAAGGAAACATCATCACCATCATTGTTAAATATTTGAAAAAGCCAACAAAAAACTTTTTTATTAATCCCATCTAGAGAATACAGTAAATCATGCAACTGCAAACATATCCAATATGACCATAACTGCTGAGCGGACCGGTCCTGAGTTTGTGTGTTTATATTCTCTATTTGTGAGAACAAATTTAAAGTTTACTTCTTTGGAGGGGAAATATTTTGTGAACTTAAATAATTTGACTTTAGAAAAAAAGCTGTGGCTCCAAAAAATGTATGGAGTCAACTGAGGACCCTTAAAAAATAAAATAGTGTCCAGTGTGTGTATGTGTGGTCTTGGTCTTGTATATTTATGAGGACCAACAAGAGTTTTAGACCTTGTGAAGACTTTTCCAATATCTTGTTTGGTCTTCACTTAATCAAAGTGAAGTTTGAGACTTAAGCCTTGGTTTTAGGGTCAAGGTTACAATTAGGCTGTGTGTGTGTGTGTGTGTGTGTGTTTATGTATTGACACACATTAGCATTGTTCGGTAAGCGTGCAGTTACATGTGTTCATCACCTGACCAGTTCTTCAGACATGGTTGTTTAGGTCACACACCAAAAAGCCTGATAGCTTGGGAGGCCCTCATTACACACACACACACACACACACACACACACACACACACACACACACATACATATTGAAAGTTCAGGGTATTTTTCCCATGCACACACACAGACACAAGCTGTCCCACGTCTTGTGACACGGAGAAAAGAGAATGAAGAATAAAAACAAGTCTGTCTGTCCGTATAGCTAAAAAAAAAAAAAAAAAAGAAGAAGAGAGAAGTAAGGGAATGGGGGGGGGGGGTGAAGTTATAGAGTGGGACAAAATGCTCCCATTCATTGTATTCCTTTGGGAACACTGGGACTGACTGGGGTTGCTTCACTAGCGCAAACACACAAAGATCTTCTTTTACCAAGGGGAGGGGGGAGGAGGGGAGGGGGGTAGGTGGGTGCTGGATGAATGGACTGGGGAAGGTGGTGCTGCGGGGGCCCCCGCTCTGCTCAGCCCCTAAGAAAACACAAGGCCCCCTTCCTCTAACTGCCCACCAGACACATCGACATACACACCTAGGCACAGGGAACATGTGTACACGTGCAGACACACACTCAGAATTAATGGTCCTCTTGTGTACGGCCAGCAGGGTTAGAGGGCAATGAGTGTGTATGTGGTGTGGCTGTATGTCAACGTGTTTGAGAAGGAGTGACCTCTGGAAGCACGGTTTGGCATGATAGAGGCCTGCAAAATCCAAGTGGCTCTTTCAATTCCTTTGTTGTTCTGAATGATTCTCTCTTTCTCTCTAAATCGACTGCTATTGTCTGCTACAATACAGATTTAAACTAATTCTCCAATAAGCAATATGATTGATTCAGTTTAATTTGAAAACACGGCCAAGTGTGAAGCTCTTTAACAGTTGGTCGTACTTGTGTGGTAGCTGTTTTTAGCCACTTTCTTGCTGCTTCTAGTCATTTTTGGGTCATTGTTTTGGTTCTCCAGCCAGCGTACGGACTGTATAGTCAAGTATCACTGCTCTTATATTAAACTGTAGGCAGCTGTTTTTGGCAAACAAGCTCAAACAAGGCTACCTGCTTAGCTTGGAACAGCAGAAAAATGAAGTAACGTTAAACAAGTAGTTACTGGAGAAAGCATCTAGCTTTTTAAAGACACTTTTTTAGTGTGTTGTCCCTTTGCCCCATAGTTGTCAGATGTTGTTTAATCTAGCTATAAGAACACAATATATCTACACATAATTGCATTGTTTGTTCTTCCACCATCTTGCGACTCCCATGTGAGCACAATGAAGAGGTGATTTTAGGTGAAGCACACAGGATTACTGTATGCTTATAGCATTTCTTCTATAGGACACAGGTTAATACACTGGAGTTAGAGCCATTGCAAAGTCAAGAATTAGCCATTCTCCATAGCTGGTGAGTCCAATCGACGTTATGGGCCTTCCATGGCTTTCCGAGTCAGTGTGTCTGAAGCTGGATATGCTGACGTAGGTGCTGCCTGTCTTTCTAACTGCCATTCGCCTGCTCCATTAGTTCTTATGCATATTGTTGTGTGTGTATGTGTGTGGGTGTGTGTGTGTTGTATTTGTGCCTGTTTGTCCTCACCCAGACTATTCACAACCTCACCGTACGCCAGTGCTTTATTAATAAGAAGACTAACAGTGATGAAAGAATGACTTTACAGAGAGACTTAAGAGTATGAATGTTAAAACCATATCTGTACCTTAATTAGTCCCAATGTAAACTCCAATAATAGTGGGCTTATACAGTAGTGTTTCAACAGGGGCCAGCATATTCTACATATGGAACAGGCTGCTGACTACATCATCCGTGGAAGAAGATAATACAAGATTAAATTATAAAGTAAAAACAATCGTAAAACAAAAAGAACTCAAAGACAGAAGAGGAGGAGGGCAGGCGGAGGAGGAGACAGAGGAGTTATAAATGAAGAACAGAGAGAGGGAGGAGGAGGACAAGGAGGAGTGCGGCTTTGCAGTCATTAATTAGCCTGTTAGCTAGGGCCTGGGCGGTGCGGTTAGGGCCTGTGCCTTTGTGGGCCCGAAGGAAATGGGCCACATATGAGAACCATTATAGGAACTGACTTAACAAAGACACATGCCTGTCAGCCACCAGGCTGGGCTGGGCCACTTTGCCTACGGCACACAAAGGGCCCACCACCCCTGTGTGTAAGTATGCATGTGTGCCTATATGTGTGTGTTTTTGCATGTGTGTTTTTGTGTGGATGTGATCAGGGAAATGTATATGAACTGTCCATGTGTGCGTTTATGCATAATATTAATATCAGCTGACTGTACTTTTAGTTAATATCAGATGCCTGTTTATGTGTAATTACATATATGTGTGTGACTTTGCATATCAGCTGATCAATGTGTTTCTTCACGTTTGGGTGTGCATGCGTGTCTGTGTCTGTGTGTGTGTGTGTGTGTAACCATATCTATCAGAATGGGGCCTTCGGAAGCGTTTCTTTAACCCGTGGACATCCCCCGCTGACTCTCCACACCATTTAAAACCACATGACAGGAAACCTGGGTTACTTTGAACTACAGCTGCACCCCCCCCCCCCAAAATTCTACAACATCGCACCACACTGACAAACACACTGACACCATCCACGGACAAAGGAGAAAGAAGGAACGATAAGAGGCAGAACTGGAAAAAATCGGAGACAATGAAATCCACCACTGGGATTTTATTGTCTCCGTTCATAAATCAGAAACAGATAAGACTGTATAATAAGTCATACAATTTATGCTAATTAATCACTGAAAGTCGGTTAACTTTATTTGCCGTGATGATGCAACAGCTGGCATGTGTAACTGAACACATCAAAGAGTTGCGACTGTTCCACTTATCTAGAAATTTTTTTTGGGGGGGGTTCTTATTTTGTCCATCTGGACAACATTTAGTGTTTCAAATTAAGATATAAACAACAACCGGCAAATCTAAAAAAAAAGGGGCTTTACCACACTAAGGCCTATTCTTTTCAGCTGAAACAGTAGCATTTGGTCAGCTCCTCAGAGTATTGGCCTGAGAGGAGCTCAGGTCTGGATTTGATAAGTGGAAACAGACCAGTGCAGCGCTGCCTGTGTGTTTTAAAGCCAACACACATCCGACACAGTGTAAACAGCCCGTACACCAGTGAATAAGCCTTGGAGCTTGGCCATAATAATTATAAACCTCTGTACAGTAGATAGACCAAATGGTTCTTACTAAACTGGGTTTGTTCACCAAGAAATGCCATTGTTTTAATTACAAGACATTGCTGCACACCCAGCTGTAATGCATTAAATATTTAGCAACCTTTCAATGAAAACAATTTTTTTTTGGGACTCTTTTGTGCATTCATTTCTGTACCTTCACTAAACAGCTGATTTAAGTCATTCTGGCCATTTTGATTTAAATTCAACATAGAAAATAAAAAACAGATTGGAATATATGGAGTATGTTTCACCTGAATTTACAGCAGATGGTTTTAAAGTTTTACATGATAACATGTTGCTCTCAAGAGCTATTTTCTGCATGTCCTTAATCCTCGAAACCAAACATGACACAGTATTCATGCTTCACAGTGCGGAAGAGGATCCAAGTAGGAGCTGGTTTTTATGGACTTGCTCTCCCCTGGGGCTCGGAGGCCTAATGAAGTCCGATCCGAGCTTTATTAAGATCCAGGGGTGGGAACTCGTAATAAAAAGAAAAGAAAAGAAGAGAGAATAAAAAACAGGCTCTTGTTAACTAGATCACACCTCTGGAGCACAGGGAGATCCAAAGCTTAGGACCAATGGGGGGTAAAAGGGGTAAGGAACGGGACTAAACCAGTCACAGCGGAGTAGATTGAGATCTCCTAATGTCTCACAAGCCGATTTAATTCAGTAGCAATCCAACCACTTAAAAAAAAAAGAAATACAAGCTGGTTAAATTCCCACATGGCTATTAACTGCAGTGCGCAAATTTGGCTTGCACCTGGTGGGAATTTCTTGGTGGGTTTGTATGTATACACTATACAGTGGACACCAATCATAAGTCTCAGTGCATCAGGTGGCACGATGTAACAGAATGAGAGAGGGAAAAAGAAAAGGAAACAAATAGAATGAAAGTGTGAATGAAACAGCAATTGATGTATTTCATCTGCATATTGGCTGCATTTATTTTTGCAATTCATTGATATGGGCTCGAATTATGAAAGCTGCAGTATTTACACGGCACAAGAAACAGCAGAGGCATGACGTGGGCTGAGAGGAACATAAAACGTCTGATTGAAACAGACAGAGAGGAGTGCAGGTCGGGGTGAAGAGAGGAAACGTACTGTAAGTTAATAAATAGAAAAAGAGAGAAAGAGAGAGTAGGAGGAAGCCTAGAGGATGCTGGGATATCGATCGCTGACTGATCAATGCAGCAGTAAATGATCTGGCCATAACCAGGGCAATTACTGGGTCAGCGTGTTTGTGTGTGTGTGTGTGTGTGTGTGTGTGTGTGTGTGTGTGTGTGTGTGTGTGCATGCCTCCGTATAAATGCAAGGCTGATGTGGTGCAACTGACATGCCTCTCAATAGCAGGCAAAACAAAAGAAAAGGTCACTACCTCACAACCTCTCACGTTATTGTTGTTTCCCAATCACACATGACTTAATAATATTGGAAAAGGAGGAAAATGGACAATTACATCCTCCAGGGTGGAGGACAAAAGAGGAGACATTAACAGCGTCCAAAGACAGACACAGAAAACAAGAGACGATGGTGAAGAAACAAGGGGTGTGTGTGTGTGTGAGAGAGAGAGAGATGGTAGTTGAGAACTTACCTGGATCTGTTGTTGGAGAATGTTTATCTTGTGCTGCTGCTGCAGGAGCTGCTGCTGTTGTCTGGCAATCTGGGCACACACACACACACACACACACACACACACACACACACACACACACACACACACACACACAGAGAGAGGGAGAAAATGTTAATATAATTTCTATAATGTAATTTATAATAGAATTTCTTCCCTAATTCTGAGAAGATGAAGACTACGATGAAGTTTTGTTGTGCGTTGAAAATTGGGCAAATGTTTGTGTTTCTTTTCTTTAATGGGAGACAATTTGATTAAATATATATCAATAAAAAAATAAAAATAAACAGCTGGGTGAAAAATCTGATTATTTTGAGAAGTAATTCTGTGTGCATGCCCATAACGGTGTTTTATTTACCACATCAATGATATTTATGGAGTACGGAGAGCACATTCTGTCAATTTAAGAGCATTTATCATCACCTTTACATTCCGATTTTGGAAATTATTCCTAAATCTGAACATAAAATCAATTAGAAATGCTCTCAAATGGAAAGAATGGGCTTTAATATAATGGGAAATCAATTCAAACCAGTATGCTGAGTCATTTTGTGGTAAACATTGGTAAAACGCAAACAATGAGTTTTAATATCAAGTGGGAGAGTGAGAAATACCAGAAGAGAATGCATGTGAGCTATATAAAAAAAACAAATAGCAAAAAGATTTAACAACACTGAAAGATGACGTTTGGTGCTGCAGGTTAATGGCCGCGCTGCACTCAAGATCAAGATTTTTGAATGGAACGTTTCTGAACAAATCTCTTAACTGACACTGAATCTGTGAGATTGACATGTTTACTAGGCCAACCAACAACACCCAGCATGCCTCTGTAACACCCCCCCCACCCACCCATCAACACTCATCAGCAAGGAGGGGCGATCATTTCTTCCTCTGTTGTTTTGATGTAAGATTGTCTAATAAAAAACATCTGAAGTCAAATGTTACGGGGACGAGTCCCAGCGAGGGAGGGGCAGCTGGGACCGGCCAGTCGCGTGAGGTTAAAATCCTTAAAGGGGCAGCACGTCAACTATTTGATCCCGCCCACTCTGTGCCGAAAAAGTAAAGCAGCTTGCTCTCTTTTTTTCTTGAGGAGTCGTTTAGTATATTTATTCTGAAATGTAATTACAGGCTGTTGAATGGGAGGCGGCGCCCCATTTGCACACATGTCATATTTCATTAAAGGCAGATTTCTCAGGATTTGTCTGTAGGGCATTATCCTATCAAGTCTCAACAGCCAAATGACTGGCTGATATTGGAATCTGTCTTTCTTTTCACTCTCTCCATCTTCCCGGCTCCTTTGTAAAGCTGTGAAAGGTGGAATGTGTTGTGATAGGAGGTGTGGACTTGTCCAAACAGAGCCTGTCGTGTGTCAACCTACAGTAACGTGTCGGCAAACATTGAAAACAAAGAGCAGCTCACCTAAACACCTCTCTGCTTAGGCTCTCCCTCTCTCTCTCTCTCTCTCTCTCTCTCTCTCTCTTTCTTTCTCTGTCACACATTTATTTTCTATGTCTGACAACTGAAGATGTGCATCAGCATCTGAAACTTTTTTGACAGCGTTTGAAGCCACAAACAAAAATATAACAAACATACACAAAAACACATTCTAAGATTTTTTTTTTTTTTTTTTTACTTGACAACTTGGGTTTTAACTTATCATGAAAGTTTTGGCTGTCATCACTTTCAGTTATGATGATGTTTCAATTGTCCATCTAAACCAATGGAGGTAGTGTGACTAATGGGTTACAAAATGTGTAGAAAATAGGTCAATTCTGTTTTTTTTAACAGGCCTTTAAAGGTCTAAACTAAAAATGGGAACACCTTTAAAATGAACTGCTCACCCTTTACAGACAAGCAATCTATGAAGAGAGGTCCCAAGAAGGCATTGCAATTAAGAGATTATTTTTTTCTAAAAACATTTTCCAGCTGTTTGTTCAACCGACCGTCAGACTGCACGTTCTGCACCCTGTTGGCCTTGCATCTCCAAATCTCAGCAATTAAGTTAGAGACTAAAATATTATAATACCTCAAAGGACTGAGGGTATTATGAAATATTACAGTAACACCAACAACACCTCGCTCCCCACAACACATCCAGACCCTCCCTACCTGCTCCTGCTGCTGCCTGGCCAGCTCCATCTGTTGTCTCTGCTTCTCCAGCTGTGAGGCGGCCATCTTTTTCTGCTCATCATGGGCCGAGAGGAGCTGCTCCCTCAGACTGATCAGCTGACCAATCATGGTGGAAAGTTGGTGCTCCTTCTCCTCCAACGACTCCGGTGTACCTGGACAGGTTTAAGAAAAGAAGAGGTTATAATTTAGTGTTGAAACAGGAAAGGTCTCCTCACATTGGATGTTTGTCTAAAAGAAAAGATACATCTGCATAATGTTCCATATACACTGACTTGAAGCAAGTCACAGACTCACTGAGTTGAGGTTTGCAAAACAGCTGGACTAAAACAAAGTATGGAGAGGCTTCTTTTTGTGCATTGTATATTGCCTTGCTGCTGGAGAGGAATTGAGGACTGCTGGATTTAATTGAGTCAACAAGAGACAGACAAAAGGAAAACGCCAGCTTAGTGTGCACAGTAGGCCGACACCGAGTTCTCATGCTGGTGAGTGTGACACACTTTACGGCCCTGATGTGTGTTTTCATTATAACAACCTGGCGTAATTTCTACTGCGGACAGGGGGGACAGTCATCTCAATTAAAGGCCATTAAAAAATCGTTGTGTGTTCAACATGCTACTTCCTGAAGAGAGCCATGACTGAAACAAGTTGTCTTTTTTGGCTTTAAGTAACCAAAACAAAGCAAATTCAACAAATGGCACCAAAAACCTAAGAACAAACACATCAAATGTGTTTGGCCAACAAGAAAAAGAAAAAAAAAACATCCCCAAATTCCCATAACTCATCTGGCTTACATCTTCCTACTTATTATCTTCCGTCTTGTCTCTACATGCCATCAGTTTTTATCACTTAGTGTCTGCACATAAGAACAATAAAATCACTTTGAGTAAACCTCTGAAAATAAGTAGCTGTCAAGGCTTTTGTCAGGTTTATGATGTAGACATTCTTGGGAGGTTTTAGTCAATATACTTTACTTTTTCATCAGGGTCGTCTCACATCATTTCACTATCCCTGTCACTGCAGAGTATTCATACTGTAAATGCATACTGTTCAGTTATTTTCCATGTCAAATTTGAAACTCCCTCCATACTATCTGTCTTCACTCAATTCCTAAGCTAAGTGACTTAGTCTGGCTATCACGAGATCAAGCTCAATCTTTTAACCCTCATGTTGTCTTCGGGTCAAATTGACCAGTTTTTCTATATCAATGTTCTTTTTAATTACCCAAACATAACATGATTGATTCCACACAGTGCTCTCTGGCATGTACAGATCTCTACTTTCATTAATTTGGGGTGTCTTCAACATTCATTCGTCAACATACATTCCTTTAGTTTTAGTCTAATTAATTCCTTATTTCTGCTTTTTATAATTTCCTATAAATGAGGTTTATTGACCATAAATTCCAACAATAACTGTAAAACTAAAGTTAATAGGTTAGTGTTACGTAGTTTTTAACATCAAAAAAGTGACAAAAGTGTTGAAAAAAGGGACAAAAACTAAGAAAAAGTTTAAAACATTGTTAAAAAGCGTCAATAAATGAGTTGATTTTCCATTTTGACGGGAAGACAACACAAGGGTTAAGATTGATCATTAGTCTGGGGAGTCTGCTCTTTATTTTCTACTGCACAAGAGGCGTGACCAGCGGGCGTAGTTCAAATGACTCTGTACGCAATTGGATAGTCCTTCAACCAATCAGACCAACGATACAGGTGACGTAGCAGCGACAGCGGCATCAACGGGTTGCTACTCTTTGGTTGCTGCCTTGTTGAACGTAAA
Source organism: Etheostoma perlongum (assembly GCA_026937815.1). Taxonomy (NCBI): domain Eukaryota; kingdom Metazoa; phylum Chordata; class Actinopteri; order Perciformes; family Percidae; genus Etheostoma; species Etheostoma perlongum. Next base: position 27,770,529 of record CM049378.1, on the reverse strand, counting down.
CAAAAAGCTGCTTGGTCGCTTTCTCTATCGTGTTAAACCCGCCAAGCGCACCAGGGGGATAAGCCAGTTTGTCGGCACCTTTGCACTTTGAGGGAGCTCTCAAAAACTCTGAATAGCAACAAGGATTCTGCTAGAATGTTATTTAAATACATGCATGAATATTACATCTTAGTCAAATTAACAATACCCGAAAAAATGCATAAAAGGTGGATGATGGGAGGGAAGGATAAATGAGGGAGCTGCAGCAGAAAACAATGTGGCATGAGCATATCAGCAGGGTAACAGCGGTTATAAAGTAGCCACACTTTGCATCTGCATTATTCTGATTGGACGTGACTAGTCAGCTGCTAGCCACACAGCTGGTGAATAAGCGAATGATTGTGTAGCATGAACAACTGATGACAATCAGAACTACGTTTAAAAGCTTACACATTTTTTTGAAAGCCTTTCTGCTTGTGACTGGAAAATAAAACCATATCAAATTATTATTGTCTGTGTTTCAACCATGAAACTGACCAATCAGGGCCTAGACAAAAGGCCATGTTGTTTTTGCAGCACCAGCAGGTGGAGGGGTACATTTCAGCCACAAATGTCTGCACACTCTCAAAACTCATTTTACATTGAATTCATGTTGAGTAAAGGAAGGTTCGAACAATTCTTCAGCAACAACCATTAAGCACTCTGGGAATTAAGTTCAACTACACTAGGAAGCACACCACTGCCTGACCCTGGAGCTACTGCTGTTATGTGCGTTTGTGTTATTATTCTTGTTTAGTGAATGCATATCACTTATGTCCAACGTCACGTCAAGTTCTTCCTTTTCTATGACAGTGGATGGCTACAAACACACATGCCGGTTCATCTGTGTGTGTGTGTGTGTGTGTGTGTGTGTGTGTGTGTGTGTGTGTGTGTGTGTAAGGTCTTGCCCTGGGGCCATGTAGGGAGACTGCAGGGGTGGCCCCAACACTACCTGCATACTAACAGAGTCTCTATTGTAGTCCTGTCAGGCCCCTATTGTACCCCAGACTGCACCCCCACCCACCCACACACACACACACACACACACACACACACACACACAAAATTACCCCTCAGCACCCTGTATCAAAGGCAACATTCTCCTCTTCTTGTCTCTCTTTTAACATGCTTTCATTCTTTCTTCATTTGGTTTTCCCCGAACGACCTCCCCATCAGTAACTCTCTTCTCTTCTCCTCTGCTCTGCTTTCTCTTCTTGTCTCCTCTCCTTTGGTTACGCCTTTAGACCTCTTCTTTTCTCGCCTCTCTGCTGTCATGATTCCTCCTATCCTCTCATCACCAGCTTCTTGTTTCTTCTCTTTGTTTTCCTCTCGTCACCTCTCTTCTCTCCTTTCCTTTGGTTTCTTTACATTATTTTCCTCTCTTGTGTTCTCTCTTTTGCTCCCATCTTTCTTCCTGTTCTCATCACATCCACCGTATGACTAATCTCTTCTGCTCTCTTTACCTGCTCATCTGTCTTTTTCTCCTTCTCCATCCCCCCTCTTTTCTCACCAGCTCTCTCAATCACCTCTCTGCCATCTCCCCTCTTCTGCTCCCTTCATCACCTCCTCTCTCGTCCTCTCTGCTGTTATTGCCACTGTAATCCTCCCTTCTTCACCCCTCCCTAAGTTTCTTTGACCAATTTACTCTTGCAACACTGATGGGAACTTTGTCACGCTGTCATGTCTTCACACACACACACACACACACACACACACACACACACACACACACAAATACACACCGATGTATTCCTACTCCCCTACATTCCATGCAGTGAAGTAAATCCTATATTGTGTAATCGCAACAACTGCATGTTACAGCTCCATGATTCATCCTTGTGGATTACGGGTTGTGCATTCCAAACGCGACGTCCTGCGTTCCTTCAACGCTTCTGGCACCAATAATCATCCCAGACCTGTTCCGTAATCCATCCATCAGGATTATTTCCGACACCTGCTGAGGGTACTAGCCAAAACATAAAGCCATTAAGTGTTTTCGCACTGGGTTCAGATGATCTGAACCAAAACTGAAGCATGATGCCAAAGCTGTTCCTACTGCATGAGGTGTTTGTTGTTACTGTGAAAACAATGTTTGATTCATGGCACTCAAATCCAGCTTTTTGTTGTATTGTAACATATTTTAGTAATAACACAAAGTAATAAAAGAGCATGGCTACAGTAAAGTATGTACTAAGAAAATCCAAACAAATGCCAATGTCAGTAATCCAGATGTGTCCAGATGTGTTCTAACCCTCCCACCAACCCATGCATGCATAAAATTGGACCTTGTGTATTTTGTATTACATTTGTATTTTGTTGCATTCAATTTAATTGATTGTATTTTACTTTTCTTTCTTTCTCTTTAATTTTAATTGTGCTTCTGCAAATGAAAACCATGTAACAAAATCCCTACTTTTCAGGATTTTGAAACAAAGTTTTGTTACAATGCATGACTTATTTGGTTTAAGATGTAGTGGAATTTGACCAGTCCATCAAGAAACACTTTGTCTTTAAGTTGATCTGAAAAATTAAAACTGACCCAATTTGGACATCCATGTTTTTTCTTCAGACAGCAACGACATTGTTTATTGCATTACCTTATTCATTCATTTTTTTATTTGTGTGCCGGTGTGTATGCCTGTTGGCATTCAGTGTGTTAATGTATGACTCAATTCTCAGTTAAAATGTAATTATAACTATATATAATGTTATTATAATTATATGCAAACTACATAGAGTCACATAATGACAAGTCTTGTATGAGCCCCTTCCTCCTACACACACACACACACACACACACACACACACACACACACACACACACATACAAACCACATTCTGCATTATCACACCTCATAATGGCCCAGGACTCTTTGGGCTTCTGCCAAACCTTCAAACCATGTTTCATCTGTGTGCCAAACTCCCAGCATTCCTCTGAATGAAACATTCGCCTCAGTGTCACCACACAACAAACACTTGACTTCCCATCAGCCCACAGGCCCCAAGACAAACACGGTCACTACATTTTGTCAAAACAAGTGTCGTGACCTGAGTCAGTAGCATGTATATGAAAATAACAAAGTTACAATGGGTAAGATGCCTGATTTAAGTGACTCTTGAATGTCAGTGTGATTATTGCTGCCAGATGTGCCAGCTTCTGCATCTGACAGTATAATCAGATGTTCTAGCCATCTGTTGCTTTTGAAAAAAAAAATTAAAATGAAAAAAATAAGTCAAAGGCAGACATTTAGTAATGCCCAAATGTGTTAAAAAGTTGCATGCTGAGGTGGAAAACCTTTATCAAAGGGTGTGACTAGCTGCTATGTTATGAAAGTTGTTGGTAACAAAAGAGATAAGAGAGAAGTGTGCGGCTGTTTTCATCATTTGTATTTGCTGATTTTGGAAGGTTTTGCTAATACTAGCTAATGGAATTTAAAAAAACAGTTTAATACAGCTCTTCCTGTTTTATTTCAGTTAGTTTATCTTTTTATTGAACCAGTAGATGCATCACTGCCATATAGCTGCAAATGACCCTTATATGTCTCCACCCAAAAGAATTAAATGAGTTCATGAACATGTAAATGCATTTAAGATAGGAAGCAGCTATGAACTTTCAGGATTTCCTAGAGCTGCTGGTATTCTTTTAATTATGTATCCTCTTGACAATATTTGCAAAACACTAGCTGATGCACTAGTTATTTTTTTCTCCAGCTCACCGCACAATGGGTTGCAGTAAAGAGTGAAGTCATTCCGGGCACAGTCCCAGTTGTGTATGTGTGCAGTGAGGCACATTGTAGTTTAAATACTTACAAACCTTCCCTGCATAAGCCAAAATCTAAAAACTTATATATGCTTTAAGTCACAAGCATGTTGAATTGCATTCTTGAGCGCTACCGAATGTTCCGAGTAAAGAAAGAAAGAATAAAAGTTTTCTTCACCCTAAAAATAACTGCAACTGAACAAATACGTTCAGGTTGTTGTGAGGAGACACAGATCAACAGTTGTGTTTGAGTATTTAGGTCAGCTAGACGGCGATTCACAAATAAAAGACTCAAACGCTTGAATTCAATCAGAGCGTCTCTTTGGTCAGAACGCAGCTGGACGAACAGAGACATCTGTGTGTGTGTGTGTGTGTGTGTGTGTGTGTGTGTGTGTGTGCGTGCGATCCTTTATGTGCATGCATTTACTGCTTTAGTGCTATATTTACGCATTTTATTAGTGTTTTCAACTAACACACAGGAAATTGATATACTGCACATTCCAACTTTCTGTACTGTACAGAACAAGCATGCTGCTGTCTTGGTTCTGGTGGCCTCCACTAGACCTCTGAGATCATACCAGAGTTTTCTTACACACGTTAAAGAATAAGGTCATTCTAACTTGTAACTATCAGCAACATTGAATTTCATGCATTGAAAAAACCATGCATGTCCCTATGATTTACCATTATAAAAAATGTATCTTGCACCTTAGTAGCCATTCAAATATGATCCTTAAATGTTAGCTATTCATATTGTCAGTTAAAAGATCTTCCTGTTTTGTATGTCTTTACGTACGTTTAAGCACGCAGACAAGGCAATACACGGTCCTGCTAATGGTGTCACACTGTTCCACTGGTGGACATACAAAGTGCAGGACTGTGACACGAGAATCCAGGATTTGCATCCAGACTCTCATCTATGTTTAGGTTCATGCAACAAAAGCATTTTCATAAAGTTTAGGGAAAGATCATGGTTTTAGCTGAATGTTAATAAAAAGATTTTGATTGACTATACATACTAGATTACATTAGAGAATTTTCTGTATTAAACCAGACCATGATCTTTCCTTAATCTTTCCTTAATCTTATCCAAGTGCCAATGTAAAACTAAAAGACTGTTTGTCTTGTACTACAATTACTAATTATCTGTGAACAACGTAGTCAGTAATACAATCACAAAGTACCACAATATTAAAGTTGTTTGGATTACCTCAATACCAAGTACGGGTATGACTTGCACTGACGGTGATGTTGTTCCTCTTTCCTGCTTTAAATGCAAAAAATAACGGCAATGTTTTTTTTAACGTTAGAGGCCGGTGAACTGGCACCTGTTAGCTATAGTTTCACTCTCCGTTGTGTGAGACTCGTGAAGTGTTTTAATGTGTGCGCATGGTATTATATCATTCTTTATTTGTAAAATGTATTTTAAATTTGTAAATCTTGCTAATAATCCCCATTTTTACTAAATGTTGCAGTATTCCGATTTTTTTCTGTAACTTTTTGTATCCTAATCACCGCATTGACCCGGATAGTAATATTATAGTATTATATTTTTACATGAGTTAACATTTTCTCATTATGTCAATAGAAAATGTAATCCAGCAGGCATTTTGTTTCCCTCAACATATATTTGCTGTTGCAAATTAAACTTAACTTCTGGGATACAGGGTTGCCTCCATGCATGCTTCACCTGTAAAAACTGGTGTGTTAAGATACTAAGATATACTGTTTGTAAAGTTAGACATACAGACCACAGGTGGAGTTCTGGTATGCCACTCCCTGTGCAGTGTACTGCCTGATGGGCTTACCTGAGGGCAGGAAGGGCCCTTAATAACATTTTTCCCCTTTACTGTAAAACTAAAAGAGTGTCTTTTTGTCGTTTCCCCTTGGATTTTATCAGACCTGAGAGAAGGCCTGTTAAAGTATACTGAGTTTTTCTTCTAGCTAAGTTCTACTATGGTGATGATCTGAGTGAACCCTTATTTGAAAAAGTACAAGTTGAACAAATAACAGGAGGTCTGTTAGTGGGGGAAATGAAAGATTCGAAATGGGAGCAATGAGAAGATAGATAATGCAATGAACCACAAAACAAACCAAAACGTCAATTGCTGAATGGCCTTGAACAGCTTCTTCAATTTGTTTTCACAGTTCAAAGTACAACCCAAAAAGAGGGCTTTTTTCCAATTTTAAAGTCCATGTCTTCATTTAAAATACATAGACATATAACAGAAAAAGAAAGAAAGTTCTGTGGAAAGTGTGAGCTAGCACTTGACCTAAATATTGATCAGGTATCCCACTTCTCAGTAAAGAGAAGACAGCCAAGTGGAAATTATGAGTGACTTTCAAACAAAAAGAAGTTTTATGAAGTGGTTTTCAACTTAATAGCTTAATAGCCTCTTACAAAACGTGCAGGCTGTCTCTAGATGAGTGATTAGGTAACAGACAGCAAGTGATATGAAAGGTGTTTAAGTATGATTATACACATTTAGTGTGTGTGTGTGTGTGTGTGTGTGTGTGCAGATGGAGGGTGTAAATATGAAGAGAGAGAGAATAAGAGAGTGGAGAGTGACAGAGAGAGAGAGAGAGTCGGATCTCTACCCTGGTGTGAAAGTCAATGTGGGTGCTGTTCTGCTGTAGAAGGCTCTCTGTTGTCCCTTTTTTCCGCTCCCCACAGAGGAAATGCTTTCCATTTCAACAGGCGTCGATCCCAAACGGTTTCTCTCACTGAGAGGAGCTCGACCGCGGAGCCGTTAGCGACTACTCATTCAGCACACAAACACAATTGGCTGTAGCTCGGGGGACGGACAGCATTCCTCTATGTAAATGTATCCGTTCTCCAAAGTTACCCGTTTTATACCAGCGTCTAGTCCGTCTCTTTTATTCTATCAGTGGATGCAAGTCATTGAAGACAACGTTGTAACACCTGTAACCCTCATGTTGTCCTCGGGTCAAATTGACCAGTTTTCCTATATCAATGTTCTTTTTAACTATCCAATTGTAATTACCCAAAATAACATTCCACACAACACTCTTTGACATGTACAAATTTCATTAATTTTGGGGTGTCTTTATCAATTTTATAGCATTTCAAAAAGAAATTGAAGTGGTGTCGAAAATAGTATTGAGTAAAAGTTGACATATTCCAGTCTGTGATTATCCATCAACATACATTCCTTTAATTTTAGTCTATATAATTCCTAATTTCTGCATTTCTAGCTCAAACATTAGGTTTAATTTCCTATAAATGAGGTTTATTGAAAATAAATTCCAAAAATAACTGTAAAACTAAAGTTAATAAGTTAGTGTTACGTAGTATTAAAAACGTCAAAAAAGTAACAAACATTGAAAAAAGCGTCAAAAGTGTTTAAAAATGGGACAAAAACGTCCATTTCAGTCCAAGCAGTAAGCTAAGAGGGATATCAAACAGACATTTCTATCACATACTTGCTAGTAAGCATCACAGGCCGTTTTGATCCAATTCTTATTAAAAATATACAATCAGAAATTAAGAGTGTGATATATGATAATTCGTGGTCATTAAAAATGCCTCCTCTGCTTTCCCTCCAGCTGCAGCCGCTGATTTGAGTTTTAACACATGACACCCCCACAATGCTGCTATTTTCACTTTTGAATACCAGAGCAGGTTGAGACTACATTTGCCTAGGTGCGATTTATAGCTTCATGAATGTGCAGCCTCTCTTTTCATACACAACCTTTAATCAAAGTTACAATTAGAACTGGTACTGTCTAAAGTGGCCTCCGCTGCTCGACAGGTAGGCCTGCTGACCACTTACTCTTTTGCTTTCATATGCACAAACACGCTGAGGGTATACACATGGAGGAGAGAATTACAGCATGTTTGACCGTTTCTTACCCTTACATTTCTTTTTTTGCAAAATGGTGTCCTTTTCTTGTGCACATACCATATGCTTGTTTTACAATGAGAGTCCTCAGATTGCGTAGGATCGGCAGGTTTCAGAAGTGTACGACTTATTGTAATGAAGAAAAAAGAAAAAGGATTTTTTTCTTCCATGCTCTTTCTTTTTCCTTACACACCTCCTCTTCCCTCTATCAGCCCACGTGGAGCATGTTTTGTTGCGCCACCTGTTGCAGAAGGCCACAGCAAAGCACAGAGAGAGTTTGTCTGCGTACAGTAAACCTTGGCATCTCACTGTTTGCGGCTCTGAAAGGGAATAACGTTTCAGTTGTGGCTGTATATGTGGATGAAGGCCTCCGTGTGGATGCTCTTACCTTTAACTTCCCCCAGCAGTTCGTTGGCATTCAGGCGGTCAACGTGCTCCTTCCAATCTTTGGCGAGGAGCTTCTCCATGCAAGTCGGTTCTACAAAAGGACAGAAAATAATCACCTTCACTTTTGATGTTTACCACACACCAGAGGTGGAAAAAGTACTTAAATATTGTGCTCCAGGAAAAGTACCAATACTTTGATGAAATATTACTTAAAGGTCCCATGACATGGTGCTCTTCCGACGCTTTCATATAGACCTTAGTGCTCCCCTAATACCATATCTGAAGTCTCTTTCCCAAAATTCAGCCTTGGTGCAGAATTACAGCCACTAGAGCCAGTCCCTCAATGAGCTTTCCTTAGTGTGTGCCATTTCTGAGTCTGTAGCTTTTGAGGAGGGGGGTGGAGGCTGTGGGTATGGCCTTGACCAACTGCCACTTTGCTCGTTTGAAAGCCATGATGTCTCTCTCTCACAGGTGGGCCAAATTCTTTGAGCGGGCAAAGCAGAGAAAGGGGAGGTAATGATGCCCCTTATGACCTCACAAGGGGCAAGATTCCAGATTGGCCCATCTAGGATACCCAGGGCTCGGTTTACACCTATTGCCATTTCTAGCCACTGGGGGACCATAGGCAGGCTGGGGGAACGCCATATTAATGTTAAAAAACCTCATAAAGTGAAATTGTCATGCCATGGGACCTTTAAGTACAAGTGAAATTACCTATCTGAAAAATTAGTCAAACAAAAGTACTAAATAGTTCATTTAAAATGTACTTTAACCTTCACTGTTAGTCAAAAATGACAGATTTACACATTCCCTGTACCATAATTATGGCATTTTTCATCAGATTGCCTCAAGACCTTATGCTATCTTTCACAAAAGGTATTTGAACACATACGATTCATTGTGACTACTTTCTTTGAATTTTGAGTGATTTATTCAATTTGGTAATACTTTTTTTTTGTTTACGGTCAAAATAACTGCCATAAGAAATGAATGGGAAGGAGTATAATTTTCATCCAGGACATCTCCATACACATACTCCTACAACTTTGTGTTACCACTTGTGCATGTGGACCACCGAGGTTCACACACACATACATCCAAGCACACACAGAAACACACACGCCCACACCCACCCATACACACACACATTATATTCTAATAAGGTTCTTTTTACAATAAATGTTCTATTAAAAATACTACCATTTCTACTGAAACAGTCTCTAAACCGTTGTTGCTAGCCCGATCCACCTCCATCTTGATCTCGATCTCAATCCAGTCTAGATGCTGATTCGTCACTGTAGTGGTTCCAGGTGCTATTTTTTTCTTCCTTTTGGTTTTAGTTAGTCCAAGTTTTTTTTTTTTTTGTACTCAGTAAAGGTAATGTAGTAGATTTGTAAGTACAATACTTGTAATGTAATCAAGTACATTTTAAAATACCAAAAACACACAACTACTCACTACAGTAACACGAGTAAGTGTATTTTGTTCTACCTCTGCCACACACAGACTCAAGAAGAATTTTAAATATGTTTAATATGTTTTTGTATGCACTATCCACCAAGGCAAATTCCTTGTAAAGGTTACTTACTTAGCAATAATATCTTTTCTGATTCGTATTCGGATGTACCAGGAAAAGAAAAGATACAAAAAGAAGAGACAGAGGGAAAAGATCCCATTTCTATGAATTGTTAAATTTGAAAAAAAGAAAAAAGGAGGACAAGGAATCATTTTTAAAAAAAGAAGAGAAAAAAATCCAGCTGAGCAGTTGAGAATGTCTGCATTGTTCTGGTCTTATTTGTGGCAGTCCTCTTCCTCACAATGTGTCTCATAGCCTCAGGATAATTGACATCAGAGACATGTGGTCCCATAAGATTAATAAGGTCTCACTTGTTCAATTGGTGTCCTGTTGTGAACTTTACTTAAACAATGAGAACTTTTTAATTCTTCATCAGGCGGATAGCGGAGCGAGAGAGAGAAACCGAGATTAAGATATCTGCACATGTGCAAGCATGAGTGTTTGGGTGTGACTTTCCCATGAAAGAAAGACAGAAATGTACAAAGTGAAGGATGGATGCTGTCAGGTATCAGTGGGGGATTGTAACTAAGTACATTTACTCAAGTACAGAGTTGGTACTTAACTGAGTTATTTCCGTTTCATGTTACTTTTATAAAAATATTGTAATTTTAGCTCCACTACATTTATTTGACAGCTACAATTTAGTTACCGGTTACTTTGCAAATTAAGATATTACATTAAAAAAAAACATGTCAGTTTATAATATATGATGCATTATGATATCATTGCTATCGGGCTGAAAACTTGTATCTCAACATTTTGTCACTTTCATTTTTTTTCATAAATCAATGCTATTGGTCACCCTCTGTATGTGGATCTTACAGATATTTAAACAACAACGAGACGATTTTGTCTGACTTCGTCTGAAGTAGATAGCTCGATAAAATTTTGTCAAATTTTTTTAATTTACTGAAAAACATTTTTGGACATATAACGTTTTGAACCGACCATATTATCATGAAAATACTCATCTGTTTATAAAGTGGTCACAATCATTTCCATCTCAACCAGCTACAACATTCCAATTCTGCAAAAATGTATACAGTGTGTCAGTAATAACAGTCACATACAAAATAACAATGACAGAATTACGCTAGGTAATGAGTAACAATAATTTTTCCACCACAATACCTGTGTGAGTGTGTTTGCATGTGAAACTTACATGTTCACACACTCCAGTCCAGGGTTTGTGTGTATACTCTGGTTTTTGTGCCAGCGTAGAAGTCAAAAAGAACCCACACACACACACACACACACATACACATACTAAAAGGACACATTCTTGGGCGCTGTGTGGAAAACATGCGCCTAAGGGCTTGCCTGATTTGGAAGGGTTAAGTCAGACAATAGCTTATTTGTGGTGCCTTCATCCTGACAAAATGCGCTATAGGCATTCATAAGGGCACATGGCCTATTGTGAATGGCTTAATGTTTATGCGTATGGGCCCATTGTGTGGTCAAGAGATGCCGTCCGCAGGCCGAGCATAACTTCCTTGTTGAGTCCATTAAAGCCTTGTATGTTTACAGTCGGATTATGATTGTTGTAAATAAGCTAATGTGGCCGTCCAGATCACATGGGATCAATGTAAACAGGGGGGGGGAAACAACTTAAAAACTACAGTAATAATGGTGATTTCCCATATTTGGGGAAAAAAAACAGCGGGTATTTCCAAACAGACGGTCCACATAGCAGCAAAATAGGGTCATTACAATTTCCCCACCCTCAGGACAATGGAATCCACCCAGTGTTTCATAGATTTATTGGACAAGAGGCTCCACTGGATATGTATTGTGTACATTTGGTTCAATGGGTGATATTTACAGCCAGTAGAGGGGGAAGCTGGAGCATGGGGTCAGGATGACAACCTTTTTTTTTTCTCAACCCAAGACCTAAAGGCGCCGACGCGCTCTCGTTTAGCAGGCCTCTTATAAAACAAAATTAGGGAGCGCAATTTATGGGAGCACTTAGAGAGGAAGATACAACCTGTAACTCCAAGATACATCTGCATAAGTCAACTGTGTATGTACTCTGACGCACAATTTATACCCCCCCGTACCGATAAACAGATCAGACACAGAGACATAGAGAGTGGGGGATGGGAGGGATGAGGTGTAAGTGGGAAGGAGAAGAGAAAGAGAACAAGAAGAGAGGAATAAAAGAGGATAAGAGGGAGATGTTTTACCCTAGATGGCTTTCTATCTGTCCCCGCTACCGAGTCGGGGATCAAGTGCTGTTTAGATTGGAGGGTGGATAAAAATTCCTCTCTGTCCGAACACCAACTCCTTTATCAAGTGGAGGAGAAATGCGCGGAAGATGGACGGTTTAAGGAAGAGGAGGGAGAGGGAGGATGAATGGGGTGAGGAGAGAAGGAAGGGTAGATGAAAAGAAACAACTGGAAGAGACATAGGAGAAGACGGAAGTAGGACAGGCGACTTAAGTTGCAGGTGAGTTTATGAGCAAGATGCAGAAGACACTTGATTCATCTTCTGTAATGGAAGGATGATAGAGAGAGATTAGAAATTAGCCTGGTCCTACCAGACTCTTGTACATTTCATTGTACAGAGTGTCTGGCCACTCTCTATTGACAAGTGTTAACTTCCTTGAAGGCGGGTACTCTGTTGAAGTTTTAAACTATTGGATCTCCCCAGAGCCACTCTGGATCTGCCATATCCAATCGTTAACGTTTGGTTGTGACGTCGGCTTAGCATCGCTAGCGTTAGCCTTAGCCAACTCCTTCTCCACTAACGGAGTGAGCTGGAAAATCAAACTTTTCCCAAACCCCGTGGGGAGGAGGACATCATGGCCGCCAACAAAACTCAGGCTTTAACTTCTGGATATTTGACAGTGTTGCCACAACAGTCCGAATGGCTTCACTTGCATCTTTCTCTGCCGCCATTATGGCTAGCGCACAACCTCAACATCATCGTTCTCAGTCACTCCCTCTGTTTGCTCATTGGACCGGTAAAGATTTGACCGGACAAAACCCAAGAATTCACCGCAAACCCAGACGTAGTACTGAAGGGATAGAAAAATTGAACGGACGTATGTAGGAAGGCGGAGCCAGGCTAATTAGAAACCCTATATGAATGATATTGGATACCGATGATCAAAGTGTTTTATTTCTATCATTTTAAACTGTTGTATTGGGCTTGATACTTTATCTAACCCTTGGCCCTGACATCAGAGTTTCTAATTGGTTGTAAACACACCAGTGGGGAAAGACAGGGAAGAGAGACAGACAGAAGGGACGAGTGAGCAATAAAATTAAATAAAGACATAAGGAAGGTGAAGGAGATAAGAAGTGAATAAAGACAGAGAGAGAGAGAGAGAGAGAGAGAGAGAGAGAGAGAGAGAGTTGAAGTAAATCAATGCTGAGGCAGCAAGTGAGCTGGCGAGTGTTTCAGGTAAACACAGTTTTATCACCTGTCCCCACGCCAACCTGCCAAGAGACAGTGTTTTGGGTGTTTTACACGAGCCACAGGCAACCGACTGTGTGTGTGTGTGTGTGTGTGTGTGTGTGTGTGTGTGTGTGTCAGGCAAGCATCAACACTCCCAAACAGCCACTGCCAAGAACAACACAGTGTGCCACAGGCTTCCACTCGGACTGAGTCTCCCTCTTTTTCCCTCCTTCTGTCTTTTACTCTCTCTGTTTCCATGTATTAAAACGTTGTTTCATGGAATGAACTTGTGTAATGTCTTTAATAGAGCACAGAGGGAGTATATTCTCATGTTTTGTTTTGAATAAACTCAACTTAGAAACAGTCTAAAGTTTATAGTATAAGGAGTATAGTGTAGAATAGTAGTATAGTATAGTAACAAGATCTACATTATGGCCACAACTTTACTTATCTTAACGTAATTTTTGAGAAATCATGATATTTTCCACCAGTTTGGTATTGCCGATGGCTCTAAATACAATAAACTTGAGCGTGCAAGTCAGAGTTGTAGCATATTTAAAACATTTAATCAGTCATCACCATAATTGCCAAATTCATCCGCAACTGACTCAGACTCTGAAAGTCAACTTGTTGAATGTTTTCTCAAGTAACTGCCAGTGTAATCTCGGGCTTCCACTAGCTGTTAGCAATGCACCAAACAGATTTTAAGCTAGCTGAGTGAACGTTTTTTAACAAACTTGTTTAGATGTAATAGGAGTTGGGAGTTAAATAAATAGTTTAGGAAATATGTTTATTCGGTTGCCAAGAGTTAAATGTGAAGATTCATACCACTGTCATGTATTTACACTAAATATGAAGCTATAGAGCCAGCAGGCGATTAGCTTAGCATAAAGACTGGATGCAAGGGGAAACAGCTAGCTTAGCTCTTGCTAAAGTAAAAAAAAAAAAGACAACTGCCTACTAGCACCTCTAAAGCTCACTAATTAACACATTATATTTTGGTGGTTTAATCCACACATAAACCATAATACTACAATTTCTGGCTTTATGTGACCTTACATGCTAGAACTATTTCTTGGCCAGTGACTTCCTGGAGATTTCCTGGCTGCAGCCTCACATTGATGACCAGATTGCAGAAATTCATTGAGCCCAGAAAGTGTATCCTCCAAAATGTTGAACTACTAACATACTAACATACTAACTACTAACATACTTGTATCTTTGACTTGTTATCAAAGAATTTGATATGTCTATGCAGCTGCCCAATTTTTTTGAACTGAATATTAAACAGCAAGCTTGGAAGTTGTCTGTCATTTAATGTTTACTTATTGAATCTCATTGAACAGCATCTGAAAAATGTCTATGCATGTCAAGAAAATCTCATGTGAAATATCAGACATGTTGTGTCTTTTCTTCAAGTGTCCATAGTGGTTGCATGGTCATTAGCTAGATATATTTTGCTGTGTTTGACTTCAGGGTGAAAGTGTGAATTTTGACCATAATTTAAATTTAAATACGTAACAGAACAGTAACAATTCTTGAGAAACTTTCCATTCGTTTTCTGACACGCAGTGGGTCTACATTTAAGAAGCCCGTTTGTTTGCTTTATAGAAGTATATTTAATTCACATGTTATATTTGATGACATTTCAAAAGTTCCCTTTAAATTCACTTGACATTTAGATCGAAACGTAGCATCTCTTTTACTCGCTCTCGCTCACACAGACACACACACACACACACACACACACACACACACAAAATGTACAGTTGCCAAAGCTCAGGAACTCTTAAGTCTGCAGTCAAAATGCCAAAATAAAAAGAAAAAACATGAATCTCAAAAATTAGTTAATGTTAAAAATAACAAAGGCCTATGTTTTAGTGGGTGCCTGATGTTTGTGTAGCACACCCACAGCTGAAAAAAACATTTTGTGTCTTAACCTTGCTACTGAACGTGTGTAAATGGAAGCTGACAACTACACTTTGCACTTCCAAATTTATGTCAGTGGTGTGACTTCAGCTGCAGACCCCACAGCATCAGAGAGAGGGGAAAGAAAGAAAGAACAGGATAGAGAGCAACTGGAAAGACAGAAAGTACAATAAGACAGAAACTAACAGAAATGAGAAAAAGACAGTAAGGTAGACAGCAATGTTAAAGAAAAAGAGGAAGAGAGGCAGATTGACAGAAACAGACAGATAGGAAGAAAGATACCGAGAGAGATAGAGCGTGAGCGGCTGACAGAGTGAATACAGCAAGAGAGGCACAGAGAGAGCAGCTGTCCTAACAGCTGGCCAGCAGGATTGATGTCTCAGTGAAATAAAACTCAACATATGTCCAAACATGAGGAGACAGGACAGTCAAGAGGAGGAAAAAGATACACAAATGCATGCACGCACACACACAAAACACACACACACACACACACACAAGAACACTGGTGCACTCTGAAGCACTTGAACATACAGTACATGCACACCACACACGCTGATTAAAGAATGCCAGTACACTGCTGAGACGTTTAATTGCACAGAGACTTTATAACGCACATGCACGCACACACACGTACACACACATACACACACACACACACACACACACACACACACACACACACACACATTCAATGGCCTATCACTGCTCGCTGTGTGTTGTAAAATCATTAAACTGCAGAGTGGTTAGCCTGGCTGCGTGTTAGCACGGTGTACATTTCACACGCACTATTTTCATCCGTCAGATGACACCCAGACTCTCTTGTCACAGAACATGTCCTGAGAAAGCAGCCGGATCACTCTGGTTGGGGAGGAGGTGGGTTTTTTTGCGGGATAATAGCCCTGTGTAACCCTCTTTTCATACATCATCCCCTTCACACAATTACACACACACATTTTTGCTGCTCAGTGATATGCCCAACCTACTCCAACAGAGCAGGCCACCTGTAGGAGCCACATGTTAGCTTTGCGTGCACTGCAACCACAACTTTGATGGTAAACTGATGCTCTAATCAGGTTGATTTATGATGAGTGCACCCATAGGATACACTTTAATTCTTTAATAACTTCAGAATAAAAAAATAGATGCAGCAAAATTTGTGAATTAAGAATATGTAGTAAAAAGTGATAAAAGTGGGCTGCAACAAACAGTTTTTTCATTATCAATTGCTCTACCAAATTTTATTTTTTTAATTATAATTTTGCAAAACCAAAAACTACATATTTTTAAATTTCTTGCTTTGTCCGGCTAACAGTTGAAAACTCAAAGATATTCAGTTCACTGTTATGGAAGACTAAGAAAATTATTCAAATTATTCAAACTGTTCAAAATCCTTATTTTGAGCATGTTGAATTGAGTTAACGCAACTAAGGTTGCATTTTGGCCTCCTGTCCTGATGAAAACTATGATGCGAAAGCATCCTGTAGACTAACTGAAAGCATGTATGGGTATCATTTCAGTTGAAATGAAATCTACAAAATGTCAGTACTTTGTTTTTATTAGTGGAGTGACCAGAGATGGACCTGGAGCTGAACTTTAGAGAGTTGAGCAAAGGTAAATCAGTGCTTTGATTTATAATGTGTTCTACAGAAACAACTCATCTATAGTTTTGACACAATTAAAATATTCCTTAAGAATTTGTTATAAAAAGCAATTAAGAAAATGATTTCAGCATTTTGGTCTCATTTTCTGCCAGAAAGAAACACAATTCAGAAGCAGCCTGAAGATCACCTAATAGCGGTTATGGGTATACATTTCCATTGTACACAACCTAAACCCTAGCACTGACCTTTGACTTTTACAAAAACTGAATTACTATATTTTACTTCACCTGCAGCTTAGAGAATTAAGTCAGGTCCCAACTTCGCCCGGGTGGGGCTTTGATTCCCACTGGGGCCACACAAGCTAAAAATACTCACAAAGTAGCCTACTCCCTCCCAGCAGTGTAAGTGTAAGTACTTCATGCGATATAATGTGGCCGTGCTGCTAAAGGCACCCAGCTGAAACCCTGCAGCCCTGAATTAGACAAAGGGTTTCTACAGAAGGTGTGAGTTTAATACTATAAAGGCCCAGCTGCTGATCCCGGCTGTGCAGCCAGAGTGGTCAGGTCTGTCCTGCATTACTGTCCAGCACTGATATCAACAACTACTGCAGTCTACGGTCTGAATCTTAGGAAAGCACGTTAGTTATCACGGCACACCAGTTACACTCTGCACAGACGGAGCTGCAGGGATTAAAAATCTCTGATTTTAAAAAGCCTGATTTCGGCTGATTTGGCATCCCTTGGACGGGCGACACATCTTATCACTGGCTGATTTCATTTCTTAACTATCACTCATTTTAAGCAGGAATAAAAGCCCCAACATTTCACAGATATTTTTTTTAACTTCTTTACGCTGTGTAAGAGGTGAAGAACAATCAAGCAAGAGTGACTAGTAAGCTTTAAAAACAGTACAAGCTGAGGCATATGATGCACCGCAACAGCAGCAACAAGGTAACTTTGGCTTTAATAAATTTAAAATGTAAAAATAAAAACATCTATTCACTGGTCAATGGCAGTGTTTCATTTCACATCTCAAATTTTTAGGGTTTCATTTTTCTTCTTCTTTTTTTAAAAAATATGATAATAGTAAGTTTATTAATAGAAATTAGCTTTTTTTCTCTAAGAAATAAGTTTTATGGGTCTTTTGGACACAAAGAGAATCTATTTTGTGAAATCCTTGTATTCAGATTGACTTACACAAAACTTTGTGGCATGTTGCAATTTGTGATGTTGAGAAAAAAAAAACTAAATCAATAAACTTGGACACGCTTCAATGGTTCTTCAGCTATCAAGATATAGGTGTAGTTTTAGATTATACAGATTTGAACGTCTCTACTTTTAAATAAAACAAAACAAATGGAAATTGAATACACACACACGTCCAGGGTGCAAAATTGCTTCTTTGTCAAGCACACGCTTCCAAAACACCAGTTCAAGACCCGAGCTTCTGGTTCCACTTTAGGCATGATATATGAAACCGTAGCCTAGTTATCACACAGCGACGCAGACGTACACACAGCGTGATGTGTGGTTCAGAGACAATAGGATCATTGTTTTGGGTCGGACCCTCAGGGGAGCTGATGTGGGTGGACCTTGTGGTCTAGGTCAGAGAGGAGTGATGGGGGGGTCAGGGAGCCAAATATCAGCATGGGTGAGGGGGGGGGGGGGGGGGCAATGGTGAGTCGACAACCGCTGCACAGCTGATCAAGAGGGAAAAAAGGAAAGTAGATCCAAAATGGACCATCTGAAACCAAAATCACCCCCTAACCCGATATTGTTTGACACCTCCATATCCGAAATGTAGGCAGGATGAGAAGGGAAAGAGAGAATAATCATCAGTTCTTTATATCATCTGTGGCAATGCAACTTTTAAAACTTTTTTTTTTACAACTGACCTGATTTCAGACTTAAAATGAGATCAGTACACTTTCACCTAACAATTTTAGTTTTTACATTTTGTTTTTGTGAAAAATATGATGTTTGATGAATAAGATGTTTCAAGAGAAGATCATTTAGAACTGGTTTTGCAGTGTGTCCTGCATCCAGATCCCAATGTTCACCGTAGTTTACAGTAAAGCTGGCTTTACAGTTTAGGCAATGCATCCACTACAATGTGAAAATGCAAAAGACGTTCTGATTATGCACCAGCGTCCTTTAGATAAATTTACATGATGCTATATCAATTGTGCTGCTAGTGTTTTTTTTATATTTTTGCTTTATTATTGTATTTTTGTTTTAATATCCAAAATAAAAACAAATAACATTTTTTTTAATAATGATGGAAAATACTGATCCCTATTTATTTCCCAAAAATACTAAAAATATTCTCAAATATCTAATCATGTTATAAACAACTTGAATGTTTTTAACCAATTTGGGCAGATGTTTGTCCTACTTGTTTCAGAGAAAACAACATTTTTGGACAACTTAATTAGAGATGCAGCGTACTGTATATCAAAGCCATGTGTGTGTGTGTCACGGTTCAATAGAGACAGTTTTGATCACAGTCAACCTCTTTGAAGAGCTGTGTCTAACACACCCCAATGGCATCAAACATGATCTGTCTTGGCGTTGACACAGGCAGTATCTTGTTTTTTCATTAGCCTACAGTTATATCATGTCGACCTTCGCCGGATGTGAAATTATCAGGTGAACAATTTGGCATTTAACTGAAATTCTCTATCTAATCTGATTCTTTTGGATGACATTCAAAACTGTTCCAGCAAACCACATTGCATGCGCCCGTACCATATGCTGGCTGGCCTGCAGCCAAACTGAGCAGAAGAGGGTTACCAGACATATCCCGCTGACTGTATTTGTAGTCAAGACTCACAGGCTGTGGCTGATCATTAGTAAAGAGATCCCTATCAATTACAGAGGAAGAGATTGAAACCGACCACAAGTTGTCCAGGGGGGAGTCGGCCTGTTGGCAGAGCTGAGGAGACCAGCACTGACCACCAAACACAGGCATATACATAAGTAGATTAAAAAGGAAATGTATATTTGGAACAAATACAGCCTATACATAGACAGTGCTGACCTGTTGCTCGTAATATGGCAAGGTCTGACAGTGTTTTATACACCAGTGTCCTAAATACTAATCCACACACACAAACCCACACTGTATACACACACACACACACACACACACACAGACAAAGCCCATACCTGCACACAATCACAGCTCAAGCTGCCAATCCCCTAGAGGAAGGCAAACATAGTGCCAGAGCCAAGACCTTGTTAATTAGCCAATAAGCTTAACTCTTGGGGCCGACCCCACTCGCCTGTTAAACTGTCATCACAACTACTTCCACCTGAGTGTATGAATCAATAAGCCCTCACACACACAATCACACACAAACTGGTCAGGCACACAGGGCTCGCTTAAGTTCAAAGTTTGGTCGTGCACAATAGCTTCATCTGCAGCTTAGTTGAAAAGCCTACGGATGATTTCCCCTTCAAACAGTGTCACTGGCAGGCCTGGGCTAGTAGCTAAGCTGCTAATGGAATAAAGGTCAGTTTGCTCCCCTATAACAGAAAGAATAATTACGGCTAAAGTTGTATTTCAGGTAAGGCATCACCGAACATTTGCAGCACAGGTGCAGAAGTGGAAAGTAACAAATTACAATTACTCACGTTACTGTAATTGAGTCATTTTTTTTTTTACTTTTGCTCAAGTATATTTTGTTTGAAGTATTGTACTTTGTTACATTTTAAATCCATTACAGAGGGAAAAAAAAAATGCAAGGAAAATATTGTGTAGCGGAAACTATTGTAGTGAATGATGGGCAGGATGGGCAGCGCCAGATTGTGTTCACTGGCACAAAAATCACAAGAAGGATGGAGACAGACAAGTCAGACACCAGAGGTGCAGACCAAGCTAAAAGCGAAACCCCGTTCATTTCTGCTGAAGTTGAACTTGAAGGAAAGGAAGTGAACCCCTGGCCATATTTGAGTACAAGAAAGGCAACGGCTTTTTTATGCAGTGTAAGCAGTTTTTCCCCAGAGAGACCTAACTAAATGCTTTAAATGAGCTACTTTTTTTTCTTTTACTTGAGTAGATTTTTATACAGGTAATTTGACTTGTACTTAAGTAAACGTTCAGCAAAGTAATAGTATTTTTACTTACTTTTAGAATATGCTTGTGCTCTTTCCACCTATGCACAGGTGTTAATGCTGAATACACAGAGGTACACTAGTCGAGGATGCACATTAGTAAACATCGCTTCCAACTCGCCAACTAACTAGTCCCCCTGCATACTCTCCACAGTTTGAGTGGCAGTAACAGCAGAGATGTTGAAACAGGCTTTCAGCAGTGTGAGAGAACAAAGCCAAGCTTGGCAGAATGTCTCTATTGTTACAGAGAAGCAGGGTTAGAGCAAGGCTTGGCCTCGCTCTGACCTCCTCTTCCAGCTGTGGAAGCCATTATAAGGGGTGATTGGGTTGCCCAGCTCTGGCCTGGCCTCAACTCAAGGCACAGAGGAGACTCCTCCAAACTGGACAATACAGGCTTAAATACATAGTACATGGACAAGGCTCATAAAACAGCTGCTGCACCAGAAGCTGCCAGAGGTCACCAGACAGTGTTGGTGTGGAGGATACAGTTAGTGAACTGCAAACTTGTTTTCTCTAACATGTAGTTTGTGGTGTAATTTATTTGTTAAATATATTTAAGATGCAATGGCTCTAAGTAGCTTAATGAAAAGTAAACTACAAGGTTTTAAAGCCCGCCTAAATTACTTCCTTTAATAACTTTTCAAATTTTGAAAACAAAATCCTTAGGTTTTATTTACACTAATTTGTTCCTCTGTCAATATATCTGCTGAATCAACACAGGAGGGCAAAGAAGTGACAGCCCCCCCCACACACACACACTTATCTATAAGTTTATGGCTATTTAAGAACACTCTTGTAGACCAAGGCCCCCCTCATATTAATGAATTAATTATTAATTAATTATTTATGTTTTTAGCTTTTTGTCTATTGGTTTATGTTGTAATTGTTGGAGCTTGTATTGCAAGACAAATCTCCGTGGATACGGACAATAAAGTACTATCTATCTATCTAAAGAGATTAACACCTTAAAACTCAGGTAATCTGCTTCATCTGGACTGAGTGGGTGTGTTTGAGTGACAATGGTCTGCCACTACAACATGAACATCTGATTTTGATTAAAATATGATCCGTTTTTTAGTTTTTGATTTCAGTTTAGACATAAGAACCCATTTCTCATCATGAGAAGTTGATTGAGAAAACATGTTTACAGGCCCTCTAATCGGGAATTGCTGACATTCACAGACAAAAATGGAAAATGACTTAGTGTTTTGCACTTAATTATGAGTTCAGGTTTCCGCAAAAATTAATCAAGTCAAGACATTTATGATGACTTATAAACAGAAAGCTAGGTTTGTTGGATCCCAGAAATGCATCATGTTGCCACTAATGCCAGATTGGAAGTTGCGGTGTTGGCCATTTCCATATGATGGGAAGGGCCATGGGTGGAGTTCACAAATATGAAACAGTATCATTAGTCTGGGCTTTTATGAATACCTAGTGTGTGCCTTGAGGTAACAACAACATCTGCTGTTTTTTTACAACTGTGTGTTTTTACGTTGGAAATCCAGAGTTCTCGCAGGAGCACAATTTGAAGATCTCCTGACACATAACCCGTGTCCAGTTTACCTACTTTAGAATTCATAAATTAGTCACACACAGGTGTTCGCTTTGCTTCTTTGCAGCAGTACAGTGTAGTAGTAATTGAGCCCAATCTCATTTACAAATGAAATACGTGAATTCCATAGTAATTCATACGGGCTCTGGCGTGAGCAGGGATTAGAGTGATGTTAAGTGTTTGCCAGGCACCAGAGCTGCTCTGGGCACATTGGATGGCTGAGGAAGTTGGCACGAGGGCAACTTGCCCATGCCAGGCCCCCTTAACAGCAGGTTGGCCCCCGAGAGACACAACAATACAGATAATGATAATTCAGTCATCAAAACTGAGGGAGCTTGACTGCACACTTCACTGGGTTTAATGTCCATCGGGCAGCATCCCACAATGGTTTGGTTTGGCATTCCGATAAATGCATCCACTACTGACTGAGGACTCAGGGACAGGTGAATTCCCATTAATAACTGCTAACGAGGCACCCATCAATGTTAAGAGACAGGTTTTTGTTTGGGTTATTTCTTTCATTTCTCATTTATTACAGCCTTTTATTTCTCATCCTCTCTATCTTTTATTTTAAGCTACAAAATGACAGAGGATGGAGGAGCGTTTCCATTCCACAGCATGTCTGGTGCCCACATTCTCTTCTGATGTTCCCTCAGCCTGGCCTTTCACATTATATTCAGTAACCAGTCTACCAGTTGAATAAGTACTAATTGCTAAAACGGTATAAAATAAAGCATTTTGTATGAAGTTTTTGTATTTAAGCCTTCACACAATGCAGGCACATTTCAATATGAACCTAAAGTTTTCAAGAAAATGTCGGACCTTCATCCTCTTGGCTTGTATCTTGTGAAAGGCAGAAAGGACATATGTGCAGCAACCAGCTGTGTGGTAATACACAATCTTAAAGACTTCTTGATAAAGCTTTTAAAAGCTGAGGTGGCAGTTTGGGGGAAAAAAAATTCCTACATAGCAAAGTGAGGCAATATCTATTCATTAGAACTGTCACAGGCACTTAGGGCTCCTCTGAGTTGCAGGCGGCTAACAGCGTGCCGACAGGAGGTGAGTGCAGCGCGGAGGCTAACAACGACATCATCCACACTTCAGCTCAGGGCTACAGCGCACAGAGGGGTCAGCCATGTTAGGCTAAGTGAGTGCTTGGTGGCTAATAGGCTCTGTTCTATTTGATCATACAGCCAATCTAACCTGGGAGAGCTCAACTGACTGAACTCTTTTCAGCGGGAGGTGGAGGACAAGGCAAGGAACAGCATTGTTCAGCCTTTAATGTTCTTACCGTTTGAGTTGTGATGATAGGCCATGTTCAAAGTGTCAGTCTAAGTGAACACATGGCACTGAAGAGCCAGAAAAAACAACTTGGAATACACTTGTGGAACTTTAAGTGATCGGTCACAGTGTGTGCCACATCAGGAATCAGTATGTAAGCCTACTTAACAGGTTGGCCGTACACTCCTGCATTACATACCTTTCACAAAACAACAAAAACTGACAGATTATGAATTTGGAATTCTTGGCCTTTGCCAGTGACACACAACAAAGCTTTACATCAGCATGTGACCAAGGTTGCCTGTAAAAGAGAGCTATTCCAAAAATGTGCCAATTTCAAAGGTTCAAGGATAGAAAGAGAAACAGCAATCCCATCATATAGTGAAGAAGAACAAGTTGCGGTGAAATGAAAAAGAATAATTTCAACAAAATGGACAAATGAGAAACAAGAAGAAGAAAAAAAAAGGATGTGTAGCTTTATCGCTCAACAGTTCTGAATGGAACTGAAGGAGAACTCACCTAATGAAACATTCAGCCTCAGTCATCTATTGATCACCTCCTTTCATTTTAACCAAACTCATTAGTGTGGAGGGGTGATCTGTCAACCTCCATATGTAGGCTTGCATTAGGCTCAAAATGAAATGCATTACCACAGCAGTGCATGAACTTATTAATTTGCAATGCATCTTCAAGGATCACATCAATTCACATGAACGCTTAGGGCATTTGAGTTATTATTCATGCTAAACAGTGTATGATTCAGTGTGCCTGGTTATATTGCACATGCTTATCTTGTTTGTCTTTGTCTTTGCTGAGTGTTTGCAGCGGGATCAATGCACACTAGTCCTCAGGGATAGCAGCTAATTAGCAAAGGAAGAGACAAACTCAATAGCAAGCTGGGGGGGGTGTTATTCTTCCTTATTTTCCAAAGTAGAGGAAAATTGTCCAGGAAATCTGAGTCATCTTTGGGCGTCATTGGATGAAATCTTTCAGGCTGTATTTAAGAAAGAACTGTGGTGCTGCTGATGTATCTGTGTGTAAAATGGGCTGCTGAACATTTTTGTACTTATGCACACCCAGAGCCTGCATTTTTTTAGACACTAAACAGGACCGACTCCGAAACAAAGTGTGTCTTTTAAAATATTTTTACACATATTTTTGTGTATTTATTTTAAAGCTAGAAGCTGCACCCTAAATCATCAAAAAAAGGAATCTCAAATTCAACGTCATGCTCCTTTTTTTCAGAATCTGAATACATCCTAAATCCTTAATTTGTGCCCCACAGTAAACATTACATAAATAGCATTTGTGGGCTATTTGCTGTATTTACTTCCAACTCTTTTTCCCAAGGTAACAAAACATATAACACATACTCACTTTTGCAAAGGATATTAAGAATAGAAAACATTTTTTTTTGTCACTTTTCTATTATCTTTTACTGTGATAGTTATTGCCCCTCTTCATTTCAACCAAGAGCCTGGGTCTGTCCCAGGTTTTTCCTCGCCACTTTTTCATTGTTGCTTACTCTGGAGGGAATTACTAGAACGTTCTGTAAAGTGTCTCAAGATAACTCTTGTTATGAATTGATACTATAAATAAAATTGAATTGAATTGAAATTGAATTGAATTGTTGACCACCTTTGTTTTGAATGTGACATGTACGGTATGAAATATCCCCCGGCCCATTAAGAAACCTGAAACACTATTTTATTTAATGTAAGTAAATAAAGAAAAAATGAGAACTACTAAGAATTCTTTTGTTTTTGTTCACTGTGATGGCGTATTTTAGAACAAACTGCAGCAAACAGGAACATTTGATTTGAACTGACTGACTGTGTGCAGAAACCCAGCATGAGATTAAAATGAAGCAGATTCAGAACTTTAGCAGGGTCGAGCCCGGTTAGTCGTTGGATGGGAGAGAAGGGGAACCTATACATGTGATAGAACAAAAAAATAAGACACACTCTTAAAGTTGTCCCCTAGCATTTCCTTCCATCCATGTCCCCTTTGATTTGACAGGAAGATGTCACAACACATTTGAACACGCTCACACAGTTTTTTTCCTTTCAAACCGGTTTCCGTACTGTAGATAAGAGGCAAAGCTACCTGTCTTTCAACTAAAGACACTGTGTGCTGTATTCTGCCTCTGGCTGTCCCATTCTGACTCACTTTACTGTATCAATAACAAAGTAAAACCTTTAAATGAGAGAGATAAAGCACTCCTCTGATATCATCATGATTACTATGTGCACATTACAGTAAAGAGGGGTGTTAGATGGTTTTAGATCTGGCTTGCTGTGGGGTGAGAAGGGACAGGCTGAGGCATGCTGGGAGACTCCAGCGCTTTCCTGTGTTAGTGGTGTAGATCAGAGGAGCCGAGGAGAAAGGGAAACCTGTGTTTTCACTGATTGATATTATGATCTAACGAGGAAAAGGATCTGTCAGTTGTAATTTTAGATGTTCAAAGATTCTCTGGAGAGGATGTGTTCAGAAAGGGAAAACAAAATACAGGTAAGGCTGTTCTCTCTGTTCGCTTTGTGCGTAAGTGAAGAGAAAATGAGCGACAACAGCATCCTGTCTATCAAATGTGAGGGAATAAACTCTGATCTGAAACTATGTTTATCAGCCCTTCACTCCCGTTATATCCAAAGCAAAACTGTTGAAAATCAACTATGATGAAACATTCTTTAGAATTATAACCTGAAATCTGCATTTTATTTTAATTATAGCCATGACTGTTAACTATTGCTGTTTATATGCTGCTATTCAGTCTATGCTCTAGCTGACTGCCTTATGTTAGTCCATTGAGGCTATATTAATTCATCTGCATTTCTGTTGACATACAAAAACCAACTCTGTCTTCTCAAAAATGATGTTCCTGTAGCCTAAAACTAAACTGTATTCTCAATTATGCTTAAAGAAAGCGACTGCCGCATGATGTGAAACCCTTGTTTTAAACGTGGTAAATGTTGCTTAGCTTTAGAAAAAGTTATCTCATGGTTTGAGATATTGTTTGTTACTTAATTTAAGTAACGTACGTTACGTAAGTTAAGTCAGGTTAAGTATGTTACATAGGATAAGTGCGTTACATAAATAAGTCAAAGTTGACTGATGGTTTCACACTGTTGAAAGTTCTGTTTGTTTGACCCAACCACATCAAGAAAAATACCAATGCACACGCTTTAAGCTAAAAACTTTGGCCTACCGTCTTGCTCTGTCTTGGTCAGCTCCACAAGTTTCTTCTGTTTCAGTGTGTCCACCACGTCTGCCAGGCTTCCTTTGCGGCTCCGGCGTCCCAAAGGTGAGGCTGATCATCGGATCCCCACGATCCTTGGAACACTCCTCTGGCTTGGGTGGAGAGGTAGAGTTAGTCCGGTAGGAGTAGACTGAGCAGCCTTTACTGCTTTCATTGTCCTGGGAAGAAACGGCAAATAAGAGAACCAAGATTAGAATTTCTGGAATATATTAGCACACTGATGGGGGATTGATGCAAGCTGCAAACTTGTGCCCTTTCGTTGACTTGTTTTCTATTTGGTTTAGACCAGACAAATACATCCCACAGCTCTTATACCTCATTCTGCATGTGCTTAAGTGATTATTTGGGAATAGCTGATGCTTTCTCAGCAGCGCTTTTCTTTGGCATGGGCTTGCTGGCGTGACACAGGGAAAGGTCCATTTTTGGATTGCATTTTGCTACTGACAGAGCGTCATGAGAACTCAATATATCTGTCATCGGTTTCACCACATTACATTTCTTTAAATTGGTTGGGTCTACTCTTGAATCTATGTCTCTATTATTACACATACATGTCAGTGTTTGTTGCAATTGAAAGGTTTTAAAAAATTAAAGAGTGGCTGTGAAACCTGGTTTGCAAGTTATTCCCAATCTCGCTCCTGGTTACCTGTCTTCTATCGGCTGTCCCCTTTCTAATAAAGACCCATTACTAAGGCAAGGAAGGGCTTGACCACAACATAGAAATACTGTGAATGTCAGTGAACCAAAACCTTGGATAAGTACAAATTTAAAAACTGATTTGTAGATTAATGTACTGTAAGCTTTTTTCTCTTAAGTCCTAAAAGCCTGGACCTCTGTCATTATTACCCTAAAAGCATTACAATATACAGCTCTTATTAAGTTCTGGTATATTATTTATTGTTTTATATTCCTGGAATAATTATGGATCCACATTCTTCCAATGTTTTGACAAGCAGACAAAGTCCCACAAACCCACAAAGAAGCCTAGTTGTTGAGACAGTTATCACCAGCTTGGCTCTTGCCCTGCTTACTAGTAACTACATTGATTGGCCTTTCTAGTTTGTGCTGAAGGACCAGAGTGTTTCTGCTCCATTGCAATTTGCTCAGCTGGGTCATGAGTTAAGTGAGAGGCACAAGGAGTCTATATTTACCAAAAGATACATAAGCCCTTCAAGACGACCATATTGTCCCAACAACAGACACTGTAGCACAGGTGTTCTAACACCGGGGCTATTTCTGGATGATTTCTCCTCCCCTTACAGAGTGGGGGGATCTCAAAGAACTTTAGGAGGCTTATGTTTCAAAGACAAGGGGCTTTAAGTAACAGCGGGATCTTAAGACACCCTTGAAATGACTCCAGGAGGCCCTGTTGTTCACTTTGTCTTAAGGCGGAAGATGCCTCTGTAATAAGGATTAGGAGATAGTGTGTCACTCATGGATTGTTCAGGTGTGTTTATTCAGCTGCATAATGCTACCAAGGACTTATCATGAGCAGCATAATTGAGGCCTGTCCATGTCTACACTGTGATGTTAGCTGTCCTTGAGCAAGGCAATCACGCTACAAAGGCATTACTCGTGTATGTGAAAAGGAAATATTTGACCAAGAAAATCAAAAATTTGGGTTCATGAACTATCTGTTCCTTTATAGCTTTTCAAAAATGTGTTACACACTAAGGACAATGGTGTGTAATACCGTCAACTTTGTTCACATTAGGTACCTTTGTAATGTAAGACACATTTAAGAGAAATTTGTAAAAACTGTCCTTCACATATTGGACAATGGACTCAAAACTTTTTTTCCCAAAAATATTTGCTTTAAAGCGTTAAGGTTTTGATATTAATGAACGTTCATTACATTCAAGCCATTGCCAAAATGAGTCACTACAAAGTTATCAGCTCCACACAACTCTCTCTGTATTTCTCAGTATAGCTGTGTTCAGAAACTAGTGCAGAAAACCATTATTTTTTTAAATTCCTCTTTTTAAGTCCTTTTTTAAGTCCTGCTTGGCTAGCAGCTGTGTGTAGGAGGGGTCAGGGCGCGATCACGGAAGGCTTGTATCAAGTAGACGTGCCAACAGTTACTTAGAATTCCTCATGGGGGCGACAGAAACTATGCACTATAGTTTTAATTTGTCCCTCACTGTTTGCGACTGAAGTGGTCTGTCACCGTTTTTGTCGTCAGCTTGTCCATCTTCCAAATTATTATTTTTACTCTTTTAACCAGTGGCCAAAAACTTTATTTTGCTCTTTTCATACTTTTTTCTAATTCAGAACAAACTACAAAAAAACTTCTAAAATCACTTCCTTATTATTGGCCTGTGGTGTATACAGCATGAAACGACTTAACAAGCTTTAAGTGTTCAGGAACATTTGTCTACAATGCATCTTTGAACCCTGACACTGAAGTTATGTTTTCTGTTGTATTTAATTGCCTTTAAAGTTCTGATTATGAAAATATGATTATCTTTTAGTAAAATCACACAATCCAACATTTAAAAAAATTCAAAAATGAATAGAACTTTTGTTTGAGAAATTTTAAATGTATCCGGCCACAACATTGATACATAAGGGAACAATATTCTCAGAACTTTCCACTTTCCTCAAAGGATGAAGTCAAACACGGCTCTTTCATTAGGGACCAACAGAACCTGGAGCCAAGTAACTAACACCTTGACACATACATACATACATAAATACACACTCCCTCTCACATACACACGCACACACACACACACACATTAAGAAACAGGCTGTAGAGATAAGAAGAACCAAGGCCTGTACCAAGGGCTATAACTCTCTAGAGGCGAAGCCTCACTGGGCTGCCTTCAGCACTGCCTGGAGCACACAGACCAGAGAGGACCACTGGTGTGTGTGTGTGTGTGTGTGTGTGTATAAGCTTTCGTGTGTGTGTGTGTGCATTCAATTGTGCACAATCATCATTATGCATGAGAATTTGCACACCCTGTGGACCCCTGCATGTATTTCATGCGTGTTTTATGAGTTGTGTGCCCTGAGTGTGCGTACACTGTGTACACACACTGACCACATTTGTTTTATAGAGTTGAGTTATAGCAACATATCTCAACATAAGACATGGCCAATTTCTCAGCTCTTACCATCGCAGCAGGCACCACATTCTCCCACTCAGCATCTGTCAGCTTCTCTCTGATTGGCTGCAGCTCGTCATGCGAAGAGGGAGACGGTGTCTCCTTTGGGCCCTCTCGCTTCCTCGCTGGCCCAGGCCGCATTGTCCTGACCCATCACTTCCTCTTCCTCAGATGGTGGGTGAAAGGGAGGCGTTGCTTGCATGGAAGACATCATTCTCTGAAGGAAAAGAGGAAATGGTTTTACTTTAAATATGTGGCCACAGTTTGTACCGGTGCATTGCCACATGCCATTTAAGGATAGTTTAGTAAGAGGAAAGGAAAGAAAAGAAAAGGAGGACTTAAAAACACTTTCCCAGAGTCAAAAAAAAGCACTTTTCCATACATAAAGTTTAACATTTTTGTATATTAAATGTGTAAAATATACCATTCTCAATGTCTCTTCCATTTTACTGTGAACATAGATTATGGTACTTAGGTACATCAGAGTACGGTATTAATTTGACATTAATTTCCTTACTGTAACTATAAAATAATGCAACTAATACAGTAAACTTACATATACCTGACTTAAATCATATTTTAGTAGTTATTGTTTACTATATATTTATTGTAGGTATGCTTCTTAAGCATGCTTCTTAAAAATGTATTTATTTAATTTTGTGTTTGTGCCTGTGCTGGTTCTTCTGTTTCAGTACATTTTTATTAATTGTATTTTAAGTGCTATCAATTCATAAAAGTGCAATAAAAATGTTAACGTGTACTTTGGTGCATTTTTATTTATTATTTTCACTTTCTGAGGATGTTCTGCAAATAGTTTCAAAATGTTTATAAAAAAGTGTGTTCATACCATTTTTAGGCTATAACTGGATAGACAGATGGACTTTACAATTATCTTAGATGCATCAAACATCAAGCATCATATCCATATGACACTTAATAAACTGTAACCCTTGGTAATGTACACTGTTTGCTTCCATACTTTGTTCCAGCACTTACTGTAATTCTACCAAAAAATGTTGGGTGCTCTTCTTTGAGCATGTCCAATACACACACAGACACACACACACACATACTAAAAGGTGGAGATTTCATAACCTCGCATTTGAATAGTTCATTCAGAACCACAACTTTATTTAAAAAGCAGACACATGATGGCTGATGATGTAATTACAGCTTAATCACACACAAACAATTGAAAGTACATATCATACTTCTGCCTTTTAATCGGACACACTTGTTCTGAGGAACTTTTAATGACTGCAATACATTCCTGCTCAATGTTCTGCCCACACATGCACATTAAGCACATACTGCCATGGGGATAATCTATTAATCTATTAAGCAGCATCAAGGCCACTCATCACCTCAGAGCTGTTAAAAAGAAGCAGACGCCGTACTACTGAGTTTCAGTGGAAAGAAAATCTCTTTTTTATTGTGAGCCTCAGGCTAAGAGAGTCATTAGGCTAATACATCATTTACTGTAATGACTTCCCTTTGTTGCACTATACTTATGAGGACCTTCATTGACCACATTTATTCCTCTTGTGTAGCCTAATCTCAGCCCTAAAATCTTATTTTAAATCTAAACACAAGCCCACTTTAAAGGATTTTCCACCTCATGTTGTTCTTATGCGGCTAATTGGTCATGCTAAGTAATAACACACACACACACACACACACTCAAACAATTCCATAGAGGCAAACACACGCCCACACAAAATCACTAAGTGAACACTGACAAATGCACATACCAGCAGAAAGGACGTCAGACTGTTTTCTTCAGATTCCCCACAACCAGAGCACACCAGTCACCCACGAGCACACACATACACACAACTCCTGTGAAGTAAAACACATTGCAACTTCCGTGTTAGCGGCCAGTAAATCACAGCAGGCTGTCCATCTCTGAAATATGCAGCCTCCTGTGTGCCCTTAGACGTAAATCTGACCCTCGCTCATATGTCTGAAGGGAAAGCTGCAGAGTGCATGCGTCGGGAGGCAGCAAAAAGTGAAAATACATAATTTACAGAGGGAGATGATAAGAGAAAGATAGCAGACTGACACCAAATGTCAATATGAGATGGAATGAGTGAAAGAGGATGAACAGATGGAGAAAATGTGTGGGAAAAAAATCAATAAAGCAGGAAAAGTGTGTGCAAGCAAAGACCCATTCATACATGTGCATCTGGATGTACAGTATATCTGCGTGTGTTGTGTTGTGTTATGTTAAAGAGCTTATCGTGTAGGTTTGACTATCGTAAAGTGATTCTGAGGGTCATGACGTCTGTGCATGTCATGTTTTACTACTTGTGTCAGAATGCAGCTTCCAGTGACTCTGTTATGCAGGTTAAATCAGAGGAGGGCTGGATAGTGTGGCAGCTATGAAAACTGAGACTCACTCTACTCTGACCTGAAGATGTTGGACAACCATTAATAGCACACCCTCGTAATTTACATCACTTTCTTCTGTAGTTTGAAAACCAACTGCCATCCCTGCCTACTTTTCTCTCAAACATGCTCATTGTCAAAAAAAATCTCTTTCTTTAATCATCTTTTTGTAGAATTTCTGCATTACTGTGATTCTGACCAGTACAATGCTCCCGAAGAAATTAGGGAAATACGGTCATTGAAGATGAATCTACCGTTAGCTCACTGTAAATTGGTCCAATTATGGATCAAATGACTGTGTGTATGTGAATGGCTCATCCTGAGGGGAAAAAACACGGGTAGGCATCACTCTGCTCTGAAGAACATTTTAGTGTCTTTTAAAAACTTTATTCACTCTCATCTCAAACAGTCAAAGTTAGCCACTAGCTGGAGAAGAAACTGGAACATTTAGCATCTTATGAACTAGATAATTCCATCAGCTTTTTTTTTTCAGAATTCACCACCAAGACTGCAACAGCTAGTAGACGTCTGCAGCCTGACCTCTGCCAGTTTAGGGAATTCATTTTATTTTATTTTACTTTTCTGACAAAACAATCACAAGCCAGATACCACAATACCACAAACTCATCAGACATAACAATACAGAGTACAATGGGGGGGGGGGGCAGCGGCCAGTTCAATGAATGATAACAAATAGTCACAGTCATTTCTCCTAAAGTCTAAGTTTTATTTATTTTTTTACAGATTTTTACAACTTGCCATCAGAGCCTTGCTCCACCTACTGCATTTGACTGATTGGGATAGTGACACATGTCAACCTGAGGTTTAAATTTTCCAGACCTTCGTTGTTTTACACAACGGTATGAGTACATAAGACTATAAGACCCCGGACAACCAGCAAACAGCAAGTTACTAATCCACAATCAACTCCTGCGATCCACTCTGGAGCGATGAGAGAGCGATGGGGAGCCGGGGAGGGAGAAGGCAGAGGAGAGCCTATATTTAGCTGACAATATTGCTGTTGCTGTGTTTATGAGGGAGCTTAAGACTTAGTTTCTTGGAACTGGTGTCTCATATGGCCAGGAATGCCCAGCCCCATAACTCGCTGCCACTGATATGGTATCATCATGCAACAGTACGGGGGTTTGTTGGTAAGCATGCCACAAGGCCTTTTGTGATTGGTTGGGGCAGGAAAACAGATCTTCTTGCACTCGTCATCAGGCATAGAATCACATTGCCAGTGTTTAGATGACTCCATTGTTTAACTAACATGACAAAGGTTAAGCTCTACCAATTTATTGTTGTGGGATGACTTCAGGAGCTACAGTCTTTTTTTTATCACTTTTCAGTGTTAAGATAAATTGTGAGTATTTTTTTTTTCATTACAGAAAAATGTATTTTCCGTTTTACCACATTACAGCAGATTATAAAATGAATTCTTCACTGTCTCTACTGTTCACATACTCGGTGCTACCTTCAAAAGTTGTAATGTAAAATCATGGGCATGAGGGATGCTACTTTTGATTGATTGATTTTTCTGACTATTGTTAACCAATCATTTGCTGTTAACAGACAAGCAGGCAACTGAGTCCCAGTTCACCCGTCTGTGAGGGTTAGCCGCCGCGATGTTGCTCGAACACATGCAGCCACTTAGCCAGTGTGTCCCCACGTCTCCACCACATTAATTAGTTTAGCTGCAAGGCTATCAGCTGTGTCTCTGTCTGGCATACTCTGTACATAGAAACATACTGTACATAATGTTAAAAAACATGACTTTTGCCTTTACTTTTTTCAACATCAGATGGAAAACAACTGATGATAGAGTGTAAATGAAAAACTACTTTAAATTACATAACTCACTATAACATAGTGTCACAATAAAGTACCAACTATCAAGTATCGCCATAATGGCAAAAACATTCAGATTAGTTTAAACAGGATTTATAGGCACTGTACTAAAAAAGATGAGAAAATATCTATTTGTTTTCATTTCTGAAATGGAAAAAATACTTTGGAAATGTGTGTGTTTTCTTCCCTGGCCACAGGTACCTAATGAGAAGTAAGGAAGAAATTGAGTTATTATAACTAAAGGAACAACCTTCTCCCAATGAGACCAACAAAAGAATGCGTTTGGCTACGAGGAAACACTCTCAGGAAACAGCACTATAATGATAATGTTACACTGATATGTGAAAAACAAGTTGATTTTTCATACACATCACCTTGAGGCTTTCCGAACCTTTCTTTTTCATTTTGTTAGACTTCTAGAAAAACATCAGCTCTTTCCGCTGAAAGCAGCTCTCCTATCTGAAATATTTCTTGGAAAGTGATACTGGTGAGATTGCTTGAAAACTAAACAAAGCACACACTGTTGAGTGAAGAGTTTTAATTTTTCATCTTCCTGCATGTTTTTTTGGTTGGTCATCCCACAAGTCAACATCTCAGTTGAATAAGACTATATATGTTGTATACCTTATGTAATTAATCACAATAAAGGTATGCTCAGCAGTTTTACTTACTGTTCTCTTTGAGCAGGAGTATAAGTCACCTTCCCTCTTTTGTTGCCTACATTCTTACAGCCTTAAGCTCAGAGACACATTCAACAAACAAGCTGTTGCTGCTGGACAGCTAGCTGAGTCCCCTTCTAAAACGTGGACAGTAACTTAGAATCCCTTTGTGGGTGAAAGAAAAAACGAAATCGGGGTCGGAATTTGGCAGCAAAGCGTTGTTCAGATCTGGCCTGGAACCTGGCGACTTGGCAGAAACAATCAGGCATTGTGGAGCGTGGACGGAGGGGGACCTGTGACAGATGAGAGCGGGAGAGAGAGGGCCCCCTTTTAGAAAAACAGTACACAAAGCGCCATTCACAACCCAGGTCCCTTCTGCCACTTGTAGAGCGAGAGAAGGGCTCCGACAAAGGCCTTCGACTCGACCAATTGGGTGTAAAATCTCCAGCCGTCCCAGCTGGATAGAACTTAGGAAGTGGGAAATGCCAAAGAGAAAGAGAGACAAAAAAGAAAGGAGAGAAAAAACAGAAGGAGATAGAAAACTGAAGACTTTCCTTGGAATTGTTTCTCTGTTGCACAGTCCAAAACAAAAATACAATAGAAGAACAGCAAAGGAATCTGAAGGTTTAAATAGAAAAGCAGAGGGGCAACTGTCGCAGCACAACTTGTTTTTGTCAAAGTTGCGATGTTCCTAAATTTCAATTACTTTTTGGAATACCAAACTGAAAATGATGGTCAAAACTACAATAAGAAATTATCCAAGTTGTTATAAATTAAGATTATCCTTTAAAGGTACACTCCAGTAATTTTGTGATGCACTTCCATAAAGTTGAGCAACTCAGAAGAGACAGATTTAAAGTACTAGAGGCCAAGATATACTGACTTTTAGTCTCTTGAATAGGTCAAGCAAAAAAAATGCTGGATCCTACACTTCCCATAATGCAAATTGATAGCCTCTATCATCAGACCCCTTGCCTCCTAAATGCTCAGGTCTTTCAAACCTTATTGCTGCAGTGAAGTTGTTTGGTGGCCATCAGTTAAAGTCTGTGGTTGCACCAGGCAACTCCTAGGTGTGACTACGTAGCAGGGCATTGCTAAAAAGAACATGTGTGCTTAGTTACTTTTCCTGGATCAATAAATGGAAAAAAAGCATAAGACAATAGGCCTAGTAAGAGAACGGTTTCTTAAATCTTGGGTCTGTCTGGACTCTCATTAGATCATCGCAGAGTGCTGCACACAGAGGGCACTGTCATAGGTCAGATATGTGGAATGCGAACACACACACACTGCCCTGTTTTTCTCCCAGAGATTCCCTTGTCCCAGCTCATGCCTGAAATAGAAACGTTCAATAGCAAGGGTCAGTCACCCCCAAACCAGCCCATTTTTTCATTGCCTTAATAGCAAGAATAGCTGTTTTGTTTTCTGAAAGTACAATTCCAATGACATAGACTTCACCGTAAGAGGACTCTGTTGCCAGCAAAGCCGACAAGTAGCTACTCAATTTCAAAATTGTAGGTGCTCATCGCTTTCATCTGAAGGTATTCTCTATCCTTTTCATGACAATGAAGGCGGACTTTGTGTGCGATGGTTAGGTTAGAACAGTGTGTACATCAATCAGCCATCACTACCAAATTCTCAGGTGAACAGAAGTCCTTGAGCGATCAAATGTTTCACTGAAGAGTTCAGTGAGCCTCGTTAGGAAGTATTTACAGCCACAAGGCACTCAGAGGGGATGGGCAGAGGTAGCATTCAGGCAGAGTACAGAGACAAACTGAATTAACTCTTATTGAACTGAGTGATTTCATTCTACAACAGTAACAATATATTGCAGTTGTCATGTGTCATGTATTTAGGTTACTCTTGGCAATGTATAAGCCATGAAGAGACATTGCCATTTGGTTATTTTAATTAAAAATTTCTCAATTTCATTTTTTAAAAGAATGTAAAAACATTAAATGTATTAAAGTTACATACACCATTATAACAATTTAGTCCATTTGGCCAACCCCTAACCATCACATCATCAGTGATGACCAGACAAAGAAAAGAACTCAATATATATCACAGTACCGCCAACGCTGTTTGATTGACACGTGATGCTTAAGAGTTGCAATGCAGATACACCAGTAGGTCATTGGTAGAGCCACATTAAAGTAGACCCCACAGGTAGATGGCACTGAGGAATGGGGATTATTAGCTCGATCGGTAGTAGTAAAAGTATCAGCCTAATCTCCACGGTTAGGATATATTAAAAGGTAAAGCCGTTTGTAAATCTGTATTCAACAATCTTCAAAAAAGCAAAACAACGAGATTGATTGCATTAATGAACAGAAGACCTAATGGAAATCATTTGTCATGTTGCAGAATCGCATAATTAAATAGGAATGTATTCTTCAAATACATCAATGAAACACCAAATGTACTATTCATTGGCATTTACTAACATTTAAAATATGAATATGACGTGAAAACTGAACATTTTATAATCCGTAATATCTCTTCAAATATAATATTGGCAAAACAAATTCCATATTTATTCCATGGAGGAAAAATGTGGAAAGACATTCACTGTATCCAGTATCAACAGAATATATTTTATTACTCACAAACATTGCAATTTAAGGATTTTGTCTCTCATCAGATCAGACACCTGGAGCAAACATGGGGTTTGATGTCTCCATTAGTCCTGCTGATGGAAAATCTCAATCAAGACCAATGATGGAACACTCAAAAACTGATGAATGCGTCATTTGTACAGTGGGCGTAAACACACAACACTATGCTGGGTCTCTGTGTTCAGGGACCCGGACCAAAACCGCAGACCCCAAGAAATCCAGAAGTGCCCTTATTGACCAACACCCTCCCTTGTGTTTGTTATTTTTCCTGGCATGCGAACACACCCCTAGCTAACACAAATACAGTACACATATGCATTTATCTACTTCATGGCAACGATACAGAGTAAACCATTGAAATAAACCATTGAAGACCAAAGTCAACACTCAGTGGCTCAAAAGGACTGTTTGTCCAATACCTCCCGCCCACAGTAGTTAGACGACCTGGTCAGTGTGGACATTTTGTCTATTGATCTTTAAAGTAGAACACATTGTCCAGGTGGCTATGCCATTATATAAACGTAGACTTTGTACAGTACAAAAGCAGAACAAGGCATCTATATATGTATATATACTGTATATATATAAAACAAAAAAATAATTATAGATAGTTGTTATGTCATGTTTTTGACTATTGAAAGCATGTTGCATTTCATGCAAGATGTTTTGTGAGTCCTGGACATTTTAGATTTGGTGTGATTTTGTAATTTTAAGCAAAATTCAAATCACACTCAAAAACCACCCTAAGACTTCTAGCCTGCTGTTTGCAAAATATATTAAATCAGATTACGTATAGCCTTTTTAACATAATCTCTTGCTTGAGGACCAAAGACTCTATCTCTCCATCTATTTGGTTATATGTCCAGTTTAAAACTGGACAGTAAAGACTTAAAGTGTGCACAAGAGGTTTCTAGTGAGTTAACAGTAGAGACAGTTGGATTTATGGACAGAAATATTTCTTTTTCCTCAGCATAACAATGAAAAACCTTTGATCTATATCAACTTAAAGCACAAACAGCATGCCCCACCTTACAGGTGGTAGTCTATTTATCAGCAGAAACAAACTACCACGTCTTCTCACTTTAAGTCACTATCCTTATTATTACACCCTGTTACCTTTGACCTCAAACATGACACTGTGATTTGCAAATAGGCTCGTTACACAAGTTTTAAGCCTTGTGCTTCAATCTCTCCACACAGGTGACAGCAGCTGTAAACAAGGGGAAATCCTATTATTTTAAGAATATAGACCAATCTGTGGATGACCTTTTTCTAAGGATAAAAAAACATGTTTTTGAATTTGTATCTCTGTATATAAAAATATCTCACCCAATATTTGTCCAAACAGAAAATGCAAGTGAATATTTTTTTTTTAAGTACCCTAAGTAAGGCAAATATGTTTACTGTGCTTTACGTCAAAGAAATTAAGCAGATTAAACAATCAAACTGGGTTAAGTTTCATAAGTATCATTGGCAGTAAAGTCTATTTCAGGGTGACATCAACAGTAGAAAGTCATGATAGAAGCCTGTGGCAATACGACAGCTGCCCTCCCACATTTCAGAGTGATTACATTAGCCCTAAGGCTAGCAGCAGAAAAAAAGTGAGCTTCAATAAGTCATTACAGGACTTAAGGGTCTCACCACAGACATCCATGTTTACTGTTTTGCAATGTCACTAATTAATTCAGTTAATGTTGAGCTGATTGGACATGATGGCACAGAGGGACTAAATCTCTCTAAAACACAAATGTATAGAACAATGCT
The DNA here is from genome assembly GCA_026937815.1 of Etheostoma perlongum. NCBI lineage: Eukaryota > Metazoa > Chordata > Actinopteri > Perciformes > Percidae > Etheostoma > Etheostoma perlongum. The sequence goes on along the minus strand of CM049378.1, from coordinate 27,731,405 downwards.
ATTAATTGTTATTTACTGTAATGCCAGTAGATGTTCAGATATGGTGGACTGCAAGGCCTTGCAAGGGACCCAATTAATTAGGGACTGAATTAATAAATACATATTTATACTTTTATTTTAGCAAATTCAAATGATTGGTATATTTGCAAACCTTATTTGTGAATAGCTATGAATGTTAGATTGTATCAGCATAACGGAAAAAAACAAACTAATTTAAAACTTTGACGTAAACAACAGAATTACAATCAAACAAGGAGCTCTAGAGTGTCCACATCATCTCTAAGGGTGTCCAAACAGGTGGCTTTTAGAGCACCCAGGAGGCCCAAAAGCCTGCTAATCCCAGATTAGGACTGACAAGTCGTTTCACTGGATGCTCCCATTGTAATCCCAGTTGCCAGTTTTAACACATCAGGCGTTCATGTGACACCCTTATCCAACACCATAAACTGACATTCTTAAATTCAATGATAGTATAAAATGATGTTTGTATAATTTGACCATGTGAGATATGAAATTCATAATGTCACGGATTTTTATATATATTCCTATATTTTATGACATATGAGTTACAGTACGTATGGCACATGTAACTATTATTGTAAGATTTGGCTAAGGAGGCAGTTGATGTTACTGTGAACTGTTAATAAAAAAATAACTGATGACTACTACAAAGAAAAACAAATAAAAAGCAAATCAGAACTGTGATTATTGCAATCTCCAGTATTTAAAACCTCAAAGAATAAAAAAAAACGCATCTGTTTCTTATCTTCTATAAACGGTATTAATGGTTATGTACACTGTGATGGAATTTAACTTGTATCCATTACTGAGTTTTTTGCTTTTCTCTAACTCTAGACAAGAAAGTCTAATAAAAAAAGCCGAGATGTAAAACAGGAATTTGAGCTTGAACCTGAACACGGTGTGAAGACGGTAAAGAAGAAGTGATGGAGGCAATGCTGAATCAGCTGAATAAAGTTCTCCTCTCCAGGAGCAGTTGTCTTGTTTGGCACTTGGAGGCATGTTAGTGTCCCCTGGCATGTCGAGCTGTCACAATCCTGACTAATCCTTTCCTTTCCAATCCTGTGTCCCCTGGTCTGGCTGCAGCCACTTGTTATAGAGTGTGTGAGTGTGTGTATTTAGCTGTATATGTGCATTATGGGAAACAGGCTGGGAGATTTGAAAGTTATGTGTGAGTGGTTACGATACATCTGATACCATGGACGAGTGGCCTTTATTAAATAAACACATGTCGGGTAGAAATGTTGAAGAGGCAGTTCTGTGGCCAGTTCATACTTGCTGAGAAAAAACGAGCGAGGAAAGTAAATAAGTCACGCTTTATGAACGTATGAACATAAGCAAAACACATGTACAAGAACACATGTACACAGTCCCATTTTTGAGTGTTGGGAGGTGTGAGTGTGTGCTTCGAGGCCAGAAGCTCTTTACTACACAAGGTATCCATTGTCCTTTACTGGCCAACAGAGAATATACATTGTTCATGGCGCACAAGACTTCACTTCAAACCATGTAGGGTGTTAATCCAGCCAATCACAGCTGTTATTCACATGGATTTAAGCCTTTGAATCAGGGCAAATACTGTATATAAGACTCAGGTGGGAATGTTTATTCCAACTTGACTGACGTCAAGAGTGGAAAGTCTGGCTTAGGTGCATCAGGCAAAAAAAACTTTCAAATCAATTATACTGTATTTTGCTGCTCAGTATTATTAATTAAAATTACACAGTGGCCTTTAAAACTGTAGTGAGTCTATAGTACAGATGGTTCATAAAAGCTTTTACATTTGTTGTTCTGAGGGGCTGATGTTGATAGGTCTTTAAAGAGAGAAATATCCTGGCTCGGAGGCGTTTTTGCCGCATGTTTTCAGTTAGTCTGAAATAAATAGGAAAAGAATTGAGCCAAAACAGAGCACCACAAACAGGAACGACAACTAAAGACACGTACTGTAAGTCCCACCATTGCTTCCACCAAAAATCACCACAGGGAATAAATGACAAACTTGAAAAAACGGGTAGATTACTACTTTATGTGAATGTATAAATATCCCATCTTTCTCTCAGTTGTTGGTTGATCTGTGAGTGCAACAGTTACTCGTCCAGCTGTCCTGATTTTTATTGCAGTAAGTATCATATCTTGACAAAACTCTCACGAGACTCACGCAAGAATTTCACAATTGCTGGAAGGGAGCAGCGTTTTTAATAAAGCCTATTTTTTTTCCTACTGCTCCACTGGACGAGGATACCATCGTCCTCTCATTGCTCTCTCTCTCTTTCTCTCTTGTTTCAGCCATTTCTCTCTCCATCGCAGCACTGGGCTTGCAGGCTGTAAATCACAATTAGGGGGTTCATTAGATATAGCTGATTTATTAAGACCCAGGGCTTGTCTCTGGGCCTTTCAGCCATATATTAGCTCACTACAAGAGCTCATACATAGTTATGAGACAAACTGTTTACTGTATGGCTTATAGGGTCATATGCCAATAGACATTAATTATTGAGTAAAACTCCATAGGTTAAATTAATAGCAACCAGATCATAAATCATTTGCATTTGTATGCTGTATATCTTCTTCAATAATGTCTGTACGCAGCACTTTTAACTGCCTATATCCAAACGCACATCTTTTAATAAACGACAAATTGGCAACAGCATAAAAAATCTGTCTGTATTATCAGCCAGTGATCCAGGATTTAAAAGGAAGCCAAGCATTTTGGAGCCTCATCCAAAGGCTTTAACAAACATACTTTGGAGCTGCTTGCCCTCTTGAACGCGCACACATACATTTTGGCTTGTATTCATATCACAGTTTCTCCAGTCTTAAGTGTCCCTGGCTCACACAATACAGCATTGTTTCCCCTGTAAATCAAAGCGCACTAATCGCGCCGCATATCAGCTTCTGTAAACACCGGACCCAGATCAGGTGGTGCATATATGCTTTCATGTGAGTGTGCTATGCAGTATGTGTACAAATACGTCATTTTTTCTGACCTACTCTTCCTGTTCTGCCAAAGTTGTATGATTGAATTTATCAGAAATGCAAAGCAAAAACATCCTGAAACAGGTTTTCCAAAACATCCCTCAACGAACTGGGCCCGCATCCAAAACGATTTGTTTCTTTCTCTCACTTTTTCTCCAACATACCAGCATGCCTGCTCATCCCTTGGCACGTCATGGGCCGGATCATTAAATCTCAAGGGTAACTATAAAAATAGTTCTGGATTAGTCCCAGCTTGAACAGGTGAGCTCCAACTTGTTTAGGCCTATTTATGGTGAGTGTAAAATCCTATTGTTAAGAATAGAGGAGGGTTTACAGACACAGAATAGATGGGAAGAAGAGAGAGAGAGATAGTCTTGTCACCGTCAAACCCTTCCTGTTCTTAATTTAGACACTGATCTGATCAGAGGAGAGAGCAATTAGACCAAGTCTAGTGACATATACATGCCTGTAAAGTGACATAAAGATAAACATCACATATAAAATCTGTCTCAAGGGTGTGTTTTTGCCTTCTTGTAAGCATTTTGTAGTTTATACTATGATTTCCTGAACCTTTTATTAGCCTTTTTATCATATATTTCTCAACTTACAGAGAAGCGTGAACTATAAAGTCCTTTAACAGAATTTAAAACATAAATATCATAACATAAATTCAATCACCAAAATTTGGAAAGCTACAATGTGAGAATTTTACCTTCTGCCGAAGGACTCAGATTTTTTGTTTTTTATCAGGGCTGCATCAATTGATTTTCATTATTCATTATTCATCTGTCAATGAATTATTTTGTCAACTAATCGATAAATCATTTGGGTTATGGAAAGTAGTAGAAAAAAGGTCTCTCCAGCTTGTCCAACCATAAAGTAAAAAAAAAATTCCTTAAACAATAAATACAATTATCTAGTTATACATCAATGCATACAGCAGTTAACAGTAAGTGTAATTAAAGTATACACACACATGCACGCACACAAACACAAACACACACACACACACACACTTTCCTCTGGCAGACTCCTGGTACGTGACTAATTGACGGTGACAGAGAACAAAGGAGAAGATCAGGGGATTGAGTGTGTGTGTCACGTGCCGTGTTACGTTATGTGTATTCTCTGCAGGTGTGTGTGATTCTCTGCAGGTGTGTGCTGCTGATGACAGGCCAGTAGCTGAGGCTGATCAGCTGTTCAGTACTTGGCAGCTTAAGAAAGGGCAGCATGGGTGTGTGCACAAGAGGCTTCTGTGGGAGCCAGCGTAGAGAGTGGGCAGAGAGGTGCTGGGAGCTTCTGTGTGACCTCTGAATCAAACTTGTGGTACCTGTGCCTATTTCGTCTTCCTTTTGAAGATTTAAGTTGCCTTGTGTTGTGCGGGCACAATAAAATTGCCTTATTTACTGTTTGTTTTCTGTCCCGAGTTTATTATTTTAAACTGTCTTCCACCCCTAGATTACTTTGGGTCGTTACAGTTTTTGGGGGCTCGTCCGGGATCTTTTGTTTGCACGGTTTTCATTGTCTGGTTTTTTTTTTTGGGTTGATAGTTTTACATAGCCCTGTGTGCTGTCTCCGTGGCTTTGCTGGTGTGTGATTGTGAAACTGCTTCCTCATTCCAGGTAGGGTAGTGTCCAGCTGGACCTAATCAGCGTTTCCTTCGGGCACTAGTTTATTATTTTGCCTTTTTGTTTTCGGAGTTAATCCTGGACGGAGACTGGGTTCTCCAAGGGGTGCTGGTGAGGTGTGCTCACCATGATGCGTGCGCTAATCATGGTGAGCAAAAACTCTCAGTGCACTGTAAGTTTTTTGCTCACAATGATGTGCATTTCTACCCGTTTCCCTGAGGCCATTCCTTTGCACAAGATAACCACTAAAGCACTGATTAAGATCTTTACGACTTACTGTCTGCCAAAGACTATACAGGCTGATCAGGTAACAAACTTCCTGTCCAGGATTTTCAAGCAGACTCTCCAGTCTCTCATCTCCCACTTGGTGTCCAGTGCTTATCATCTGCAATTGCTGGGTGCTTTTGAGCGCTAGCACCAGACCTTGAAATCTATGCTGAAGAAATACTGTTATGAGACTAGGAATGACTGGGATGAGGGTGTGCCTTTTGTTCTCTTTGCTGTCGATGATGCAAAGCAAGCATAACTAGGGTTTAGCCCAGCAGAGCTAGTGTTCAGACACAATGTGCGTGGCCCATTGAAGGAAAAGCTAGTAAGTGATAACTCTGATGGAAATAACATGTTGGATTTTGTATCTTGCTGTAGAGAACGTCTTTGCTATGCTACACGTTTGGCCAAGGAGTCACTCTCGTCATCTCAGGTCAACATGAAGAGACGTTTTGCCGCTGGTGACAAGGTGTTGGTCTTGCTGCCCACAACTGGCTCTGCTCTTGCCGCCCGGTTCTCAGCTCCGTATGTGGTGGAAGGTAAAGTTTCCAATACGACTATGTTATCCGTACACCTGAGCGTAGACGGAAGACCTGCTTATGCCATATTAACATGCTGAAATCTTTTCATCCCAGAGGGGCTGACCTGAAAGGGCTAGAGACGACCTGGTAGGGGTTTCTTCTCTCGTTGGTACTCAGCCTGAGTTGGAGGCAGACTTGATGACACCCTGTGAAGGTCATCTGTGTGGTAGGCTAGCTAACTCTGAGTTATTGTCTAAACTTAACCTGCAGCTGTCCTATCTCCCCGTGCTTCAAAAACAGGTATTAAAAGATGTACCCTCACGTACCAGTGTGCTGGAGCGCAATATTAACGTGGGTAATGCTGCTTCCATTAAACGGCATGCATACCGCTGTCTGCTCGCTAAAAGGAAGGCCATGAGGAAAGAGGTTAGCTACTTGGTAGAGAATGGTCTTGCCAAGCCCAGCTATAGTCCCTGGAGTTCACAGTGCTTGTTGGCGCCTAAGTCTGATGGTAGTCCTCGCTTCTGTACGGATTTTTGTAAAGTGAATGCTGTTACTGTGTCATATTCATTTCCTTTGCCCCATATGGATGACTGTGTTGACAGGGTTGGACCAGCTGTGTGTATTTCAAATCTTGATCTTCTCAAAGGATACTGGCAGGTTCCTTATACACAGCGGGCTTCTGAAATCTCTGCCTTTGTTACTCCTGATGCATTTATGCAGTACACTGTGATGTCGTTTGGCATGAAGAACGCACCTGTGTATGTATCTGGATGATGTGGTGGTCTACTCCAGTGAGTGGAGGAGTCACATTTCCAGTCTAGAAGCAATATTCCAATGGCTGGCTGATGCCTCGCTTACCCTTAATTTGGCCAAGTGTGAGTTTGGTAAGGCCATTGTCACTTACCTTGGTAAGCAGGTTGGCCAGGGGCAGGTCTGACAACATCTGCACAGCATGGCTGTGTGCAGAAGAGGCTTCTGTGGAAGCCAGCGTAGAAAGTGGGCAGAGAGGTGCCTGTCATTCATGTGACTGGGTAAAACTCCTAAATGTTGACATGCCATGTCAACATTGTCATCAAGACAGATTCAGGTACATTTGCTGAGCAGACAAAAGAGCATACAGTGAGGGCTTTAGTGTAGTAGTGAGAGGAACGTTTTGGATGTGAGAACAGGCCCCTGCTTGATAAACCTGACTGAACATTTACATCCAATCAAAACCAGGCACCGTTATTTATTTACATAATTTTGAATGGAACAATTATTGCTTTGTGGCTTCATGTCATATTAGTAATGAAAGTATTTTTTACTGAAAGTGAAACTAAGCTTCATGAAAATAACCATTTTCATTTCTAAGCCTATTCTAAAAGGTTATTGGGGGAGGAAAAAAGAAGTACTTCATGGTATGAATTACTGCTCAATAGTCCACTTGTTATCTTGTGAGCTTTGAGAAATATCGTGTCATTAGTTTTAGTTGCCCAGCCTTTTTATCAGCGTAGTCTCTAATTGCTCGACGGCTCGGTTGATTTTGAAGCTAACCAGGAGCGATGTCATCCCTCTGCTCTATGGGCCTCATTGGATTAAGTTCGAGCAGGCTTTGTTAAAAGCTGGTGCAAATCTAATCAAGGAAGAGACCTCAATTATGCTAGCATGTACTTAAACTATCAGATCACTAAAAAAGGAGGAGGGGGTCGGCCAGTGTAGGAATGCAATCAGCAGCCATTAAAGCCAGTTAATTTTGGCTGATGGCAGCTTTAAAATGAGGTGCAGGATTTTTACTGTAATGAGCATACTGTAATTATGAGGATGTGATTTTGGTGTTTGGTAGAGAGCTGAATTCAGGGTTGGGAGAATAGCGTGCACAGAAGGGAAGCTACCCACAAGTCCCTCAGGAACAGGTGTTAGCATTGCAGAAGAAACATTTTGCAGAGGTGGAGCTTTGTGTCCCGACCTTCCTTCTTTCTACCGACACAGGCAACATTCACACAAGCTGTTTAAAACCCCTCTGTTTATACCGAAGTGTTAAAGGAAGCCAAACAGCTGAAAATAACCTCTTTGTTCTAGCTATGGCATGTTGAAGAATTTAAAAAGGTGTCAAAGAATTTTGTTTGGAACGAATAATGTGCTGGATGGCCATTATCTAAGGACCAGGTGGCGTCCCCTGTAGCCCTGAGCAAAACAGTTGATATTGACCCTGACCTCTGACCTCCATGAAACATGACAGTTAAAACAGGAAGCAATTATCCTGAAAGTAAGCAAGTCTGGTGTCATTCCTCAACAGGAGGCTGGAAGTCTGAGCATATAACAGTTGTCAGTGGAGAAATGAGAAAGTTGTGAGCATGTACATGTGGAGACACTGACATAGGCATTTTGTCAATAATAAATATATACTGTGTGTGTGTGTATATATAATGTATATATGACACTGTGTCGGTGATTACACACTCACAGTGTGTGCACACATGCAGATACACACAAGCTGGGTTGCTGTCCAACTTTTTTTATTCAGTTGTGAAAGCTGAGTGGAAACTTGTCTAAAAACCTTATACACTATCTATGAAGAAACATTGAGTGTCTTCATCTCAGTTTATGAGTTTAAGATTTGGACATCTGGAAATGTTGAAATGTTAAAATTGTTGCAAAATTTTTGTTCTAAAAAAATGTTTGTTCTAACATATTTTGCAACAATTACTGATTAAAAAATAAATAAAACATTTCAATTGTTTCTGTCCCATGACATGGTACTTTTTGGATGCTTTGCTTAATCCCGTATCTGAAGTCTCTTTCTGTAAAATTTCAGTAATGCTCTCTGCTTTCCCCAGTACGTTCTACACACACGCCAAAGGGTGCCTTTTTCGTAGCATCAGACGCGGACAGCCACGTCCAAACGCCCGTACTTTACGTGTTCGGAGTGAGAACGGGTTGGGTAGATTACACAAAATAACAAACTTACCTAAAGAGGAATTAAACACAACTCATCCCTAACAGTTTACAGTGGCACTGTAAAAAAAAGAAAAATAAACATTTACTTGCACTTCACTTGATATTTTCCCTGCTCTCCTCCAACTTCCATCTTGCCAATACCCAGTGTACTACAGTCCACACTACTGCGTGTCATGTGCTATTTCTGGAGCACCGGCACTGAATCCACTTCTTTTTATCAGAAGGTTAATACTTCATAACAGTTGTCGTGTGAGAAGTCAGTTTTATGTACGGTTAATGAAATATTACATTGACAGGCAGAGGAGGGAAACTGATGAAGACACCCTGACCGCAGGATGTCTCTGAATCGTTTTGATAATCTAGTCTACATCTGTCCATACTTCAACCATCCTCGCACTCACATCAAGTCAAGTTGATTGTTTAAAAGCACATTTAGAGGCAACCGCGGCCTTAAAAAAACATCTTATTCAAGCACCTCAAACAGTGGTGCTCCCTCTTCCTGTCTTCCTACCTGCCAATATTTTTCACTCTTTTCACTTGCCAGCAGATCACACATTTCACCCTCAGAGTAACTGACACCATAATTCCCCCAAAGTATATATATTTCTGCTTATTAAAATGATTGCTGGTTGGAAAACAAAATCACCTGGTAAAATCTTGATCTACATGAAGGAATAATGATTTTTCCTCTCCAACTGTTGACTCATCAAGGCACCCACAGATGCTGCAGTGGAGAAGGCCAGCGGGCTCCAGTTGACAACCAGTTGCACTGGCCACCTCCACGTAGGTGTGCAATGGCCTCCATGTGAAGCAGGGTGTTGCTGAAAAGGAGCATGCATTTCCATAATGTACCCTTCCCCTGGATAAATCAAAGGTTAAAATAGAGATCCAGAGGCTGCTCTCCTCCTTCACCTCCCTCCGTTCTCACTCTGCCTCCTCATCTAGCCTGTGCATTACCTCATAAGAGGAGGATCTGCCTAAAGCCGCAGCGGTCACACAACAGACAAAAGCGCTCATCTCCAGGAAGCCGCTGCTGCTGCCTGTGGTTTTGGAGCGAGGAGAAGAGAGGGGAAAAAGTGACTCAGACCCACGGCTCCTTTCTTCTCTCTGCCGACTTAGGGATAAACGGAGGGATAAAGCACAGGGGGAGATAATATTTAGAGCAGGCCCCATTTCAAGGGCAATAGAAGAGAGAAAGTGGGGTATGAGCTTGGGTGGTTTGGGAAGTAGCCACAAGGGTCGATCTATACTGTTTCTGGCAGAGGTAAGCTACTTGCACTGTGGATTTATGTGTAAGTGGGGAGGAACTGCTGCTGGCCCGGCCCAGCCTTAAAGCTCCGGCCGCTGCTGCTCCACGAGCCTCTTCAAAGCAAACCAGATGGGCCTCAGATGGGATGTTGGTGAGGCATGAGTGTGCAAAACACAAACATGCATGCAAGCACAAACACAAATAAATTGATACAGACACAGCCTGGAAAACAACTAAATACATAACACACAAACATATGTACTTGTCGCACATGTGCTGGTGAGCTGTCGTGCATTAACAAATGTGCTGACTTGAAGTGTGGCCGTAGCTGATCGCTGAAGCTCGGTTCTCTTTTGCCACCATTAAAGATTCCTTACCGCAAACTTGCAAGGCATTCTGTCCATTCTAGATCTAAGTGGACGGTTCATGTGTGTGGACAAATCAGATGAATCAAGCAAATGTCCAAGCTCAAGAAGACATAATAGCTCCCTGTTAACATATGGTTAGGTACTGAGAAACAACACTAAATGCTGTTAGCCGCTGCCCATTAGCAGAGCTGATTTGTGTTATACTGTAACGCAGTGAAGTACACATACAAAGCTGAAGGAAAATGCAAAAGAGGACATTGTGTTTGGGGAAGCCAAACAGGTAACCTCAGTGAGTTCATTAGCTCATTAGCTCATTAGCTTACCACAAATCAGCCCAAAAGCTGCTTGCTGTCCGGTCAATTTTCTAACTCTTTGCAAATGACTGCCATTACAGCAATCATCCGGAACAACAAAGCTCCGCAAATAAGTCTGTCATGAAGCAGTTTGTGCTGTGACGTTGCAGGTTCAGCATGTACTGTATAACTCAGATGAAAATTCCTATATCTGTAAATGCCATGCAGGAGTAAGACACATTAGATGCTCCACACTATGATCTTATTTTCCTTATCGCTAAAGTAATGTTAAATGCGCAAAAAGTGTTGTTAATGGCCACAAGTGAACAATTTCTTTCTGCCATTGACCGACATATTTCGGCTTGTTTTTCCAGCCTCTCAGGAGACAGGGTCGGGGTGGTGGTCCAGCAAGTTTACAGTAGCCTGGCTCTGACTCATGAAAAAAACACGAGTAAAATAAAAGACACTGCATAAACTCTGCTACTGTGTGTTTATTTTAATATAGGTACACCTACATATAGGCCTAAGAGATCCTGTATAAGCTTGTATATTACTATTAGGAATATAGCATACATATGCCAAGGATATATAAATTAAATAAACTTCAGCTAGAGTCCGATTTAATACGGCAACACTGACAGCATCAGTGATGTCTTTCCATTCTGCATTCTTCCTCCAGCCTTCAATTCCAGTTTTTAGGCTGCCAAATAGGACAAATGTTACTGCAAATTAAGCTGAGATATCAGGGTTTTAATCTCCACCTCTAAAAGTGCCGCTTCTTAGCCAGATTACGTCTGGCCATGTCGTAAATACTAGGGGCGAGGCCTCAAAACCGAGAATATATTGGGGCGTGATATTTAAATTACAATTGTTTCCAGCCGCTGCATTTATCAATGTACGACCATTCTTACTCTCTGATTGGTGTGATACGAACGTTTCATGAATCCCTCGTGAAGCCTGTCATAAGATGATTTCTGCGCTCATATCTGCGCTGGTTTCTACGTTAGGTTGATAAATGAGGGCCAGTGTAACCAATACAAACCTTTTGTCAAAAAGACTGATTTTGTGAACTGACCAGTGATGTCAGATCACCTAAAACATTAGTCATAGACACACCCAGCTCCTCTGATCAAAACCATTAGATACAGTATGTACAGTATATGTCAAGGCCTTGACTTTGCAAATCACACGCAGCAGCCACTTCCTTCCAAAGTCTTATGAAACAAAGATGTCCTGTCACGACACAATCTGTACCCTATAAAGACTGTAATTTTGTTAGGAGGGTCCACTTGTCATCTTACCGCCATGTAATTAGATTCAAAAAGCAATTGCATGTTAAAAGACACAAAAATGTGATTTCAAGTTTCCAGATGAACTGATGAGATTTAGGGAGTTTGATGGAATTAAAAGTGGCTTAAGTGGTCCGGTTTTCCCCAATAATGACACCATTCCTTTCTTCAAACGCAGCACAATTAGGCAGAAGAAATGCACCATTGATGCCTGTATTCATTACTGTGATGTTTGTATTATTTTATTCCTATTTTTTAAGTAAAATATAGTCTTCCAAAGCAACCAAAATATCCATCACCAGACAGTACGCCAGTTCTCCATGCTGTTGACTTGTGAACCCTTAAAATGAAGCTATGTCTACTTGTAAAATCTTGTCACGGGTTGCATCAATCAGTGACCCCTTAATAGGGTCTCGACCCCCCTGGATGAGAACCATAGCTCTAGATTGTGATACAAAACGATTTACAGGAGCCATAAATCAAGCCTTTGAAACTGAACTCCTCGACCAAACCAGCAGGACACAGATTATCACCCACACCAGAACACGGACGCTTATCTGTCCAATGTGCGTGTGAGTTGTCAGTGAGGCCACTTGTTGACCCAGCAGTGACATGGCTCAAGGTCCACTAGAGAGGGCCTTAATAAGTATTCTTAAACAGGGGGATTAGCCAGATGGTCGGATCACTCTTTTCTCCAATCTCTCCCATTGTACATTTCATATGTCTCCCGCCTCTGCTGAAGCCATCAAGATCGGCCACTGGGACCTCACCAGCTTAATTTGGGCTAGTGTTACCTACAGCACCATTTGACTCCAGATATAATCTTTATTGCTCACAGAGAGAAAGTCTATTAAAAGGCATACTGTAGGTCCTTGCGCTGAAAGGTTCCTGGAGTGATGCCTGTGAGAGTCAGTAAAAGACCCCTTTCTTCACCCAAGTGAAAGCAGCTATTGAGGGCGCATAGGGCAGAATACTAACTGGAGTGGAGGTCTGCTGTGAAACAAATCAAAAGCGTTCTGTATGTCCCGGTGGAAGGGGAGAGAGGCAGTGGACATGAACAGAGACAGCTAACGTGGACTAACACACACACACACACACACACACACAGTAGACTGCGGCTCTGCTAACAGGCACTGGTGCTGAAGTGTTGCTCCGTTCTGCTTCGAGGAAACAATGATGTGTTCTCTATGAAAGCTTATTATCTGACATTTGGTGGAAGCAATCATCCAAAGTGCCAAATAGTGGCACAACATAAGCTGGAAGCTTTACAGTACAAGGACATAAATGTAATTTGTATCACCCGATTTGGGAAGCTTACAGAAATAAGAGACTTCAACTCCAACAGCCTCTTCTCACTTGTGGATGACTTTAAAATTCATGAACGTCACCTGGGGAAAAAAAGGAAAACAATAGACAAATGATTATTACCATGTTTCACGTAGTATATGTTTATCACCATCAACATCAATTAAAGGGACATTTCATCCAAAAAATGAATGAAAATTGATGAGATATCTGTTACTCAGATTTCCTCCTTTACCCCAATACCAAGGAGATGAAGGTGTTTCCTTTTACAGTCACACTTTTCACTATAACGAGCTTCTACCAAAGAAATAGCAGGTTTTGTTTGTAGAAGGAGATTTCTAGACTTTGAAATGCACCAAAAATGAAATTTCATTCACTTCTATTATTTAGGGAGAGAGACAGAAAACTCATGACATGGCAAGAAAAACCCAAACTATCTGCATGGCTACATGCCACAGTAGGTAAGTGAGAACATGTGTTTGTGTAATTTGGGTGAACCAACCCTGTAAAGGAAGTGTGTGTTGCCTTATGCATCAGGATAAATTTTAATGAACACTGATCAAATTCTTCACATACTGCCAACAAATTGAGGTTTGACAAAGTATGAAAATTTGGATTGAACATTGTTTTTTGGAGCCCTGTGAACGTACTCTTGACCCACCTGAGGTCCCTCTGTACTGGATGTTCAACACAGAACAGAGGTCCTGAGTGGAGTCCACAGCAGAGCCAACAGAGGATCAGTGTGTTTCTCACACAGCTCCTTCACTGCGCAAACAACGCCACACACGCAAAGGCTAACAAATGACAAACAGCGTGATTCTTGAACGAAGCTTTGAAGTCGGAAAAATTGTCCTAACCCACTTAGTGATGCCTGATATTTTCTTTCAAAAATTGATTCCAGTTGAGAGCAAGGGGGGGTATCCCTGTCATCAAATGGACAGCTAATCATTCATGGGCTGCCTGGTTTAAATAGACCACTCTGACTCAGAGAGCTAACCTGGGGTCACCTTGTTATAGCCTCACATGCACAAAAGCACACACTACAAACAGCCATTTGTTAAATATAGGGTCACAGAAAACAAATAATAACATTAAAGAGGTCAGACTGCCGACTGGAGAGCCATAGAGGCACCATGTTTAGGATGGGACCGCCCTGAGTGGGCCCCAAATTAAAAGAGGATGGGAGCTAGTCTTCATTGAGAGTGCGAGGCCGCTAATTAAAGAAAGAAGTGAACTGGATCGGGAGAGACTTAAGGAGAGAGGCTGGGTTCACACAGACAGGCAACGGAACACACCACAGCAGCATTTCTCTGACACTATGCATCATGACGACTCCCCAACACAGCATCTAACTTGTACAAAGAGAGAATTACAAATACGCCTTTGATTCCACAATTTGAGGCTAATAAACACGTCTTTGATTCCACAATTTGAGGCTAATTGAGAACAATGAAGAAAAAAGCAAACACTGGGCATGTATGATCTTTTATTCATGTCTTTAATCAACCAAATGGTTCTCTCTTGGATGCATTTTTCCTCTCAGGGCACAATTAGGGGTAATTCTGACTAAACCAACTCAAAGGCTTGTACACTAAGAATTTCTTGAGAAAATAATAATGATAACAAATAGTAAGCAAAAACACACTTGTGTGAAACACCACACATTTCCATTAGATGCAACTTCTGTCTTTCTGTTTTTTGTAGAAGAAGCGGTTTTACCCAATAAAAGCTGAAAAGACAAGTTCTCGAAAAGCCAACATTTCAATCGAGCACCGCTCACACTCTCTCGCTCTCGCTGACCCGTCTGAACACGTTCCAGATGTCTGCCGAACCAGTTATTCTGTTTCCTCTCTTTTTTTTTGTTTAACCCCCCCCTCTTCCCTCCATTGCTCCGCTCCATACGCCCTGCCACTCATCTGCAGATGGCAGATCTGACACCTGGAGGATCCTGGGTAATCAGAGAGACAGCTGGCTGCCCAGTAGAGGAGAGCTGCAGCAAAACGCACATGCTCTCTCTCTCTCTCTCGCTCTCTCACACACACACACACTCAGCAACAGCCTTGTGTGCAGGAATACACATAAATGAATTCTGCACACACTGACATGTACATAAATGTGAATACTTTATATACACTACTGTATTTAAAGGGGTAATTACCCATTGTTAAAATGTAGAATTAGGGTGTGATCCAGCAGAAGAAGAGGATAACACAATCTTAAATAATAAGATGTTTATCAGTTATTGTAACTATGTTGCACTTATTGAGTGTGTGGCAGAAGGAATATAGATTTCAATACAAGCCCCTCTAGATTGTCATGCTACGTGGGCAAAATAACCTTCTGTGAGTTGCAAAATCCCTACATATTTTCAATAATAAAGCGGAGACAATGGACTTTACTTTACTTTAAGTAGTGTCGGAACATAATTCAGTATTGTCATCTTTTGGTTTTAAGTAAAATAATATCGTCCCAACATGATCATATTGTGCTATTGTTTACATGAATGACCCCAGCAAACTCTAATAAGTAAGTAAGTGATAAAGTAAGCTGTAAAAGTTTTTGTTTTACACATGTAAGTAGTTTTTTGATGTAAAACATACAACACACAAACACAGTTCGTGAACAATACTACTGCTAACACACTATCTAATTGTGTGATTTTGCAAATGTTGTGAGATACGTTCTCGTCCACCTCTGAGGGGAGCTGACATGAGGCACTCAGGCTATATTATCATTCCTGTCTCCTCCAGACAACTGCAGGAAGTAACAGCTACTTTTTTGGCCCAACTGCTGTAAAATGGCGCTTGTTACTCTACCGTTGAGCCAGCGGCAAAAAAAGCACCTGTTTGGAAAAGAAACTTTGCGCAGACCTGCCTTTGGCAAATGCAAAGGTGTGACATTATAGCATTACATACAGTCACAAGAGAGCTAAGAGATATGTTGCACGACAAGGAGATACACTGTATTACATTCAGAGCGATGCCTGCACCTGCACAATGAATGCACACATTCACGCAACAAAATATGCACAGTCCCAAATGTTGTCTTGTTGCAGCTGTCAATGCCACTTGTGCAGAAGCGGACACACTGGAGTAAGAACAATGGAACTCTATGAGACAGAAGCTCTCTCAATGAGCTTAGCACCACATGAGGCTCTGTGCTGCCACTTCCATGTCTGCATCACAGGAAACAAGTATGGTTTCCAACTAATCATATGGGCAATTAAACCAGAATGAGGTTCACTTGACCCATAAACGATGAGTTTATAGCACACGTTGACGGTGAGAGGACCGCTGGCCATGTTGTTACGACCTAGCAATGTTTCTGTTGTTATTTGTCTGTTTTTCTTGCTTGAAAACTTGGGACTTCTGAGTATTCACGCTATCTAATGTTTTTGCCCAAAGCTTGCCTTTGATCAGAGTTGTCAGATATTAATTTAGTTCCCCAAAATATGCTTCTTTAGTACTCATTTGCTTTGATCAATATGTTTTGGAGAAAATACAACCGCTGTCTTGATTACATTTATAGTTTTTCCAAACGGCCACACTCAAAGGTAAAGCATAGAGAGGGGGGAGACCCAATAATCAGTCAAATGGGTGTGATGGCAAACTCCTTCAGACAGTCTTTTTCCAAAGTTTTAATGATGTTGTACTCCAAGGACAGAAACAATTATGGAAATAAAAGGGGAGCTTGAAGTCCAAACCCTGCCTACTTTCTCACCTTCTCACACCTGGTTAGTGTCCCCCACCCCCAATTACGCTGTCGAAGAGGCGCGTGAAGTTGGGTTTTTGGACACTGTTTGACAATCCAACAGGCAAACTGGGTTAACGGACAGATGTCCGAGGATGCACATTGGTGGTGCATATGTGGCACAGAACTTTGAGGTTTTAGGCTGATAAACATAAGACAATATAAAGATTATGTGGTTATGTTGCTAAAAAAAAAAAGAATGGGGCTGCAGATATGCTTGTGGGTGGGCAAACTGCTAGTCAGAACACCTTAATAGGTGGAATGAGGGAAGGGGATGTTTGCATGAGTGAAAAGCCTTTGTGTTCCCTTCACAAAAGACCTGGGTGAACATTAGAGAGGCTTAAGTGGCGACCGTATTCTCTCTCAAGTTGCTGTTAACATGAAATATTGCTAAAGTAAAGGGCAGAAGGGAGGGAGAGGGTTGGTAGGGGCAAGCGCCAGCACATTCATCTAAACCTCCCCCCTCTGCTCACTACCTTTAGGAGATTACATTATGGCGCTCGCCATTGTCCTGCTTCTTCAAGACAAAGCCTGTTCCACTGTGCTAACAGCGCGCCTTGGAAAGATTGTAAAAACAAGAGGTGAATGTCAAAAGCAGAAGTGAATAGGATCTCTCCCTTCTTTTGTCAAGCTGGTAAGGTATGCACAAACACATCGCTGCGTGACAGAGAAGAAAGGAAGGCCTTATGAGAGAAGGAGCAGGAAAAAGTTGGAGCGTCTTTGCATGAAAAGGCCAATACCGTGAGAAGTCGCCTGCCTGACTCCTGGGTCTATAGAAAAGAAGTATTTGGATGAAAGACCCCCAAAACACACAGAAGGCATTACGCTAAAGACAAAACATAAGGCCCTGGAATGATGACCTATGGCTGCAAAGATAAAAAGCTTTTTCTGGAATACAAATCTTTAAGGTTGCAACATGTTTTGTTTTTTGAAAAAAAAATAATTAGTACAAAATAACATATTTATCCAGAAAGTGAATTTTCTTTATTTGCTGCAAAGGGATTTCAGATGTATGAAGACCAGTCCACCACTGCTAAGCTTCCACTATCCCAGCCTGAAGTCAACTTTGTCACGACCCAAACAAGGCTTTAACTGTCAGGGGCAATAATGAGGGGCGACCTCGTCTCCCTCTAATTTACAAGGCCAGCGCCAGCCTGTAATTAATTGCTCCGTGCATAAATGTAAATGAGTCCACTGGGGAAGCAGAGGGAGGAAGAAAAAAAAAACGTCTGTCAGGCCAATATTCCAGCAGGGAGCAATCTGCGAGAGAGGGAAATGATTTAGAGGACAGCGCACAAATCTGCTGCTCTGTAAAACACGGAGAAGCTGAACGTGAGGGGAGGCTCGTCGCGATGGTGGAGGTGGTCGTCAGGAATGGTTATAAAAAAAGAAGGAAAAAACTGTGGTGGCAATAAATTTCAAATGTTTTATTTCAATCTTCTCCTCCCACATATGTCTACAATTTGTATTCATAAGAGAAATCAAACACACAGTTTATCTGATCTGCCAGACCCAAACTCCACCCCACACTGCTCTGACTTGTTGCTGAGAGGAGGCATTTATTTCTAAAGAATTAATGCAAATATTTAATTTCACAGAAACCTTTATCATGATGAAAACATGTATTGAGGATAAAGACTTTTTCCTTTATTTTGCATTTGCACGGCTCTGTTCGAGGCTGAAACAGACTTCTTGCCAGGAAATTCAGCCTGAGTAAGTGATTACAAAAGTCATTGATCTAATATCCTCTATGCTGCATTCTGCAGTCTGTCATTTTATAATGCATAATGCTACTCACACTGTGTTAATCTCAATTTAGAGCTGTTTATAATTTTTAATCTTAAAGTGCTCATAATAGGTTCATAATTGTATTTAGAGGTTGTACCAGAATAGGTTCATGTGGTTTAATTTTTGGAAAACACCGTATTTTTGTTGTACTCCACATTGCTGCAGCTCCTCTTTTCATCCTGTGTGTTGAGCTCTCTGTTTTTGCTACAGAGTGAGACATTTCTATCCCGTCTTTGTTGGGAGTCGCACATGTGCAGTAAGTACTACTAGCTTGTCAGTTGCAGAGCATTATAGATGTATATCTATGGCAGAGCATGAGGGCGTGCCATGCTAGCAGCTAGGCGAGCATTATAACATGTGTTACAAAGTGACGCAACGTTCGTCACAGAAGTAAAGGCTCGACTACAATTCAGTGGTTTGGAGCAGTTTGTGAACCGTGTTTTCTCTGGAAGATGGTAAATTCCTTTGGGGTGGACTTTGGGCTTTTCACTTTGTAAAAATATAAGCACTTTAAATAATCCAAAGACAGTTAATGGAGTTTTTATACTATCGTTGACACGTGTACAAACATTTGCAGCTGGAAATGATTGTGCAGATTTTAATTAGACAAATCACGAAAGTTGTATAAGTATTAATTGGATTGGTACTGACTCTGTTTGTGTGAGTCAAGCAAATCTTGATAGCGATAAGAGGTAATTTTAGGTGTGTTTTTGGATTTTACTTTGACTTTCACTTGTTTTTGAAGTTTCATGTCTGTAGTCATCGCTCTTTGAGTAACAGTGTACTCTCAAGGCTAGCAGAGACCGGGAAAAAACAGCACGCTGCTCCACACACAGGTGAGTTTAGGAGCGAGTCTGTTGAGTTAGCTCCCCCTACCCTCCCTGCTGCACCAACCACTGCTGGGTGATGGAAAATGCTTTAATTACTGTTGATTGTTGACCACTTGTGATTTATCTTGAGAATGTCACCACAGGCACCCAGTTCGTATTATTATAAATGCAAGGGCTTTCATCAGTGCGCCAAAGGCTCAATCCCCATTGTGTTACCTCATTCAGCGGCAGAGATTTGACAGACATTTCTTTAAATGAAAATCTTCGAGATTATTACTTTTAAGACATCGTTCCTTTGAAATTTAAGTGTTTAGGTTATGTGAAATTGGTAAAGTGTTTTGTTCTCTTCAAGCAGATGCACACCATGACTCCCTCCATTATCACCATCATTATGTTGTAACGTATCCTCCACCTCCGAAAGTCATGGAGCTGCACAATGACAAAGAGCACCTTAAAGCAAAGAGAGGCCGGCAGGAGAAATATGTAATCATTTATGGCAGCTACAATAGCGGCTCACATTCATAAATGTCCAGCACCAAAGGCCGCCGCTTAATTCCCTTTGTGTGCGCCATGAACAAACCATTGTGCATTGAAACTTGCAACACACGTGAAAACCACAATGTATGGGTCAAAGTAGTGACACTTAAAGACACACACACACACACACACACACAAACAGCAAGCCCCGTAGCAGCCACAATAGCGTCTTTATGACATAAGCTCCTTTTCACTACAGTGCTTTACAAAGGCAAATGAGATTTTTCCTATAGCAGGCCTCCAGAAATAACAATTGACATCACAGGCCAGCCTACGTATGTTTCCCATATTAAACAGGGAAACACAGTGTAAGCTCCTTGAGAATGAGACTAAACAGCTTGCTGAGGCAGCGATTTTCCTCCTGCAACAG
This sequence comes from Etheostoma perlongum, assembly GCA_026937815.1. Classification (NCBI taxonomy): domain Eukaryota; kingdom Metazoa; phylum Chordata; class Actinopteri; order Perciformes; family Percidae; genus Etheostoma; species Etheostoma perlongum. The sequence continues at coordinate 27,711,276 of CM049378.1, read as the reverse complement.
CAGGCCCTCCTACAGGGAACCATCGACTTGAGGGACTGTGGCAAAGGGCCATTTTATTCTGTTACACACTGGCTGCGGGCCAAAAAAAATGAACTACCTCTAATAATACAGTAGTACGATTGACCTTGTTGGTTTCAATGCAGTATCATCTCAGGCTGAACGGTAAAACAAAGTTTTCTCCCAAAACCAACAGTTCACATTAGACACATGAAATAGCCCAACAGGTGGGCTCCATGAGGAGTGTGATTCTCTTCAGATGGCTCACACAAGAGCATGCACACACAGTACTGCTACCATTGCCAGTAAGTGTATCTTAACTACTCTTGTATTGTACCTACTGGCGCAAATGTCAGCAGGCCGTCGGGTCTACCATCTAAAGTGGATTACGTGGCGGAAACCTGAGGTCTGAGCCCAGTCAGCTTGATACTCGAGCCAGTGCCACTCCTCTGCACAACCCGTCATCACTGAACCCCACACTGCACACTTCTGCTAATCCAACAGCGTGTATGGAACATACTATGTAAAAAATAGACATAAGCCAGAAGCGTGTCAGGAGCATATCTCTTATGAATACGTTCCCAGGCACTGCATAGCCCTGGGAACTGCATGACACAAGGAATGAACCTGATGTGTGCATCTCACAAAGTCTTTCTTGCTTTCAGAGCTGTCCATCAAGCGGGACGTTTCTATTCTGAGCCACACAGTAGATCGCCAGCTCCCTCTCTCTCTCTCTCTCTCTCTCTCTCTCTCTCTCTCTCTCTCTCTCTCTCTCTCTCTCTCTTTTTTTTTCACTGTTGCCTCTATCTCTCCACTGCGAGCCAAAACACTCACCACCATCTCATGATGACAACGGCTCGATTAAAGACTTCTTCAAGGACTGGAAACCATGGCAACGCCCTGCGTAGACAAGCTGGACGACGACCAATTGGATCTGGGCTCTGGTGGGTGGGACCACGCTATATTGGCCCTCACTACTTTACCACAGGGTCATTTTGGAGGCCTCGCACGCCGAAACCCTGCTGCCACGCCCCATTACTCCAAACCACTACGAGTGGTAAAGTGAAGGTTAGCCAGCCTGCTTTTAGAGGAGGGTGACGCTTCTAAAGATGGGAGGAGCAGAGTCAAACTGTAAAAACAAAGTAAATACAAGCTCAAAGTACAATCATGCCAGGCTCGTTTGGCAGTTGTTTGAAATCTGAAAAAAATTATCTTAAAATTGCAATGCGAGCTGCAGTCTGAGCATTGCTGCAGGGCACGCTGTTGGGTTCACGTCTGCTCAAAATAACCACTGCTGACTAACCTCTAGCAGCACACCCAAAGCATCAGCATATTTACTTTGTCACCTATATATTCAGACCCACCCCCATCGTCTCTATGTATTTTTCCTCCTTCATCGGGACACATTCTTCCACAGACGCCATGTTTCTACTGTGGAAACCCTTTGATGAGCTCTATATCGCGCCCTTGAGGACTGGCGTTTGTGATATCCACCGATGCGTAAAAGTGCCCGTTCAGTAGGTGTAGGGAAACAATTGAAAATTGTATGTATTGTGAATTTGTTTCCGACAATTTTGAAAATGGTTTCTTTTCCCTAGAATCAATTTTTTTTTTTTTACTAATGATTCACCTAAATATTTTCTGTTTACACGGTACAGCTGACCGGAAGCAGAACATGCAGAATATACATGTTATGTACTTCTTTACAAATGAAATAAATGTCAAGACTGAGTGACTGACTGCACATTCTTTTTTATAGAAAACAATTAGTTTTTAGAAATGTCTCATGTCTCACTTTAGTTTTTGTTAACGGGGGGGAGGAGGAGGGAATCGTAATACTCAATACTATCACATCGCTATACCTCTAGAATCGTAATGAACAAAAAGCATATGGTCCCAGCCCTAACATTCTGGATGTGTGTGCCAGCTGGGCCAGGGGTTGACATTTGAGTTCACGTACTTGCAACATACGAATATCCGAGCTTCGGCTGCTTCAATTCAGACAAGTTGTTTTGTAATCTGTCCCTCACAAGTCCTCTAACTTTTTAAATTCTAATTAGCTGACAATCTTTAATTGCTGGAGTACCCCTTTAAATGGTACCTTGGTATGTTTTTGTTCACCATTATGCTTGCATTCTTACATCAAACATAACATAATTACTTGTCCCCCAGACAATTATCATTGTGAAGGCTACACAGACTCCTTTCCTATCCGGGCTGTTATATCTTCCAAATACAAATTACATATCTAACCTTGTTTACACAATGCACCAATATCAATTAATTGAGTCAACTACAAAAGAAGGCAGCGTCATGTCCCCTTTTGTAAATTTGGAGCTAAGAAAGCTATGTGGGACTGTGCGTTCGGCTCATGACATGTGTTGTGTATGTGTGTGTGTTTTGGAGCAGCAGGAGGTCTTTTCCTCCCCACAAACACTTTTTATCTTTCCCATCCTTGAAGAAGCCTGTCGTGTTGTGCTACTGTGGCTCTGGGAAACAACTTGTGTGCAAAATATTTGTCAACTGCAGATTAAAGTGAGAAATGGGGAACAAATTCACAGCATAGCGCCTGAGAGTGATTCGTGCAACAGTAACAAGAAATAAGCTTTCATCCAAAGGCAAATAATTTCTTCTGTTTGTTTTAACCTGCAAGGGAGTGCTGGAGGGGTGGGGTTTATGGGTCATAACAATTTGTTTTTTGAATCACACAAAAGATGAGTAAATGTATCTTCAAACACTTTCCTCCAATTGTCAAAACATTCAGGCACTTATAGGTGCAACCCCACCCATCTGGTTGTTAGGCAGGACAGAACAACCCAGGAGATATTTGCTAATAACACCCACTGTCCCATACTGGCTCCCTGCATTGTTAAGCATACAAAGGTTGTTATTGAAGTTGTGAGTCATCTTAGGACATTTACTTGGAACATAGTCTCGTATTAACAGATCTTCTTCCACTAAGCTGTGGAGGACCGCCTTCCTAGTCCACACAGCATTCCGGGATGGGAGGAAAAAATGGGCTCTGGTTCATTGGCATTTTTTTAAACCAATCACAATTGTCATGGGCGGTGCTAAGCAATTGACGGAGCAACGGTGCCGCTGCAAAATAGCCTCTGGAAGGAGCTTGTTTTGGTGCTTGTATACGTTCAAAAGTTGTTTTAGTCAGGTGACCAGATAGCTCAGTTGGTAGAGCGGGTGCCCATATGTGGGGGGGAAGTATTCCTCAATGCAGTGGACCAGGGTTCAATTCCAACCTGTGGCCCTTTGCAACATGTCTCTCTCCTGTTTCACATCTTCTGTTTTCTTATAAAAATGAAGGCTAAAAATAATAATAATTTACAAAAAAAAGTTCTTTTAGTCATGCAACAGAAAACTCAGATTGAACAGATAGTCTGGCTAGCTGTCTGGATTTACCCTGCAGAGACCTGAGGAGCAGTTAACCATAGTCCTCATAAAAAATGTCCTTAAAAACACAAAGAAAGAGGAATGTAATGGACATCCGGTCGGAAATAAGGAACATCCGGCGAAAATTTAGTTCAGAATCATTTAGTAACAAAATCATTTGTGTAGCGTTAAGGACAAAACCCGGCAAACACATCGGTATTAAAAGACAGGGACAAAAATTAAAAAACAGGGAGAGACAGAAGTGGAAGGAGGAGAAAAAAACTAAAGCTCTACAAGCGCCTGGACATACAGACATGCTCACATGTGATTCCTCTTTTCTGTTAAATCATCAGGAGCATTGGAATTGCCAAAGCATCTGCTGCTGTCCAAGGCCACATCCACTGACTGACAGATCACCGATGTCAGTCACCTGGTCACCCTATAATGGTCTTGTTTTTAAATACTAAAACTCTGCGATTTGATTGGCTGAAACCAAAAAGGCTGGCCACAACACTTATTATTTTGGAATTGATGTCCACGTATTAGAATCAACTATGGTGGACATTTTTCCAGGAGTCCTTTTAGTTCTGGCTGCTGCTCCTGGCGAAGCTGAGACGTCCGTCAAGTGCAACAGAGAAGGAAAAAAAACAGTCTGAATTATGTGTTCTTTTTTTTCGATGATTCGGCTTTCTTAAAGGGAAATAATAAGTTACAATGATGGGATTTCCATGAGCAGCAATGAACAATAACTTTAATCTATTTTGCAAGCAACCTCCGAGAATCTAAAATCTTTTTTTCCTTTAGGGGAAAATAATTTTGTCTAAGGTCAACATGCAGCATTCAGATCGAGAGAATAATGTCAACATTTGGCAAACCATGTACGTTCTATCTTAATTTTATTTTTTGTTTTAGACACAAAGCCTTCATTTGACTTTTCAGCCTATCAGTTAAACCGGGTGTTGTTTTTTTTCCATGAATGTTTACCTTTGGAACTGTTTTTAATAAAGTAAGTCCTTGTTTGACCACTTCAGTCTTTGCACTCACTGGTCTTATACATAACTGGGTTCAGTTTCATAAAGCACCTTAACTCTTTATTCCACCACAAAAGACACTTTTTTATAGTATAATTTTAAAACCATATGATTTCTGTGTCCTATTCTAAAAAGTGATCTTTTTGGGACAGTTCAGTGTGTCGGATCCATCTGAAAATGTTTACTGAGAGCTTGAAATACTGATCGACCAAATACAAAATAAAGTCATTTTGCTGCTCCTCATTTAGTTTTTCTATACAAGTCAAAAGTCAAAATGATCTCTCAGGATGCAGGAACAAGCCTCAACCAGACTTCCCAAAAGTACTTAAGCATTATTATGTCCATATATGACTAGCTGGTTTTGTTCAGCGCATTCCAGGAATTATTTCACGTTACTTCATTTACGGCGTTCCTACATTTGCAGAGATGATTTTCAACAGCCCAGAGAGACAGCGGCCCTGTGTGATGTGCTGCTGGAGAGTGTCATGGTGAGTTTTTCCACTTGAGAAAAAGTGAGAGAGCCGAGAGAATGATGCTGCCGTTTGCCATGCCAAGTTGTTCACAAATGGCAAAACAAGCAGGAAAACAGAAGAAAAAAAAGCAACATTCATAGCTGATAATCACAATCTAAGAAAGAAGTGCCTTCAGTTCAGTGTGGATTTATATAAGCCACCCCTTGTTATTTTCTCTCTAGGCGGGACGCCAGCTTTGTGACTGTGTTAACACTGCAGCAGTCATTTGTCAAAGCCTCTTGTTTAAAACCATAGATTTATAATGTTAGTCAATCCTTTGCAGGTACATAATAGCCATTGTCCCTGTTGCAGTTGTCAGACAACGATGACGCGCACCCTGATGCCTAAAGAAATAAGAGCCAGAGAGAGAAAGGAGCAGAGGAAGAGGATGAACTTTGTGAACTTGAGCTGCTCTGGGATCTGTGGATCCCAAAAATATGAGCTGCTCTGAACATGACGAGGACACGGCCAGGATGCTGAACAAAGATGTCGCCTAAATGCTGTGTGTTAAGATGTGAAATAAAGAGGAAGAAAGAGCGAGTGTGTGTCTGTGTGGAGGGAATGCCATTGTCCTTAGGGGCTTGTACAGTATGTCAGGTAAGGTCTTATTCGGAGTTTTGAAATTGGATGGTGAGAAGCAGGTGCTGGAGGATCAGCGGCAGAGAGGAAAGGTTAGCCCCGCTATTGAAAGAGACGAGAGAGGAGAATAAACACGGCCCCTCGTTATTCTCCGCTCTGGGGGGAAAATGAGGAAGCTGTTTCCAAGGTTATGTGGTGGTGGAGAACAGAGGAGGGATCCACAGAGAAATATGCCCACCCAGCAGGGCACACAGACTTACACACACACACACACACACACACACACACAACACATACATACATACATGAAGGTGCATAGATACACATGACAAGGACACATCACAAGATAAACAGAGAAATTCTTTTGTATTATACACGCCTAACTGTGCACAAGGGTAAGCATGTAAGGGTAGTCTCATGCACACACACACACACACACACACACACACACACACCCTAAGCATGGATTGTGGTGGGCAAACGTATGGGCATCTGCCAGCATGTATCAAGTCCTCTCCGGGGCCTCAACCTTTCTTTTTCAGCAACAACACTGCAATTTGGGTGTGCCGTTGAGCCAGAGATAAGTATAGGTTGGCTAATATGCACTTAGGACCCGGGGAGAAATACTTAGGATTAAATGTTTAATTTGTGTTTGTACAACGCATGTCCAATTTAGGGGCTGGTGTCTTTTTCAAAGAACCTAACAACAAATAATTAGGACTCCAAAATGATGGAGCAATGTTTTTTTCCAATGAAGGTGAACAAGATCTTCAAAAAAGCAAATGTGGAAACATTGAAATTTGCAACACCATGGTCAGATGGAAGATGGGCGTGCAGCTCTATAAACAGTAAAGCTAAAGGGTTAAGACATGAGGACGTGTCCTAAAATTGAAATTAGCTATGACGCCTTTTGCATATCAGGGTGTTGTCGATGTCTTGTAAATGGCAAACTCGCAGTCCCAATCTATAAAAATTCAGAGCATTCCTCCACCTCCTCTCTTCAATCTCTTCATCTCACCCTCTCTCTCAGCCGTCAAATCTCTTTCTTTTTAGTCTCTCCAGCTGCTTGTGCCATCTCTCTGCCAGTTGAGAGTCCCTCTGGGCCACAACAGAGGAAAAGGCCTCCCAGAATCCACCAAATACATGTGACTTTTTAGAAAAACAACTGAGCAATGGATGGATTTCTAAATACAAGAATTAGATCCTGAAGTTGGCTTTGCATTACATTAGCAGCGAGGTGTACATTTACAGGGCTTATAATTGAAACAAAGAAAAATAAATTTATATTTTCAGAGTGGAATAATGACAGTGATTTTGAATAACAGTTCAACTGCTGATGCTTGAAAAGAACATAAGCCCACTTTGTGTGTGTGTGTGTGTGTGGGTGTGGGTGTCTGTGTGTCTGTGTCTGTGTGTCTGTGTGTGTGTGTGTGTGAGAGAGAGAGAAAATTGTATTGTCTATATCAAATGAAAATCTGAAAATTAAACTAAAAAACTTTTTCTGTGAGGCAACAGGCCTCACAGAAAATTAACTAGCACGTGATAAAATATAAAATAGATATATTATTCACAGAATGTAACCTGATATTTTACCAAATTAAACTATTTTCATCTTGTAAATTATTTATATTATATCACAGGCGGGGAATCATTCAAATGTGCCACAGAAACGAGGGGCATTTTACGCACGGTTCATGATAGAGATGTCATGTTGCTGACAGGCTGCACTGGACCACACAGTGACCGGCCGCTGTATTCAGCCTGGTCCGCCAGTTGTCAGCGCGGATTCCCACAGAAGAAGAAAGAGAAAAAGAAAAGAAAAAACTGCAGGTCTCCCTCAGACAGCGGAGAGAGCTTAACCATGCAGCCCGGGACAATATGTGCTGAATTGGCAGCCTATATATAAGTCTGCCATTTGGACACTCTAATGCCACTTTACCTTATGAGGGAACTTCAACCCGCAGCACCTGCTCAAAACAAAATGCCATAGGAGATCAACTTCGGTCCCCCCTCCGCTCGGATTGTTTTTCAGACAGACACTCTCACTTACAAGAGAGGGGGGTTGCTGCTCTATAAATTGTTCTGCAAGGGTCCAAACAATTACACAACTTGTTGGAAATTGTGATTTACTGCAGGCGGGTGTGGGCAGGTCCAAATTGGCTACCGGAGGCTCTGTCAAGCCGGGCAATTATAACTCTGAATTGAGGAGTGATTTGATGTGCAAACAAACATGTGGATGCGTTAAACAATTAGAGCTGACGCTGGGAAATTGCGTAAAACTCCGAATATGACAAGCGGTTAAGATAAAGCTTCACGAATCTCAGAAACAATGGCGCGTTTCCTTTTTAGCAGTTTTCAGACTCTTTTTTTCTCTCTTTCGCTCTGTTTCTCTAAAAGCTCCTTATCAGCATGCGAGCAGCGGCTTATCTGAGAGGTGTAGTGTGGCTCTAAATATGGGGGAACACCCTGAAAGGACTCTATCAGTCTTTTCCAGGCCGTTGTCGTGCGCCTTGTCCTCCTGTACCCTCTGTCACATCCTCACCGTGAACTCGGGGCAAATTTACTCTCACACATGCAGGATTGATGATTGTCCGAGCTGCAGACTCTTCACTCCGGACAAAAAAAATCTGTCCCTGCATGCATGGCTCAAGTTCACACCCGCAAAGTTATAACTTCAGACATAACCAGCGCTGTCACTCTATTAGGCTGCACAACTGGCAAGTGGAATTGACACTTTTTTAGCACCCGTTAACACGCACGTTCCAAACTTGTAACGATCTAACATAAAAAAAAGACAATGATCGCATTGGAAATAAAAGGGGAAAAAAAAAGAAACTCACAGATTGATTTCTCAACTCTCTCGGCGTGCTGGGACACTGTCTTGTTCTTCCTCGGTATTGTCTCCCAATGAATCTGTGTTAGGGCTCCGAGTCTATTTTAATTTATGACTCACGCATTCTTGTAGGGTCAGACGCCTGTGACCTCCGGGAGGGAAAGTTAACTTTGGCCCTAAAGACGCCCCACTTTTTCTCCCCATCCAGAGTATATTTATATCTATTATATTCCAGTACTTGTGCAGAAAACACAAGGCACCACCGATCCGAAATGTGCGTCTGTAGAGGTGCCGTGGAGCCGGGGACGCGCACAGCCCGTACGGCAGAGCGTTCACGATTGTGGACAGAAGGCTACCGCTGTGTGGCCGAAGAGGAAACTACTGAAAGTATCTTCCCTCAGACTCCAGTGGGTCTGAATGGGATGACTTTAGGAGTCCTCGGATTTCTTGAAACTAAATTACAAAAGTGCTTTAAAAAAATCTAACTTCAGTAGCTCTTAACAAGTCTTTAATTTGTTGTAAGCGATTTTATGCAAAGCTTTTGTTTTTTGCGCATGGTGCTTCAGAGACTCTTTTTTAAATGTCTCTTAATGTGTTTCGAGCCTATAGGACCATGTTCTGGTGCTACAGAACCGCTGAACCATTTCTGTTAATAGCATGCAAGACAGCAGGGCTGGAGTGGACAGTGCGTAAACTGAAGTTGTAGCCTCTGCCTTACTTGCAAAATAGAGTTGCATCTCTTATGGCTGAAATCAAGCTTGAATTTAATTTTGGAGCTAACACCTTACAGCTACTCGGAGAAAAAAGATAGACATGCACTGGTTGACATTTGGAAGTCATGCACTTTTGCTTTTTTCTGTGAGGTTTGTATGAGCACAGATTTATAGATTAGTTATCTATAGATATAGATATAGATATAGATTTATTTCGTCATCGCCAGCTCTAAGATGAGTCTCAGTGGATGACAGTGGTGCAAAGTGACAACCATCTGACAACCTCACGGTTCTATTGTGCTTATTATAAGCTTAATATTGGATATTATAAGGGAAACCCAATATTTCTAATAATCTGTATTCGTGTCATAGAGTACAACTAAACAACATAACAATAACATAATAATTGACATTCAACTTGTAATAGTGGTTATTATAATTGGTTATTGTTTTATCATGAACTTTGTTACTTTAATGTTAAATAATAATAATAATACATTTATCTTGATTTTTTTTTAGAATTGGTGTCATTTTGAATAAGTTATAAGAATAGTGTGAGTGTTTATCCACAACACCTTAATATGAAATATTTAAAAAACAAATAAATGAGTGAAATGAAAAAAATAAAATAAAGTAAGAAGTGTTATGTGAGTTAGTTTTTGGAGGTTATGTAGGGTCGAGCGAGTCTAATCACGGCTCAACTTCAGGTTTAAAGACAGTGATGCAGAAAGTGAATGTGCTGCTGTCATCGCTGTTTGTTGTGAGGCAGATAAGCACCGTGCGCACAGACGTTCAAAACAAGCAGCCCAGAGAGCACGAGCCGGTCCACACTGACGCAACAGGACTTCTCTTACCTGGATTCACTTATTCGGCATTCGCTGCGTGTTCCTGGTTAAACTGGAGGATTGTTATGGGGCGATGGTAAAGAGTTTCAGCGTTGAGACTAAAACAAGAGCACTCAGTTCAAACAGCCTTCCAATCCCGTGCGTAAAGTCACCATCGCTGGAGCGTGTCTGGGACTTTGGTAACTCCTCTGTTTGTGCTCCGTGGAGGATCACAAAGTAGAAGAAAACACCTGGGCGTTGTCGTCAGAAGTGAGAATAAGGAAGATCTTTTTAAAAAAAAAAGTATTTGAAGTTATTTCCCGTCCGGCACTATGTGGAGGTTAAGTGAGAGTGTAGGGTAAAGAGGCAGAGGCAGGATAACCCCTCCTCTCTCTCTCTCTCTCTCTCTCTCTCTCCTTCGCTCTCCCTCACTCTCTCTCAGTCGGTCTCCGTGTGTCTCTGTCTCACTTTCTTCAAGTGTTTTGTTCATTAATGTAAACCAGCTTACATTTGATTAGGTTCCCCTATTCCTCATTTTAACTTTTGCGCTCATCTACCTCCCTTTCTCTTTAGGCTACATGCACGCGCGTCTGTGTGTGTGTGTGTGTATATGCGTGCGCGTAGCCTACTGCTCACCTGCTCTTGGCGACCACTTGAACACAAATTGAATAAATTAAATGAAATACTTTTATTGCTCTTATTTGACTGTGGCCACATTTTTCTCACCAACATTTTCTGTTCCAGAAGAATTGAAAAACGCATGTTAATGAACAAAATAGCGTATTCGTGGACAGTTTAAGCAACAAGGCCAAATGTAAAGCAAGTTTTTCTTTGTGCTGATATTTTGCATATGTAATTGGGAAGCGTCTCACTAGTGGTCGTTTAAGAAGATTAAGATCAAGTCTGTGATGGAAAAAGAGCCTAAATCTCCTCTTTTTGAAAATGTCCTGACGCATCTTAGCTGAAGGACACCTGATATTGTAAAGTCTTAAAAGTTTGATTGTTCTTCATTTTGTTTAGGAAAAAAAAGTCAGTGTACTGAAAATATTGAATGAAGGTGTCTGGGCTCACCTATATTAAGTATATAAAACGCGTTTATCTTATTAAATGGGATTACAAGCCCCCAAAACGTCTCGTTGTAATGTTAGTGTCCTGTCGGAGGTGTGAGCGCCTCTGGGCTGTTTCTTTATTACTCTTACGCCACCTTTTGGCGGTTTGAATGCAGGTCACCCAGTAGAGGGTTCATTTTACACTGTGCATGTCCATGACCCCTCAAAGTGACAGCTTTTGGAAATAGATAAATGAAATTAAATGAGAATAGGCTGTAGAAAAGCAACACATCCAGCCGCAAGATGTGATTTAATTATGCTCCAAATTGAAATGATGGTGCCATGCAGGCTATTGGATCCGCCACTGAGATATAATATCGGAATTCCAGCATAAGAAGATCCTCAGTTGAAGTATTTAGTTGCAATAATGTGCATTCCTCTAAAACCAAACTCAATCTAGCCTTTGGAGAAAACACATGGTTAGTTCCATCACAAACATCTTTAATTGCTTCAGAGATGGTCATTGTGTTTAAAATCACAGATGATTAAATTCCCTGTAGCCCCCTTATAATTGCCTCTTGACGTTTACAAGGACAGTCGAACATTGGCCAAATTAAGATTTGTATTATAGGCCAATTGTCTGTTTGTTTTTTTAATATAGCCTTCTTGCTGAACGACACAAGGACATCTCTAACGTACTAAAACGCCTAACTCCTATTAATAAAAAAACATATATAATCCCCTTGTTTGTGGTTTGCTAGAAGTAGTTTTCCTGTTTTCCTTCGACACTTCTAAGGACATCTCTGTACTTTGACGTCGTGATGTGATCACAATTGTTTTATTGTGCTGACCTCACTGTGGAAATCTGCAGATTTTGCCTGGATCCAGCCAAATCTAAATGTATCTTATCTATCAATTCAATATTAGCTACTCTCGTTCAATCTGCTATATAATTACGTTAGTGGCAGGCAGTCTCGCTAACTGATTTTCTCGCTTAGTGCATTTGATTAACCAGTTATCTGTTTTAAGTGTGTAGTAACACAATCCACCGGTGACTGGCAGCAAAGAGCTGCCGTAACCGACTGCGACATAAACGAAGAAGAAGACGGAACCGGAAGTGGCGACACGGAGGATTGTTGACAAATCCAGCTAGCCTTTGCTAGGTGGTATGATATTCTGTTGACTTTTACTAAAGCTTTCGTTCAAAATGACTTCTCCAGAGAACAGGCATGGATCAAAACGACCAGCATCTCCAAGTGACGTGAGTAAATTAAGAAAAACTGGGCATAACCCGTAGTAGGTGAAAGCTATAGCATGCCTAGCTAGCTAGACATGTTTAGCATTCCATTAGCATGTTTGCTAACGCTATTATTGGAAACCTGTATCGTGAAACCTGAACACGTTTTTGTTTGCAGTCGGGCGAAGTTTACTCACCACTGTAGGTGGAGTTGAAACTTTATTGGATAAAACGTTTCATGCATTGTGCTATTTTGTATCAAACGGGATTTAGGTAAACGGGGCCTGGGTAAATATGTAGTAGTCTTTGACAATGTTTAGTTGAAAATAGAGGGTCTCTTGACTGGCGGTGTTGTACCCGGCGAAGGAGTTAACGTTACTGACAGCACTATCTTCTTTTTAAATTTACCACTAACGTTTTTATTCTCAATTGTAAATAAATTGCATTAAAGCAAATGGTGGGCAGCGGCACTAATATGGAAAAAAAGAACAAAAATGTTGACAGGTACGCTATAGTAAAAAGCATCCTTAATGATTTGTTGAGTGGGTCCTTGAACATTTCCAGAATAGAAAACCTGCCTGACCCCCCCCCCCTTTCTTTTTTCTTTTTCTTTAACTACTCTGTGTTGGAATTATCTAATTATAAATACATATCTATTTGTGTGGCTACATTATGCCAGTATTTTAGGAACAAAAGCTGTTTGTTTTCTCTCAGAACACAGCGGGCATAACTTCAATGAATCATGTTATGTGGCCCTAGGTAGTCACATTACTTCAAATCTAGTTAACAGTTATGTGATTTAGGTTGTTAGGTTATGAACTTTTAAGCTTTTCTTTTTCCTGTCATTTTTACAATCCTGAATGTGTGCATATGCAATACTTAGACAAAAGGCTCACTCCAACACTTAGAGTAGACCAACAAAATCCCAACAGAGAATTCTGGTTAAAAAGGTTCATTCAAAGGTGCCACTCATTCCACCCGATTTGTATGAGCCTTCAGAGAGGAAAGAAACAGCTTGCACTGTTGGTTAGAATACAGCCTCTAGAAGTGCTTTGTAAAAACAGTCATGGTGTAAATTATGTGATTATTATCATCCGTACCATCATGTTATGTGTTTTATGGAAGTCTGATCTTGTTGAGTGCATGAATACACATGATAACAATGTTTTGCCTCGACAGGATGGGCCAACCCAGTGGGCATCAGCTGACCTGGGAAGCAATGAAAGGAAGCAAAAGTTTTTACGTTTGATGGGCGCTAGCAAGGTTTGTTTCACTTGTTATCATTTCACTATACTTCCAGTTCACTTCATTATAGGCCTGTAGTGCATATCATAAAGATAAAAGACAGCATATGTGCCTCGTTTAGCTTAGCATTGTCACTCTATAACCTTCAGAAAAGTTCAAACTGATATAAAATAGGATTGTTTCTGTTTTCCAGAAAGAACCCACCGGACGCCTCGTCATTGGCGACCACAAGTCGACATCCCACTTCCGCAGTGGTAAGCGTCTTTATTTAGCATTTGTTAATCATGTATTTGTTCTGCTAATTTAAACTACCGTTCCTTTGCCACTTACCCATGCTGCCTGATCTTTATGCACAATGCAATTAACCTGGCTTCCCCGCGACGCATCCGCCACTCAGATCTATCCATGCATGGATAGGCCTGAAATGGCTGGGTGTGCCTGCTGTGACTGGTGTCTCCTCTGCAGGGCAGGAAGATAGGCAGATGAACGAGCAGCTAGAGATGCAGTACCAGCAGAGCATGGACGGGAAGCTGTCAGGTCGGAACCGGAGACACTGTGGCCTGGGTTTCAGCGAGGTGAGGGGGTCATTCAGGGCCAGAAGAGGGGCCAGCAACAGCGAGATTTTTGAAATACATTTAAAATCAGCTCTTTGATTTATCTAGCCAGACATAAAAAAAAAACTTTAGTAGCTGTACCACTGAGGGGTGCTTAGACTGCTGGTTATTACTTAAAAAAACTTGTTTTTTCTGTAGTTTTCTAGTGAAACAATGCCCATTAATACATCTTCCTTCAATCGCCGTAATATTATCATGATCCAGCCTATTTTGAAGATGCAGGGTTGAACACAATATTCAGTTTTGAACTGGTTTGACTGTCGTGGCTTGTAGTTTATTATGTACTATACTTTCATTTCACCAGAACCTTTTCCTCTACAGGCATTTCCTTCTCTTTTAAACTCTCAGAAATGTTGTTTCAAAACGGACGGGCAGTATGGAGAAAATCAAATATCACAATTTACCTAATTATTGATATTGCAACAATATTGTAGGGTTGATAATTGATGCTTTCACAAAACAATTTCACACAATGACAATAGTGATAGGTAATCCTCAGTAATGCGGATATAATGTTTAAGTGGTAAGAGGAAAATAAAATAAAAGTTAGAACAGTCTGGTGAGTTCAGAAAATGACATCACTTTATTGTAATGCAGCCTTTAAAACCAGGATAATATGATATCCAAACTCTTAAGACAATATCTAGTCTCATATCACATATCTAGTCTCATATCACATCTATATCAGTTCAACAAAGTGCTGCCCCAAGGGACTACACTCTGAGAGATGCATAAACACACACACACTGTGACGCGCTCAAGATTGTATTGTAATAATTTATTCCTCCACACATAAAAAAGACAGTTAAACAGACAAAGACAGTTAAACTAAAAATATAGAAACCATTTTAAAAATGAAAAGCTGAAAATAGAAGGTAGTTTAAGGATGTAGCCAGAAGGTGGTCTCCGTCTAGACTAGATGATCTGAGAGGGTCTGATGGGATGATGATGTAGCCAAAGTATTACATTCTTTCTTCAATGCCACTTCTTAGTTTTCTTTGTGTCTCACCCAGTTAGAGGCAACACACTCTTCTCATCTTTTGTGTTGTTTTTAAAATGTTGAGCTGTGTTTGCAGAGCAGGGTGTAGCTGGTAAAATACACACAAACACTGTTGTTGTTTCTTATGTTAGTACTACTCAAACAAAAAGGCAAACTCCTGCCAACGCTGAACAAATTCTCAAGGTGACATCACTTCATAGTCGTTTCTCAAAGACTTTATAATGGTCAAATTCACCAGGATCACTACCAAAATGTAACTGTTCTTTGGCCCAATGCTGAAATATACACCAAAATCCATGGACAGTGTTTTACACTTCAGGTTTTTAACATAAAAAAAAAAATCATCTTTTTGTTCCTGACTCACAGCCTGAGCCACAGTTATTGCCCTCCCCGCCAGTGGACAGTCAGACAAAAGCAACAGAGCCAGAGGAGTCAACCAGTGAAGAGGAACCCGCAAACACGCAGGACAAAGGCAGCAATCCCAGCCCAACGGAGCAGACCTCAGACCAGTACGAGGCCAGCTCAGACAGTAGTGAGGACGAACCCAACCCGGCTGCAAAACGGCCTTTGTGAAGTCAGCGTAGGGCTGAGGGGATGTGCAGGGAGGTACACGTTTTTGTAATCTCAAATTTGTAAATTTTGACATTTGTTTACTCGATCACCCATCATTGTAGTCCTTTTTACTGTGTAGAAATTGGTTCTCTACTCAAGTATTCATCATTGGGCGACATCCTGGAGTGGATCAAAGTTGTCAAAGAATTATGTCTGCAGGCTAATACGCCAGCTTTTGGTTAAGTGGTGGTTTATCAAATTGAGATAGTCTTATTTTTATTTTGTTCAAAACATTTTAACAGTCACTGCATTTGCCACAAATTGTGTTGGATGAAACAGGATTGCTTGCCATTCAGCATGATCAGTATACAAATGTACATTTTCTTGTTTGAAAACCAATAAAAGAAAGTGTCAGTTTAGCATTTGCTGTTCTTAACACTAAAACTACAGTGGCACGCAGACGAAGGAGGGGGTTTCTATGCAAGACTGCATTATGAATCCTTGTAGATACGTGAATGTAAATGTTTCGTGCAGGTAAGCTCTCAACCCAAGAAGCAAATGCAGATCATGTGGTCCAGATTTATTTAAACATTTAGTCTCTGAAGTCATCATTGACACTGGTAATAAGTCCAAAACACGTTTTTTTTTTTTAATCAATCAGGTTTGTTATTGGTTAGTAATTACTTATTCTGAGAGGGAACTTTTTTTGTTCAGCAGAGGGAATGCAAACTGCCTAGACAATTATTATAAATGAAATAGGGTAAATTAAAAATCATCAGCTCTAAAGAAGCCTTCATTGGATATTGTTTATTGGAAACTTTACATTGATATTTTCTATGCTAATGCCACATCAGCAGAGCATCAAAACTAGCACAATGATTGTCAGTGATGGTCATTAAGGGCTGAGAAAATCAGATGGCAAATACAGTGTTCACATGCCTTCACCTTTTCCCATTTTATGTTGCGGCCTTATGCAAAATGTTCCCTTATTTTACACACAAAAAACTGAGATGTCACATTGACATAGGTATTCAGACCCTTTGCTATGAAACTTCTCACCCTATCTCTAAGGGAGACGCCAGCCACCCTCCTGAGGAAACCCATTTCGGGCCGCTTGTACCCTGGATCTCGTTCTTTCGGTCATGACCCAGCCTTCATGACCATAGGTGAGGGTAGGAACGAAAATTGCCCGGTAGATCGAGAGCTTTGCCTTCTGGCTCAGCTCTCTTTAGAGGTGCTGATCCTCCTTCACACTCGGCTGCGAACCGATCCAGTGAGTGCTGAAGGTCACAGACCGATGACGCCATCAGGACCACATCATCTGCAAAAAGCAGCGATGAGATCCCGAGCCCACCGAACTGCAACCCCTCCCCGCCCCGACTACGCCTCGATATCCTGTCCATAAATATTACAAACAGGATTGGTGACAAAGCGCAGCCCTGGCGGAGGCCAACCCTCCAGAACCTGGAACGAGTCCGACTTACTGCCGAGAACCCGGACACAGCTCTCGCTTTGGTCATACAGAGATTGGATGGCCCTGAGAAGGGACCCCCTCACCCCATACTCCCGCAGCACCTCCCACAATTTCTCCCGGGGGGCCCGGTCATACGCCTTCTCCAGATCCACAAAACACATGTAGACTGGTTGGGCATACTCCCAGGCCCCCTCCAAGATCCTTGCGAGAGCGAAGATCTGGTCCGTTGTTCCACGGCCAGGACGGAATCCGCATTGTTCCTCTTCAATCCAAGGTTCGACTATCGGCCGAACCCTCCTTTCCAGCACCTTGGAGTAGACTTTACCAGGGAGGCTGAGAAGTGTGATACGCCTGTAATTGGCACACACCCTCTGGTCCCACTTTTTAAAGAGGGGAACCACCCCCCCTGGTCTGCCTGTCCTTAGGCACAGTCCCAGACTTCCACGCAATGTTGAAGAGGCGTGTCAACAAAGACATCCCCTCCACACCCAGAGCTTTCAGCATTTCTGGACGGATCTCATCAATCCCCGGGGCTTTGCCGCTGTGGAGTTGTTTAACTACCTCAGCAACTTCCACCAGGGGGAAAAAAAGCTCTGCCGGAGGTGTGAGTTGAAAGTCTGGAGGCCACCTTAATCATCATCTCAGCCCCCCAAAATTATAATTTTTTATTTCTAATCAATTTTAGTGCTTCAAGTTAGTGTGTGCAAACTTGTCAGTTAGTGATAGAGGGCAAACAATTCCAGATTCAAAGAAATCGGTTAAATACCCTGTGTTGCTGTCGCTGATGCTGTGCACCTGTAACCCCCATCAAGGAAAGTTATTTTTAATGTATCATTTATGATTTTGGCAGTCCAAAAAGTGACTTCCGTAGTTTTCATATGTTCAATATTTTGCATTCATCCTCTGAAATAATAAAAATAATACTAAATACAAATATTCATTGTTATCCAGTGAAATTAGTGCCTTAGAGGAGCGGTGGTGTAACACTTTTGCAAGGCACTGTATCAATGTCACATTCTCATTAGTGGCCGAGTCCCCCTAAAGGTCTGAACCTAGAACCGCCCCTGGAAAATGTGCAAAAAATCGAATATCTTGTTTTGACTTCGTCATTTTGGGATACCAGTGTAGACCAGCAGGGTCTGAAGGCTTGGAAATATTGTACATATAGCCTAAAACATGTAGAATATTGAAACCGGTGAATTAAAAGCTGTAGGCTATATTCAGACATGTACTCTGAATATGTGGTTCGAATAATGACTATAATAAGATTTTTTTTTAAATTTTCATCTTAAACGAAAACATTTAATGAAACTGTAGCAAACCAGGCTGGAGGAAGGCTACCAGTGCCCATTTTAAACCGAAGATCCGCCTTTAACCAACGCGGCTGAATCTGACGTCTTTGAGTCCACCGCCGCCGGTGTCCTGCAGACAGACATCACGGAAGAAACCGCTTCGTCTTGACAGTCAGAGTAGGTAAGGCTCCTTTTGTATTTTTTACATAGTTAACCCTAACCCTTCGCAAAAATATATTAATTGGATTATTCATCTTGAAGGAATACGTCTTTGAACAAGTTTATTCTCCACGCGGGAACAGAGGCGAAATGTTGCTGCGTAGTTTGGAAGTTTAGAAAGTACAGCGCGCGCTAACTGTAGGGAAGTGCATTATCTTCTAAATCAAACCAAGCAGCAAATTAAACTGCCTACAAATGAACTTTATGTGAACGAAAGGATGGATGGATGGATAGATTTTTAAAGCACACTGTCATTAACTAAACTCACGTTTGGCTAAGTAGTCATGACTAGAGGTTACATGTTTGAATGTCGTGATAACCGATGTAGTTTCTCAGGATGTGAACAGCACAATCATACAAGTGTGGTTAAAATGCAGAAGAGGTCAGGAAATGGATGTGGTTAGGACAACAAACGTCTTTGTCACTGTCTTTGTCTTTAACCCTGGTTCCAGGACAGGAACATGGGGAACAGGCTGAACAGCAAAATTAGAGCAGGGGTCAATCCAACCTCTTTCAAACTGGCTGTTTTTTTTTAAATATATTTATTATTTTTAAATCCTTTTTAATTATCCATCCCCCTTTTCAGATGTGGAACTTAATGATCCAATTTTGTGGATGGGTGAGTTGAATATTTCCATATACAGTATATGATTAGTTATTTGGGAGAACTATGATACATGGTCATGTTTCTACATATTTTATATATTTTTTTTCTATAAGAAACCAAGTAGGTAGGCTTATTGCCTTTAAAATGGACGCTGCTGAGGAGACTGAAAAGCTTCCTGGTGGGCCACCGTTGCCTGCGTCATCCTGTCTCACTATGAAAAGTGATGCCTCCATGGGGATTCGTCATGACTTTGCTAAGGAAGCGCCTGATAGGTGAAGTCTGTTTTGTGGTAGATATAACCAATGACATCCTACTACATTGCCATGAAAACAGATGCAGACACACATTTTAATGAGAATAAAATCGACTTTTTATTTGTCAGCTCGGCCGACTTTGAGCCGTCAATGAAAAGTGAAGCCTCCATGGAGATTCGTCATGATTTCAGCAAGGAAGATACTGAGAGGTACATAGTTACCCAGTCATGTTTTTGTAGATGTATGTTTTTATATTGTCAAACCTTATGAATTTTATGTGATGTGGCTCTGGGGACTGAACCATCAGCCTGCTGGTCCAAAATTATGCTAATGATTTCTGGAGGGGGCCCTAACACCAAATTCAATTCTCAAATTTAACAGTTATTCTTCAATTAACACTTGTTTTTAACTAGTTTGGTCTCTATCAGAAAAAAAAAACACGTTAAAAGCTAGTTCACCTGTTACTTTTATTTCCTTCTTCTAAAATCCTGGTGAAGACTACCAGGAGCAGTTGTCAGTTGAGTTTTCATTCAAACTAAATTTTGACTGGTGTGCTGCAACCTAACCTTGACCCTAACCACGGGGGGAGGGAAGCCAAACTAATCCTACATGTATTTAAAAGTCATCATGCAGACTAGAAGCACATTCTTACATTTGAATGTGACATCAATTAAAGACTGAATCAATGGGGACAATATTCCATTACACAAGTAGATCTGACCAGCAAATCTGGTCAACTAGACATTTGGAACGTGCTCAAATCACTGGCGCATCACTTTAAATATTATTCCACTGTTTCTATGTCAACATTAGAGTTGAGTTAAACTGTTTTCACAAACCAGTGGAACACACACTAAAGTAAAAAGGATATAAAGTGGCATTAAAGGAGTTATTTGTAACAACACTCTGAAGTTAACTGTCACTGGATATGTTTGGATCAGCTGTTTAAAAATGGCTGCTGCGTGCGAGTCTTCGCAAAAGTTAAATCTGTCAAAAAATATGTTTCAGCAGATATCTTGGCAACAACGAGAGCTATAGAAGCACTTGTTTATACTAGTAATTATTCAGTTTAGGAAATCCCACCAAAGCGTCCTCAATATCTAAATCTATCCACGGGGAAAAAAATTCAACATCTTATAACAGGATAACGTTAGCAAATGAGTTTGGTGTTTGAATTTGCTTTAATTCACGTTGGGAAATCCCACAATCTCTACAAAATGTTGGCTTAAGTTGGCTGGCTGACTAAACTGGGAGGGACTAGAACTGCCCCACAATATGGATAACTTTAGTTGGTAACTGTTATACTGTATTACAATATTGCTTAATTCAAACTGTCTGAATTCCAACAGATGTGATTAATATCATTTATTTTTTTTTTTAAATGTATCTTAAGGGACCAACATGACTGTTCAGAATCAACGGAGATGGATGGAAATGCCATATTTAAGGTAATTAATAATTTTATACAGTTTATTGATCCCCAGTGGGGGAATTAAAATTTACTGTTTTGTTAGAAATCACTACACATAAGCTTGAAATGAACACACACATGCTTAGGACCTATTAGTGCACAAAATGGAGAGATGTCAAAGTGAGTGGGCTGCCAGTGCTGGACCAGCGCCCTGAGCGGTTGGGGGGGTGTACTGATGCTTTGCTCAAGAGCACCTTGGCAGTGCTCAAGAGGTGAACTGGCATCTCTCCAGCTACCAATCCACACTCTTTACTTTGGTCTGTACTAGAGTTGGGTTTCCAACCCAAGAACAGGTAGGCCATGTCTGGATGTTCACAATGTAACAATAGGATATATGTGTATTTGAGTTTTTTTTACAATAAATTGGTCAAATTTGAACTTGGATGTGAACGTACTGTCTAAAAGCTTTGCTCCTTTTATTTCCTCCATCGCAGTTGGTGGAAGAACACAGCAATGCCATTTTGCTGAGTGAGCTGAGAAGGTACAAAAGGCTGCTCTTTCCACATCTATCACAACCTGAGAGTGAAAAGCATGATGAAGACAAGTTGACACCTGAAGATAAAAATCAAGACAGCAGTGCCAGTGAGGGTGTTCTGAAGATCACACTGCAGGTCTTAAAGGAAATGGGCCAAAGAGAGCTTGCTAACATCCTGGAGAAACGTAAGTACAAAGATTAGAAAAAGTAAAGTCAGTAGTCAGGGTTGTTGTGATATATTTTTGTTAATGCCATATCTATGCTAGTAGCCTATTTCTATATTTAGAAAATGCATGTTGTCCTAAATCTTTATGATGGAAGAACTTTAACAAAATATAATTTTTACTTCTACTGAAATAAAAAACAATATTTGTTTTCTTTGTAAAACCAGATGTTTATGGTGAGCTTGACGTCTGCCAGCGCAAAGTCCGAATTAAACTGAAAAAGTTTGAATACATTTATGAGGGTGTGACACAGCATGGGACCCAGACACTTCTTAACAAGGTGTACACTAAGCTGTACTTCTTAGAGGGAGATGGTGGAGCTGTCAATAATGAACATGAGGTCAGGCAGATCGAGGCTGCAACCAGGAGACGGGCAACTGAAGACAAGCCAATCAAATGCGAAGACATTTTTCGGCCTGTGCTCGGACAAGACCGATTCATCAGAACCGTCCTGACTAAAGGAATTTCTGGCATTGGGAAAACTATCTCTGTGCAGAAGTTTAATCTGGAATGGGCAGAAGGAAGAGCCAACCAGGATATCCAGCTCCTGATTAATCTTCCATTTCGGGAGCTAAATCTGCTGAAGACACGACACTTCACACTGACGCAGCTTCTTCATCATTTTCTCACGGAGGCAAAAGAATCGGGAATTTCCGACTTTGGCAAATACAAGCTTGTGCTGATATTTGATGGGCTGGATGAGTGTCGGCTTCCCCTGGACTTTGACCATAATGAGCCCTGCCGCAGTGCCTCAGAGCCAATTCCAGTGGATGCACTCCTGACAAATCTCTTCCAGGGGAACATGCTGCCCTCTGCGCACGTCTGGATTACCTCCAGGCCCGCTGCTGCAATCCGCATCCCAGTTGATCTCGTTGACCGTGTGACGGAGATCCGAGGGTTCAACGACCCCCAGAAGGAAGAGTACTTCAGGAAAAAAATCTCTGATGAAAACATGGCCAGTAGAGTCATCTCACACGTTAAGGCAACCAGGAGCCTCCATATCATGTGTCACATACCAGTCTTCAGCTGGATATCGGCCACTGTTCTGCAGAGGCTTTTGGAAGAAACGGAAAAGGGAAGAGAGGATGCGGTCAAAGGAGCAATGCCTAAAACTCTGACCCAAATGTACACACACTTCCTGATTTACAACTCAATGATCCAAACACAAAAGTATCCAGCGGCCCAAGAGGCATCTGAAGCGCAGTCCCAGGTGAAAATGGATGAAGAGATGATCTTGAAGCTCGGAAAACTGGCCTTCGAGCACCTGATGAAAGGCAACATGATCTTCTATGAGAATGAACTGAATGAGTACAACATCAACGTCACTGATGCTGCAATATATTCAGGCGTGTTCACACAGATCTCGGAGAATGATTTTGGATTTCACCAGGAGAGGGTGTACTGCTTTGTGCATCTCAGCATTCAGGAGTTTTTTGCCGCAATGTACATTTTCCACACATTTGTCTGCTTCAATCAGAACTTGTTGGAACCACAAGAAAACACCGCTTCCCAGGAGGCTCCCAGCGACGCTACCAGCCTTCTCAAGAGTGCAGTGGATAAGGCCTTGCAAAGTGAGAACGGACACCTGGATCTTTTTCTGCGTTTCCTTCTCGGCCTCTCACAGACGTCCAATCAGGAGTTGTTGAAGCGCGTTCTGACAGCAATGGTGTGCAGTTCACAGAGAAATGAGGAAATTGTCGAGTACATAAAGGAGAAGATCAGACAAAATCTCTCCCCAGAAAGATGCATCAATCTCTTCCACTGCCTCAGTGAGCTGAATGATCAGTCTCTTCTGGAAGAAATCCAGAACTACCTGAGCTCTGGTAGTTTGTCAGAGATCCAGCTGTCCCCTTCACAGTGGTCTGCTCTGGTCTTTGTGTTGCTGACCTCAAAGAAAGAGTTGGATGAGTTTGACTTGAGGAAATACTCAAGGTCAGAGGAGGGGCTTCTGAGGCTGTTGCCAGTGATCAAAGAATCCAGAGTAGCCATGTGAGTAAAGTGGGATCCTCTGCACCTCCATATGTAATGCACCAATGTCACATTGTAAAGTTATGAGGTTATTGTAAAGGTGCTACGTGTGGCATTTTGTAACCTTTGTGCCATGTATGATCGTATTGTGGTAGTTTTGTATGAGCTTTACCTATTCCAATGAAAGACAGCACCTCAAGCCAGGGTGGAATACATGTGCAGTGGTTCATGTTTTTAAGGCTTGGGTCCATGCAGGCAGGCCCAGAGAGGGGCCTGTCCTGGAACTCAAAGATTACTAATGCTTGGTATAAATATGCACTTATGGCAACAAACAGGAGTGGACTCTATGGCTAAAAAGCTCCTTGGTAATGATGTTACTGGCTTCTGGAGGTAGGTGAGAGCTTTGAACCGGGACAATACATCATTACCATGTTACATAAAGGGAGTCTCTGGAGCTGATAACGTAGCTGAGTTGTGGATAGGTTACTTAGCTCTATTTAAATGTGGAAAAGTGAGCCCTACGAAGTTGAACATATTGTCAAAATAAAGCAGTGGAAATCGAGGCCAACGGTCTATCATGCTGTTACACAGCTAGCTGATAACGAAGCAAGCGGTTCAGACCAAAATACTGCAGAGCACCTGAAGCGGGCCAGCCCAAGGTTGCAGCTCTTCTTGCCATTTTGTTTAACTGGCTTTATGACCCATGGCGTAATTCCGCCATTGTTGTCAACTGTCTGTAGTCTTTTATTTTTTTGTTTTTCTTTGTATTATTAAATGGTCCTGAGTAAAAAAGCAATCTTAAAAACATTTGAGTTTAAAAATAAGGCAATGCAGTAACAGGATCTTGATATTTTAACAGTGCTGCCTAGTTTAAGTTTAACTGTTTACGAGCCTAGATTGCCATTAGGAGAGATAGGCAGAGGAACATGATTATTTTCAGTAATCTCTCATGCAGGATTGTCAAGATACAGTGACACCAAACTGTTTTGTTTATTTTTTTTAGATCTTGAGGTTTTGTGCAGCAGATTCTCCTGTTAAACTTGAACCAGGGGAAACTCAAATAGTAGGAAGGTTGAAGCGCTAAGATGTTGTCTAATTCCTTTTATGGTTATATTTTACTATTAAACTTTGAGTTAATTATGCTAATTTTTATTTTTTTCATTTTGAAGACTTAAAGAATGCAACCTCACAGAGAAATGCTGTGAAGCGCTTGGAGCAGTTGTAAGTAATTCATGTGTGAAAGAGTTGGACCTGGGTGATAATGACCTGCAAGACTCAGGAGTAGCTCTCTTGTCTGCTGGACTGGCCAGTCCAACATGTCGTCTGGAAAAACTGAGGTTTGTGAAGAAGTGCTGAAGCAAGGATGATCCGTTAGAACAAGCTTAACACATGTACCATTCTAACATTTTTTTTTGGTGATAAGATTTTTTGTATGGCATTCTGTGAATGTGTTTATTTTCAGGCTACCGTTCTGTGGAATCACAGAGGTCGGCTGTGGCTTTTTGGCTAGTGCTCTGAGGACCAACCCCACCCACCTGAAGGACCTGGATCTGAGTTACAATCATCCGGGGCAACTGGGGATGGAGCTGCTGTCCTGTTTACAGAGGGACATGGAACACCTCACTGTCAGGTATGGCTTTAGGTTAGACGTCAAGATAACGGAACCAAAATAAAAATACTTTACGTCATTTTTTTTTCTCTTCCCTAGCTCTAACAACAATGCTGAGTGCTACTTAAAATCGGCTCTAAAGAAATGTAAGTTTTTGTCTTTGTTTTTTTTTCATCAATGGTTATTTTAACACAGGCAGTTAAGCTGTCCATTCTTTTTAAAATAATGGGTGTGAATGAAAATGTACTGGACAATGTTTTTATATTAATGTCTCCTGTTTGTTTCTTTAGATGCATGTGAGCTGACGCTGGATGTGAAAACTGCCCATTCACACTTGTCTTTTTCTGATGATGACAAAAAAATGACACGAATGGAAACGGCGCAGCCATATCCTGACAGCCCAGAGAGATTCACAGGCTGGGGACAAGTTCTTTGTAAAGAAGGTCTTTCTGGTCGTTGCTACTGGGAAGCAGAGTGGACTGGGGAAAAGACGGGAATAGGAGTGGCTTATAAAGGAATCAGCAGGAAAGCAATCGGCAATGAGTCCGTCCTTGGCTACAATGACCAGTCCTGGAGTCTGCGCTACTGTCAAGGCAAGTACTCGGCCTGGTACAAGAGTGACGCGTACTTATCTGTCCCCTACTCCAACTCCAAAAGGGTTGGGGTGTTCTTAGACTGGTCAGCTGGCACGCTGTCCTTCTACGCTGTATCATCAAACGCCATGACACACCTGCATACGTTTCACGCCGAATTCTCCGAGCCTCTGTATCCTGGCTTCAGGCTGGGGTTTGCAGATACTTCATTAACTCTGGGCCGGCCAGAATACCCCTAAACACGGGTATAAATAAACTTGCAAACAGCAATAAACTTGAAGTGAGATGAACAGAGAAATCTCCTTTTAGATAGGGCAGATGTTGGAAAAAGTTTCCTTTTGGGGGACATTTGAAATTGGGAAAAATTAGAAGTTGGAAAAGGTCATAACTTGCAATATGTTTGTGGTGATATTGTATCGCGAGGCGTCTGGTGATTCCCACCCGTACTAAATACTGGGGGTGTCACGATTTCTAGTTTAAATCAAATCGTTAAAAATTAGCATTTGATTCAAATCAAAAGCAGGTGCTGCAATTTTCCCCCAGTATTGTTTTTTTTTTTTCACTCCACCCCCGCCTACTTGCACACAGAGTGTAAAAACATACACTGTGTAGCTTAGCAGTAGCATGCAGGTGAAAGGCAGTGTAACATTAGGTACAGTTAGCCTGCAGCTGCTCTCTTCCAGACACCATGGCCACACCGGAGGGCTCAACATTTTTCTGAGAGTTATAACAAACTGTAAAGCTTGTGGGTTCTGACAGGACTTGGTGCATTCAGATGCCCCTCGTTATACTCATGGTGCATTCAATTGCACCTTGTAAACTCTGAGAAACTAATGTACCCTTCTGTCATCTAGTGGCTCTTATTGTGGAATTGCCCTCGCTGCTGGAAAGTAAAGCAAAAGGCAAATCGAATCATGGATTTGAAGGATGGTGACACCTCTATAAAACATACATGGAATAAATCAAGGTTGGGGTAAATGCTAATTATGCAAACATTGTGGTGAAACATTGTGTTTTACATTCATTAAGCTCATGACCAATGATTTTATTGTGTATAATGTATGGTGATGTAATTATATATTAAACACAATTGACCTTCAAGGATGGACACCAAGTAACTAACTTAACACATTTATTTTCTCTAAATACTTTAACATTTAATCATACTTTCTAATACATTTTAGTAGATTGCCAGAACAATGATTATGTAGAAAATATTCAGTAAAAGTTGAACAAGCATGTCAAGCCAAACAATGTAATAAATAAAGGACTCGTGTCGAACATTCCTACTGTGTTTAAGTATGTTGGCTTTCATTTCAATATTTATTCACTCATTAAAATACAGGCCAAACTACAAAACAGCTAATGGCAGATTAAAAAATAAGCAATTCACTCGTGTTATAAATTATTTTTGCTTAATTGTGGTGTGTAAGTGCTGATGCATGAACGTGATTTCATTTCAAAACTCCAAATAAGTGTTATAAAAATGTTTTTTTGTTACAAATCAGTTAGTTGAAAAATGTATTAGATCCTTTCCGTTTAAAAAAAAAAAAAAAAATTCTGTATTGCCGGTTGTTCCTGTGGGTCAGTGTTCTGCAGATGCTTTGGCTGAGGAGAAAACACAGTGAAGACATCAGTAGTTGTTGTCAGGTACAAACTTATTCAATTTGCATCCGAGTTGATTCATTTTTGATTTCATAGGTTTCCAGTAGATTTCACAAGCAAAAACTGCTCAAGAGAAAATGTTTAAAGCTGCAAAATCTGAAACCTGGAGTACTGTCACATATTATTTGCAAAAACTCATTTAAAGGTGTTTGAGTCATGTGATCTCTATTGCTGGAAATACTAGACGCAGCACAAGCCACTTAGCATTTTGGTCTGCAAGAATTAAATCAAGTTACTTTTTTTTCCCCCTCCTTCATGAACACACTGACCCACTACCCAATGCCATTTGCAAATAGAAAGCTTCCACATTTCACCCAGAACTAATAAACCAACACTGCACACAGGTGTTTCAGAGACTTGAAACAAATGGGGAAGACACTCAAGATGTTCAAAGGGCAAATATATTTTCAACTCTTTAGCTTTTTTGTTCTTACAGATTAATTTATGTTCCAAATTATGAACAAGTGACCAGAAAAAAATCAGGGTAAACCAGAAAATGGGTTGTTGTTTTTTTATAATCACTAAGGGCATAACACTCTTTAAATTACTAGCAGATTTTGAGGGGTTCTAGTCCTCTTTGTCAACAATCTCTGCACATTCCTGAACAAAACAGCATGTAGTGACACATACAATCCAATGAAATGGCCGGTACCTGGAGCAGACAAGCTCATCGACACTGCAGCCACTCAGTTCCTGCACACCAGGGACAAATCACATGTTGCCTGTCTGAGATAGCAATCTAAAAGTGTCTGCCTGTCTGGACTTGAGGTTTACAGGACAGTTCTACTAAGAGGCTGTTTTAGGGCTGACTAGCTTTTAGGGTGAAGGTTAGCATTCAATGCTCAGAGAAAGCCTTCATTGTGATGGTTGATGCTTAGTTTGAGGGCTATGGGATGCATTATATTAATTAAGATGTGAGCACACTAACCTGCGACCAGCTTGCTCTTGCGCGAGGCCTCGGAGGCCAGTGCGTGGGACACGTTCATGATCCTCTCCTGCTGCTGTAGAGCCGAGTCCAGCTCACCAAAGTCCAGAGGTGCAGATGGCTGTATGTTCCGATAACTGTTGAAAAGACACAAACACTATAAACCAGGGGGTTCTTTAACAGCACACTAACATGCATTACCATTAAGGCCTTCATTTCCTCCTGGGATACAGTAGATATGTATTATACTATACCCATGGCAGACATTTGAACTCACTGTTATATGTCAGTGCATTTGTCTCTATGAGCAGAAACAGAATATTTAACTTCAAACATCTTCCCTTTGCATACTAACACCAAACACAGGAACAGTATCAACTCTAGTCTCATTATTTGAGTGCGGCCTACCTAGATTTGGCCAGGAGGTTCTTGATGCGCTCGGCCCGGCGGGAGCGTTCCTCCAGCTCTTCTGGACTCGGAGGCTCATCGGGCTCAGACTCGACGTAGCGCTCTGGGATGGGAACCTTTTGCGGTTTGGACAGCTGCAATGTTGGACAGACGAGTAGTCAGTCTGCTGATTTACAAAATGATGCAAGTCTGTTTAAATTCCTGTGTTCGGAGATGCAGGCCTGATTTCCCCCTTCAGTCTGAACATTCTTATGTACTGTACATCTTTTTTAATGTTGGAAATATAGGCAATAGATCAAATATACTTAGGCAACCAATTTCATAAAGAGCTAAATATTCTATGCATCCGTTATGTAATCACAAGATCTGACAAATAGGACTGGAAGAAGAGAGAATAATGCACACATACACCCATTCATTTATGTTATAAAAGATCATGGATGGTGTCCAAGAGAGACAGATTTAACCCGATGGATGAGAACAGTGGAGCGGTGAGAGGATCCCTATCGTTTTGTGTCCTCACTGAACCGCCTGTCGCTTCCCTGCCACTTGTGTGTTCCATGACTGATGTTGTTGTTGTCTACCTCTCGGCTGATATCCAGGCCGAAGTCGAGAGGCTCCACATCCACCTCTCGTATGCGTGTGGCTGTATGCATCACCCACTCATCTGATTGGATCCTCCCTCTCTCTTTCACTTGATTCCACCCTTCATCGCTCTGACCCTCTGCAGCAAGTCTCTCCTCCCGACAGTCAAACACCTAGAAACAGCAGAGTCACGGTTACAGCTAGCCTGACGACTGGGTAAAACTGATTTGCTGCCATCATTTAAGTCTTAAGTAAAGTTAAAGTATAAATTCATCACAGAACCGCAGTGTTTTAGGACATGTGTACAAGTTGTTGGATGTTTAATATTATTAGGAAAATTGATTATGAGTCATTGATATTATTGCCACAAATTAACCAGATTTTTATGTAGACAATACCCCCCTACCAGTGTCTAATATCTACTTGATTACTTTATGGCACCAAGTGTCAACATTAGATCTACATCAGCCTACGTAGCTAAAGCCTTTAAAGCTTCACACTATTGAAAAAACTATTTAATTAATCAGGTATTCAACTGAAATTAAAATGTATAGGTTCAGCTTGTCAAATTACTTTGAATACTGGTTGTCCTATGTCTTCTATGATAGTAAATGTAACATCTTTGGACAAATTTCCAGAGCAAAAGATTAACAAAATCACCCACAGTGCCGATAAACAGATATTCACCATAGTTGCAGCCCTGTATTTTTATAGATCAGTAAAAGTTAACAAAAAGGGTTTACACTCTTCAATAAAGTGAACGAAAAGACAAAGCCACATGGAACCGTGGCAGGAGGAGCAAAGGAGAGTAGTGAGGATCTCTTTATAGGGAAATGCTAAACTAGCATTGGCAATAGCCCGGTTGTAAAATGAAAGGGGGATGTCTCCACTATGGTTACCGAGGTCATTTCTACAATATATATTGGTGTATAAAAATGTGTAATGTCTCTGCAGTGAGGCATGCCTCAGCTAGAGGGAGGCAAACACTGAACTGAAAGGGAGACAACGATGAATTTTAACATGTCTGTGTAACCAGGAATAATTATAGCAAGAAAGTTTAGTCCAGGCATAAGAAATGATCGTGTTTAGTGTCACTGCCACAGAGAAGACTCAGACTGATGATCAGTCTGTTTCTGGAAGCTGTAATTACACACACATACCACATCCTTCTCTCTTATGTACACCAGCACTTTTGCATCTACAAAAATACTTATTTGACTCTTGGTCGTGTGTTTGTGTGTGTGTTTGTGTGTGTGTGTGTGTGTGTTACTTGTGAGTAATCATCCAAGGAGCATCAAAGCCATGCATGCATCCTTCCCACTCCAGTAGCCTGCAGCGCGGTCTGATCTGTTGGCGTGTTCACATGCTCTGGGAAACACCGCATCCCATGCTTTGTTGTGCTCAGGAGAATCAATCACACACAAAAGGATAGAGAGAACAAAAACCATGCAGAGACAGATTCATCAAACACCCCGACAGATTAGGAAGAACACAGCCAGGAGGAGGTTGAGAAGCAAGAAACTCTTTATTGTCGAGTGCAAATCTCTACACGATAGAAAAGAAAAGGGAAGAGTTGTGCGTTGCTTCTCAATAACACAGAATTAGGTAGTGATTAGCAGTTCACGTCTCTAAGTTATCTATTATATTTCTACTCTTCAACTGAGCCACCTCCTATAACTCTTTTCACTTTGATCTGATATATTGCACCGAGCTGTGGAAGGATAAAAGCAATGGGGCCGAAAAGCTTTCAAGATAGATACTTGTCAGAAAAACAAGGAGTGGAAAGCCACGCCATAGAGAATTAGAACTGTATGACAAGCACACAGATTGGTTGGTATGATGAAACAATAGATTTGAGGAACTCACCTTGGTATCTGGGAATTTCTGTTATTTTTCACTATTTTCAGATCAAAAATTGACACATTGAAAGCTTTTGAACACAAGGTGTCCAATCTAGCCACTGTACCGTCCTTTTCTTACTTTCCACACAAACTTCCCCATGACAACGTTGTCCGCTCCTTGTTGATACTTTTTTTTTTAAAAATCTTTTTCTTGCATTTCAGCCCTGTTGCTTGAACCTATCCTGTATATTTATGATGCATAAATCAGCACAGCATAGGCCACTTAAAAGTCCTCAGATATTAGCACAGATTCTTTCCCCAACTTTAATTGTGGCAATGCAATCAACCACTGTCAAATGTTAAAATAATTGTAATCTGCACAAGAAAAAATGCTATATTAATGAGGATGTTAATTCAAATATAAAATGGTGTAAACATGTTTTATGCTGGTGGAGTAGAGAAAAAATATGCTCTGGCGTTTATGGTTATATGCACTGCAAAGAGGTGAGACGTCCTAGCGGAGGATTAGACTGTGTATTGCTCACGGTTACAAGGGATTTTGAATTCAATGATTTATGGGAAATGTAGTCTGATTAGGCAGATCTCACAGCAGTCACGAGTGTGTTAGTCTGTAGTCATAGTTGCAATCTGGTAGTTATACTGCGTCATGTTATCTTAATGGAAGACTTTGACATTTTGAATTAGTTACTGTATCACTTTATCCACCCAGGCATGTTAGCATTGTTAGCATTCCATACTGAAACCAGGGGCAAAACTAGATCTAGTTTAAATGTCAAAGTATTCCTTTAGGGGTTAAAACCAGCAGTGTCCCCACATGTTTCCCGACTGAATTCTGCTGTTCTGCAGACAAAGCCACCTTAAAGCTAGCTCTCACTTCGTTTTCATGATTCTGAAGTGGAGACGCATGCTTTAAACCAACCACCATTGATTAGAATGTTGATTAAGGAGGTACATTTGGGACAAAGGCAAAAACATTGTCAGCAAAACAAGGCACTTGGATTTCATTTAAAGAAAAGAAAAATTTGTGAGCATGGCATGGCATGATTTGTGCCACTAGCATTGCATCTTTCTTCATTTCATCAACCTGAATTCTTTTTCCAACACCCCCCCCTCCCTCCCTCCTCTATATGCTCTATATACCAAATTTCTACAAAATATAACTGTACAACTGTATACTGAAAATATCCCTCAGTAAATAAATAAAAGTGTACAAGTACACGGTATGTAGATGTACATAAACAGGCTCTTCTCTCTACTTTCTGGTGATAAAAAACAGAGAAAGGAAGGCAGAGTAATGCCTTCCATTCCCTCCTTTTCTCAGTGGATTTACATTCACAATTGTGTCAGTGAGGTCCCACCAGGGGGCAGTGGTAATAAGGGTCACCTAAACCCCTGAACCTTTATAATTATAAACAGGGAGTAACTGTCCCAGTCCACAAACTAGCCCAGTATTCCCTTAATTGCCTTTGCTCATTTTGTCTCCTGTCGTTTTTAAAGCATTAACCAAGCTAGCTAGCCAGCCATAGTCATAGTCCTGCCCTATAGCTTGTTAGTGCTAAAGTCAACGACCACTGGTTACACAAGGCAGAGAGTGTGTTAGCATTCCTGCTAGGTTATTGTGTGGCTGGGGGCTGGAGGGTGGCGTAGCAGCAGTGGTGGTGAAGGTGAGGCTCCCTGTGTCTACTGCCGCTGCGCGGGGGTGGGGGGTAACGTACGGAGACCGGAGGATCTGAGGTGCTGGAGGGCAGTCTGGAGGAGGACGAGGAGCGCTGGGTGGTGACGGTGGAGGTGGAGTGGCCCGCGCAGGAGCGTTCGCCCTGGCTGAGGTTCCTCTTGCGCTCGCGAACTAGCGCCTTCTGGTGGCGCTTCATCCGCTCCAGCTGCTCCTCCGCCGTCATTCGCCCTCGGGGCTGGCTGCTCGGGAGCTGCAGGGCTTCCGTAGGTGAGGACAGACGCTCCAAGGCACTCTTGGGTCTCTCCTGGTGAGAGAGGGATGGAAGAAATATAAAAGGGAGAATTGGAACGAGGACAGGATGGAAATGAGAGAGGGGATGGATGCTTAGTGAGGGACAGAGAGTTCAGAACAGAACAAGTGATGAAAAAGCAGACAAAGTCAAAGGAGAATGAAAGACAGAGGAATATGGACAGTGAAATGGTGTAATGAAAGACAAGTTTAAACAAAATAAAGAAAAGAAAAAGCAATAATGAAAGTGACAGATTTTAAACACCATACAGTCCAACAAATTGTATTTGTATCCAAGTAAATATGCCAAAGACTAACACACACTACTAAGACACACACTACCACACAAAGTCTCCAACTTGCATATCAAATGCTACCTGTACCTAACATTTGTTTGGCATATTTCAAAATGAACAGACTGAGGCTAACACACCTAACATGCTATACAGTTGTGGGTAGTGTCTACTCTACAACACCGGGGAAGTTGTCCCTAGGGTTGAATGTTATTCAGAATCTTTCAGTGTGGTCGAGCCTCACATTTAAAACCCTAGACTTGCCATTAAACGATTAATACAGCTATCAGGCAGATGTTTCCAGATATCCAGACAATGGCAGGTATCTGCAGATGTTGTTACTTTGACTCACCTTGGCTGCAGCGCTCCCGGGGGCCTCTCCTCAGGGTGACGTAGGACGCGATGGAAATGGAGTTGGACTGGTTCAGTTGAGAGGAGGGGCCTGGCAGACCTAAATGAGAACAAGACGAGAACCAGAAAAAGTTGGATTTCATTTGCAAAGTGAAAAAAGCAGTTAGGTCAAACAATGAAAACACAATGACCGAAAAAAAGAAAAATCTCTATGAGGGGAAAAATATAGAATGAATTTTAGGTGAGGCAAAAAAAATTATTATGCAACACTGGTCAGGCCCTCCTGGATCGCGCCAATTCACACAAATTCAACCAATCACCGTGACTTTGGTGTGAATTTTGACCAATCACCACAACTTTTTTGCAAATTTGACCAATAACCAGAGTTTCAACTAATCCAAGCAGTCCCACGTGCCGGACTTTGTGTCGGTATGTGACTCTGAGAGCCACTGACCAAGCGGGAGTGAGAACGGGTTGACGTAACACGTACGTCGCCATATTAATTTCCTTTTTTTCTGATATGAAGACAAGACGTGTGTGACTCGACCATCTCACATTTACAAAACGTACAGAGAAAGACCGTGCAAAACAACCTTTCAGACCGTCCTGCCAACCTGCAAACGTTTTTTCACTCTAAAGTAGCTGAGAGCGGCTGCTGTCAATACATTCTATTACATTTTCCACGTTTTAACTGATGAATCTTCCAATTTGATGAGATTGGATTTCTAATGAAAATGTGTCTTTCCGAACACAAATACACTTGTCAATGTATATTTATCATTTTGATTAAAGGTTTCTTAGTATTTTTTTCCTTAAGTAAAAAAATATGAAACTTAGAAATGACCAGCTGTTATACAAGAGTGACAGTTGGTAAGCATGCTCTGCTGGGAAATCACTAGCCATATAAATGCTCTGATAAAGGTCTGTATTTTCTGTTAAATGTATTGTACGTGTTACTGGTCAGATACCTTTGCTCTGGAAATACTGGTATTCAGCGTCAGACCCGGTGCTGTGTTGGCTCAGTCCTGGCAGCTCTGGCTCACTCAGGTACGACCGCAAGTCAGTCTGAAAGCAGACTTTTATTTATTGTATTTCATTTTATTGGAAAACACTGATTTTCTCTCTGTGAAAAGTGCTATGTAAATAAACTTTACTTGCTTAGTTAAAACAACAATTTAGAGAACATCTCAATTTGAAATGAAACATTAAAATCACCCAAACTGCATTTACAAGTCTTCATTCCCACAAAGACAACAGTAAGGAGATGGGTTTTGGGAATTAAAGGACAGCATACCTTACTGTCTCCATTGACAACATACTGCCCGCCCTCCCTGTCCCTCTTCCTCTCATCTGATTGGCGTTTCAGCCCACGCACTGACATGTGGCGGATGACCGAGGCCTCTTTGGGGAGAGGCGGCACCACAGGGGGCGTCTCCTCATAGTCATAGAGACGAGGCAGCGGTGGCCTGGGTGGGGCGGTGTCCTCTGCCTGGACAGCAAACAGCCACACAAGGATTTAATATCATAGAAGTAGAACTTTTAAACACAATCAGACTAAATCCAGCAATAATTCCTTAACATGAAGAACACTCTGCTCTGTATAAGTAGTGTAGTATTTCTAAGCAGAAGGGTAACACTCACCCACTTTGGCACGGTGCTGTGAGGCAAAGTATGGGAGAGGATGCTGGGGATGGAGCTGCGAGGTGGAGGCTGGACCTCCATGCTATGAGAAGGCACTGCCGGGTCTGACATCGAAGGCACTAATTTCCTCTCTGGTGGGGGGTGTGAACACACAGAGAAATCAAGATTTAGCTTATAAATGTAAGCAGTTTATAAATGTATTTACAGTCAGAAAGGGGGATGGGGGGGAGGTAATTTCAGACCACATTTTCACTGAGAAGTGTAGAAAAACACACATTTTCACATAACAGATTTTCAATGAATGTTGCCAGTTACACAATTGCCATTTTCCACACAAAATCTGATCCTTTGAAGCTGATTTCTAAACTGAGACAAAATGATTAGTGTAACCGCAGAGAATGCCTTACCTACAACACTGCAATATAACACGATATGTGGACCATACCAACTGTATTGAGAATCTCTAGTAGCCTATATATTCCGTTAATATGAAATCCTCTTTCCATCTTTTCCCATTTTGATGTCAACTTTAAACAAACTGCAGTTTTTGTGTAAAAACAGTGGCATTTGCTGGGTTAGTTGCTGTGGTTACCAACCTGGGTTCTGGACAGAGTCAATGGTGATCTTGTAGTTGGCTTTGCTGGCACTCAGCCCCCCCATCACGTCCTCGATTCTCCACAGCTCGCGCTTCATCTCAGTTTTCTCTTGCTGCAGTTTGACACATACACGTTTGACTCCATTCATGTTATTTGTTCATTTCTGGTTTGGTTCAACTTGGTTTTCAATGCAACATATTTAGTAATTTATAAAAATAAAATTAAAAAAAAGTAGCCTATAAAAAAGTCCTGTCAATGAACTTGCTATGTAAGAACCGAGGAGAGACTTGTTAACATAAGGAAAGAGGACTTGGAAGATATACTGTATGTACAATTACAAATTATCTGGAGGATTTGGGAACAAACTAAACAGAGACTGTTTAAAAAGCCACAGATACAGTAAATAAATATGAGAAAAACTAGATGCTCAACTGACAAACCGGTGTTGACAGATTGGAGGGGAACCTGCTCTGAGCTGCAGTACCAGGTCTTACCTGGGGGGGTGGCACTGTGGTTCATGTGTGCCTGCAGCGCCATCCTCAACTGCTCCATTGATGTCTCCAGCCTGTTATATTCCTCCCAGGCGTGGGCCATCTCCTGCATCACACACACACACACACCAAGTCTTAGTTTATATATACAGCAGTCTTTAAGTACACCAAGATACTTTGAAATGAATGTGTCCTCATAGCGATATCTATATGTTTACACAAACTAATTACAAGCATCAGTGTAGCTGTATGCATACAAACCCACATGCATGCCAGAGACATATATGCACTTATCTAAGCACACTTTATACGTCATAAATTCATGCTGCCATATGAGATTGTGCATAGATTTGCCATTGTGTGACATATACATTGGATATACCTGTTGATTTTAGTAAAATGTACATGTATGTAAAGTATTATGATAGATTACCACCCTATTTCCAAAGACCATACATACAGTATATTGTGCAAATTAAAAAAAAAACACACATGCACATAGACATTGGCATGCATACCGTGGAGAGGCGTGATATTTGGGCCCTGATGGAGACCAGATCTTCCTGCAGAAGCCTCTGCTGGTAGGCTATCTTGTGGGCGTGGGCCGGCTGGTCCAGGTACTGCTCCATCTGCCGGTGGGACACATCCAGTACACTCTCCAGCTTGTCCTGAACGGGCGAGGAGTCATGCAGCAGAAGGTCAACCAAAGCAACTATAAGACCTGCTTCCCTCTGATCTGGTCTAAAAATGTGCACTGACAGATGACACTGAAACACAAATGCCTCCAGAGGACAGCATGTCACACATGAGCACCCATAATATCTCAATTAACTTCCTCTTGTTTAACATCAATGGGTCTATAAATTGTCGTGTAATTTAATTTATGTAATTGCTTCAAAAATGTAGTCTTTCAGTTGGTTGGTTTAGTCTCGCTTTGCTCCTTCATAAGAATGTCCTCCATGACGTAAATATTGAATCAAGAAAGAAATCCTTTTTTGATTCTGATAAACTGATTAAACACACTGATGCGTACTGCGATCTACTCTTTAATAGCTGAATCACCCTCTGTTATCAAACTCCACTGTATAGCGCAAGTTGCAACTGATAGCAGCTCTGGTATTGAATGAGTCACCATCATGTAGAATTCGTGCCTGTTGACTCATCAGACTGACTGAGGAGTGTTTACCTTGTCCTCCTTCAGGGAGCTGATCCTCGACTCCAGATCCTTGAGGATCTTGTCCTGCTCACACAACCGACTCAACTTAACCTGCAGGGGGAGACACAGAGCTGAGTGGGTGGTGGGGGGAGAGAGAGGAGGTGCATTGTAGGAACTGTGCACTCACAGATAAAGCACTTCTCTCTTGGTCACTAAAGTGTGTGTCTGTTAGTTGACCTCTGGTAATGAAGTGGTCCATTTACTTAATTACAACTTGGCCTGGTCTCTGCAGCTGTGGATGAATCTGTTTGTACAAATGTGTATGTGCATGTATATACCTCTTTTGAAATGTGTCGAGTGCATGCATACGGATTAGAAACACTTAATATGCAGTGCTTAGCTCCCCGGGTCTCATTCGGGTGTAATTACTGTCAGTGAGCCCATTACACAAAGTGGGTGCAACCCACCTGACACTTTTAATTATAGTGTCAGGGAGGCTCTGGGCCTCGTTAATTAATCCCTGATTAAACTCAGCAAACTTGGAGGCAAAGGTTGGATCACTTTATCATCCTGCGGTAAAACAACACAACATTCACAAAGTAAGGTCGTGACTGAACAACTTGATGTGAACTCGACAGTAACTTTTATATTCTATCAAATACATTATTAATTCTGTTGTTGTCTCCATGGCGATGTTGTAGTTGGATCTAATCAAATATTCATATAAATCGTTTAAACTGCTGCGAATGAAAGTGAGTGAGTGAGAAATATGTTCACTGGAGAAATAAGAATGTTTGAAAAACTGCAGGGAATTGTTAGGATTATAAACTCAAGAAGTTAAGGCATTTACTATTTTCACTCTGTGTATGCCGTTTCTTGATGATTTCCCATTTCTTTTCTCCCAAAAAAAACAAAATAACTTATTATTTTAATCATAGCGAATAAACAGAAATGTTTAAAGGTGCCCTGCCACACGTATTTCATTACTTTGTGGTAATGTCTGAAGTTCTACCATGGACTAACATTTTTTGTGTAAATAATACCTTGGTTATCTTGTTTCAGGCCATTCTAGCGTGGTATAGAAAACCTGCAGGAAGACTCAGCTCCATTTGTGCCAGTTCTCATTAATATTCAACAAGCTAAGCTGCTTGACTCTGATTGACTAACAGCTAGCCAATGAGAGCCCGGCTATCAGCATCCTTTACCCAGCGCAACTGGGCGAGCTCATGAATAGTAATGAGCTCAGGCAACATGACGTCAGACTGACCAGCTTTTATTATTGACCTGATTTCTCCGCTGATTTCTCTTTTCAGTGGCTAGAACTGACAGAGGAGGTAGCAGTTTATTTTCACATTCACGACATAACACACACACACATATATGGCACTAATTTTATTTCAAAAAATAAAAAAGTAAAAACAGTTTTGTGTGGCAGAGCACCTTTAAACTGCATGTATAAGTACAATATGTGATGTCCTACATTTTGTAGGCCAACAGCTTCCAGTTAACTAAATTTAATTGAATAGACATTCAATGAGGTTAACATTCTTTAGATGTCTTACGTTTTTATTTAGATACTCACCGACAGACAAACGGGAATGAAAGTATAACCTCCTTGATAGCGTCCTAAATGGAAGTGGTCTGTATTTAATTCAGCCAACATTTTGAGAAGTTATTGAGCTCGTACTTACATCCACATCACTTTCTGCAACCTTGACAGGTTTCCCTGACTCCCTCAGTGTCTGACTTCCAGCTACCTAGAAATAAAAAAAATCAGCATTTCCAGATATTAATTGTATGGTAAAACAAAGTGTCTGATACGTGGTACCATGGTGCTGAAATACCAATACAGGAGATAAAGAACACAGAGACGAGCTACAGACTACGGTAGTATAGGAGGCTGAGACAGACTGTCTGTGGCGCATTCTCTTTGCCTCGTGTATATGACAATATGTATGGCACACATAATCAGCTCTTGCCATGAAGAACACAATGACTATGGACACTTTGAAGCCCTGCACAAATTGACTTATCCATAAAACCTCTATACAGTGCATTGTGTCTCCTCCATACAAAAACGTTACTGTATTTTGTCTGTAAACAGTATTTGTGTTAGGAACACACCCTGGACTGTCTGAGTTCAGGTGCTTACTTTGGGTCTTACAGGGGTTACTGAAAGAAAAAAATAATAATATAGAGCCCGGGCAGATTTAACACTGAGAAAATCAACACATTTCCCTGATAACAGCTCTTTCTTGTGCTTGGGAATGATTAGTTTCGGAGTTTTTGTGTTCAGTAGAGCCCTGTGTTCTTGTCAAGGAGGTGCAGCGTTTCAGAGACGATGGTAGAAGCAGCTGGCTTATCAACCACCGGGCCACAGCCACAATACATGCACTGCCGAGCCATCCCATGCCCACTTTTAAAAAGCATCGTCAACATCACCAAATGCGATGGGGAGGGGAGAGGGGGCGGATGGGACGGGGGGGCGGAGATCACGTGGAGAAAAGACATTTGTTGCCATTCAAGCCATAAATGCAGTGCTGTAAGCAATGGGATGGTCTTTCTAGAACAAAGACTCTCTAAACATGTGAACACACACAGACACACACACACACACACACACACACACACACACACACACACACACACGTAAAGACTAGACACGTGCCTCCCTAACACTGGGGAAACATGCTTAAGCATAACACACAGACAAACTACATACAACATTATATCTGATTATACAATACATATACTGGATACAGATACAGACACACACAGAGACACACACACACACACACACACACATACAGCTTACGTTCATTAGAGGCCTGAGAGGCCCAGCAGTGCAGTGCAGTAGTAAACTGTGAACTGCGAGGATCAGGGGCTCTAAAGCTCTGATCTGGGAGTCAAAATCACAAAGACACAGAGCCGCAGTCACAACAAGGCGGCTGCTTTCGTGAGAAGAGTTAGAAGTTTACTGGGGATATATTTTGTCCCACACAGATTCCTGAACATCTGTATTTGTGGCCAGAGTGTTAGAAGTAGTCGTCAGTAAGAAACACCAAGAGTTTTAGTTTGAGTTAGAGAAATTCCAAACCAGAAAAAAACAGCGGAAATAGAGCACTTGAACTAAAGCAGAAGATGAGTTAAAATAACTAACAGGCATCAGGAGACAAACTCTGATCTCACCTTAAGGTCCAAATACTCCAAGTCCTTCTTCAACTGCAGATAGGTGTCATCAGCCTAGAGGGGGACAAACACGGGAGTGTGGATTATTGATTTGTGTTAACAGAAATGAAATAATTCACAATCTGGGGACTCTGAATCTAAATTAGCTTGTGTAAACTGCTGTTGTGTCTGTGCCAACATGCATCTCACACACACACACACACACACACACACATAAACACAGTAAAAATAATTCATTCATTTATTTTACAAAACACCAGCACAAACCAGATCCATTAGAAGCAGCAGATATTTGAAACCAAAAATAGAAAGATTCACGTATCAGAAAACCAAATTGACCGACACATCCACAGGCAGCCAGCGGGCAGCCAAAGCATGGGATGGCTTTGTGGACGTCAAAACGTTCGAAGCACAACATGCTTATGGACAGTATCACTGGAAGCACGATATGGAAACGGACCAGCCAAGAACAGCACATGGATAAAAAGAGACGGATGGTTCTATGACGGCAGCAGGGCCAGCACTCAAAGATTAACCATGCCCAATGTCACACCACTAAAGCAGGGGAGCTTCTGGGTAGAGGTTGCCACTGATATACAGAGACTTGGCTAATGTTGCTGCTGTTGTGTTAACCTTTGTGTTTTAGTTAGTCCTTATCTATCCTGGGATATGTTATTTTTCAGCACTACTTTACATTTAGTTACAGTCAGAACTACCAAGTGCAGGATCAACTGGGAGTTACACGATGGCTTAAAGCATGATTAATTCTTCTGCGTCAAATCTACGCCCTGGCTACTTCTGTAGGTACATGGAGACACGGCCCCTACGCCAACCCCTACGCAGGCCCCTACGCTGGATCCCACGCCAGACCCTACGCCGTAGCCTGACATGCACCTCTAGAAAAATATAAATACACGTTGCAGCGTAGCGTTGCATTTCCCCCTACTCATTTCCGGGATCTCCATAACCAACATGAAATCAAAGAGGTTAATTTTTCCTGCTACAGATTTCTCAGCGCAGTCAGAAAGCACAGGGGAGATACTTTTTTTCTCCTTTAGAGGGTGTACTCTATAAACTTCAAGCCCATAACGTAGGTCACGGCAAAAGTTCTGCGTGGAGCCTCCGGCAGAACCATATTTCACGCTTAAAAGGCAGTCTAAATGCAAATGGAGATGTTAGTTTCAGTGAATATGACTGCCATGTTATGAAACCTTTGTTTGGCCTGCATAATAAGAAATATTATAGTGAATTCGTATTAAATGCTTATGTGATTATAGCATATTTGAGATGACGTGTTTGACGTTGTAATTGTAAGGGTCTCTTAAAAATGATTAGAACTCATCATCTGATCAAATATTTCACTCTGGACCAAAGTGTAGGACAGACAGATTGATGAATGGACAAATTGACCAACAGTATCATCCAAAGAACATAGAATTACAAAGACACAAATAATTACCTTTCTCAATAAAAAATGTTGAAAATTCAGAGTACAAAATATATGAGTTATATGTATAAAAAATACTGAAAGAAGTAAAACTATTTAAGCGTAAAGCAGCTTTGCAATATGTGTAGTGGCAACCTCTACAAGCCCGTGGTAGAATGAGGGGCAGGCAGGCTGACATGCCGTGGGGAGCCCCCACCTGGCTGTTGCAATGGCCCAGGGGAGCTGAGAGGCCCACATGTCCAAGGTGGGACACCGGAGAGGGGCTGGAGCTGAGGAGGGGGCTGGTGCTAGTGGTGGTGGTAGTAGTGAGGAAGTGGTTGTGGTGGTAGGACTCTTTGGGACCGTTGAGCCTCTGCAGCTGGGTGAATGCGTGCTGACGTGCGGAGGCCATCTTGGCCTGATGCCGACGCAGCTGAATGAGGAGCAGGGTGAGCTCCTCGGGCTGTCAGGCACCACAGGACAATACAGCTGGCATTAAAACTGACCACACCAAACTTCTCTTGTGTTAAAAAAAGTAAACTTGCATTCACAGCACCAGTAGCCACTTCTTTGTGCGACTGGCTGGTGGCCAAATTGAACAAGCAGAACAGCAGCTTAATTAAGGAGAACTAATGGCGTTGAAACAAAAAGCAGAACTCGCACACTGTAGATGACAGGCAATGTCTCCCAAATGTTCAGCTACAGCCAACTGGCTGGTGTCGACAAAAGCCTAATTGAGATTTGTTATAACATTTTGTTGTAGAGGAGAAATAAACGCTCTTCTTGTGACTGATTTCTTAAGTGGCAGCGTGAACACGCTGTGAGAAACCTTGCTGGGCTCTGGAAGTAGCCGGCCGGAAGAGGACAGGCCTAATAAGCCTTCAAAGCTTCTGCTCCAAGTTCCAAATAGCGTTAACCTGAATCCATGTCTACTGTCTGTTTGTTCAAATATTAATATTTGCAATGCAGTGAAGTATTTTTTGTTTAAATGTGTAAGACGTACCGTTTTGCCATGAAGGCTGGGTGCACTGACTGTGTGTGTGATGTAGCCAGATGGAGGCATTGACCGTCTCTCGATAGTAGCACCCTGACAACACATAAACACATTTTACATACATACATACAGTACATACACACACACACACACACACACACACATACACACTACATACATACTGTACACACACACACACACACACACACACATGCGCACGCACCCACACATACATACATACATATACACACACACACATATACTGTAAACACATACACACATACTAACATACATACTAACATATATCCATTGTAGTTTAGAAAAAATCTAATTGAATGTCATTTATAACACCAAATAATCTGAATTATGAAGAATCTGCTATCATAACATAAGTGCCATTTCGCCAATGGCTAAAATTCTTTCTTGTTTAAGAAGATACAATGTTTCACATGACCTCGATAACAAAACACTGATTCTTTATAAGCTCTGGGCGAAATGAAGTTGCTTGTGGTTGAGGGAGAGTGGGTGTACATTTGCATATTTGTGTCTTTTCCCTCAACTTCAAAAATGTAAATGGCAAATACTAACAGAGCTGCCAATCCTTTCTCGGTTTGAATAAATGTGAAAAATGTTTTTATATACTGTATTTACTAATTACGGTGTATTGTATATTAAATAGTATGCATACTGTACATCTTCAATATAGGTTTAAGTTAACAGTTTGACTGACTTTTTGACTGTTGGCTGATCCGGTTGAGGTAATTTAACAGTTGGAATGCCGTAAGGATATGTCTGCCATTGTGCCCCAAGGCACTGAAACAATTATTCACTTCAGTGGAGCACAGTTCCAACATCCACCCACACTGTCAGAATGACTGACGGTTCTGGATGAGAAACTA
Organism: Etheostoma perlongum; assembly: GCA_026937815.1. NCBI lineage: Eukaryota > Metazoa > Chordata > Actinopteri > Perciformes > Percidae > Etheostoma > Etheostoma perlongum. Next base: position 27,667,076 of record CM049378.1, on the reverse strand, counting down.
TTGCATTTGATATTTTGCACTCCACAGTGAAAAAAAATGCGATAATGGTTCAATATCTGGTAAGAGCACAAACGGGCAAGATGGATCAGTTTCATACAATTAACAGAATACAGTGACATGGACAAGAGTGTAAGGTTAATGTGCATACTGTAACTTTGATGCCAAAAACCCCATCCTTTTCTGCTTAACTGAAAGTTTAATCTAATTCCTGTGATTGAGAACTGTCTAATTTGCCAATGAAACACACTGTACACAGTAAGTACAATAGAATACAAAAAAACACTGTGTCCAGAGAGAGCTGATCTCTATTGTTAATAATAGATTTTTCTTTAATTTCTTCTCCTTTTGGGATGCATCCCAGACCATGCGTGGACAGTAGGCTAGTTGTATATGTAGTTGTATAGTTGTGTACAATGCAATACAGAATTGCCTTTAAAATAAAAATGGGAGTAATGTTTCAGTTAGTTACACCTTGTGTTGTTTGCAACAAACATGCAAGATTGACTGCCTTTACATTATTTTACCTTAAGCATCTGAGATTTGGTCCTGCGGGGGGAAACAGCAAAGGGGATGTCCACCACCGATCTATCACCCACAGGCCTGACTGTCACCCTCTCAGCTGGCGTGTGCGGCTTTCGTGTTGGCGACAGGGTTCTGCTGGAGCCAGGCGGCGGCCCTGGTGGAGGGATGTCTGCAGATGAAGGTGGCACCGACACACAGCGGGGCGGTCCTTCGGACCTGGGTGCTGAGGATGAGAGAGGCACAGTGGATGGGGGGCGTGGGCCAAACGGGTAATCCGGGGCCGGGGTGTAGAGTGGCGCTGTGGGGCTGCCGTGACGGTACTGGTGGCGCTGCTGCCACTCGTACAGTTGCCAGACGGTGCTGGGCCCTGGGTCAGGGGTGAGGCGGAAGTGGCTGAGGCGGTCCTGGGCGTACTTGTACTCGCCAAGTCGGGCAGGCGTGGGGCTCTGGCGAGGAGTCTTTGGCAGGGTCTGATATGCATCTATGGAGGTGAACCTGTGCTGGGTTGGGGGTGTGCGTCGAGGGAGGGTGTTTTCTCTGGATGGGGGGCTGTTGAGTAAAAACAGCAGGACACAAAACTATGTACAATTTCTTGAGCTACACATGGAGAAAATGTTTGATATATTATACTATTTCTTAACAATAACAAGCTATATATCTTTTAAATTGATTCCCTGAGTTCAGAAATAAAACACTGTGCTGTGCAGACCTGATATGGTCACATACATGTTCAAACTGCAAGCAAAGCTCACGAGAGGGAACTCTACACTATATATTTATATTTTTGGTGTCATTTTACCATTTCTTTATAGTGCATAGTCAGCAAACATTAAATATTCAAATAAAACAAATATGTTTGTCATCATGTGTATTTACATACAACAAAACAAATAGTTTAAGACAAATTACAGTGGCCTACCCTTTGTGGTCAGCCTTCTGCACTTTGACCCACTGCTCCACTTGCTCCAGAGCACTTTTCCTGCGCACCAGCTTGTGTGTGTCAGCAGGGGGCGGCGCTGGGGCCCTCTGGTACGTCCCCGCTGCGATCCCGTTGGGCTCCAGGATGGGGCTAGGCGTGGAGACGAGGCCGTTCCTCGTGCAAACGCTGGAGGGCAGCGTCGAAGCGGCTCGGGACGGTGCCCGGGATGGGACCCTGGACACAGGCGCTGAGGCCGACATGTGCTCTAACAGTGGGAGGGCAGAGGGTGCAGGGTTGGAAGGGAGGGACGTGTGTGTGTCCATTTCTAGTGCTGTACTTCCTATGGGTTGCTCCGAAATGGTGGTGGCAGGAGAATCTTTGTGGGAGCTGCAGCGTTCATCTGCATCACGGCGAATGGGCTCCAGGAGAACCTCGTGGATGATGGGTCTTATGGTCTCAGAGTCTGTGCTCTTGTGGTTGTTTACGTGGTTCGTCTGCGGGACAGCCTGCAGCTGCAACCTGTTAGACGTCTCGAAATTGTCAGATGGTCTGTGGAGAGCAGAGATTACAGGAAAAGCCTGGATGAATGTTAGCCTTTTACACTCCTACTTTTTGTAACTTTCTCTTGAACGTTGAACGTGAGAGTTTCAATCCTGAGTGAGACAGGAAAGGAAGGTGAGGAGATACATCTGACATGTGCGAGCCGGGGGAAAAGGAAAAACTAACAAAAGCAGCAGGGAGTAGAACAGAAAGTAAAATGACATGGGGAGGATAATGTTTATTCTCCTGTTTGGCAGCCAACTCTTACTTTGAAATTTTTGATTATACCCACACAACACAAGAGAACCAGATGAATAACTACAGCTGACAGCCGATTGTTTTGCTTAAACCTCTCAAAGGGACTTCAGTGGCTTTTTCTTCCCTGAAATGCCATGGACATCTTGTTCCACTATTTCAGGGGTCTTTGTTCTGCTGAACTGAGTTTGAACTAGAGGACTGTCACTTAAAGGACAGGCCGTTTTAAAGCAGGGCAGATGACAAGCAAAGCTATATTTAAACTCCTTTTTAATTAAATCCCCTGTGACATAAGAAATGTTCAGTTCTCTGAAATTCAATAAACCACACACCAAAGTTTACTCCCATCTGGAGTTGAGATCATATATCGCAATTAACTCTTTCGAGCCACGCAGTTCAAAGTATGTATTCTATATATATACCCATTAGCAGCCCCTGTGAGTTGATCATGTGACAGCAAAAATGCATAAGGCGGAGCAGTATGTCCTGTATGTCTCTTACCGGCCGGCGTATGAATATGGAGAGTCTAAACTAGTTCATGTAAGTGAAAATGTAACATTTCAAGCCAAAAGGAATACTTGGAATTGATGGTGGTGGTAAATATTTATTAAAAAGGCTTGTGAACGGGCAACTTCACTGAAGCCTCTGTGTTTACAGGCTTGTGGCGATGCGTAATGTGTTCTAGGTGCTACAAAAAAAAATTTGGTACTGCCAATTTGTTTTGTTCTGTCATGGTCAAAAAATCATGGCAGAGAATTGTGATATCAATTCTAAGCAAAAATTGTGATTCATATTTTCAATCGAATTGTGCCGGCCTATAATGAAACAACTAAACACGTTACACACTGGACCTTTAAGAAAAATGAATTAAAAAGGTGCCGACATTCTCTCTGCCAGCAGCTGGTATCTGAAGATTTTCAATATAAATTAGCGCTATGTGACTGGTTAGTCCCTATTAGATTGTGTTGAATTCTAAATTTCCCTTGGGACCAATACATTATCTATCAATTGAATCTAAATGAGGCTTAGAAGGCATTTTCATTAATGTTAAGAGTAGTTTGTTGCTAGCAATGCATCCCATCACTGTACAATAAATGTAAGAAAATGTGTTTGCATATTGTAAAAGTATCTAAACTCTTGAAAAAGACATGTAACATGCCAGCAAATAAAAAACACTGTTATAGTTTATTCAATAAGAAAATACTAAAACAGTGGTTTAAAAACGTCCCAAGTGGAAGTGTCTTCATTTAACAATTCTGCCATTCATTAGCAACTGGTGTAGTCTTGTGGGATTTCCCCTTCCAAACACTATAAATGAACGAGCTGCGGTTATCTGAGGCTGCCAATGAATGTTGGGATGTATTTGATCTGTGCCACCTCCCTCCGTAAACATATGAATAATACATGGAGAAAGCGTCTGCTTGTTCAAAAGCAGCATTTCACAACACCAGAATGTACTCTGTGAAAGTAGGCAGACGTTAAGAAAATACACCACGCTCATGTGCTATAGCTTGGGGACTGACACAGAGCTGTTAAAGCTGTAAACAGCGGAGCGGGATGTTTTAACAGGAATCGTTTATAGTGACAAAAAGAGACAAGATAAATGGCAACACTTTCTAGGAAATATGTATTTATAGGATATAACAACTGTAGCTATATGTAAGCACATATAATGTTTTATGGATGCTTGCAAGTATTTATAAACAACTTAGTGTATAATAATTATATTCCACTCTGCACTGTTTATTCTAAATTTTAGAACAACAGAATGTTAGGGGGTTTGAACATGATTAAGAGTAAAAAAAAAAAAAAAATAAATAAAAATAAAACATTTCTAGAAAACAAATATGAATGAACATTTTACAATATTTCAGAGGCCTCATTAACTGGATAGCTATAATCAATTAAGTTTAATGTCAAAACTACATTTATTTTTATAAACACAGGACAAATGCCTAAACTAAGTTGTAGCAGTTGAACTTGATCAACAGGTGATCTCTGGGAAGTGTAGTACAAAATCGTCACAGCACTGTAAAATACGCACGGTACCAAAGACAGACTAATGAAAGAAGAACATTTTAAGGTAGTGAATATGTGTGTGTGTTAGGTGTCTGTATATATTTCACTAAATTAGAGTATGTGTACGTTCATGTACGTGTTTCAGTCAGGCCTACACTAGATTACTAGTGAAATCCCAATTAGAGTTGGGACTTTATATCTAAAAAAAATACAAAGGGGACAAAAGGAACGTAGGAATCAAAATACAGGCAACAGACACAAGGGGGAGCTCATGCTGTAAGGTGGAAAAACCAATGCTTGTCAGTAGAAACAGAAAAAGAAAAGATCTGGAAGTTACTGTGAAAAAGTGTGTTGTTAAAGAGGTAAGTGACTGAATGTGCTCATTTAGTTATGGACCTCTTGAGTATGGCGCTGGGGTTCTACAGCTGCCTGGTTTAAGGCAATAAAGGTAAGGTGTACGCTGTGTGTTCAGTTAGGTCGATGACATGAACTGTGTGTGTGCGTCTACGGCCCTACCTGATGAGTGTGTTGCTGTGGTTCTGCATCAGCGTGGCCTGTTTCATGGCCCTCAGCCAGGTGTTCATGTCCTCCTGGGTGTCAGCACTGAAGTAATAAGTCCGCATCCCGGTGTGCTCCGCCTGCGAGCCAATCACAGAGCTCTGCTTGTAAATGTACGAGCGCATACCAGTGTGGCTAGCCTATGGGAAGAGACAAGAGGCTAGGTCAGTGTCGTGGTCAGAGAGACAGAGAGAGATCAGCTGAGAGTTCCAGCCTTGGTCAAAGAGACAGGGAGATATCATGCTGTCCAACAAGAGAAACAACATCAAGGGCCACATAAGCATCAACCGATAAAGAGAGGGGCAATGAAGGCAACCACACAAAAGAAATACAGAGACAAAAATGCGAGCCAGTTATGACCAACACAGCCACAACCTTTGACCAATGAGAGAAAAGATAGAAAATGTGAGTGTCAGGAAAAAAAGGACCCCATGTTTCCTCACAAACCTGTTTTTTTCCTGCTATTACAACTTAGAAACCTACTAAGAACATAGGGTAAATAACAGTTTGCACACACATAAAGAGTAAGGTTGTAACAGCTTTTATAGATTTCTCTATGGTATATATTGCAGAATAAGAAAGTAACATCAGTTATAGTGGTCTGGCATGAAAAGACAGCTCTGCAAAGAGGCAGTGTGAAAGCCAAGCCTGATTAGACACCATGAAAAGCTAATTGTAGTCTGTGATTTAAGTGCTGAGCTCATGACAGGCATATTCAAATTTAAGATTAATATGTCTTTGTATGCACAGTAAAAAGGGCTATTAGTCATTGATCTAATACACGGTTGTTGGTGTGTGACAGTCGAGAACACATCTGCACCATTTTATCACCGAGATGGACATAAAGACACAGTGTGTAGAATATCAAAAGAATCTATAATAAACTATACTGTAGGAAACATTGGGATGTGTGATGCTGCAGAACTATTTCAAGCAGAGCCAACACGGGTGAGACACATACTCAAAAATACTATAAGGTCTTCTATTATTGACTGTAGTCTGTGAACCTGTAGGGGAACTTTTGTTTTCAATGTATCAAGTTACACCCATATCATCATTATTAACTCATGTTACATGGCATACTATGTCTCAATATTATCATATAATTAGTGTTTCTATTTTAAACCTCGCTGAAGCCCAGTGTTAGACATCATCTGTTTAAATCTGTGTTCAGTGCATCCAAACAATGGATACTGTTTAAAGCAGGGGTCTTCAACATTTTTGAAGCTTAAGACCACTTAACTGAAATTGAGATGGATCAGGGAGCCCCTATTAACCTAAAACTGACCTTAACCTCAATTAAGATGCATAAAAAACAGGCCTAAAATAATGTATAGGGCGGCCTAAAGCCTATATGCACCTTATATAACTTTTAGTGCAAAAAATACTAAGTTATTAAATCAATAATTGTTGGCATGATTTTGTAAATCACCTTTTACTGTTAGATGTGGTACAATGAATCCCTAGGATTAGCTGTATGTGTGGATGGTTCCATTGGTGAGTAAATTACAGGCCAGTTAGCCTATCATTACTGTGTTTTTTTCACAAATGGGCTGATTTATATTTGCTTATAATATGTTGGATTCATGTTCATACATTTTAATTTGTGAAAAAAAAACTTTCAACAAAACCTCTGTTGAAGATTCCTGGTTTAAAGTGAAAGGGGTCGTTGATAGTGACAAACCATAGACTGTATAATATTATTGGACAGAGCATGGGTGACGTCACCCATTGGTTTGTGGAGATCTGCTATAAGTTGTCCAGTTTGCCGTTACGGGTGCAGCCATCCTGGTTGCGGATGTGTCCATTTTAGCCCAGAGGGAGGAGCCCTTACACTCTACGTTACGTCACACACTTTCACTGGCAATCACATCATAGCCACGCCCCAAAACACCCCCTGCTTTATTGCCAATTTTAAAATCAACAAGACCATTATTCAAAAAATCCTAAACAATCTGTATTATGGAAATCTCAAAACTGGCGATTGACACCATAAACTCATTCTGAAATGTTTCCTGAGGTAATAAATCAAGTGAGAAGTGGGTCACTTTCTCAAAGACCTCTACAGAAACCGACCTCCTTCTGCAACCGCATGTGTCACCGCCTGCTGGAGTTCAGACAGAATGCAGGTTTAAGGTACTTCCGCAATTGCAGCACTTAGCCAACCGGATGCTTTGTCTATTAATATTAACAGTCTATGTGACAAACCCAAAGAGAATTATCCCCCGATTTCGCAACTTTTCGTTTTAATGTCTTTCAGCTCATTGTTTGAAACATCCATTATCCTCGTTTCAGCCGTCTTTAGCAGAAGAGCTCATTATAACCCAGCATAAAGTTCCTGACAAGCACCAAACTGCCAATCTAGTAACTACATAGACTGAACATGGACCATCACAGAGCTAAAAAGACACTAAATATTGGACTTATTTTCATCAGGTGGCCAGAAACATGTCTTCAAATGAATGTTAATGTTGCTCCGTGTCTCGTAGAAATGTGTAAATAACCAACTGTTTGCTAACCTTTTCACTATCCCACTTTATAAGCTAATAATATTTCCATGTTTACAATTCCACTTCCCCCATGACAAAACCAAATCTGTAAACGCAGCTTTAACTTACCATCTGAAGTACCTACTTTCTCTCAACAACAATTTCACACATGTACCTACGAGTGCCTTTCTCTGCATCCCAGAAACCACATGAAAATAGTTCTATTCAAAAGATTATTCACTGGAAAGGTGTTTAGGAGTTTATTTTTCCTCCAGCCGACGGGACATGAGAGCTGCTTCTTTCTCTAAAAAAATCAACATGTTTCTGGCTGCAACACTTTCCAGTCTATTGAGACTACCATCAGTAGAGACGTTGGTACCTCTGCTTCTCCAACTAGAGATTTCTGCCTTTACATTCATGTGAGTCCAGAGAGAAGTCCTGGAGAGGCTGACGCCAAGACGTTCACTGTTTGATCATTCGTATAGGCAGAAAATCTTCCTGTGACTGAACTCGGTTTTTTGGTTGTGCTAAAAATAGCTCAACATAATGTTAATGATGATATTATAATTGGCTATCCACAGGGATAACAAAACACACCATCAAACCACAGAAATGGCCAAAAAAATCCAAGGAACAGTACATCACTAACAGCTGCTTAATTAATAGCGCATAAGTGTTCTTTATCCTTGATAAAGATGCTCTTGCTGTGAAAGTGGGGTAATTAGAGGCCCTTTTAAAGTGAGTTGCACTCCACACTGAGGACAGCAGATCTATAAATGTCCTCCTTTGCCCATTCCTTCCTTCCTTCCTTCCTTCATTCAGTGTTTCAGTGGCTGGGATCGGAAGACAAACGAGAGCACCCACTCAACAACAGATGCATGCATTTGAAAAGTAATTAAACGCTAAATATTCCCTACCCTAATTCATTCACTGAATAATAAATGCAGGAGAATAAGTGCGTGGTGGGATCTACAGCGGCTGCAAACATTTCACGGTAATTTCTTTATTTGGTTTATATTGTGATGAAATAAGATGTGATTCCTCAGCAATTTGGCTTCTTGTGTGCAGCCGGACAGACAGAAACACACAAAACACCACACCCACTCGGGTATTATAATGAACCCACGTTCATGAATAATGCAAACAAAAACTGTCGCTCCTGCTGTTCTATCTCTGATACTATAATGTCTGAATAAACCCCAGCACACAGATACAGACATGTACACAAACATAAATGCTCCCATTCCTGCATCCCTTCCAGGTTCCCTAAGAGCTGCCCTCTGGGAGCACTGCCGTCTGGCTGCTCAAACAAACTCATTTCAGTGGCTACTGCTGAGCACTAATAAAATTACTAACTATAATTTCCTTACTCACCATGCTCAAGTATGTACTCAATGCTGAGCCTGGTACATTATAAAGACCTAATAGTTAATTGCACCGCTCATTTGAACCGTTCAATTCCTAATAAACCTTGTGCAGCTGCTCTTCAGTGATGTTAAAACAATTCATTTAGTGCCTATAAATGACTACAATACCATGTAATCAATAAAGAGGTTAGTGGTTTTGCTACAGTGCTGATATTCTTTTCTACCAGCTAGTTCATACTGGATCCTGATGAACTTGGTCGGTGGTTTCCGATCATGAGTCAGGGGTACACAGATGTGCATCTGAACCCAACACTCAAACAGCTGATTACACTATGTATTGGGATACAAGCAACAGTACACTGTAACTACTGTGAATGCTCTAATCATACTGTAAAAAGCATATAACATAATAAAAGATATCATTTATATGTATTCATAAACCACAAATTATAAAAAAAAAAATATATATATCTACAATTTGGTACACTGCAAACAAAAAGGTTTTCTCCCTCTGGGGGTCTTGGCATTTGATGAGTAGATGTTATTTGTAATTCTGTGTCCCTGAAGGCTTTCAGATCACCTAAATCAGCTGCAGTAATGTTACCTACCCAGAAGAACCACTACCCACAGGAAAACAACAGATGTGGACCACGCACAGGACTCAGTCAGCCTGTCACTGTCAGGCATGAAGATGTGTTCAGAGGAGAGGAAACAGGCATGGAAACTACTTAGCAAACACTCATCTTAAAAAACGAATATATCCGAAAACACTATAAAAATTCTTGGCAAAGGAATAACAGCATCCTCAGGAAGCAGCTGTCAAAACACGTCTGCTCACTCACCATCAACATTCTGACAGCCTCTCATGGCTACAATGGGACAGGCCTCTTGATGAGAAACAGAGTACTGCGCCGCTAGTCAGATTTTTTGACACGTGCAGAGATATTGGCATGCATGTGCAGTGTACACACCCAGTACAGAGAAACAGACCCACACTTGTACTGTGATATGTTGACTAAACTAAATTCAAACCCTAGGCTGAAACTTAAAAAACTTTAATCAAAGACTACCTCTGATAGTTACCCTTAATCCAAAAGAGAATACTGACCAAAAATGACTTCACGTTGCCGACAATGTCATAAAGTACAGTACACACCTGTGACCTCCACCAGACCATAATCGCATTTAAAAGCCCTGTCGATATCAATCTCATAATCACCAGCTTTGATTTTTCCCTATTTTAGTTACATCAGAACACACAGACAGACACACACACACACACACACACACACACACACACACGATAGACCACCAGTGGTCTAAAATAACATTGAGAGACGCTGCCTCTCTTTAGCAGGAATGCTGAGTGGGTCATCCAGCTCTGAGTGCATGACCGATACACCTACACACTGAATTTATACACAGCTAAGCCGCATTTTTCTCTTTGTGGTTTGTTTCTGTGTGGGTGTTTTAAGGATGTTCCTGGTGATTTGTTTTCTCTACTATATTGTTTAACAACGCTTAATGGAAAAATACCAAAAAGTCCCTCTGGCCATATCTTTATGGCCTCTATTTCACCGCGACTAGCCGTCATGACTTCCTTCCTCTCCACCTATCGCTTCCTCTCTTTATTCCCATTTTATTCTCCAGCCCTAATCACTTTCCTTCCTTTTCTGTGTTCTCTCTCTCCTTTAGCCTCTCTTTTTCAACAACCTAAAAAAACATCACTCACTACTCAGTCCCTTTTCCTGTGGACAGCCCCAGACAAACACACGCACACACTCTGTCATGCTGCTATTTAAAGAGTCATTGTGCTCATAAAGATAAGCCTCAGCAACCAGAGCACCACAAAGCTCCAGATAAGCTATTTTCTCCTAAACTTGCAACTGTGGAAATTTAATTTATTCTGAAAAACATCCACATTACATGTGGGTGTCTCGGTTTAAAAAAATAAATAAAAACTGTTTTTACTCTTTTTGTAAAATATGCCTGTACGGAAGCTAGAGTATAACATATTCTACGGTACATTGTTTTTCCACTCTTCATTTCTGGAAAAGTAGTGTAAGGTGACGTGAGCTACAAATAAAATGACATTTTTCTCCCCGCCATCAGAAAACTGCATGCTGGTACAGTAGAGGTGACAGATGGAGGAGACAGCGAGAGCGGCACATAGATGAACGATAAGCCCCACACCATATAAGCCAAATACAAAGACTCATAGTGTGATAACGAGGATGGGGTGAGAGAGAGAGAAGAAAGGGGAAGAGGGGGAAAAAGACTCAGGGGGAATTAACTAAGACAGAGAACACTGAAATAAAAGCACAACACAACCACGTCAGCCAAAAGGACATGTTATTCTCAAAACATGCATCAAAAACCAACAGAGGAATATACAAGTCTGCTGTATATTCTGTCATGTTTGGACCCAAAAAAGCCACACCAACGGCAGACAACAAAGATATATAGCGTTGACATCTGGCAAAGTAAGAGCTGGAGAGAGGGTAGAATACCTATTTATGGGCGGACTGTCACTGGGCGACGCGACACACTCACAGGGAGAGAGGGAAGTCCCAGTCGGGCAGCCAACCAATGGGAACAAGAGAGGATTCAGTGAATAGGAGAAAAGTGGGTGGAGGGAGGAAGGATCGTCGAAGCTTTAAAGTTTCCTTTTTGGCGTTATAATGTGTATAGGTTGAGTTGGTAGTCAATGGGTGCAGCATTCACACACCAAAACAGCATCATATAATACCCACCCGATCCCGCTGGTGTGGGTCACAGACCTGGGTTCAGCAGCATTTTATATGATTTGCAATAGGAGTTTTGAACCTGCTTTGATCAGTTGGGGGGGGGGGATTACTGCAGCAGGGAAGAGGCTCAAATAAAATTGGTTACTTTCCTGTGATCAAAACTTGGGTGTCACTTCACCTCAGTTTCTGTTTATTATAGACATTAAAGTGCCCATATTATGCTCATTTTCAGGTTCATAATTGTATTTAGAGGTTGTACCAGAATAGGTTTACATGGTTTCATTTCCAAAAAACATATTTTTGTTGTACTGTACATTGCTGCAGCTCCTCTTATCTCCCTGTGTGTTCAGCTCTGTGTTTTAGCTACAGAGTGAGGCATCGCATTTCTATCCCATCTTTGTTGGGAATCGCACATGCGCAGTAAATTGGTACTGCGCAGTAGCCAAGTACTTATAGTTAGCCACCTCATTCTCAATGGCAAAACACTGCTACAACACACACGAGTTCACCCTAATCTAAGTTGGAAGTGCGCCCTTGTTTAGAAGAAGTCTCCCGGCCAATCCTGCCTTGTACTGACCGAAGTTTTAGAAACTGATGTGGTATTAGCTAAAGTGGTTAGCATACACCAAATGTTTCGGCCGGTGACGTAGACGGCCCTGCCAATTTTGAACTCCTCACCCAGAGACTGAAGGCAGGATACATTCAGAAACCCGTATCTCACTCAAAAAGACTGGATGGTTTTTTTTTCCAACTTTGTATGCGTGTGGAAGCACCAGAGACACAAAATAACACCCCAAATCACAGATAATATGGGCGCTTTAAGGAATAACTTAACACCAGGCTATAAACCAGTGTTTTAGGGCCCTCTCTGGTTGAAAATGTCATGTCTGCTTTTACCTCGGACAGCACACTGCATTACTTATAGGGTGTTGTCTGAAGTGTGATGTCACTTTGTACTGACCACACCCTGGAGTACACTTGTACTGCTGCAACATGAAAAGTCAAACCAGTGAAGATCAGCAAAAAGAGACTTTAAGCTGCTGTTAGGCTGCTCTTTAAAAACTTAATATTAAAAAACAAAGAAAGAGAAGACACATTTACAATCTTCGTAAAGCAACAGCCATCATTCACAGCTTCCTGCATAGCTTTCAGATCATGATATAATAACAATATTATTTATCTTTATTAGTTTAGTTACTTTTGTCAAACCATTTAATAAAAATATCATGACAAAACACCCCTTTTACAAGATAACTTATGTGAAAGACGTGCAACTTCAGCAAGCTGTAACATTTAATGGACTGTGAAAAAAATATTTTCCCTTTTCCCATTTAGGAGAAACTGACTACTATATTTTGACTTATATCATAGCCAAGAAGTTACATAGTCTACACTCCCAGTTCTAACAATGTTCAGCAACTTTCTAATGCTCACTGTGCTTGTAGCGCACACCAGTTGGTTCTCTCTCCAACCTCTCTCCGGTGTTTCGACCCTAAAACGTGAAGCCCTTAAAGGCAATCCTCTCAAGTGCCGCTTTACGACCCTCCTCCTATGGCACTGTAAGCTCCACCAGTATTATCATCTTATCTTCTAGGATCCACAGCACAATGTGCAGATGTAGGGAGATATGGTCCACATCTTGAAAATGCAGCTTCTATCTGACATCAACCTTCAGCTCCAAAGACCTTACCCACCATCCTACCATTTGCAATTTGGTGTGTTTTAGCCTGTGCGACGTGCTTGGCTTGGTTCCCTTCTGAACAAACTATGCTGGTCTACTGTAATAACCTCTAAATTTACTGGCTGCTTTATCTGCCTCTATTGCCTCTCTTTGTCATGACACCATCTATACCGGCCCTTTGTCTTGCACCCTGTCAGTATGTGCGCTAGTGTCTCATTGCTGTTGCAGAGTTTGCAGCTGGGTTTCTCCTCCTGCCCCCATGTGTGGAAGTGTGAGTGTCACATAATGACAACAGCAGGAATACGAAGTGGAAATCAGGTTACCTTCCTACTGAGTAGCTCCCACATAGTCCAGGACCCCTGAATGCTTAGCCCAACTGTTTTTGATCTTCTTGAATCCTCCTTCACTTCCTCCTGGATCATGGTGCACCTGTCCCATGTGTTGGCTTTCTCCCACTGATTATGATACATCGGACCAAGGCCTTTTCTTTCCAGAGCACTGAATGCCGAGGATGAAATGTGGCTTCAGAGAGCTTGTTGCCTGGTTTATGGCTGAATTTGCCGCCCGTTTTCAGACTGATCCAGCATGGCACACACATGGATCCTTTGTGTCTCTGAATGTTGCCAGAGCTCTACAATTTGCCACCTTAAATTCTTCTACCACTGATGATAATCGAATCTGTAGCTCGCCTGATCTAATGTTGGGGCCCACAGGGGAAAACCATGTAGGAATATCTGACCATCTCTGAAAGTGCTTGTTGATTTTTTTTTCTCTTAAAAAGGTCCATTGGAACATACCCAGCTTGTCCAGTTTGCAGCAACTCAGTCATGACATGAGCAAATATTTACATATTTGAAGACTCAGACACTAAGTCCACATTATCATCCAAAGGACCTTTAAGCAGTGAGACTATGACCTACTTTATGTAATAAACCAGGTCAAAAGTTCAAACGTGATGACTCACTGATGACAAAACAAATGGCTCCCTGTGGGGCCTGAAAAACTTGTGTGCATACACATTTTTAATCTATGAATAAGGCAAAAACCTAATTGCACTTGAGGGCAAACTCATGAGGTTTGCCTGCCTCTGAACTTCAAACAAAAAGACTTTACTGCCTCAGGGAATTGAGAAGCTTCATTCCATTCCAGAGCAGCTTGTCTGTCTCAATAAAGACACTGACAGACATTCAGTGGTAAGAGACATCGCTACAACAGGTGGTGAGTGCTGCACAAAGCGGAGGAGTGGCTCGGGGGGAGGATAAGCAGGGCTATAATTGTAGGAAGATGTTGCTCTGTTTTATTAACTGCCATTCAAAGAAATCAATATAGATATGTCCATATTGTTTTGCTATAATGGCAATATCAATTAAGTAACAGTTAATAACTATTTTGAATGAGAAGGAATACAAAAAATGGCAAGATTGCCATTGCTGTGAGCCCCAGTTATAAAAGGCTCTCATACGTGTTCAAAGGCACACAAACAGATATGTTTGTTCAAAAGTGACACATTCACAAAATATATATATAACTCAAGAATTATGTTTGACAATAAAGCTCCGGGGCAAATATCTGCATGCCACCAAACCTGCAGGTTGACATACAGTGCAACAGGTGTTATGGTAGTATACTGTTGTATGGCAGCTAGTTTTTAGTTGGAAAGGATCAGTATTATTTCCATTTACCTCTCTGTCATTAACAATATAAACCACTTGGTGGAATCTAATTAACAGTGCTTTAACTAGCATGAGGGGTTACAGTTTTAGCATATGTGCCTAAAGTGGGAACACCTGGAACACCTGAGTGTTTAAAATATGGTTATCAAGTTTCCTGAATCTGGAAGTACTCGATGCATCATGTCTCAACAGCATCAAATCAACTTTAAAGTGTGCAGGATACTATAGTACTCAATCACAATCTCAGTTTTTATTCCTATTCTAGCTAGACTGTTACATGTACAGCGGTGTGTTTGGTTCAAATTGAGGTGTCATGACCTTGTGGCAACACACACACACACACACACACACACACACACACACACACACACACACACACACACACACACACACACACACACACACACACACACACACACACACACACACACACACACACACACACACACACACTCCAAACCAAAAAAACAAACTATCACATCAGAGAATGTGAATCAAAGATATAAGTCAGCATAGAATAGTCTGCAGAATAAAGAGAGGCGTACCTTGAAGGCATACTTGCGGCTTATATGGTCCTCAGGTCCCACGGGTGAAACAACATAGCTGGGTAGAGGAATACTGCCCAGGACCAATTCCTCTCTGCTGTCTGGAGAGAGAGAGAGAGAGAGAGAGAGAGAGAGAGAGAGAGAGAGAGAGAGAGAGAGAGAGGAGAGAGAGAGAGCCCAATGGGGGAGAGGAAGGGAGGGAGTAGATAACCAGGAAGAGGAAGGTGAGAAAAGGAGTGAGAGATATGGAGGAAAGGAAAGATTAAATATCACTCATCACCCACTAATTTCATCTCTGCCTGCCACCAGTATCATAACACTCACACACACACTCACATAAACACACTTGTGTGCCGTCATTCATACCACGGTGTTGTGCCAAACAGTAAATGACCACTCTGGTATCCCAGTGTCACAGAGTTGAAGCTGGCCTGGTCCAACTGGCAACCAGTCCCCATTCCTCTGCCCCATCCGGTTCACATACTGAGATCATAGTAAACACACACACACACACACACACACACACACACACACACATATACACATCTATATTTGTAAGAACCGTCATTGTCCTCAACCTTTTACCTTAACCCTCAACCAGCACTTTGAACAGTAAGGACCGCTAAAAATGTCTTTCCAAACACATCCTTACTCTCTATTTATAAAAATCAAATTGGTCCTCACAAAGATATAAAGTACAAACACACAAGTATGCAACTAGAATAAGTCCTAATTAGTTCACACATCTATGAATAAATGTCTACCAGTATTTGTTTTCCACTGAACATTGTGACAGCATGCTACAATGTGCATGTGCGTGTGTGTGTGTGTGTGTGTGTGTGTGTGTGTGTGTGTGTCTGTGTGTGTGTACACAATGATTACCACATGGTTAAAATTTAGTAATGGTAAGAAAATATGCGTGCATGCCACCTGTGAGTTTGTATGGGTGTTTGGCCTGGGAGGTGATAAGGCGGCACTGTGGATTAAAGGGGTAATTGGTTAAAAATAATCCAAGGAGCTTTGAAGGAGACATTCCCTAATGGTGGGCGAGACAATGTTTTTTTATCTGTTTTGTCCAGTCTGTCTCACATACACACGCATCCACCCACACACATATTTACAGTATATATATATTTACAGTATATATATATTGCCAAAATGGCATCTTGGCAAAATGTTGTCCCTGGTTAAATGTTATTTTTCGTATGCGGATTGAGGGTCTAAGGATAAAGGCTGAGGTATGCTGTACAGGGCTGTAAAAGAGTAAGAACCGGGGGATGTATCCAGGATTTTAGGAATAATCATTAGTCCACAACGGACTTTTTTTTCTTCTGGTCATAAGTCCAAAACCCTGGAGAAACTTGGGTTACTATTGTATATGACATAGGAAGATTCTCACATTTGAGAAGCGGAAGTCAGAGAATATGTTGCTTTTTTTACTTAAAAGATGAGTGAAATAATAAATTGAAAAAGTCAATAATAGTCATTGATAGACTATACATACAAAAATAAAGCTAATAATGGAAAAAGGAAGAGAGAGGGGAGGTTTTGTCATTTGTGTAATGACCAGGGATGCACAGAGAGGATGAGTGGTGCTGCAGATCAAGTGTTTTCATGTCGAGAGGCGAAACCTTTGAACTGAGAGAAAAAGATGGTGGAAAAAAGAGGAAAAGAAACGACAGCGAATTGATTTCACCCTCCGAGGCGAGGAGGCAGAGGAGCGTGTCCCAAAAGGTTTCGGTTAAGAATATGGAGATGAAAAGAAAGGTGTGGAAAGGCAGATAAAGACAGCCAGGGCATGGAGACTGATGGTGAGGGAGGGAAGGTGATGGAGTGTGATGTAGCTGAGTGTGTGTCCATATCTTTCCATATGTTTGAGCCCAGTAACTCACTGTGAAAGATCAGATTAATGCCCGCCCAGATTGAATCATATCGTCAGTTGCAGTTCACTTTAAATACAGTACCATGAGAGTCCAATTCAAACATTAGAACTTTGTTCAAACTTTTTTTTGTTGAAAGCTGTGATATTTCCCAGCACATACATATGCTGTGATATATATATATATATATATATATTTTTTTTATCCTTCAAGGACAAATATTTTCCCCTGTTAGTCTGTATTTCCCTTAATTTAAAGCCAAGAAAGAGTAGGCTGCATTTACACCAAATCAGGCGTTGGGGCGATTATGGGGCGAAGTGTTGTGTGGTCACTAAATAGTAATATAAAGTAAATGCTCCATTTTTGTCTCCATTGTGTTCCTTACTCCATTGTGTTTTGATCGCTGGTAGGTTACATGATTGGTAGGTTAGATGACGTGATTGGCCGTCGCAGGTCGGGTTGCGTTTCTGAACCTGCGTTTTTCCCCCCCGGCATCCCCTCAGGTCACCACCGCCACAGCCTAAACACACTACCCACATTAAAATGACTGGCATTTTGACCACAACGCCTGATTTGGTGTGAATGCAGCCATAGAAACATTTTAAACTGATTTGTCTTGCAACACTAGATAGGTGCTAAGGTGTGTAAGATTACTCAACAGTGAATTCAACCAACAAGACACCTGCAGAATACAATCAAGTCTAATCCACAAGCCATTCAATAGATTCTACCCGTGTGAAACTCATAACATTTGGGTTTTCTTGAGGCTCTCTGTGAGGTGTTGATTCAAGTTGTATGTGTTTTTGTTACTTTTTCCTTACCTGAATGCATGATTGTGGGGGAGCAGGAGACACAAAAAGGCACGGGGTGGAACAGGTAGTAAGTGGGAATTTGAACCATTTTCCCCATGTGATAGTTCCAGTCAACATTACACACAAAGACTCACCTTTGTAGTAGAACAGACAGAAATCAGCCAAGACGAACCACTTCCTCTTCCAAAGACGCATCCCAGAGCTGTCCTGCAGGGACAAAGAGGGTTAAAAACTGTAAGTAATGAATGAATGAATAATGAGATAGAAAGTAGCCAAGATTGGAAGAGATAACAAGAAAGAGGACAGACAGATCTCCTAAATAAGGGAGGGGAGGGGCAATGAGAAAGATGAAGGGAGAGTTAGAGATAGAAAAGAATAGCGAGGGACAGCGGACACAGTAAGGAAGCAGAAGTAATGAGAGCAAGAGTGAGGTGGCTATGAGCAGAGATGAAGAGAGTGAACAAAATAGAGAGAGAGAGAGAGAGGGAGGAAGAGAGTGATCATTTGTCCTCGTTCACTGGCTCGCTGGGCCTGCCACGGCTGCTTTACTGTCGCTTCGTCTTTTATGTTCCCTGGCTGAAAATGGTGCCGTTTGAAGAGGAGAGGAGGTCCAGAAGGGATGAAATCACCACAAACACAGATACATGCATCTCCTTTGTAACCCTGTGTGTGGGCATGGGAAGGAGTAAATGGCATCCTGTGATAGTGTGGGCCTGTGTTTGCGTAGTTTTTTTGTGATGTGTGTATAAATATGTGTACATTTATGTTCCCCTGTCTGCAATTAAAAGGTTTTATTTCAAATTAAAACATAATTGTACTGAACAAATAGCATGATGTGCATATGAGCGTCTGTGCCTGTGTGTTTTGGTGAGTATGTGCCTCTGTGTGTGGTCATTAAAGTGTAATTGCTTTGCAGTAACATCACTCACTGCTTGTCTTGTACTGGGGCCAAGTGTTTTCCAGTGGGACGATGCCAACTACAGATATTTTAAGTATATCTTCAAATAATCAGAGTCTCCAGGAATAGCCTGTCTGTGATAAACAGCAGGTGCTCTATATTGCCAGAGCAAAAGGCATAAATCAAGAAGACAAAAATGAAAGTAGGCTACTAGAGGAAATGTTGCAGGACAATACAGGCTGAAGCTGGAACTCATTCCTGTAAGGAATACAGTGACACACACATCTCTAGACTAAATTAGCTAAAAAACTAACACTATTCTATTTAAGACAGTATTTCAATAAAGGTGTTCATACAGGTTGTTTAAAGAACTAGCCCATTACTTTTAATGCAATGAAGTGTAGATCAATTTAGAGTTTGAAACTAGGTGATAATCAATTATCAATTCATTTGACAGAAAATTAATCTGCAACTAACTCAGTAGACTGAAGATTTGTAGTTGGAAAAAAGGTAATAAATTGCAATATATCGCAGAATATTGCAATATGTTTAAAGCGCCCATATTCTGCTCATTTTCAGGTTCAGAATTGTATTTTGAGGTTGTACCAGAGTAGGTTTACATGGTTTCATTTTTTAAAAACCATATTTTGTTGTACCGCACATTGCTGCAGATCAAGTTTTAGTGTTTAGGTCTCTGTTTTAGCTACAAAGTGAGGCATCTCACTTCTATAGTTTGGTTATATAGGTGGTGAGTCCTCTGCAGTAGAGGTGACATTCTGCTTCCCTAAAGCAGGTTTTGGTAGCCAGGAGGCAATTCAACAAGGCCTCGGCCTTCCTTCGCTGGCTGTCTGACTGGCAACACACCAGACCTCCACACCTTGCCATGTGTGTGGTAGGCCTACACATCATCTCTTAATATGATTATGCTCATGCTTATAACCTATGATCTTATTTCAGTAATCATAAAATGCATTTTACATGGAAAGTAGTTTAGACTTTACTTTATGCCAGTAAATATACTGTATACTGTCACAGTGCAAGCCCACTCAAAAATGTTGTCTGTCAGCGACCGCAGTCTTGATTTGTGTGTGTTAGAATAAGTGTGTTTTAGTCAATGTGTGTGGGTGTCCTGACCTGTTTGTACAGCCATCCTCGGACCACCACAGGGACATTGGGATTCCTTTTAATGGCCTGCTCTCTCTTCCCAAAGCTGTGCACCTTGCCACTGTACCGGGAGCCCTGAAACACACACACAGACAAGTACAGAAGGCTTTTAATGAGATGGAAAAAGACATCAGCAATCAAAAAGACATTGACAGCAATGGCTGATAATGTTACACTTGCTCAACAATGTCATTGCATTCAGAAGAAAGACTACCCCCCGTGGCACTTCAAACACACAAATCAGATCAGACATGGATTGCATTATGTACAGGTGACTGAGATGACTTTGTTACGTGTTAATCAGCTGTTGGGCGTTAAACTGACAGCTTTTTAATTAGCTAACCAAAAAACTCAGTTTGTTTTTACACATCTAATTTGCTCAGCAGCAAAGTTGTGTGGCTAGTTGTTGCATCTCAACATTAGCATCTTCAGAGCTATATTAGCTTGGTTAATTAACAACATTAACAAGAACATTTATTCTCTGTGTGTCACAGTAACGCATATTTGGAAAAAGGCTGTCTGTGACTCATCAGACCATTCAGTCTGCTTTAATACATTATTGAATCAACCTTCACACA
Source organism: Etheostoma perlongum (assembly GCA_026937815.1). Taxonomy (NCBI): domain Eukaryota; kingdom Metazoa; phylum Chordata; class Actinopteri; order Perciformes; family Percidae; genus Etheostoma; species Etheostoma perlongum. Next base: position 27,646,429 of record CM049378.1, on the reverse strand, counting down.
CACACACACACACACACACACACACACACACACACACACACACACACACACACACACACACACTTGATCATCTCTTTTTGGGGAACCTTTTTCTGCCCCAGTTGTTACATAATTACAGCCATTATATGAGTACAACCAATTTACCACTGGACCTCCATGACAGTGGCAGCTATGGTTGCCATGACATTGACAAAGCCTCTATAGACTATCAGGTAGAAAATGAGAACAGTGCAGGTCACTGGTTCAACTGCCAGACCTACACCTGCTGAAAAGTCTGGTAGTGAACCTGACCAGCTACAATCATAGACAGTGAGGCAATTACTCCCAATTGTTTCAGTTTCAGCAGTAACAGACTGTGGCTGCATTGAGCGGCCCCCAGATGTGAATGTATCAGAAAAGATAAAACAACTTTTCCTGCATAAAGTAGTCATAGACACATTAGCTTACGTTGTATTTACCACACCTGCAGTTCATCAGGTAATCAGCACCTTTCTCTGCTCAATATACCGTAAACTGCGCACATTTAAAAACGCAATTGAATGGGCGATGTCAAAGAAATTCTGCTTTATGCGCGTTATTTCGGCATTAGTGGTGGGGAAAGGTATGTGCACTGTAGCAAAGCGTTAAGTACTTGTGCTATGATACGGCTGAGTGCAGACTGCGATATTCCCACTGCTGATGCTATGACTGTTTGAAATGATCCTGATGCCAATACTGTAGTTTAACAACTGCTGGAATGGAATGTGAACGCTGAGTCGGAGATTCAACGTCATCTTTGATTTCTTCCAGTAACTGTAATATTGCATGGCTGCTTATACTGTAGCGCTTAATGACTGAAGTGAAAAAGTGTGATCCTTTCAGCTTGTCTCCTTGGCTTGTCTTCGTCTTGCTCGGATTACTCCTGCCATTTCACCAGGAGGCATATGCGAGGATACCCGGTTGTGGCTGGTTCACACGTGCTTTTAAGAGGCGGAGAATTTTCCCCGCAAAATAGAGGCGCGCTGTCACGGAAGGTTCTTGTACATACCACGGAATACATTATTAGGCGCATTTTACGCTTCCCCTCCCATCTCTTTATGGGAAACTCCCACTATCCCCTTCACCCTCCCATGAATTCATCTGCATGACACGGAAAAGCAAATTTGCCATTTTTAGCTCCCGCGACAGGCAGCCTGTGCTTTTACCTCAGTGTGGCCTGTGTGTACTTTTATGCGCACGTTGCGTAAAAAAATACGCTTGAAGTGGTGCAAAAGTACATCTAGCCCTGAATCTCTGCATCTGGTGCTCTTATAATTTTTCTTTTGCTGCAATATTCAAAATTGTGTTTCAATGATATTAAGACATTGTTAAGCTGTACCTTCAAGTATTTTACATTAGCTCAACAGGAAATACCTGTTTATCCTGTGCAGCACACAGCATGGCATGACAATATTTGGTGGCCTCGGAGCAAAAATACAAGTGGGCCCCAGTCTCTCCAACTTTGTTTGTTTGTATAAAGCAATAGGTCATTTAGTCATTTAGAATGCATCATGTAAGCATAATATAATTGAGATAATGAAGGCCTTAAAAAAGAAAAAGACATCAACTAGGGGCCCATCTATAAGACAGGGACTGGAGATTATGTAATAACGGAGTTGTTGCCTCAGCAGCTTCTGCTGCCACAAGTGGTAATTAGAGGATGCTGTGCATTGATTTCTGTTGATGTGTGAGCAGCAAAGGGTACTGCACCATTCGAACAGGAGGGACACACTATTCAAAGGGGGACAGACATACAAGGCCAGACAATGAGGAAAGGAAATGTCTTCAAGTGTAGTGAAAAAATTTACTTTTCACTTTACTATTCTGGCATCCCTTGTCATGCATGTCGTTGATTTGATTACTGTGACCAAACACATCTGAACCCAAAGCAGAAACAAAATGTGCAGGAAACACATGCACACTTCACACAGAAAGCCACCAACTAGTTGGAAACTTATTAAAAAAGTTCTAAACAACTTGGACAGATATGTGCATACAGATGGACTCAAACTACATCTCCGCTGAAAATTGTTGATTTAACAGTACACATTTTTCAGATGCCACAATGGAAAGTAGACCTGGGAATGTAAGACTTTATTCTGAGTAACGCAATTTCCATTTTCATCTCTTGAACCAATGACTTGGTTATAATTCCCCCCTTCACTAGCACCAGATTCCTGTGCCATCTTTCAGCCACTCAGCCTGGAAGTATCTATTATATTTGTCATTTATTTATCTGCTGATTATATTCATGGATAAAGGATAAATTGTTGAATGTACAAAATGTCATGAAATAGTGAAAAGGCCTTTAAAGGGTCCATCAACCACCTGAGCAGTTTGAGTTAAGCAGCCCAGCTGAGGCCTATTAGCAGTGTTTAACTGTTCGGTGGTATGCACTACTGTTCCAGCCCATTAAGCTGTAATTCAGCCCAACTGTATTAATGTTCATTTGAGCCACTGACGTCAATTCATCTTTCACTACTCACATTAATGAAGTGCATGGGTGCTTGTTATCTCTCTCAGCAAACCATAACATTCTTGCATTTTTATTGTGTATGTGTGTGCGAGCCTGTTGTATAAGCCAGCAAACATAATCATACACTGTGCACATATTCATGAAATCTCATTACGCCATCCTCCTATTCTGAAACCTCAGAAGATAGACTACTCCCCATGGCACTAAACACACACACACACACACACACACACACACACACAATACCCTGGCACCTTCACCACACAGCTATTATAATTTAGGATTTGGTGTGACGGTTGCATGTGTGTGTGTATATGGACTGGCAGCAGCACTGGGAGGCATCCGCAGCTGGGAAACAGCAAACACACTCACTAATTAAAGGGAGGCTGGTTGGCCAAGCATGATGCAAAGACGCAGAGCGACTCCAAATCTGTCACGTTGGAGTCCCTTATCTGTACATAAACAGTATGTATACGTCCATGCACGCTCTCTGTCTGTGAGTGCGTGTCTGCAAATGTGTTTGTGTGTGCGTGTGATGCGGTGGTCTATTTTTAGGCCAAGGGTAATTCTGTGGAAAAGGCTGTGGTCCCTGTTGCAAAGTAGCACTCTGTCTTGTAGGTGAGCGACTCAGGTTGCACAACAGCTCTTTGTTACATTAATGGCACACACGATCAGACAACCTAAAAGCCTTGAGAGACCAGTCTAAGGCGTGAAGGCTGCCGGCTCCCTAAGCAGACAAGAACGATCTGAAAGGCTGAAGTAATTAAACAAGAGCAGTGCTTTTCCCCTCCCTTTAGCAAATCTGGTTGAGGTGTTTTTACACTAGACACCTAATCCCAATCTGTTCAAGTCGATCTGTTCAGTGGTTAACAGCATTTTAGTGTAGTTGAACATGGCGGCTCCCAAGAGTCAATCTGGGTTACTTTTAGAGATGAAACGATTTGCAATATTTAACCATTTCTTTTTAAGTTGAAGAAGCACATAAAAACAAGTGGATAGGAACACCCTTGGGCCATATCTTGCATCCGCCGCAAAGCCTGACACAAGTGTCTTTGCTAGTTTAAGACCGGCCCAGTTGTTAATTTTCCGTCCAGCGCCCAAGTCTAATAAATAGCAAATGTACCTGTGCCCATCTTTGCACCCATGGGCGTGCTGGTTTTACAGGGACGTGTGTTCAGGTGAATTTGTGGCGTATTGCTATCTTGCGGCAGCGGGAAGTGATCCTGCCGTTGACCAACAAAAACCTGGTCTAAAGTCAACAGCACAGCATTTAATTGTTATTTCAACAGCGAATTAGTAAAATGCGCGTAGGCTCGTGCACAGCGCACATAAAGCTGCATAAATCCATAACTGCAAACCGAGAAACTCCTGGACATTGACTTTGATAAATCCCAGAGAAGTTGTGCATACTGGTTATGAACACAACATCACTAAGTATGCATCCAGCGACAGAGAACACAAGTGCTCAAAGGAGAGTTTTGAAGCGTAACTCGCGAGAGAAATGGGATGCTGTCTGTCTCGACGCTCCCTCTGATGTTTTGTCAGAGTCGGAATGGACGTGACTGATTCAAAATGTGGATTCATTTCTTGGCGTTGGTGTGCTATGCAAGGCATACACAAATGACTCATCTTTCCTCTGAGACAAGATTCTTTTGTTAAGTTTTTTTCTTGTCAGAATGAGGCTGCGCACACTATTTTCCTGCTGTTTGATGGCAGGGGTGATGAGCCAGAGCACCTGGGAGGGCGGCAGGCCAGGAAACACGAGGTGTGGAAATGGCGACGGGCCGTCGTGATAGATGCCCTGTCATCTCTGTACCACACCTGATGACACATGTTCAATCTTAGTCCTGCGGCACCTGTTGATGGGGCAGGATGAGATTTCACGCCACTGTGGAGCTGTGTATGTGCATGCGTGCAAGTTAGTGGAAGATATGGACTGAAAGAAAGAAAAGTGACAGGGAGAAAAAGTGAGCCAAGGAAAAGGGAATAAAATGAACAGATCGCATGGAATGTAACCTTGATATCTGCATTCGGAAGCTCAAATTGGAATTTGTCCGCATTGCTTAACCTGAATCCCTTGAACGAATGCCATAATTTTGGCAACGGCACGCTGCCTGAGTCAATGACAGCTTGAAGGACAACAGACACAAATGTAATTGTGTCTTGTTTTATGTTTACTCTTCACACGTCTTTCCGACAGCCCTTTCAGTTCATACTGATGTGTGTGTGAGTGGTACTCTAGAATAGATAAGAGCAGTGATGTAAAGCAAATCTGACATGAACCGCATTTTCGACTTTAGCATGACGACCTGCAATGTGAATGTAGCCATTAAAATCCCAAATATATACAGATAAAGTACAAGGCCAGGACAAAAGAGAGGAACAAAGATGAAGGATTTCCCTTTATTTCTAATGAATGGTTTAAATGAGATTGCAACCAAAATCGATTTATCCCTTAAAAAGTATATAACAAGAGTCTACAGCCATGCTAGCGGCTCTGTGAGGCTGTACTTGTGCACAGCGGTGTGTTGAGCTAAATGCTAACATCTACATACTGACACGCTCGTAATGACAATGCTAACGTGTTGATGTTTAGCAGGTATGCTTACCATGTGTACCACCATTTATGTGTTAGCATGCTAACAGTTGCTAAACAGCACCAAAACACAAAGTACAGCTGAGGCTTTTGCAGGTCTTTCGCCATACACCAAAGTATTGGACCACCTGAAATTTCGACCTATATAAAACGTTCATAAATTCAAGCAAATTAATTATAAATGATCCTGTGGGGGACAAAGAGCAACAGTCAGACGGACATTGCAATCCCTAAAAGCTACGCCTCTACCAAGGCTAAAAATGTAGAGTTTATTACTTGGTATGGTATAAGACATCATTGGAATTTTAGTCCATTTGTAACTATCTGTATGTTGTAAATAATAAAAAATAAATATAAAGGAGTCAGAATGGAGTGTAGTAGTTACTTTAATGCTGCAGTGACATTTTGTCAGTTGTTAAGCGCCTGAAAAACAAACAAAAGAGCCTTTTACAGTAGCGCTGCCCTTCCTGTTAGACAGACAGGTAGCAGTCAGTTATAATTACTTCCCATCTACCTGCCTGGCTCTAAATCCTGCTTTATTCAAGCCAGAACACCACCAACAACCCTCCACCTCCACCTCTCTCTCCAATTAAGCCCCATGTTTTCATTCCTGAGGGCCTGTCATGGAGCTTGGTCAAGCGCAGAAGACCTCTAAACCCCCATTCATCATCGCCCACAGCTGGCATGAGTCAGCTAAAAACTGCTGCTAACCAGGTCCGTAAATGGCTCCCCAATACTGCCAATATGACTACGGCAACTACTATTACTGCTAATATTTTATACATATACTGTAGATCTCATCTGAAAGAGTAGAGTAGGAAAATAGGTTGATCATTCAATCATTTCAGAATTTTATGGTTAAATAAGAGCAAGATCAAGAAATAAATGTCAAAATGAAATGGCCAGAAATGGCTCTCTAGTATTGTTAATACGACTACGACTACTACTACTGCTAATAATTTATACATATACTGTAGAAATACAAGAAATAAATTTTAAAAGGAATGCAAGACTTTTACGGTGCAAGTAACTTTTTTTGTTTTGAAGGCAATAGTGTTTGCTTGCCTAAATGCCTCAGGCATGACTTCCCACTGTCTAGGGAGCCTGATGGCCAAAGCACACCTGTCAGCCTTAGGACAGAGAGACTGTCAAAAGGAGTCTAAAAATCTCTCGCTGTCCTCTGGCTCATAAGAAACAGACATTCTGTTTCACATTTAACAGTTACTGCATTACTCCATTAGACTTCACCCATCACGATTCATGTTAGTATTCAGCTGAGCAGAATGTCAGTCCATGCAGGCGTCTGCATTGTGTATGTCTTCTCCTGGAAACAAGTTATTTCTTAATGACACAGATACAGCTCTAATCTCTGCGAGTGTTTTAAGTGTGCTCTTGTAACAATTCTAGGTTAATTGGGTATACAGTGGTCTGTGTGATAGGGCTGAATTATGGAGAAGTACTCGTAGTGGAACAAAATCTTCCAAAACAAACTAAAACTCTCAGTCTGTATTTCCTATTTGAGGGGGACACTGTCTACCTTTAAAGACAAAATACAGCTTTAGTCCATTTTGTAATTTTAATCACTGAGAAAAGCCATGGTCATACAATTATATTCAGCTGGAGAGAGTTTTCTAACAGAAGAATACTTTAGATTTCATTTCATTCTAAATTAGACTTATTAAACAAACCAGAATAAACTGCAAGTATAAAAGGGAAAGTAGTGAGCAACACTGTTCCATGTCAGTTTGCAAATCAAGTTAAAACTAAATTAAATGTTGATTTAGTAGAAAAATACTGGTTTATAAAATAATGAATACAGTGATTTGAAAGCAAACCGAGCACAGTGCTACAATTTATTACATTATCATAATGCACAGATGCAGCTTTTCCCAACAGGGTCAATCATACTTAAACATAGATAGATAGATAGATAGATAGATAGATAGATAGATAGATAGATAGATAGATAGATAGATAGATAGATAGATAGATAGATAGATAGATAGATAGATAGATAGATAGATAGATGTTACAGAACATGCAGATGTGAACAAAATTTCATTCCACTTGCTCATAAATACTGCTTTAACTAAAAACACAAAATTAAAAAAAATAATACAAATGCTACAGAGTGTTACTTTAACATTAAAGGATGACACTAAAAAAATTAGTTTGACAGCAGCGTAAATATTAAAATTGCACATATTGAGTGGCAGCATATAAAAAAAGTTATTGCACATTTTTGAAAAATAGATCCTGTCATTGCACGTTTATAAATAAATACTGATAATGAAGTGTCATACATGACATTAATTTAGATACAACCACAGCAAAATGACACACACACACACACACACACACACACACACACACAACACAGAGACTGACCTTAGAGGCAGAGGTGGTGTCCACAGTGGAGGAGGTGATGGCAGTGGAGGCCTCGCTGACGGTGGTGCTCGAGAGCTGCTCACCCATGGGTTTTGACATCATGGAAGCACCCTGCGGCCTGGACAAGAACCCACACACACAGAGAAAAGGTAAACACACCTTTTTTTAACCTGACATGGTGTTGATATACATCCTCTGGGTGTTTAAAAAGATCATTTTTGGGGCATTTCTACATTTAATGGACAGGACAGCTAGGTGAGAAAGGGGCGAGAGTGGAAGAAGACATGCAGGAAATTGTCACAGGTCGGACTCAAACCCTCGACCACTGCGTCGAGGAATAAACCTCTATGTATATGCGCGCCTGCTCTACCAACTGAGCCCGGCCACACTCTTCTAGTTCTCTTTGAAGAGATTTTACTGGGTAAACTGATTCTAGGTGACTGATTCTGCCTTAATTTCCCTTTATTTGACAGTCTGTTATTTAGAAAAATAGAGAAATAGAGACAGAGAAAATGGTCGCTTGTGCTCATTTACTGTATTGTTACTGTTTGGCTCTAAATGCGTTTCCATTTGGGTTTCACAAGCATTTGCTATTCATCTGCATCTCTATTGTTGGTGAAATCTCAGTCTGAATCCTTACAAATGGTTTCTTGTCATTTTGGTTATTACTGTACAATGTGTGAACTACAGCTCATTATCATCGTTTGTAACGTATGTAAAAGACTCAAGTAAAGTAACTAAGTATGTAAAATAAATAAGACATCGAGGAGGAAAGAATCGGTGAGGTATGCTGAAGTGTGATGAGGAAATATCTGGATAGAGAATGCCAGATTATGTGTGTGTGTGTGTGTGTATATTTCCTTTTGTACCCTCAGGTTAGCACAGTCTTTTGCCTTAAATGACTGTCTCACAACAGGAAGCTGATAAATACTTACCAACCAGATTCACAGCAGAACAATAAAGTGCACACAACAGCAGACTGTTATGTAACTGTCTACTTGATAACATTTCTGCATCTAGTGCAATACATTCAAACTGACCGCCATGCAATCTAAGGATATCCAACAGTTTATGCAAAGATTTTACAAGCAAAAAGGATCATGTAACTTTTTCAAATAAATTGAAGACCAAAGCAGCGACATGCAGTATGTTATCCATGTGGATAGTAACACAGTCAGTGGGATACCTAATCCATAGTGAACCTGACAACAATAAAATAGTTTAAGTCCAGACCAGGCTGAACAATCAGCGCTACAGACGTATTACATCATCTATAATAAAAGGAAAGTTAATGAATGAGTGAGTCACTTCACAAAACAAATTATTCAATGACAAAGTGATTTCCACACTGACACCCAGACTTTTCTGAAAACTGTACAATAATGCTAGTATGAAGAACCAGACGGAAACACCGGTCAGAGAGTTCAGGCTTTATGTCTTTCTGTTCAGGGTTCTGATTTTAGTTCGCTCGCTTAAAAGGTGCTCTGTTTTGTTTTGAATTCACTTGGAACATCAACATAAGTGACCATGCAGGAACTCATAGTTCACCTTTAATCTTAAAATTGCTTCTAAAATAGCTGCTTCTCCATTCATACATTCATTTACTTGAGGTCTAACACACTTCACCTCGAACACATTTGCGAACCTGCTACAACACAATATGAACACATCCTCTTGTCTGCAGTCTTTTCCAGCAGCATTCACTGGAGGTCATGTTCTTATCCATTTTTTAAGCCAAGCGGCATGTTTTAGATGTTTTATCAGTTGTCAAGGATACAGGAAGAGCATGAGGCTTTTCCAGTTCATTGCCAAACACAGCTCCACAGCTCCAACAACTACGGAGTGCTGCTTATGTTAGTTAATCAATTAAACCGTGTATTTTACAGGGTTACCAATAAGTTACCAATACATATAGAGGTTCCTCTTATTGTTTGTCCTTTTCATTTGTCATTTGTAAAATCAGTCAATTTAGTTCACCTTTGATACGTACTGCCCTTTGCTTGTCCAATTCGTGTGAATTTTAAATTGCGGTCCAGTTTTATTTTTCATTTTTAATGTGCAACCCTAAAGATTTGCAACAATAATAATCTTAATAAAGATTAAAGAATGATGACGAATATGCTGCACTGATACCAGTTTACTGTAAATGAAACTGATGATTCTAAAAAATTAGAAAACACACACACACACACACACACAGCCACTCTCTGCATGATGACAGCCCTGTTATTGCTGCTGTCTTACTGTGGTGCGACAGATGAGATGTTCCACGCCGGATGTTTTATTGTCACCAGGCAGAGTGTGTGTGTGCATGTAAATCTGTCTGATTAGTTCCAGAAGGGAAAACACTGGCTGTGTAATGCATTCTTCCATCCAAGAATCCTAACTAATTACCGCTTACTATGTCCCTCTTTGACACACAACCCTCTATCTTTTCAAATAAATCCACACATTTGACACACAAACTGTTGTTTTAGAGAACAAATTATGCTCTAGTTTGTTTGATTAACAAATATTTCTACAATCTATCACAATTTTGGTCTCTTTTTCACTTTTTCTTACTTCTTATCTTACATCTTAGTCCTACTTTTTATCTTGTGAAGATTTGTTTTTTCTGTTGCAGCCATCCTCCTGTATTTATCTCTCTTTTTTTCTCATAAAAATCAGCCCTCTCATCTCCACCCTCCATGTTGCAGGCTGCACTCTAACACATCAAAACAACCACTAGTTTCAGTACATTACTAACTTCTATCTAAAGATGCATAATGTAAATCTCTTGGATGTGACGTGGGAGGGTTGAAAGAGAGAGAGAGAGAGAGAGAGACAGAGAGAGAGAGACATTGCCTCGGTTATCTTTTTGCTGTCAAGAGAATTTCATGCAAACATTTGAAAGGTCAGGAACTATTAAATGTAAATTAGATGCATTTTCATCAATGTCAAAAGACAAAATAATGCATTCACCGGAACTACTTCAAATAGAACTGATTTTGAAAAATGGTTAGTGTCAGGGAAAGTCATTCTCTCAATATGAGCTAATATTATAAATGAAAAACATGGACAGGCACAACAAAACTGAAGCACTCAACTGACCAATAACACTCTGCCTTCAGTGTACAATAGGCCATTCTTTACAAAAACATCTGTCTTTATGGGTGACATTTGGGGGATTTTGTGGAATCTTTTTGAAATGCAACCATTTGCAAAGAAGCAGTTGAAAGGTAAAAGTGACTGAAGAGCAAGAGACAGCAAGAGTGTTTGTAAGCTTCTTGTTAAAAGAAAGCAGCAGACAGAGGTAATAGAGAATGAAATGGAAGTGGAGATGAAGTAAAAGACTGAGCCTTCGATTTCAGACTGGTGCGTTGCAAGTAGCTTTAGGGCTGAGTGAAGTCCGTGTAACAACTCCAGCACGGGGAATCAACAAGGAATTACTGTTCATCGACTTATTTTGCACATATCCAAATTCCACTAACAATAATTCCCCAGTTTGTAACATTGCAAGAAATCATTCAATTTAACCTTTACAGTAAGCTTTTCAACCATACATGGAGCCGCTTTTAAGTGTTTTTCTCAAGGGCACGCTGAGTGTAGTAGCTTAGGGACCAAAAGCTTTATGACCAAGATTTTCCCAATTGGTCTTATTATTTTAATTTAAAACATCCCGTTACATCAACAATTCTGACCTTAAGAGTATTAGCACAAACACACAAGTTAATCCCAAATTTTTGCCTATATGTCACACGTAGTAACAATATTTGGGCATGTGGCGTCACCGGTAATTCTTCTTTATGCAACAGCAATCTGTTATTCTGGAACAAGACACCTCAGAAACCACTGGCCAATCAGAATTAATGGTGTCAACACTTCACTGAGTGATGAATTTTGCAGCAATGAAAGGAAGCAATGTACCCAAAATGCACTGGCTGTTGTTTAACCACCCAACACAAAGACAATCCCTTGAAGTGACTTCAAAAGCTAGAGGCTTAAAGATAAACTCTGAAAGCCTCACACTCACAGCTCATCATTAAAAAATACATGGAAACGTGGGAGCAAATATCAGGAATGACAGCTCAAAAACAAACAACCTTCAGCTTCTGTGAAAAAAACCTTTCAGTGAATGCAAAGACACCATTTTCTGTCTAGCCTTGCTGGACATATAATTCTTGTTGTTCATCTCTGGCGTGTACAAATTACTGTGAGGAGAAGAAAGAGGAGGCCAATACTACCCAAGGACCAACACTTAAGACGTGCACTTAGCAGCCCCGTGGGACAGGGCAGGAACCCAGATGTAAAGGGTACTGCTTATTAATCCCACTCAGCAATATTGGCCATGAGTCAAAAATGAAACTACCGAATGGGCAGGAGGCCATTCATCGGCTGATCAGCAGGGAAAGTGTTTCGCTTCCTCTTGACATGTCTGTGGGAGTAAAAGGCAGCCATGTTGAGAACAAAGAGGCCACAAAGGAGATTTAATCACACAGGGAAAATAATTATCGTGAGGATTCTGACTTTTCCTGCCTTAAAATGATACCTCTCACAAGAAAACCGGAAAAAGTCACATAAGACGCTTAAAAGCTTTTGATAAACTCCCACAACCACAGCTACATCGAAAACACACATACAGCTGCAACACAACATGTCACAAATCAATCCAATGGCCGCCCACTTTAGGCACAGCTGACATTTAAACTGTCTGACTGTTTCTCACCGTACAGCTTAGATTCTGCAGATCAAAATAATCAGAAATGTACAATTATCTAAGAGAAAAACACAGGTACTCGACCTCAAACAGAGTGGAGATCATTATTGTAGCACTGACACATTGTTGAACCCAATTTACTCCCAATTCTCAGTCAAGACAACATTTGAAACTTTCTTTTAAAACACTTTATGTTGGTAAGGACAGCCAGTGTCCCCATTTCAAACGACGTGCCGCTTGCAATTACGGGTCTCCAAATAAATCCACCGAGCGCATCTCCTCAAACTTTGTTTCCCTGACACTTCTGTCTTAACAAATCATTCAGTGAGATCTTCCTCCATGACTCTAATGGGACTAAATTGTCCTATGCTGCATGCAAACAGCAAAGCCTTTCATTGAGGTCTGTCTCCTTTGCTTGTCAATTGTTTTGTGATCTTCTATATTTTTTAAAACATGGTGTGAAACTCGCTACGTGTTTGATACGAGTGTCACAGTTGTCAACGTTCTGTGTATTAAAGGAAAAGTTCAACCTTTTTGCACTTATTTCAACACATTCTATCCTTAAGAAGTTTATAATGTTTACTTTTTGTTGGAAATGTGTGTATTCAATTATAAGTTTATTACTAAGGTCATAGTTAAAGTAATATTCTCAAAGATTTAAGGACTGGAGAATGAAACTAGTGAAACAAATAAAAGTGAAATCCAAAAACACACCTTCAGATACCGCTTATTACCATAGATGCCGCAAAAGAGAAAGAAATGGAGATCTTTGAGATTCCAACATTGTGCTGGACTACATCATGTTAAGAGGAAATGTATTTGTCCTTCCATTAGCATACATGAAAGGGCACAAAATAGAAACCCCTCTGAATATAACATAGACCAGTACAACATTGGTGACCTCTATGACAGACAAACCAAAAACATCATAGGCATCATAAAAGTAGACCTCATGGCACATCAGTTGTATTGGATGTCAACGAGTCTACCGAATTACATAAATAAGCAACAAGCCAGCGTCGAAAGTGCTTGGAGGGGTTTTATTTATGCATTTACTTATTTTTTAAGAGAACATGGATACCAATTACCCCTGCTTCAAGTCGTCATGCAAGCAATCTTGCGATTGCTATTCTCCTCATCTCTAACTTTATTTAATAACCGTTGTACCCACTGTAAGATAGAAAAGAAAGAAGCTAAATCAATCAAGACAACTATGTTTTGGATACTCAAAATTAGAGCGAATGAGACCATGCATACCATCTAACACCACCCCCCCCATCCCCACACACTGCTGCTATGGCAACAAGAGTCATTGCCATGCCGCCCCCCTGGTGCACCATGTGTTCACTCATCACATTGCTGGCGTAGCTCCTCTTAAATCACGGATCCCATATCAATGAGCAGGGGAAGGGTCGGAGACATAAAAAAATATGTGAAATACAAGAGAGAGAACGGAAAAAGATCTACAGAACATGAAGATCATCATGGGAGAATAACACGGAGGAATAGTTAGGAGAAACACACGTCACAAAAAGGAAAGGCAGGTGATGCCAGGAATTCTTTTTTCCTCCATTTATAGTGGGGAAGGTTTCCCCAATGCAGGCTCTGTTTTAGCAAATTTAAGCTTTTATTTGTGTCTGCAGAGCAGTTAACAAGTTGACAAAGAAATGTAGTTGCAAGTGGAACCAGTAAAATGGGAGTTTAAAATACAAAAATGAACATGGATAGATTAAACAATATAATACTTGATGAGAGAAATTGGATATTGCTTTAAAATTAGTCTTGAAACCAATACTAGTGCATACCTATCAAGTGATAGAGATTTGTGTCATGTTGTGTAACAAAGTTAAGCAGTAAATTAAAAAGTCTGGGTACTTTAGGATTAGTGATAAAGCCTATGATAACACAACAAGTATGGGAATGAAATGGGGGAAAAAACAACAATTAAAATCCACAGTTGCAATACTACAAATTTCCGGGTTTTCCATTACCCTGGAGCTGATGACAAGAATGACAGACAGACGAGGTGCGATGAGATTTAGACACACTTAAGATGCAGACATACTGAAACCCAGACATCAGCAGCCAAGGAACTCATTCCATTGCTCATGCTGCCAAAATAAGAGCTGATAAGGTACTCCTAGGAGCTGTAAAGTCCTGACACTTCAGCCACTTTAATCCGTGATAACTCCTGGTGAGCAGGCCCGCTGACGCCGGCCGCCATGCACACCGCACCATGTTGCTAATAACGCACTCAGATGGAGTTTCAACTCTGCTTTGATGGCCTGCGAGCTGATGCCTCCATCGAAGTTGACATCAAATGAAAATAGAAGCCTGGTTGGTGCAGCTCAGAGCCGGAGCTGGAGATGACAGATATGTACCAGAGTATAAACTCCACAACTTGTGTGCCAGCACGTGGCCTCAACAGGGTGGCAGTGATCCAAAGGTTAGCTCTAAAAGTAAAAAGGTATGAATGTGTGCGTAAGAATACCAATGTGAAGCTGAAAAAGAGCAACTCAGTTGAGCCAAAACTCCATCCTTGGAGGATTATTGCAGGTTACAAAAGAGCTGTGGCCTCAATAAAAAACCTTCAAGAACTTCGTGAAGGCTGACAGAATCCTTAAATAGCACCAAAGTGGATGTTTAGACAGCCCCTGGGGGCCGCAGCTGAAATCGTTTTCCTTGTACCGTTTGCAGTGGTGCGATGGTAATTTGATAATTAGGGTTCACAGCTAAAAAAAAAGGTGGGTATATTATCCCAGCCTACTACATTCATTAATGGCAATTACATAATCTTTGTTTTGAACCGTACATTGTAATTAGATGAGAGGGATTTCATGAACATTTACAACCAAACGTCTAACTATAACACTAACATTATCATTTCACAGCTATGAATGAGAAGACACAGGCATGGATGATGAGAAAGTCGTAAAAAGCATTTTAAAGTATTAAACTAAAGCCCGGTAGCAATAACACACACAAGGCCATTGGCCAATGTGCTGTGAAAAAAAGAACTAGGCTTTAGCAATCCCGACTTATTGAACTTTTTAATTAATGGACACAAATAAGGTGGATCCTGACATGGCTAAAATCCTCGCTACAGATCTGTCTTTTAAAAACAAAATCAGTAATTCCTCAATGTGAGGACCAAATCAAGACCACCAGTCTTATTGACCAATCCATCCATCCATCTTCATCCGCTTATCCGGAGTCGGGTCGCGGGGGCAGCAGCTCCAGCAGGGGACCCCAAACTTCCCTTTCCCGAGCCACATCAACCAGCTCCGACTGGGGGATCCCGAGGCGTTCCCAGGCCAGGTTGGAGATATAATCTCTCCACCTAGTCCTGGGTCTTCCCCGAGGCTCCCTCCCAGCTGGACGTGCCTGGAACACCTCCCTAGGGGAGGCGCCCAGGAGGCATCCTTACCAGATGCCCGAACCACCTCAACTGGCTCCTTTCGACGCGAAGGAGCAGCGGCTCTACTCCGAGCTCCTCTCGGATGACTGAGCTTCTCACCCTATCTCTAAGGGAGACGCCAGCCACCCTCCTGAGGAAACCCATTTCGCCGCTTGTACCCTGGATCTCGTTCTTTCGGTCATGACCCAGCCTTCATGACCATAGGTGAGGGTAGGAACGAAAATTGCCCGGTAGATCGAGAGCTTTGCCTTCTGGCTCAGCTCTCTTTTCGTCTAACGGTGCGATACACAGAATGTAATACCGCACCGGCTGCTCCGATTCTCCGACCAATCTCACGCTCCATAGTCCCCTCACTCGCGAACAAGACCCCAAGGTACTTAAACTCCTTCACTTGGGGTAAGGACTCAATCCCCACCTGAAGAAAGCACTCCATCGGTTTCCTGCTGAGAACCATGGCCTCAGATTTAGAGGTGCTGATCCTCATCCCAGCCGCTTCACACTCGGCGGCGAACCGATCCAGTGAGTGCTGAAGGTCACAGACCGATGATGCCATCAGGACCACATCATCTGCAAAAAGCAGCGGCAGATCCCGAGCCCACCGAACTGCAACCCCTCCCCGCCCGACTACGCCTCGATATCCTGTCCATAAATATTACAAACAGGATTGGTGACAAAGCGCAGCCCTGGCGGAGGCCAACCCTCACCTGGACGAGTCCGACTTACTGCCGAGAACCCGGACACAGCTCTCGCTTTGGTCATACAGAGATTGGATGGCCCTGAGAAGGGACCCCTCACCCCATACTCCCGCAGCACCTCCCACAATTTCTCCCGGGGACCCGGTCATACGCCTTCTCCAGATCCACAAAACACATGCAGACTGGTTGGGCATACTCCCAGGCCCCCTCCAAGATCCTTGCGAGTGAAGATCTGATCCGTTGTTCCACGGCCAGGACGGAATCCGCATTGTTCCTCTTCAATCCGAGGTTCGACTATCGGCCGAACCCTCCTTTCCAGTACCTTGGAGTAGACTTTACCAGGGAGGCTGAGAAGTGTGATACCCCTATAATTGGCACACACCCTCTGGTCCCCCTTTTTAAAGAGGGGAACCACCACCCCGGTCTGCCACTCCTTAGGCACTGTCCCAGACTTCCACGCAATGTTGAAGAGGCGTGTCAACCAAGACATCCCCTCCACACCCAGAGCTTTCAGCATTTCTGGACGGATCTCATCAATCCCTGGGGCTTTGCCGCTGTGGAGTTGTTTTACTACCTCAGCGACTTCCACCTGGGAAATTGACGACAATCCCCCATCATCCTCCAGCTCTGCCTCTACCACAGAGGGCGTGCCAGCTGGATTTAGGAGTTCCTCAAAGTGCTCCTTCCACCGCTCTATTACCTCCCCAGTTGAGGTCAACAACGTCCCATCCTTGCTGTAAACAGCTTGGATGATTCCTCGCTCCCCCCTCCTGAGGTGGCGAACGGTTTTCCAGAAGCACCTTGGTGCCGACCGAAAGTCCTTCTCCATGTCTTCTCCGAACTTCTCCCACACCCGCTGCTTTGCCTCTGTCACGGCAGAGGCTGCAGCCCTTCGGGCCCGTCGGTACCTTGCAACTGCCTCCGGAGTCCTCCGGGATAACATATCTCGGAAGGACTCCTTCTTCAGTCGGACGGCTTCCCTGACCACCGGTGTCCACCAGGGTGTTCGTGGGTTACCGCCCCTTGAGGCACCTAAGACCCTAAGACCACAGCTCGCCGCCGCAGCTTCAGCAATGGAAACTTTGAACATTGTCCACTCAGGTTCAATGCCCCCAGCCTCCACAGGGATGCACGAAAAGCTCCGCCCGAGGTGTGAGTTGAAACTCCGTCGGACAGGGGCCTCCTCCAGACGTTCCCAGTTTACCCGCACTACCCGTTTGGGCTTACCAGGTCTGTCCAGAGTCCTCCCCCATCCCCTGACCCAGCTCACCACCAGATGGTGATCAGTTGACAGCTCTGCCCCTCTCTTCACCCGAGTGTCCAAAACATACGGCCTCAGATCAGATGAAACGATTATAAAATCGATCATTGACCTTTGGCCTAGGGTGCTCTGGTACCACGTACACTTATGAGCATCCCTATGTTCGAACATGGTGTTTGTTATGGACAATCCATGACTAGCACAGAAGTCCAACAACAAACAACCACTCTGGTTCAGATCAGGGAGGCCGTTCCTCCCAATCACGCCTCTCCAAGTATCTCCATCATTGCCCACGTGTGCGTTGAAGTCCCCCAGCAGAACTATGGAGTCCACCTACTGGAGCCCCATACAGGACTCCATTCAAGGTCTCCAAGAAGGCCGAATACTCCGAACTCCTGTTTGGTGCATATGCACAAACAACAGTCAGAGTTTTCCCCCCATCACCCGCAGGCGTAGGGAGGCGACCCTCTCGTCCACCGGGGTAAACTCCAACGCAGCGGCGCCAGCCGGGGCTTGTGAGTATCCCCACACCCGCCCGGCGCCTCACACCCTGGGCAACTCCGGAGTAGGACAGAGTCCAACCCCTATCCAGGAGTACGGTTCCAGAACCGAGACTGTGCGTAGAAGTAAGCCCCACCAGATCTAACTGGTAGCGCTCCCCCTCCCGCACAAGTTCCGGCTCCTTCCCCCACAGAGAGGTGACGTTCCACGTCCCCAGAGCCAGCCTCTGCCGCCCGGGTCTGGTCCGTTGAGGTCCCTGACCTTCGCCGCCACCCATGTGGCAGCGCACCCGACCCCAGCGGTTCCTCCCACAGGTGGTGGGCCCATGGGATGGAGATAGGGGGGCCACGTAGCTTCTTCGGGCTGTGCCCGACCGGGCTCTCCGGGCAAACCCGGCCACCAGGCGCTTCGCTGACGAGCCCTCCGTCCAGGCCTGGCTCCAGACGGGGGCCCCGGCCTCCTCCGGCAGGGTCACTCCCTCTCTTCCTCGATTTTGCATAGGGCTTTTGAACCATTCTTTGTCTGGCCCCTCACCTGAGACCACTTTGCCATGGGAGACCCTACCAGGAGCACACAGCTCCAGACAACACAGCCCTCAGGTTCATAGGGACACACAAACCTCTCCACCACGATAAGGTGATGGTTCCCGGAGAGGTTATTGACCAAATATCACTTAAATTCAAATGTCATCTTAAAAGAAATAGTTGTTGACACTTTGGGAAATACGCTCATGTGCTTTCTTGCAGAGCTTTGAGAATATAGATACCAGTCATATGTCTGGACTATGGAACTAGAGTCAAGAGGCCATTAGCTTAGCACAAAGAGTGTAAACAGGGGGAAACAGCTAGCCGTGCTCACTCAAAAGTTAAACAAACTCTGCCTAGAAGCAGTGTTTATCCGTCCACAAAGCACTTCAGAGTAGCATCTCGATTGGTTGCATGGCAACGGCATGGTGGCAAAAACAACGGGCCCATCTGATGTCCGCCGAAAGACATCTTTGAATTATGGAACCACAAATTGTTGTTTTGAGTACTAAACAAATACACAAAGAACCAGGCTTGCTGATTTGTTCTGCTTCCAGTCTTTATTCCAAGCTAAGTTACTGTAAATGTCTTCCGGCTCCAGCTCTGTATTTAACACAGAAACATTGTATTGATCTAAATCTCAGCATGAAAGTGAATGAGTGATTTCGTGAAAAATGTCCTTTAATACGGACATGTCTTAGTTTTTGGAAGCACTGTCACGGTTCCCTAATACCATATCTGAAGTCTCTTTCCCAAAATGCAGCCTTGGTGCAGAATTCCAGCCACTAGAGCCAGTCCCTCAATGAGCTTTTCTTAGGATGTGCCATTTCTGAGTCTGAAGCTTTAAATGGTATTAAGGAGGAGACATGGGGCCAAGGTGGAAGGGGGAGGGTGGGGGTGTGGCCTTGACCGACTGCCATCCTTCACTCACTTGCAAGCCATGATGTGTCACTCTTTCTCATGGGCGGGCCAAATTCTCTGGACGGGAAAGGCAGAGAAAGTGGAAGTAACCTTTTCCCTTATGACCTCTTAAGGGGAGAATTCCAGATCGGCCCATCTGTGCTTTCATATTCACAAAGGCAGAGCAGGATACCCAGGGCTCGGTTTACACCTATCACCATTTCTAGCCATTGGGGGGACCATAGGCAGACTGGGGGAACTCACATTAATGTTAAAGAATGTTAAAAGTAAGATTTCTGTGCCATGGGACCTTTAAAAACAAGCTGCCATAACTTTTTTGGTCCAATTATGTAGCTTTTTTTCTGAAGACAATCATACCATGGGAAATGATCTTAAGATTCTGTTTTAAAAATAAAAACCAAGAGAACGTCATAAAAGGCCCAAGTGCTGATGTGTTACCCAAAGGTTTTAACTTAAAAAACAAACAGATTTTGTATCCCAATACAACTTGTTCAACATCTCCACTAAACATCTTTTCAACACTTCAACAAAAAAAAATAATAGGACCCAATTAAATATAGAATAAGTACTGTATTTTCAGTCTGATGAATTCGGATTCCTTTCAGGTGACCAGGGGATTCGTTAACAATCTTTATTTTCTTCTGGCACTTTTTACATGAAGCTCTTTTAATCAATATTCACATGTGGGTTTAACCAGTCTTCCAAAGCTATACTATATTACCCTCAAGGACGTTCTTTACTGAGTATGAAGTTCGATGCTGGCTGATTGTGCTCAGATGTGCCTTGCATAATCACTGCAAAGAATGTCCTCGAGTGTATCACTGTGATATTACACTGAAGCACAAAATAATACAAGTATTCTAAGTGTACATCCTCTAACCACTTTTATCTTGTGCAGGACCAACTATCTATTTTATCCGCTTTTCACAAGCACACATATACACATACAATGGTTGAAGTGCAGTGTGTGTGTGTGTGTGTGTGTGTGTGTGTGTGTGTGTGTGTGTGTGTGTGTTGCACACATCATAGCAGCTTGGACAAGCCTGCTTCACACCTACGCAGCTGCTAATATGACAGATCCAGCAGAACATAGCAAGGAAAAATGTAACCTGGTTCCACCTTGTCGTCCTTGTCTAGAATGGGGAGATAGACTAAAATTAGTGAGAGATAATGAGGGGGGAGGGAAGGGGGGCGGGGGGGTAACGTGACAGTAAAGCAAGAGAGGGGTTTGAGTGATGCAAAGTGCAGAAGTAGAAGAAAAACAAATGGCAGTAAGGAGTCGGACGAGGAAACTCAGTGACCAATGGGAGGATATACAAGACACAGGAAGTTGTGTATCTGTGTTCAGATGTTTCGTCGAGACAGACATAAATAAAAAAAATTTAAAAATCTATACAAAACAAAAAAAAAAAAGTATGGTAATATTGCTTTTCTGGCAACCAGATACATTGGAATCTGCCACAAAATTAGAAATGATTACATCAGAGCATCCATCATACAAATTTCTTGGAATTTATTTTGCATAATTCATGTTTTTTTTTTTCTGAAGTGACAAGTTCACATTGTGTGATAAATTGAAAATTATACCTTTGAACAACAGACAGCAAGACGCATGTCTAAAGAAGAGAAATAATAGTGAGGCGGAAAAGGAAAAAGACAGAAAATTAGATAAATATAATAAAATAGTAGGAAAGAGTGATGAGAGCTAATATGACTAATGGGGAAGACAAAGAAGGCAAACTGCCAGAAAAAGTGACCGGGGAGGACAAATGGAAATAGAGGGAACAGGAAATGGAAAAGAATGAGATGGTGACAGGAACAGAAAAATGGAGAGGTGAAATGAAAAAATAGGCTGCTAGAAATGGAGCTGAGAATTCACTGTGCAGTGAAACACCATTACATTTTAATGTGTCTCTTCATTACATTAGCAGCTACAAAAGCTAATTGCTCTTCACTGAATTAGTCAAATTGGTGCAGGAAAACTTACAACATGACATGGTGTTAGATGATCTGCATATATCTAAAAACAGCTTCAAAGATAATTAAAATGTAAAAAAGATTACCAGAATATTAACTTTCAAATAGCAGCAGTGGCCATTTAGCTCAGTTGGTAGCGCAGGCGCACATGTACAGAGGTTTATTCCTCGACGCAGAAGATCCAGGGTTTGAATCCGACCTGTGATGGTTTTCCTGCGTGTCTTCGCTCTCTCGCTCCCCTTTCATGTCCGAGCTGTCCTGCCATTAAAGGCGGAAATGCCCATAAAAATCTTAAAAAAAATAAAATAGGAAACCTATAGTACCTAAAAATATTTGAGTAATGTTTACCGAGAGCTAGACCATCCTTTAATTGAGGTATGAGTGGGGAACTTAAAGCAGAAAAGAATGAAATCCTTGAAGGGCCTCTTGTTCTAAATCTAAATCTTACGAGTTATTAAACTCCGTATGTAAACACCGTTGCCGACTTGAGCTTCAAAGTTACAGGAAGTCATTCATTTTCAATGGAAGCCAGCTTCTCTCAGCACCAAGACGCGGCAAATCAGTCACATTTTGGGCGTGTTGGGCGACAAGAGCGTCAAGCTGAAAGTTGAAGTTTGGTCAACTTTATGGCAATGAGCTATGACGCAGGTCAGCGGCAAACGCCTCAGAACGTCAGAATCCTCTGGCTAATCTCAGAGAAACATATAATGTAAACTTCAGTTCCTATCAAAACATTACTTCCGAGAAAATGGAAGAAAAACTCAACATCGCTGTTGCTCTGTTCCCTATAATTTATGATATAACTTTGTTTGCATATAGGGACAAGTAAACATTACTTCCTGCATGGATCAACAGAGGTTGCTCTGCTGCTCGCTCTGCCTGCATTCTGCTGCGGTTCAGCGGCTAACGAGCGAGCTAACTACTAACATTGCTGCAACCAACAAACAATACAAATTCTGTCATTATATATGTTATTTATAAAAGGTTTCTAGTGTCAATGTATCGGCCGTGCAGTGGCTGTTTGAGCTTTTTCTTCAATCGTGTGTTGAACATGATTGAACATAGAATGCTGACCTGTTAGCGCGGCCAAAGTGTGAAAAGCTTCCCCATACTTTCTGGCCGTCCTTGACAGGGCAGCCAGAGCCTTGAGCTTCTTTATATATATATATATATATATATATATATATATATACACTCACCGGCCACTTTATTAGGTACACCTGTCCAACTGCTCGTTAACACTTAATTTCTAAGCAGCCAATCACATGGCGGCAACTCAGTGCATTTAAGCATGTAGACATGGTCAAGACAATCTCCTGCAGTTCAAACCGAGCATCATGGGGAAGAAAGGTGATTTGAGTGACTTTGAACGTGGCATGATTGCTGGTGCCAGAAGGGCTGGTCTGAGTATTTCAGAAACTGCTAATCTACTGGGATTTTCACGCACAACCATCTCTAGGGTTTACAGAGAATGGTCCGAAAAAGAAAAAACATCCAGTGAGCGGCAGTTCTGTGGGCGGAAATGCCTTGTTGATGCCAGAGGTCAGAGGAGAATGGCCAGACTGGTTCGAGCTGATAGAAGGGCAACAGTGACTCAAATTACCACCCGTTACAACCAAGGTGGGCAGAAGAACATCTCTGAACGCACAGTACGTCGAACTTTGAGGCAGATGGGCTACAGCAGCAGAAGACCACACCGGGTGCCACTCCTTTCAGCTAAGAACAGGAAACTGAGGCTACAATTTGCACAAGCTCATCGAAATTGGACAATAGAAGATTGGAAAAACGTTGCCTGGTCTGATGAGTCTCGATTTCTGCTGCGACGTTCGGATGGTAGGGTCAGAATTTGGCGTCTACAACATGAAAGCATGGATCCATCCTGCCTTGTATCAACGGTTCAGGCTGGTGGTGGTGGTGTCATGGTGTGGGGAATATTTTCTTGGCACTCTTTGGGCCCCTTGGTACCAATTGACCATCGTTGCAACGCCACAGCCTACCTGAGTATTGTTGCTGACCATGTCCATCCCTTTATGACCACAATGTGCCCAACTTCTGATGGCTACTTTCAGCAGGATAATGCGCCATGTCATAAAGCTGGAATCATCTCAGACTGGTTTCTTGAACATGACAATGAGTTCGCTGTACTCAAATGGCCTCCACAGTCACCAGATCTCAATCCAATAGAGCATCTTTGGGATGTGGTGGAACGGAAGATTCGCATCATGGATGTGCAGCCGACAAATCTGCGGCAACTGTGTGATGCCATCATGTCAATATGGACCAAACTCCCTGAGGAATGCTTCCAGCACCTTGTTGAATCTATGCCACGAAGAATTGAGGCAGTTCTGAAGGCAAAAGGGGGTCCAACCCGTTACTAGCATGGGGTACCTAATAAAGTGGCCGGTGAGTGTGTATGTGTGTATATATATATATATATATATATATATATATATATATATATATATATATATATATATATATACACACACACACACAAATACACACACACACACAACTGGTCAAAAGTTTGGGGTCACTTACAAATTTCCATACCACTCCTCTATAGACAGAATACCAGCTGATCAGGGTGCTGATCTTTAATGCAATATTTACATTGCTCATTATCAGCGACCATTCAGTCTTCCAAAGGCATATTCTGTTCACTAATCTGATATCATTTTTAAAAAAAACTAACTAGAAAAACATCGGAGAACCCTTTTGCAATTATGTAAACACATTAATGTAATCTGAAAACTGCTGCCCTGGTTTAAAAAACAATGCAACTGATCTCATGTCTACAATGGAGTGCAATGAAAATTTTGACCGGTAGATATATACAGTATATTATATATATATATATATATATATATATATATATATATATATATATATATATAGGCCAAAGGTTTGAACACACCTTAACCAGAGTCCTCATACATCCACCGGAGTTTAAAATGCCAACACAAGTAAAGGAAAATGTAACGGACATCCGGACTGAATGAGGGACATCTGGCGGAACAATCCCGGAAATGAAACGTCGTCAATCCAGACTATGCATCTAAACAGTAATGTATAACAATACGTTATAACTGTGAATGATCAAAACTCATTCATTAAATTTGAGGCGTCCTCAGCATATTCCCTCGACTGAATAACAATTTAATTTAGTCAAATTAGAAATATTACTGCAGAGCCCTTTAAATATCAGCTGAAGCTCTGCGGCTGAGTGAATGACATCTTCAATTCAAAGCCAGGAGGTTAACAGCACTGATCTCAGGTCCATGAGCTCGAGGTTGAAAGCCTCACAGTCTCCCACTTATGGAGCTGTGGGGTTTCAGATCCAGATGGAAGGTGAAGTGAAAGTTAAAGGAGAATCACATGAAAGCCTCTTGTGTGTGACCCTTGTGGATTATGAGTTATTTTGTCAATATGTGTTCAGTTTTACAAGGCCTGCACACCCACGCATAACTTTTCAGTTATTCTGGCTGATAAGACATTCCTGTAGGTTTTAGAGGGGTGAAGCTATGCTCTGTAAGTTACCAAACTCCATCCATACAAAAGACATGTACAATTTATTACTTTTTCAAACAAATTAAAGTTTTGAATGAATTCCAGGATGCATCTTTTGGTTATATCACTGTTATCTGACCAGGATAAAGTAATAACACAGGTACACAGCCTATGATGTAAACCACGCCTCTATATTATCATATAATGTTTTCCGGACTTTAGCTAATGTTAGCAATTAATTGCGGTTAAACAAAGACACCGCAATTACAAAAATTCCGATTACACAATTGTATAATAATTGTTACAGGCCTACACACCCACATGGGGCTAATCCGCCAAAATTGGGGTGTTATTTTGTGTCTCTGGTGCTTCCACTCGCATACAAACTTGGAAAAAAAAACTATCCATGCTGTTTTGAGTGAGATACAGGTTTTTGAATGTCTTCTGCCTTCAAAATTTCTCTAGCTGAGATGGGGTGGCTAACCGTACATGCTAGCGCTAGCATGCTAGCTCGTTCTCAATGGCAAAACACTGCTACAACACACACTAGCTCACCATAATCTACAAAAGATCTACTTCCATGTCCATGTTATCCAGGTTTTCAACAAGTGCCCCTCGTTTAGAAGAAGTCTCCCAGCTAATCCTGCCTTGTACTGACCAAAGTTGGAGAAAGAGTTATCTAGCTGATGTGATCTTACCTAGCTATTGCGCATGTGCGACTCCCAACAAAGATAGTATAGAAGTAACATGTCTCACTCTGTAGCTAAAACAGAGACCTCAACAAACAGGGTGAAAACAGGAGCTGCAGCAATGTGTGGTACAACAAACATATGGTGTTTTTTGAAAATAAAACCATGTAAACCTATTCTGGTATAACCTCAAAATACAATTATGAACCTGAGTATGAGCATAATATGGGCACTTTAAGCATTATTTCTTCAGGATCTATTCTGTTTATTCCTGAGAACAAATGACATACATACACAAGATCACAGCAGGACAAGGCAGTCACGCACACACACACACACACAGAGATTACAACAATCAGAGATATTAAGTAACAGAAAGCAGACTGTAACCCTGAGAACGCCTGGCTTGTGGGGGAGCTGACGGGTGAATATATTTAGTATTTAAAGGGGAACTATGCAGTTTTTTAGCTTAATTTACCGTAACTGAACAGCTTCAGAGTCATTGGAATAGTTATATTACTTTTTTTGAGTTGAATGGTGGTCGTCTCGCTCCCCCCTAGTGCCTGTGAGAGGAAAAAACACCCATGCAACTTTTGGCCTGCGAGTCGGCCTCAGCATCAGGAAGTATCGCGTGTTATCAGGTCTTGCGATGTAACTAATAGCTTCAGGGCACTGCACACATACGCCCAGGAACTGGCTAACAAGGTAGCGGGAGAGTTTTTCACATTATTGTAATGACTGAGCCGGCAAAAAAGAAGCAAAAAGCTAGGATTCTATTGTCGGAGGAACAGAGAAAGAGGAAACGGCAGACTGACCGAGTGAGAAATCAGACACATATACAAAGGGAGCTGCCAAATATCTATTCCGAAGCTGTAGGGGGAGCTCTATAGAGAAACCAGTGAGCAAAAAGCAAAGAAATGGTCAAAACTGCATATCGCCCCTTTAATAAGTAAATATTTTTATAATGAGTAATATACTATCTACTATAATCTGCATTCACAACTTTCTTCTTTATTGCGAGACGTGCTGGATGTCAGGCTTTATTGTATACCTGCGCTTTACATCCGGTAAGCCAGACTATCACCTAAAAAAAAAGCAATAATCATACTTTGACAACAACATGCAGTTTTAAAACCCAAAATGTGAGAGCCACAGAAGAATACACCATTTTGTATCATTTATTCCTACAGCAACGATAACTAAGTTCAATAGCACTATGATGGCTGCAAAGGAATGAATTCAATTATGTTTTTTGAATGTTTCATGATCTCGCCAAATATATTCTGCAAGCAGACATTCAAATTCTCCTCACTGGGGTATATGCAGGTAGATTTGAATAGCTGAGAGAAATGGAAAACGGGCTGCAACATACAGAGCTGCAGTCTGTACCTAGACAGTGGACTACAGTACTGAAAACATGGGAACACTGTCAAATATTTCTCTGTGATTATGTGAGTTATATTTCACCCAAAACTGGTTCACAGTGCAGGCACAAGATGTTCAGTTATTATTTTTCCAACAGCACACACCCACTAACAAATTAAAATCCCTGTGCACACATTCCTAAAAAGCCTTTTTTTCTATATTCAGGCTATAGGATGTATTTATGCAAAAATCCAGCAGGCTTATTGACCTAAATCCCAATTTGAGGCAGCAAGAAGAAATAGCGTCCCATCTATTGTACCTGAGACCTTAGAGACTGTCTCTATTGTGGTGAAAGTCTGGTGTCGGGTTTAGCTACTGGCAGCAAATCTTTGTCCACAACAGGCATGAGTAAGCACTCTGACCTTGTTATTTCACAGAGACCTGCACTTACCAGGTCTCATAGGCTACGTTCAGACTGCAGGCAAAACTAGGTTTTTGGTCATATGTGACTCAGATCTGTTGTATTTTTATAACAGTGAACTGCACGAACCACGTGGAATCTAATATTGTTCATTTAGATTTTGGCCATTCTATGTTATCATATGTGATATCTAAATCAGATACATATCTGATTTCTTTTCAATGTGACGTCAGTCTGAACTGTCAAATCAGAATTTATGCGATTTTCACGTCACTCACTCACTTATTGACCCACCCCTGTTGCCAGCCAATACAAACCAACTACTAGACGCTTTTGCAGGGAGATGGGTCGCCTGAACTGTGTGTCTTGCTGCGAGGGTTGAGTTGCACTCACAGTAACACATTTTGGTTAAAATATAAATTGTCAATGTTTTCTATTACATTCATGGCCATAGATTGGCACAGAAAACACTCACACCCACCTCTACTTTAGGATTAGAGGATAAATTCAATATTTTGGGAAATAGTATTTGCTCTCTTGTTGAGAGACAGCTGAGAAGATCGATACTCATATCTGTCCACTAATCATGACCATGATGAAAGCAATAAGCCGAAACACGGTCTAACAATAAAGTTGATGTGCACAGTGCTGGAGTTTTATGTCTTCACTTTAGCTAGCCTGTTTGTTTAATACACAATAGAGCCCGACCGATAAAGGATTTTTAAGGCCGATACTGATACGAATATGAGTTCTCACTAAAACAATATGATAATAATTTGTTTCATTGTCACAACATAACATAAAATATACTAAAGGTCTGATAAATAAAATGTATAAAAATACAAACTTAAGATATGAAAGTTAAAGTCCTTTGAACAAAAAACACATTAACAAAAAAATAATCTGTTGCCAACAGGGACGTTGTAGAGTGTCCTCTGGTGGACAAACTATGCTACGTCAACGCTCATAACATGGCTGACAGTGCGTTTTTATTTTTTAGATAATCATTTATCAGAGTCGTTTATTTGTCATTATGGATGATTCTGATATATATTTTTTTTTTAAATCAGCCATTATAAATGCGGATATCTCGGAAATGCTGAATATTGGGCGATAATATCGGCACGCCGATATATCGTTTGGGCTCTAATACACAACAAGTTGTAGTATTTCTTGGCCAGGAGTAGTGACTTCATGGAGTCTTGACATTTCCATGAGTTTTTTTCCCGCTGCCGAAGTTGTTATGCTAAGCTAAACTAACCACCTGCTGGATGTAGCTTCCTATTTAACAAATATGTGATAAGTGAAAAAGAAAAGACGATGCAACTAAAAGTACATTCAACGGCACTTTCCAACTCTAATGGTCCAAACAGGAAGAGAGAGACACATTTTACAGACTCCTGCTTTAGCATTAACGGACAGTAAGAACACTCCAACAGCATTGGATGCCCTTGACAAATCTATACACATCTTCTCCTTTCACTCCTTTATTTAAGAAGCAGTGAAATGGGCGCCCGGATAGCTCAGTTGGTAGACCAGGCGCCCATATATAGAGATCTACTCCTCGACGAAGCGGGCCTGGGTTCGACTCTGTGACCTGTGACCCTTTGCTGCATGTCATGCCCCCTCTCTCTCTCCTCTTTCAAGTCTTCAGCTGTCCTGTCAATAATGTCCTTAAATCACACATCTTCACTTAAAGGTCCAATGTGTAGGAATTTTTGGATTTGAGATCATATATTCCAATCAACTCTCTTGCACTACGCAATTCTAATGACATATTTCAGCTATGGTATCCCTCACGCTTCAAAAAAACGGTCTTTTGCTTTTTTCAATATGTTTTTTTATTTTCTGGGTGAAGAAGAGGATTATTGTTCCTGAAACTTGGATTATGAATACGTGCATGAAGCGGAGAGGCAATCGGGAGAGTCAGGAATTCTCCCGGTGGGCCGGTAGTGTTTCGAGCTGCTCCGGCCACTCTGATCGCTCGCTCCGTCTGCTGCCCGCTCCGGCCGCCACTCACTGGTCAAACTAACCTGCACGGCGGGCCGCAGCAGCCTCTTACTGTATTTCCGAACATTCATCTCTCCCCCGCCACCCGAGGGCAAGTGGTCAGAACAGAATGTATTAAGATATAACGTATTGTGATCCTCCATGTTTCCTTCTTCAACGTTGCCGAGGACAGGAAGCGACGATACCCATTAGCAGCATCAGCAGCGCCTGAGAGTTTATCATGTGACAGCAAAAAATGCGAAAGGCGGAGCGCAGCATGTCCTGTATGTTTCTTACCAACTAACGTATTTCAAGATGGCGCATGACTATGGAGAGTCTACCCCAGTTCATATAAGCGCAAATGTAAAATTTCAAACCAATAGGAACACTAATTGATGGTGGTGGTCAATATTCTTATAAAAAGGACAAGTTTGTGAATGGGCAACACAGATTTTGATAACAAACTAAACACGTTACACACTGGACTATTACAACAACTGTCTGCAATATACCCACTCAGTAAAGAAGTATAACGAAAGAATGCTAAACTTGGGAAAACAATATGTAAATGATAACTTTAAGGCATGGGTAAGATCTTTCCAATGACACTATATCAAACCTCATAACTACAAGAGCAGAAAAGGATTTTCTTTCAAGCCTAATTTTCAGTATCATTTCATCACTTTAAAAGAAAAAATAACCAGATCACAGCGTGCCATTCAACTTAATTGCCCAATTTTAGTGTTGATATATATCAAAACAGCTGGAGAAAGTCAATGTATCCCAAAGCATCAGACATCAGACCATTTTTGTACTTTAAAAGGTACGTTTTTTAAATTGTTTGTATGTATGGGGTTGCAGAGAAGTAACAAACTCAATTACTCACTGTTCTTGCAGGATAAAATCCATGTTCTCTGGAGAAATCTGTCCGGTCACAGGATGGCGAAACGTCGTGGTCCTCTGGCTATGACTGAAGTGACAATGAAAGGAGAGAGAGAGAGGAGACAAAATAAGCAACTTTGGCTGTACTGCAAACACTGTGAGGGTATCACCCTGGATTTTCACCCCCACTGTGTTTACAAGTACAGCGGACACGAGCCGATCATTCTCCAGAGGAGTAGCGTGCTTAGAAGCTTTGTCCAAGCCCTCCACCCTGATGGGCCTGTGTTCCTGACTTTCCCAGCCCTGTGTAGAATGTGAGGGGTGGCTGTGGGATGCCCACCCCACCCCCCCCACTCACCCCACCCAAACCGTCCTGTGCAGCCTGTGTGGACCAAAGTGTTGGCCTCAGCACAAAATGTTGGACAGGTCAGGCCTGGGCCTCCATCAGTTATAGATTCAGTCAGTCATTCTAAGCCTCAGCCAGAGTGTAAAAGCATTTGACAGGGTAAACAACACGGGGTGGCATGGAGGGTCACAGCGCGTGTGTGTGTGTGTGTGTGTCTGTGTGAAACTGTTCTCCAATTGAACAGGAGCTTAAAACCCTCAAAACAGACAGTTGCTGCTGTGTTATATTGATGTTTTTAATGACCAATTGTTTCAACAACTATAAAAACAAAAGGTATGCTTCTTTTTGTGTTAACAGCACATATCAAAAAAACAAAAGGTATTTTGTCAAACAACATGATGACACTTTTTCAAGATAATGACCAAAAGTGGTTATTGGACTATCTTAGGTGTTTATCTGTGAGAAAAGGGATACCTGCTGCTACATGTAACAGCACATATCAAAAACAAAAGGTATCCTTCCTTGTCATTGTCCAACAACATGATGACACTTTTTCAAAATACATTTTGGAAACTTCCTAGCTAATCCTAGCTAGATTATGAATATAATAGTGCTGAAACAATAAATCAACCCTCTCCATACGTTTCTTTATTTTACATAACTGTAAAGTGCATATCTTTCGATGTTGGACTGTTAAGAAAGGAACTTGAAGACGTCACTGTGACATTGAAGTCCAGAAGAAGCTGATGTGAGTGTAATTGTACTAGTCAATCAATCAATTACCAAAGCATACCCCTTTTTAGGCCCCATTAACTTTTAACCATATTTAGAAAATCATAAAATTGCAAGGACTTGTTGTGGGTTTCAACATGTTTCTTTGAGTCTGCATCTAGATGAAAGAAGAGGACCTGCAGCTGGACACTTCTGCAGATCACAGGTCATGATGGTGTACTGCATTGATATCATTCAAAACATACAGGACATAAATCAAAGAAACAACAGAAATGTATCTTAGACAACAAGGTTTAAACGAACACAACATGAAAATCCCACAATATTCACAGAAGTGATTTGCCGACTGTACAGTGACTAGACAGGTTGTATTCCTTGTAGTTTCTACTGTGCTTTGGAGGAGTTTGGCCTTTTCTCCTACTGCTGGCTCTCAACATTCTTAACTGCTGCGGGCTGTGCGTTCCGATTGTTAGGTACCCAGAAAAAAAAAAAAAAAACATCCGGAGCATAATGGAAAGAATTTATGGTTTTCATAAACCCTGACAAATCACCTAAGGTGGCCCACAGGGGACTGTACTCACATTTACACATAAATGTCAGACAGCTGGCCATAAAGAAATCTCTAGAGTGAAATACAAAAGTGGAAGTTTAGGAGCAATGGAGGACCTTTGCTCTCAATACAAATGTGTCATGTTGCCAGAGTGTGTGTTAGAGGACAAAAACACCCAGTTCTCTAGATAGTAGCTTCCCTCAGGGGGATGCGCTCCCTGTTTAGACGTAACAAATAGCCCTGTAGCCGAGTCGGAGGCGCTCTAAGATTTAATAATTGTCTGAAAAGGATGGAATTATAATCAATCACTTGTGGCATGAAAAGAAAAAAAACTGATCATCCTGACAGGCCTCTGAGCCATGAATTATGACTGAAAAACTCTCCTTGCAACAAATTCCACAGCCGACGCTCAACGGCTCGGCGCTGTTTAACTGATAAACAGCTGTGTCGATGAAGGTGATATTAGGTATGTTGCATTATGGTTACAGATCTGAGCAAGTCCTTACAACCTGTTAAAGGTAAACCACTGAAGCAAAAACATAAGAGTTCATACTGTAACCCTTTTGTTTTCTTTCTTAAGAAAGGGCAGATTTTTGGCAATATCAAAATCATTTCAAATAATAAGAAAACTGACATTTGTCTATGGTGATATATTTTTAAAAGGGTATGAATATGTATGGAATAGCTCTTTTTTGGTTGATTGTGCCAAAAATTTAATAACATTGGCAGGAAATGTCAATGTTCCATAAGTGTGTTAGTAGGAAATGATGCTAACTGGATTACTACATCATTAACATCATTATTAGATTAATGGTTTAATATGTTAATGTGAATCCATTCCACTATAAACAGTGTTATTCAGCGAGGCACTCCGGAGGACAGCAATAACTTCCAAGTGTGAATGTGTGACGCAAAGCAAGCTCAAACACTTTTATATTAACAAATATTAAACAAAATGTGCGGGTTACTACAATAAATCAAACGCATAATAAACATGTTAAGAAATAAGGCTTAATATGCCATGATGACAGCCATAAGACATGATTCTCTCATTCACACAAATGTGTAAGAACTAATAGATGCTTGCAGTATTCACAGAGAGCTTATGAAATTGAATGCAATATGTTAAACCTATAAAGTGATTACCTTGACAGACTATTATTTGGTAAAGAGCTATTTATGACGGCTGAGGACATCTCAAAATCTGTCAGTGAGCCTTGCAGTAAATTTGGATATCCAATCAAACTTTTATTATAAAGCACATTTAACACAACCAAGTTGACCAAAGTACAGGGCATTGGGATAATTTAAAACAGATTATAAACACGAGTAACAAAACAGACATTTAAAACAAGTAACAAACTGAAAAATAGAAATGCAGAATACAACTCTCAAGCAGGTTTAAAGGCCAATGAATAAAAGTGAGTTTTAAGTCGTGATTTAAAAATGTGAAGGCTTGGAGCCAATTGGACATGTAGAGGAAATTCATTCCACAGCCCTGGGGCCAAGACTGAGAATGCTCGATCTCCCCTTATTTTTGAGCCGCGTTCCAGGGACAACAAGGAGCTGGTCAGCAGACCTCAATGACCTCAGAGGAGTGCGGCTTCAGTAGTTCAGCGATATAAGCTGGGGCTTGACCATTAAGAGCTTTAAAATCAAACAACAGATTCTTAAAATGTAATCTAAAGCAAACCGGTAGCCAATGAAGGGAGGCAACAACAGGTGTAATGTGATCTCGTTTACGAGGGCCGGTAAGGAGTCGAGCGGCAGCATTTTGAACCATTTGTAATCTAGAGAGGGAGGCCTGGCTAACACCTACATATAAAGCATTGGTCATGCAGGCGAGTTAAAAAAAAAAAGTTCCAAAAGCATGTATAACCCTCTCAAAATCAGTAA
Source organism: Etheostoma perlongum (assembly GCA_026937815.1). Classification (NCBI taxonomy): domain Eukaryota; kingdom Metazoa; phylum Chordata; class Actinopteri; order Perciformes; family Percidae; genus Etheostoma; species Etheostoma perlongum. The sequence goes on along the minus strand of CM049378.1, from coordinate 27,612,578 downwards.
AAGACAAAAATGGCTTGGGAAAAATGGGAAAAATTGTAAGCCGCCTCAGGTGAAAGAAACTTGTTTTTCCAAGATAATTTATCGGTTTCTCTAGTTGAAAATCGAATGCATGAAATCCCACAAAGACTTGTTTCTTCCTCAGCTGATACGTGAAGCACTTCTCCTGGGTAACTGATAAATCCATGTCTGATTGCTCACAGAATATGAATGGGAACAGCGTGTCAGTGTCATGAGAGCTTGTTTATCAGCGGCTGTGGTTCAAGATAGTACGAGATGTACGTAATAGACGTGATGGTGTCATTTCAGTCGAGCTGAGGCAACAATGACCTGAGCTGTAAAGGGAATGCTGAAAGTAGAGCTAAAAGGGTCCATTGCCCATTTTTCGTAGCTATTTTTCCCAGTGACAATAGTGCTGTTTCAGTCGAAGTGTTGGGTGACATAAAAGTATCAGTGTCTAAAACATAAATATCCCTTTTTTGTGTCAGTTGCTCAGACTCAAAGAGCATACGGTTTCTACCTGGAGTGACCTATTTGGTTTGTTTAACAGTCACACACAGGACAGCCACAGCAGAGAGCTGATTTTGGCAAAACAAGCTCTGAAAAACCCTTTTTTGTGGTTGGCACACACAGTAGCTATTCAATTTTACAAGTCTGCAATATTGAAAATATGATTTCAGTTCTAGCTTTAGATTCTGCTTCCAAGAGGCCAAAAAAAGGCCAATGCAGCTACAACACTTGGTCCTTATTACATAAAATATACATGGTATATGTAACAGATAACATATTATCCAGCTTTTACCACTTAACAAGCTGCCAAATGCCATCAAAATAATAATTTTAAGCTAATACATTTTCTGTCTCCGTTTGAAATATTATGAAATATGCGTGAATTCTTGCTCCTTGCATTACTACAGAAGGCAACACGTGGCTACTCACCAAACAGCTGACACAGTTGTAGGATGGGTTGTGTTTCACAAGGCTGGGCGGGGAGTTCTGTAATCCTGACCAAGTTTCATCAAACACAAAAAGACAAATGGCCCTAAATATCTGCCAACACATTGATTGATTTTCCCCTTTATAATGTACAGTATATATAATTGCTAACTCATATAAAGTTTCCAGAAAACAGAAAGTTGTGTTTGTTTTTATGCCAAAAACCTCTGTAGTAGCATGTTTATTTTGACACGTCCTCTTATGTTGGTTTGTGAGTGCTTTGAGTGCTCATATGCTACATTATCTCATTCCAAATGGTGAGAGCTGTGATACAAGGGTACAGATACATTTTGTATGAACTCACTGTACGCAAACAAAAACTTCTAAAGGCTTTCAAAATGTAGCCCATATGGGTCAGATGAGTGGGTGAAGGCTTTGAATTCAAAGCTTCTGCTCAGCCTTTCATAGTGTTCATGATGTTTTACATCTCCAATTATTCTATTCTATGCTGTACCATGCTGTGGCTACCATAACATATCAGTGCACCTGCAACACAGCAGCTGCTAAAAGCATACAGTGCAGCTGCCCCGTAAACTTTAATCTCCAAGGACAACTGAGGCACGACTCAACCTTCCCCTGTCAGCTCTCCAGCCATAAGTGACTTACATAACAACCACATCATTAAAAGAGCTATTTCTCAACAAAAAAGGCCGAACTCCCGCTGAATAAAATGCCTACTTGATGTTGACACTAGCTTTCAATGAAAGGTGTGCTGTTTACCTGCAGCGTGGCAGTGATGACTTAATTGTTTCTGAAATCTTTCTTTTCCATTTCATAAAAGAAAATGTGTTGTTCTCGGATGAAGTTATTATTCTTATGATTTTTTTTTTTTAAATATCAAAACGGTAACACTTTACAATAAGGAACACAAAAAAGGGTAGTTACTGTTTTTGAAAGTTTTTTGAATGATTAGTTACCCTTTTTCAGAAGGTTAGTTATTCTTTTTCAAAAGGGTAGTTACTCTAAAAAAGGGTAACTACCCTTCTGAAAAAGAGTAACTACCCTTCTAAAAATAGTAACTGATCATTCATCACCCATTCAAAAACAGTAACTACCCTTTTGTGTACCTTATTGTAAAGTGTTACCATCAAACCTTGTTTTTGATACTGTTTATTGGACACAGACCGATTATCTGGCCCCGGCTGTTTATCTGCAGCAGCGTTTTATTTGCTTGAAAACCGATGAAGTGAATGAATTAAAAAGTGTTACTTTGGCTCCTCTGCAGCTCCGTGTCTGTCCCTTCACTCACCACTGAGTCTGACTTAATGTCCCACCCACAACACTATCTGACTAGCTTTTACTGGGTATTATGTTGAAAGTGTGTAACTTATTAAATAATTGCTTAAAGCCTTTAAACTAAGTTTTGTGTTTGTTTCATTAACTAGTAATAATCAGTATCGGCCTTAAAAAATAGGTCAATCCCTATTTCTGACCAAACACAGAGACCCAAACAAGCTGTGCAGAAAAAATGGTTCATTACTTTGTCATCTGAGGTAAAAAAATAGTCAAAGACCAGTCTGCCTTTCAAGCCAGTTTAATAATTTTGATGGTCCTCTTGATTGATCTCCATTTATCAGACTCGCCCCCCTGCAGCTGAAGCAGACTTTGATCCCATTAAAAGGCAGGCCTGACATTAGGGAATTGAACCGAATCTCCCTCTTACGAGACAATCTTGACCACTGAACTGCTGTCAGCAGGTCAGCTCTGTCCTCTGCGTTTGACTCTGCTGCCCCAGTTGATCCCCACATGACATTAATGAAGGACGGGTGGTAACCCTCCGGGGTTACATAAACACGCCGCTGTCCATGACAGCAACACATAGCACCTGTCATGCAAACACACATGATCACACATGATCTCTCTCGCTCACTCTCTCTCTCTGGAGTACAGCACACACACTGCACCTGCTGTCGTATGACTTGGGTGTCACGGTGTCTCTCAAGGAACTCCAGTTGCTTTACTCCTGTTTGTCCTTGTAGCCAAGTTACAGAAAAAACACGTAGTGCTGCTGAAATAATTAATCGAGTGACTGAAATTGAATCAGCAACAAATTTCATTAGGAGTGTGTATATATTATATATATATATATATCTAGAATCTAATATATTCACAACACCACCTTGGTTTCTGGGGAACTGTGGTGGACATTTTTATTATTTTTTGACATTTTATAGACTACAAAAGGTTGTCAACTAATCTGAACAATAATTGATAAAAAAATAATTTGATTTATATTGATAAATCAAAAACAAAAATAAATCATTAATCACAGCTCTGAAACCAATTTAAAGTCTAAAGGTCTTTCTTACTTTTGTCCTTGTGCCAAAGAAAATGGGCATACCTTGATAATCAATGCCTCTTTACAACCTGTGTGACCTTGTGCCAGTACCTTTGCTCTAGTAGTCAGACATTAAACAAAGTGGCGGGATTTCTTTTTTCTTTCTTTTCAGACATTAACTTTGTCACCGCACTGAGTCATGATTGGCTGTTGTTGATCTTTGTAATTGCCTATTTATAACCTGATCAATATAATATAATTGTTTTTGGAGGAGGAAAGAACAATTGGACTTTATTTAAAATTTGATTTCAAGTTTAAACTTATTTTTTAGCTTTAAAAAGGTGCTACATAGGGAATTTAATTTGGATTTATAATTGCAAGAATCTAAATTCAAGTTGATATAAATGTTTGGGAAATGAATACACAAAAGTTAGCACAATTATGATTGCAGTCTGTAACTCACACTTAAGGTGCATTACCTTTGGTCAAGCTCTTCTTTATGGCATCTCATCTTTTTTTGATTTGTATTCACTAACTTTGACAAACTGTAATAGTTTGAACACAACAAATTCACTGTTTTATAATTGTTTCTAGCAAAGAACCTCCAAAGTGACCCACTGTCTTCAACATTTATTGTGTTTGTGTGTTCCAACACAGAAATTCATACACAATGTACACCGTTATATAACAAATGTACTGCACACACAGACAGTAAAGGAGCATATTATCTCATATTACCTGCTGCATTCTCAAAACACTTTCAGCAAGCTTCTACTACAAACTATTTGCAGTCAACAACAATACACTTTCACAAATTCAATAATGCATTTCAGGTTCAAAGGGGTCCCAAAAATCACTCACAGCGGCATTAAGGAAACAATGTTGCTTCTTGATACAATCAGGATATTGTTATGAGCAAATATGTACAGTATGTTGAAGAGCATGAGAGCCAGGGAAAGCTGTTAAAAACAGTGAGCATTCATTAGAACAAGATAAACCAACTCAATTTCCAAAAGAAGCCAAAAGCATGTGTTTTGCCATAAAGCAACCCAGCTGATTACATCAGGTCAGACGCAGTATACAGGAGGCTGATTGAGGCTATCAGGCTTCTCATCTGTGCTCTTGATTTGTGTTCAGTTGATAACGATGTGGTAATGAGTTACTGCAGCTAAAATGCTACACATGGCACTCTGACATTTCTTTTAATCGACGCTGGACTGATCAATGCATCACCATCACCGATAAGCCACACCTCCACCTGACTGTGACTGATGTTTCGGTTGGTTTTGCCCGCAACTCTTATCTCCAATAAATAACGAGAATTTGTCTTTGTGTCGTTTGCCACCAAACACCCTGCCTGTGTTTTAACAGATGTGTGACAGACAGTGTGTTTCTAAAAGAGTTGGCGAGTGAGTGTTCTCTCAGTCAAAGGTCACGTCTATTTAAAGGGTTTTTCCAGATGAAATGTGTTTGAAGTGCAGCGAGGGAGGGCTAGGGGAGGAGTGCTGCCGGTGCAGTGTGGGGAAGCACAGCAAGGTCATTGCCATTCAGAGCACACTGTACTGTGTGTGTGTGTGTGTGTGTGTGTGTGTGTGTGTGTGTGTGTGTGACAGAGAGAGAGACAGAGCGAGAGACAGAGAAAGAGAGACAGAGAGAGAGCAATGATGCTTGCATTTACAGTATGTGTGGGTGAGGATGTGTGTGTTGCATAAAAGGCAGGTCACTGTGTATGCATGTTTGTGTGTCTATCCTAGTCACCTCCAAGTCTAATACTAGTATAATACTATATTAACATTTTACAGCACTGTACAGTAGGTGAGCAAACATGACCAGTGTTAAAAATTCATTAAAATGCACTCACAGTACAAGTTATTTTGAACACTACACTAGGTTACCTTTTCAAGTCAAAAAGCAGAAGACCGAGTGCCAAATTACTCTTCTCTTCTTGGCAAAATGACCCAAAACCACGAAAATCTCTACATTTGTCCAGTTTAACACAGACTGGCCTCTAAATCAATTCAAATGGGGGAGTCACAAAATGTGCTCTTTGTAAAGAAAGTAATTTAAAATCTATTGGGAGCACAGACCAGTACCAGTCATTTCCTGTCTCTAATTCAATAACAAACACACACACACACACACACACACACACACACACACACACACACACCTCTGCCAAGAACTAAATGACACATTGGTGCATGGCCTAATGTTTAAATAAGAATCACCTAATTGAGTTGCACAATGCCACAGCTGTAAAAGGGGTCAGATTTGGCCGCAGGACAAAAGTAGGTTAAAACATTATCGCTGTTGATTTTTGGCAGCCTGCAGCGTGGGCCGCCGGCACCGCTGCTCTGATTATTTAACAGCCACAGAAAGTCAGAAGAGCTCCCTGATGGTGCTTTCAGCCTCCAGCTCTGACCAACAACATGAACTTGAAGCTAGACACATTTGTTGTTAAGACTCTCAAATAAGTCTTAATGCTGAACAACTAGCCGATAATTGGTAAGTAACAAAAAGTAAAGTCAAACATTTGCTGGGCACAGCAATACGGATTGATACTAATTGCTTGCTGTTCTCACATTATTGGAAATTGAATACATCACTGTATTTTGTATTAACTGTTTTAAGACATAAACTGAGCTCTGGTAACTTGTGTTGTGAATCATCCGTTATTTTGAATGAAATAGTAGTTTGTATACTGATAATACTACAATAATGTTTACTATAAAGAGTAATAAAATGTGTTTTCTTATTATAGATTTTGACATGACATAAACACAAACTTTAAGCAGTACACATAAATAAACTGTTATAACACACCAGAATAGTGCACTATATTAATTATTAGTCATTAGTCCATGCAAACTGATAATCATAAATCTTTTTTATACAAAAAGGATTATAGTAGATTAAACCACTGATTACAGATCTGAGGATTTGAACTCTTTTTCTTTAAAGATGATTATGTTTGGCATTTTAGGCCTTTATTGGATAAGGCAGCTTAGGCATGACAGGGGGAGAGAGAGGGGAATGACATGCAGCAAAGGGCTGCAGGTCGGAACCGAACCTGTGGCCACTGCGTCAAGGACTGAGCCTCTATACATGGGCACATGCTCTACCAGGTAAGCTACCTAGGCGCTGAGTTTTGAACATTTTAATTTAATAATGTCATTCAATGATTTTTTTTAATGCCTTGACATATGGACCAAACTTTTTATACGTTTTTAAATAAAATTACATAACATTAAAAATGGGATTTAGTCATTTTAGACTCCAGGTACGCAATATCAAAACTAATGCTTTGCCAAAAGAAACATCTGTGCCCTGTGCTAAATAACAGAAAGAAATGTGATTTAGTGAGAAATTCATTATTTAGTTGCTGCATTGCCGACCCTATCTTTAGTTTTTGGTACTGTTTGATTTTGTCTTACATTTGCACTATTTAGAATGTATTACTGTATTGTACATATTACTTATCTTTTTTTTCTTTATTTGTATACATGTCTTATCTTTTATATAATACCTGTTGTACGTGTTCTTTTTGCACCGTGGGTCGAAGAGAAACATATTTTCAATTGCTCTGTATGTCTGGCACATATTGCAGAATTACAATAAAGTTGACTTGACACATAGTCTTTAACTAATCAACAAATCCTAATACTTTACAAGTTATTTAGTAAAAACAGAAACTGTAAATCTATTTATCATCCCACTGTGACCAGGTTGAAATATTACTATAGAGAAGTGGATGGTCTCTCTTTGGCTCTGGAGGACCACAGTGCTACAGCAAACTGAAGAGCACACTACCCTGACCAAGACCAAGCTGGGCTGCAGCCATACAGAGAGATACAATATAATATAGACTAACAGTTGTAGACCTTTCAAGCATGCTATCATTCCATGAAACATCTGTGAGACACTTTGTGTGGCTCTATTGGAGGCAGGCAGTAGGGACAGAGCAGCCCTGCCAGCAGCTCAGTGCTGCTGCTGCTGTCACTAGAGCCCACTTCCACCTTGTTCTGCCACTGGCACTGTAAAAATAAAACTATGACAAAAAAATGCAGGAAGTTTCCACACCATATGCAGAAAGAAAAGCACAAAACAGAAAGCCCCAGACTGTTTTCTGTATTTGTTTACCTGTGTCCACAAGGTCACTGCTGCAGCTTCATTTCTTTTGCTCCCCTCCGAGCTTGAGAATGTGGGCGAACGCTGGGTGAACAGCACGCTCTTCCTGTCTGAAGGAGGAGGGAGCACCAGCATACTAGCTTAGTCCTATAACTGGCCAGGCGGTAAAGAGATGGAATACAATCTGACCACTACAAAACACACAAACCCCAACACGCACACACACATACACTCAGTCGGCCTGCTGAATTCCAAGCAGGCCGCCGCTGCCAGCAAATTCCTTCCTTGGCCCAGTGAACATGAGGCGGTGACACATTTGGTTCAACTCCATGCTGCTGCCACCATGTCTTGTGCAGGTTTCACAGCCATACACTACCTGCTACCCACTCACACATCCAGCAAACATCACAAACACAAACAGCATCTTTTATTTGATTTTCTCACAGTCCATCTCTCTCACACTCCATTCCTCACTCCCACTCAGGCTAGAAAACAATCAGAATTGTCCCCTTGTTTGATTAAATGAAGGTGTATAAAAGCCAACATAGGTTTTGTCGGGTTAAGTAGTAAAAACCAGACATTTATCTGCCACTGTGGCAGAGAGTGAGTGAATGCTACCAGTGTGCCCACTGGCACCAAAAGCATAGTAATGTGGGTTATTACGATGTGGGACTATCAAGCTGATAAGCACAACCCATAATGCTAGTCTTTGGTGCCACATTTCCTTGGTAGTGGTGACGGCTTTTAGGGTAAGGCTGGGAGGTTGGGCTAATGTAGATACCAGAAAAAGATACAATTCATCAAATATGGTTTTTCTAAATACAGCAGGATCCAGTATTTTAACACAAAGAGGACAACTTAGAGGTACATCTAGAGCGTGCACAAAGCAGCTAGCTCTTTAGCTCATCAATGCCTCATCACCCACTCACCTGGCTCCCTTTTGTCACACCCGTTTTATTGTTTATTGTTCAGACAGGAAGTGTAGGTAAAGTGGCCGTGCTACAACCTGGTGTATGACCTCAACTTCTTAAGAGCTGATGCACGACGTCATCATTTAGCTCATCACATCACAGCGCTTTTATGTTGCCAGGCCGCTCCCCCCTCCTCTTTGGTTTCAGAGCCGGGGCAGTCGCTCGGCACTGCTGGCAGACTGGGAACAACCCGGTGCCAGTAATAACTGAGGCAGACACCAGAATCACTGACATCACTGGCATGGAGACCCAGACACACATATACGCTCCACATGGCCACCAGGGCCAGCTACGACACAGCAATGTTCTACTGGATAACAAAGTATGTAAAACGGATACATAGCCATATTTGTGTTGACCCCACTAAAAGTAAGTAACTGTAAAAGTCAGCAAGTGTGAACTACATTGCTAATAAAATGTTTATTGAAGTTTAATCATAAAACACTTCAGCTACAAATGATATGGATTGCATGATGTGCATTTGGCAAATTTGACCATATTACGTCCAGTAGTTTCATTAATTGATTATCTTGTGTGTGTATTGTAAACACACTAACAAGACAATATTTCAAATAAGTCCTGGAATACCAAGAAAAAGAAGTGGGCGCTAAATTAAAATCCACAGGCAAGATGGAAACTTATTTGTTCCATAAAACGTAATGAAGTTATACTAGTGTGCATATCTTTTAGTACTGATAGTGACGATATAGTCGGGAAAAATGGTCCCTACCATCAATTTCTAAACTTGTCAACAGCCAAAGTCAAAGCGGTAGAAAAACACTCAGCCTCCACTGAACTGCTCTCACCCGTGTTGTCATTGTAGCACCTGCCTCACAACATAAACACTTCACCAATACATCACCCGCAAAAAGGGAAAGACTTCACAGTGATGCAAAGAGAAGCACAGCAGGCCCATCAGCAACACCACAAATGCACCTCCAACGCTGCATATGGTGACAAAACAAGCCCTGGCACTACATGACATTTTTATAGTGCCAATATCAGTTATGGGCTGATTATTTGTTTGATGGATTTACTGCACAATACAGTAGAGCAGTTAAAAAGAAACCAGTTAGCAGAGTTGGAAATAACATTCACTGACAATTTGAATGTTTTGATAAATCTGTGAAAAAGAAATCTTTCAATTTGCTTTCCAGCATTGCCCGGAATGGATTTGTAAGATTATCAGTATTCATTATTAAAAACCTCTCAACCTGCAATGGGTAAAAAATGTTAACAAGCCAGTTTAAAGCTATAGTGCGTAGTATCTGTCACCCCCGTGACAAATTCTGAGAAATACAGAGAGCCGATTGTCTTAATTAGCTTTGTAGCAACTCATTTAGCGATGGCTTGAATGTAATGGGTGTTCATTAATATCAAAAGGTTATGCAAAAGATTTAATTTTCACCTCATGTTTGCAGTCAGCTGGTGCAGAAGAATATCGCTTAAACTCAAAATATCAATGCATCGAGGCTGCAGTCATCACAGCTCTCAGCTGTACAGTGTTAGTGTCTCTTTGCAAACTCCAATTTTAATCTTCTGTTTTCCAGGTGAACAGATGTGGTTTCTATAGTCTTGAATGCGAGCTCTATTTTTGCATAAAGATGGCTGCTGCGAACAACAAACCTTGTTGCCCTACTGGTGCTATGGCTGATAGATTGCCATGACATGTGGTGCAGGAATTCCTTTTACCCCTTCAGGATGAATTATAATAACTTGTGTAAATCATCTAACGCCATCATTATGTTGAAATCTGTTTTCATGTACCATCGGCAAAACTAATGACATTTGCAGGTCAAGGACTAGGACTACTGCAGCTCTTGTGTCTCAATGTTTTCATTTAAAGGTCCCATATTCTGCTCATTTTCAGGTTTGTACTTGCATTTTGGGTTTCAACTAGAACATGTTTACATGCTTAAATGTTCAAAAAACAATATTTTTCTTATACTGTCCGTCTGAATATACATGTATTCACCCTCTGTATGAAACGCTCTGTTTTAGCGCCCTTCTCTTTAAGACAACCTCCTGAACAAGTACAGTCTGCTCTGATTGGTCAGCATATCCAGGTCTTCTGCATTTGCGCTCTTTGCGTCTCTATCATTGCAGTCAGGGAATGATTGTAACGACACTTTAGCGGCACTTTCTACCTATATATAGCATAGTTCATCACAAAACACAGATGTCAGGAAAGCTCATTTAAAGGCACAGTTTCTGAATACAGGATGTGTGCATTTCTGCGGACTGAACGTTGTGATACTTTCACAGTATTTATGTAGCACCTTGACCTGCTTTATAATAAAAAAAAAATTAAAATCTCACTTTGTCCAATATGGGACCTTTAAAACACACTAATTTAACATTTGAACATGTGGCTGCAATACTAAAGCTGTATAAATGCCAGCAAGGTGACATCTACATTCACTAGAGTGATCCATTATGCATTTATCTTACTACGTAGTAAGTACCCTTACATCACAGTCCTGAGGGCTCATTCTTCAACATTCATTGAACTTTGAGAATAAACCCATTGTAATTATCCAGACCTCATGCAGGAGCATTTCCTGATAGCTCTACAGGAATCAGATCACTGCTTGTTCGACACTTGTCCATATTCAAATCAGCTGTGATTCTTTGGCCCCCTGCTTCAGCGCCTGACTGACTCTAATTATTGGCACTCTTCACTGGGCTGAGGAGCAGGGAGCCTGTTAAATGTCTTATTGCAGAGATAATGAAAATATTTTGCATTAGCATCAACAGGAATGGCAGTGGAACAGAGCACTGTGATTCAGAAGAGCATGTAGAGGAGTTTATAATGCTTAGGCTCATTATGAAAGTGCCTGCACTGACTAAAAATTAGCCTTCACACTGCAGTTTGTGCCTTCACAGCAAATAAGATTCATTGTGAACAGATTGAGAAGCTGCTTGAGAGAGGGAGGATTTGGGGAGGATATTTAGGGAGCACAGAATGTGTTGGAAAAGAAGCTATTTCTATGGATTTTATAATTACAAATGAAGTACTTTTTCAGAGTTTTGTGGACAAGGCCATCAGTTGCTGGGTGAAAATGAGGATTGTAAAGTAATAAAGGACAAGAATGTAGGAAGTAAGTTTAAAGTAAACATGACCAGCATATTAATATGCATCCCATCTACTGGCTGCTCTTCAGCGGCGGTAGGGCTACTGTACGTGGGTGCGGGTCGACATCATTGAGGTAAAGTGAGGAAAAATGTGTCACTGGTGTAACTTAAGCAGTTGTTGCAAGCCTCATAGCTACAGCAATTCTGCCTACAATGTGCAGGCTTAATAATATAATGTGATACTTTATTGACCCCTGTTGGAAAATTCTCTTGGACACCAGTACAGAGGAGCTCTGCTGCACCGGGCTGGGACTTGAAGGATACTGAAGGATAGGATTAATGCTGGCACTAAAGTTAAATTAAACTTAACAGGCGGGGCCCCCTTTCGCATTTTCATTACTCGTGATCCCAGCAGTCCCACGTGCAGTACAGTGAAAGACCATGCAGGACATTTCAGATCGTCCTGCCAACCTGTAAACATTTTAACATCAATGTACGCTGTAACATTTTTTCACTATAAAGTCACTGAAAGTTGCTGCTGTTTCGGCTCGCTGCAGTGGGCGGGGCTGCTGCTCTGTTCCCCCCCGCAACTGACGCACACACAATCACACACAGTGGATGCAGGAAAAACTGCAGATGAGATGTACAAGATGACCTAAATTGAGCACAGCTACTTTATTGCAGGTGCAATGATAAGTTAAAGTCCAATATGTACTTTATCAAACTGTGTGAATGTGTGTGAATGTGTGTCTGTCCCCCCCCTACAGCAATGTCCACAAGTAGGCTACCATGAATAGGACAGGATAGGATCATAGAGACACAGCAATTCCTGTTTTTCACCTTTATGAGGCAAAACAATTGGCTGGTAAAAAGTGACCGTGGAACTTTGCCACTTTGGCAGGTGGTCAAAAAAGTAAAGTTCAGGCTCTGAGGGTGCAAGTACAAAGAAGAGAGGAGAAATATATTATACACCATGTTCTATTTAAAACCTCACCATCATTAAAACTGAAGAGCCGTTTCATTTACTTTGATCACTCTGGAGTGCTGATCTGCGACTAACGGCTTGTTAAGGACACAATATGAGCCATCAATCCCCCTGACAGAGCGACAGGTATAGCAGTTGCTCTGCTGTACAATATCTACTTCCACCATCTCTTATCCTGTCTGTCGTTACAGCATGTTGACATGCAACAATTCCTCTGTTCATACAAACAGAGGGCTCAGAGTAAACAGAGCAGGACCAGTGGAGCTGAAAGCAAATATGCCGACAACAGCAACAAAAAATGGAACGTTAGATAACATAACTGAAGCGGGAGAGAAGAAGATGGCATATGACTGACAAATGGCTTGCATTCCACAAATGATCATGGCACTGAGATGTGTATGTTTTGCTAGAGCCTGTGCCCTTAACTTCGAAAAGGAAGGTTAAATAGTAAATAAATTAATATGTCAATATGGATAAATAAGAGAAGGGAAAGAGATATAAAAGTAAACATTAAGTGTTGAAAATATGCAGAGGTTTTTTACTGTGCACTTTTTTTTTATATAGTTAACCGATGAGACGTGTTAGGAATAGTTATTTTTCCACTTATATGGAAACATCAACATAAATCAACATGGATTATAAATCCTAGAGCTGTTTGAACATCTATTTCCATGGCAAATGCACAAACATAATCTGTGGGTGAAGACTACAGAATAGAGTGGAAAGCTCCAGACCAATTAAGACCTTGAGTTAAGGTTGCTGGTTTAATAGATATGTATGCTTTACTACACTAGCTAAAAACATTACACGGTGATCAGCACGACACAACCAATCACAGACCAGATACAATATACGTGATCCAGCTGACAAACTGACAACTTGACATTGTCTTATTACAATACTGATGAAAAGCATAACTTGATATCCATATACACATATCCAAATACACTTTTGTCCAGAATAAAGTTACAGTGTACATTAGAGCCCGACCGATACCGATACAAATATTTGGTTATTCAAAAATCCGATATATCTGCCAATATATGTAAAAAAATAAAAATAAAAATCCAGAAATGCATGCGTTACAAAACATAAACAAATTTCCCTCACATTAGTTATTTGTAGTTATTTATGAGTTCTTACTAAAATAATATGATAATTTGTTTTATTGTCACAACAGAACAGAGGAACATCAAAATATATTAAAGTTCTGATAAATAAAATGTATAAAAATACAAACTTAAGATATGAAAAAAAAAAAAATCAGTGTTGCCGACAGGGACATTGTAGCGCCCTCTGGTGGACAGACTATGTAACGCCAACACTCATAACATGGTTGACAGTCAGTTTTTATTTTTTAAATATTCATTCATTCATTCATTCATGATATTTTATTATATTATTCATGATATTTCTTTAAATATTCATTCATGAATGAATATAAAAAAAAAAAAAAAATTGGCCATTATAAATGCCGATACCGGGAAATGCCTAATATCGGCCGATAATATCGGCCCGCTAATATATCGGTCGGGCTCTATTGTACATGCATGTTTCAGGTAGGTCCAGATGTACAGTATACCATATATGCGACGGTTCAATTTCAGCTGGAGGGCATTTATTGCATGTCATCTCCCCAACTTTTATGTTTTCATATCCCTCTCCCCCACAACTATAAAATAAAAAGGCAAAAATCTTCATGAAAAATCACAAGTAAATAAATTTAGTTTAAAATAACAATTTGTGTTCACTCTTAAACCACATCAATTAAATCTCTTGTGCCAAATGAGTCACGGTTGGCCTTCTCTCTGAGGTGATCATATTTTCCTTGATTCCAGGAAAGTCAACCTTTGTACACCTCAAAAGTACATTTATAGGACTATTTATAGAGCTTCCAGCCTGATTTGGCTCAGCTACACACAACCTCACAGCCATGAGTCCAGCTCATGACCTTTTTTTGTCCTACCATACCTCCTCTCTCCTCTCTATCAGAACCTGTTACCACTTATACTCGTATGCTCAGTGTCCTCTTTCCTCTCTATTTCATCCCACTCTCTAATTTAAAGTCAGTTTTTTCTCTCTCTCATTGCCTTGGTCTGAGCACTCATCATTCTTTCCCGGAACATTCTGCTTTTTTTACAAAGCATGTTGTCAGAAATTAACATTCTGGGCAAACCGCTGCCCTTTATTTCATCTTCATCATTCAGTACATTTACATGCACACCCATATTCCACTATTATTCAGAATATGACAACATTCAGAATTTTATACATGTAAACATATTCCATATTCCGTAAAACATTAAACATTATCAAGCTTTCTGGATATGCCCACACATTGCTACGCCAACCTTTTCAAGATGGTGGTTGAAGGAATGAAAGAAGGACGCTGTGTTCACACAGTCCAACAAGTCCGCTGCAGCAGGTAAACATTGAAAAAAATCCTGTTTTACACGGCTACATGTAAACAGGAATATTAGTGGAATACTTACTTTCATTAGCTATATAAACAGCTTAGTCGGAATATCATCGGATTTTTTGTAATTAGTGCAAAAAACAGATTATTATGTTCATGTAAACATACTCATAGTCATCTCTTCTAAATGTTGTGATGCTGTCCCAGCTCATGTCCTCTCACAGCCGCTGCTGCCTCATCCCCTCCGCCTCCCACCACAACGCTCCCAAGACAGACACACGGGTTATAAAGCACCCGTGACAGTTAATTGCAGTTCCATCAAGTAACAGGATTGGAATTCTTCAGCCCTGATGAGCCATTCTGTCTTGATTGAGGCTGTATTTTGGGAGGTTGGTAGAGGGATGATGGTGTAATAGAGATGTCCATCACAACCAATCAGACACAGACTGAGTGGCAACACCTCTGTTGCTACTGGTTATGCCACAAGGCAGAGGCAAACTCTCCCCCCCAGTATTCTAGAGACTGCTTTGGGACATTTTGTTGCTATGGCAACATCAAGATGAGGCCATCTTCGGCAGTAAATAAGCCCCCACTCTTGTCCATTGCAATAAAGATTGCCAAATAGCAGTGGGATTTTATGGTATATCTTCTGAAAGAGAGTGAGTGTGTGTGTGTGTGTGTGTGTGTGTTTCATTAGTTCATAAAACTGAACAAACTCTAGTAATAGAGCAAAATGCTCGACTTGAAAGGCTTCTTTTATTCTCTCTCCAATCACTTAAAGTTAACTTCACAGCTGGCAAAAAAAGTTACATAAGTGTATTTCATAAATCTTTTCACCAGCTTTTATCTAAGGTAAAACGTGTGCCTAATATCTCTCCTATTAAACCACATGTAATGAAACAAATCATCTTGAAGTGCCAGCATCTGTAACCTGTCTTTCAGCTATACTTGAAAAATAGGACTAAAGTTTTCTTATTACTACTTTAAGTTTGTATTCTTCACAAAGTATTATTAACAAACATCTATGTGACAGGGTGTTTACATGACATACTGTACGTACAGTGGGGAGAATTGCACATTATTCTGTACAGCCTGTTTGTGAGTGCAAATGTTCTATAGTGACAAACAACCAGCATGGTGACAAGCTGCATAGGGATCGGACGACAACAATGAATCACAATAAAAGTGCAAAGCAGGAAAGCAAAGTATTTTTCCCAAATCTTTTTTGTCCCCTGTCCCATTTTCTAAGTCCAAAGAAAGAACAAAAGACGATAGCAAACAGTTTAAATAATGAACAAAGAAATCTTGGAATACTGGAAATATGGTGCTATATTTCTAAAAAAGTTATTGGCAAATATGCACATGAGTAGGTTTAACAAGGTTTATTACCCAGTAAAGCACACTGTTTCAAATGTATAGTTATTATACAAAATACATGTTACAATGTTTTGGAGCATTTTGGTGGCCTGGAGCTTTATGATGCTGATGTAACCGCAATGCCACAAGTTCAGGCCTCTCCATCTTTCCTTCATCACCACCTCTCCCTTTATTCCCGCTGTAATAGTAGTAATAAAAATGAGGTTAGCTGTAAATACATGTGTGTATTTACAGCTAACCTCATTTTTGTTACTACAAAAGTTAGGGTGTAAGCTTGTCCAGGACAATCATTCTATATCTTGTACAGTCTTTCACTGGAGCCATATTGTTTTACAAAAATCCTGATTTTATCAAAGCAAAGTTAAACACTAACCAAATGAGTTATTGGAGGCTCTGTTTTACAGAAGTTTTGTCTGTTGGAATGTATAACAATGCCGAGTGGTTAAGATGCATAACATACACACATCTCCAGTTTGACTCCACCTAAGGATGTTTGTTGCATGTCTTCTCCCTCTCTCACTCCCTGCATTTCCCATCTGTATCTTTACTATCTACATCCTATAAAAAGGCAAAATACTGTCCTCATAGATGATGATGTTGATTGGGATTTTGCATTAATTTTCTATACTGTATATCAACATGAATCAGAAAATATCATTATTGTGATGTTGTTGCCATGCGTATCACCCAGCCCTAGCAACAGCATCACTGGCAACATATACCTGGTCACTGATTGCAATGTCAACAGGTTCAATATATTTCTTAATTACACTGAAATGCAAAATTCAAATGTTTTTTGTAAATACAAGGCTACACCGTTTCCAAACAAACGTACTGCACCACTGAGTTTCTTGTGGAGTCAGTAGCTACTGATGTGGGGTGATGTAGTTAAAAGACAAAAAGACTGAGTAACAATGATGCCAGAAATAAAAAAAAAAAAGTTTTGACAGAATCTAAGAGGCCTGTTGCATGTTAGGAACCAATGACATGACAGAAATGAACCAAGGTGTGTGGACTCCTAATAAGGCCAACAGCAACAGAGATGAAGCAATCTGATCTGAAGATTTCCTCATTTGCATGTATTCACATATATCTTTGGATGCAGTTTTGATCCATGTATTTTACCAGATTTTCTAAAAAGAACCGTGAAAAAGAAATGCATAGATTATACAGCTTACGATGCAATAAAGTGGTAGAGGCAGACAATGAGTGAGATAGAGATAAAAACTGCACAGTCACAAGGAGACAGACACGACCACGCCCACACAAACACCCAGACATTTTCCACTTATGGCAGACTGACGAGCATCTTATTGATTCAGTTGAGGAGATGTTTCTAAATGCCATGCAGTAACGCCAAATTGCACCCTGATCGGACACCGCAGGACCCTGGGATGTGTAACACGACTGCATCAAACAACTGGCTCCCATGGTTTAATTGACGTGATATACTGCGTTTATCTAGGCGATTAAAAGTGGTAACACAGCATGAACAAACTGAATACACAAAATACAATACACATACAATAAGACATTTAGCTCCAAACCACTGGGAAGTTGGAACAGTTGTGTGAATACAGAGTATTATTGTTTCCCCACAGCATAAAGTTAGATCTGCATAGAGTGATGATAATAAATCACAACCCCTTTGAGATAAATTGCAATCTGAAGGTGGATGCTTGGGTGGGCTGATTAAATGTTATGACCGAGAGCAGCAGTGATAATAGTGATGCAGCAGCAGCTTAAGCCATGTAGACACTGTACAGAGCGCCCATATGGTGACCGTACAACCTGAGCATAAAAATTACAAAATGTACAAGATTAATAAAAACTTCCCAGTTATGGACAGCCAGCAAAAGACCAACAGACATGGGAACAAAGAATGTGTCATACAAACGGGGAAAGAAAAAGACTTCCCCACCTTCATTGCCAAGTGACGATAAAAAGTCCCAGGTTCACTCACATTTATAAAAACATTCATAAAATCTAGAGACACCGTAGCGGCAGCAAATGTAATTTGCAGCCAGGGTCAGTCTAGCAACCCTCCGTTTTTATTATGAGCTGGAAAACCCAAAGTCTGATCAGGCCAATCAAATAGAGTCGGTGGGCGGGCTTAACATAAGGACGGCAACGTTGTGACGGTTCCACGTAGTCGGGAGGGCAAGAGACGGCAGGTCTCCAGGCTGCAACCATACCCGACTCCGCGACTATGGAAGACTTGGAGTTAAGCACTGAAGTCATTCTTAAAAAAGGAAGATGTGTTCGGAGTTTTGCTGATCCGGATACGGCAAAAGTTTAATCTATCAACTAGCGTTGCTCTGGTTAGTTGTAGCACTATCCTACTGCTTGCAGAGGGAATTTGAAAGACAACCATTTATCCCGCCCTCGGATTGAGCCCTGCCAATGGTGATCTGACCCAACATCTTGATGTGAGTCTGGCTTGTCAGGCTAAAAAAATGTGCTTACGTATGTTAATATTCATAGGTGCTGTAAGGTGAAAGTGGGACGGCCCCACCCCATCACATGTACATAATGCAAGTCGTGAAAGACAGAAAGCCACGATTGGTCAGGCCCCAATGTGTAGTCTAGCAAGTATTTTGTCCGAGTCACAACATATTGCAGAACAAATGTCTGACTCTACAATCGCCCATCTGTCACAGTGACTATCTGCTGGCATAAACTGAGCAAGACAGCATAAAAGAGCCCCGTATTGTATAAATGTCTGTGATTAAGCTGAGAGCAACATGTCAATAAAACATTTAGCACCACAACTCTAGTTTGCCTGAACTAGTTCTGTCCATTTGATGTCTGTGAGACAGATAAATATATGCTTCCATGTCTACACCTGCTTCTACTCATGCCTAACCCATGATTCACCCATACTGTCCATACAACTGTAAACCAAAGCATCAATTACACTTTAAGCCCTTCATTGACTGTTTCACTGTGTCACACTTCTCAGCCTCCCTGGTACAGTCTACTCCAAGGTGCTGGAAAGGAGGGTTCGGCCGATAGTCGAACCTCCGGTTGAAGAGGAACAATGCGGATTCCGTCCTGGTCGTGGAACAACAGATCAGATCTTCACTTTTGGAAGGATCCTGAAGGGAGCTTGGGAGTATGTGTTTTGTGGAGAACGAGTATGATCAGGTCCCCCAAGAAAAACTGCGGGAGGTGCTAGGGGAGTATGGGGTGAGGGCCATCCAATCTCTGTATGACCAAAGCGAGAGCTGTGTCCGGGTTCTCAGCAGTAAGTTGGACTCGTTTCAGGTGAGGGTTGGCCTCCGCCAGGGCTGGCTTTGTCACTAATGCTGTTTGTAGTATCTATGGACAGAATATCCAGGGGTAGTCGGGTTGGGGACGGATTGCAGTTCGGTGGGCTGGGGATCTCATTGTTGCTTTTTGCAGATGATGTGGTCTTGATGGCATCATCGGCTGTTGAACTTCAACACTCACTGGATTGGCACGGCCATGGTTCTCAGTAGGAAACCGATAGAGTGCCTTCTCCAGCTAGGGAATGAGCCCTTACCCTAAGTGAAATTTAAAGAGTTTAACCTTGAGGTCTTGTTCGTGAGGGAGGGGACAATGGAGACCAAACGGGAGATTGGTCGGAGAACCGGCGTAGCAGATGCGGTATTACATACATATACATATTCCATTCAAGGCAAAGCTTTCAATCAACCTGTAAATTTTCCTTCCTACCCTCACCTATGGTCATGAAGGCTGGGTCATGGCCGAAAGAATGAGACCCAGGGTAAAAGCGGCCAAAATGGGTTTCCTCAGGAGGTGGGCTGGCGTGTCCCTTAGAGATAGGGTGAGCAGCTCAGTCATCCATGGGGAGACACTGCTCCTTCGCATTGAAAGGAGCCAGTTGAGGTGGTTCGGGCATCTGGTAAGGATGCCTCCTGGGCGCCTCCCTAGGGAGGTGTTCCAGGCATGTCCAGCTGGGAGGAGGCCTTGGGGAAGACCCAGGACTAGGTGGAAGGATTATATCTCCAACCTGGCCTGGGAATGCCTCGGGATGGTAACATCAAGGGTATTTCAGTCAACAACCTATAGTCAGCTGGGAAACTTTAAAGTAAAACTAGCCTCAAGTTAAGTTCTACCAACAAGATGTGATGAACAAAAATAAGAGTCTAGCCTCACTCAGCTGGATTGGTTTGAGAAAACAGAGCAGTGGTGATTTATAGACTACAACTCAAATTTGAACCAACAGATTATTTCAGACAAGGGAGTTTAAAATCCCAAAAGGCATGTTTTAACAAAATCTCCAAAGGAAAACTTATATACATCTGTATTGGTAGGACTGGCCACTACAGCATCTATCACTTCACTGAACCTTGGTTTCAAAGATGTGAACACATCCTCCGCCACAAGGGATATACAGATCTGCAGCTGCATTTATTACCCGAGATGCAAATGTTCCTTAAAACTAAAAAGTTTCCAGAGCAGGCAGATAAATGCAGGCACTACAAAGCACTTTGAATCTCAAGTTACACATTTGTTTCTTTTTTTAATTTACCGGACACAATATCCCAAACGTATTTTTACAATAGGAGCAACTGATGCTGAAATATGAAAAGTTTGGACCTCTGTGGCAAAACTTTGGTATATAATGGCACTTTATGCCTCATTAGGAGGTGGAGAGAGGAATCCGGTCTACCCACTGACACTGAAGAGAATTACTCTGGTTCTGCTCCGGCCCACGCTTCCCTTGCTGAGTCCACTGAGACTTAAACGAGACAGTTTCTTCTTGTTTGGAGTTGTCAATGTGGGCAGTGAAATACATGCGATGGAAATGTGTTTGGGTTGTCCCATTTGTCCTACTTAACTGTTTTTCTGCTGCAGCAGATGGTTTCTGCACTTAACGCCTCACTGCCGTGTTAAACATCCTATACTTGGCTTCACAAAGTCACACATAAAAGTGGGATTGCTGTATGATTAATGGATTTGTAAGACACACACACTTATAGGGCCTCCAATGCCTTCTTTAAGAAGAACTTCAGAAATTTAAAATGTAAAATTCATCCTAAAACTGCATTGATATTTCTTATATTAACACTGAATGTTGTTCCAAAAATCCCAAAGATGTAACAGTTTACCACATCCCTGGATCTCTGCAGAGCTCTACCATGTTTTTAGGCATATTAAGCTCATAGTATGGTTGCTTGTGAGCTGCCGTCATCAACACCAGTAAACAGCAGTTTCCAACAATAAAGGTCTGATAAAGCCACTGTGTGCTACCTGCCGAGCACCAAACAGACACCACAACTCTTCAAGTTACCAAAATGGTGGAGCATTTAGCTAGACCCAGATATTTTTATATATTAAAAAAGTTAGAAGGAAAGTAAAAACTGTACTCCAGAAGAATGCTACTGTTGCTCCATGTCTGATAAATATGGAAGCAGGCAACTGTCGGTGACATGAGATTTATGTCAATAAGCTAAGCGCATTTCCCCCAAAGTTCAACTATTCCCTTGAAAGCAGATGGTGGTGGCTATGCTAAAAATACTGATTGGGGAGAGAGAGGGGGAAGACATGTAGCAAACCGTCGAAGGACAGACTCGAACCCTGGACCTTCTGCATGGAAGAATAATCCTCTATAAATGTGCCTGCTCTACCAACTAAGCTAACCAGCCACAGACTGTGGGTGTTGCTAGGAACCATATAGTGTGTCCCGTCTGTGTTCCTTTTTTTCCACACACAGTCCTGCCTGTTCATACATGTACAGTGGATGCTTTGATTACACACAAAGCTGTCTCAGATTAGACAGGGATTAGAATTTTGCAGCCCACCGAACTGAGCCAGCCGGGGTGTAATGTGAGACTTGAGAGACTGGCAAGCTCAGAGGGTTTCAGTGAAAGACAGATGGAGAATGGGGAGCAGCCTACACATCAAGTTCTGGAATGGAAGTAAGCCCACATCACTGATTAAACTGCTAGAGTATTTAAAACCTGCAGAGAGACTGTAGACTCTGTGGACTCCATTTACATTAACACTGTCTGGTAAGATAATAATCTTTAATAAGATAATTACAGTAGAAATAAACAACACACTTTGGTATAACTTCCCTTGAGTGCATCAACACATTATCATCCTAATATGAATCTAAAAATGAAGAAAGCTACCGTCCTGCAAGCTAATGGCCTTTGGATAATAATAATGTATACTTATTACACAACACATCCACATTCACTGAGACCAGGACAAAATCCTGACACACTGATATTGCTCTAGACAACATACAGTCAGTGGCTCTGACTCTCTCCAACCTTCCAAGGCTGAGGCCCGTACAGAAACCCAAACTTCCCCAACAACAAGGGCTCAGCGTCTCCAGCTCCAATTTGACCAAAATCAACAGACTTTGAAGTCAGCAGCCTTCGAGTGTTGCTCTAGGCTACTGTCCGGTCTCTGCACCGTTTGACTGTAATGAACCCATATCCAGCAAGATTTTAGCTGCAATTTTATTGGATGATAGAGATATCTTCTCATCTTGCAATATTCAGACTGTCTTCTATCCTCTTAGCCCTGATCCTCTCACTCCTGCCACAGCACACATACACACTCTATGTGATGAAACCAACGTTTAAAAAAAACACAGATTACACTCGCCACCAACTGCTTTCTGGGCTAGATTTAGCCACCAAACCTCCAATGAACTCTTCATGGCCGGCTGCTATGTAGAGAAAACAAACATGCTTGTTTTTATGTCCTCCCACTTCTCCTGAGTTAGGCAGGTTGAGACAGAGACACATCTAGAATTATAAGAAGGGTGACATTTAGGCACAGTGTCCCAGCTAAGAATGGGAAATTAGCTTGTGGTGTTGGACATCATACTAATTTACCATTCTGGCAAAGCACACTATATTGTAGATACTTTTTGTCAATCTGGTGGATAATGAGCACGGGGAAAATTTCTGACATTACAAAACTGTCAGAAATGTCTTTTATTCTTCAATTTGACTTCAGAATTTGCATTGTTCCCCTATAGACAGACATGAAAAATCCAAACAAACAAGCAAGTCCCTAAAATATTAATCTGGCATCATCCAACAACAACAAAATTATACCATGAAACTAGAACGCCTTTCTGGGTAAGCAAAAAATGACATTTTTTCAGCCTGTTCCCATAGAGAAGTGGTTAAAGATATTATGAACTTGTATTCATTTCTTCTTCTTCTTTGTGATATACTCTGTATCTAATGATTGTATTATTGTTGTATTTTACTTTGTAAAGCACTTTGGTCAACCTCAGTTGTTTTTAAATGTGCTATATAAATAAAGACAAGACGCTCCGGTTCTGAAACGATCCTGGGGCCTCATTCATAAAATTCTGCGTAGATTCTATTCTGACATCAACAGTTAACCCACCATCCTTTGACCGCATCACCCCCGCCACAGACAAACCACAACGTCGAAGTAACCACAGCCATGACAGCTCTCTCTCTTTTTAGTGTTAGAGCAATCTTCATCCAAGTCTGCTGCTGCGACAACCCGGCACAATGTGACATGAGGGCACCCTGCCTGAGAGTGACTTGCAGGGAATTCATTTTGTCAAAAGTGTCAGACGCATCACACATCAAGCCGCAGCAGTGTCAACACTCAGTGGGAGGAGAGGAAAGCTACAGAGACTGAATGACACTCTCCTGGAGAGTCCCAAGATAAGATGCTTGGTCAGAAGCTTGTACTGTACTGTGCAAGTCAGTGTTTTAATTTAAAAGAATAAATACCCAATGCATTCAAGCGTTTGTGTACCAGGGTGTTATTCAACTTTAAGACACATTTAATACAATTTTAGGTTCCTTTTAGCATTGAAGATTAGTTTTTATCTTCTTCCCCAGTACTGGAATCTGCATGCAGGGGTCATTTCCTCTTTCTTCTCCCAACATCATCTATGCTCCAACCCTCAACTGTCCTATTTTGAGTTTACGCTGGTTGGCAATGGAAAGTTAGCACTCTCTCTAATGCCTGGCTGAATGGTGCCAACATGCACACTGCTTCAGGCTATGTATTCAGTTGTTCTCTTATTAAAAATGGTGCCATTTTACATAACAATATCACAGTCAAATACTTCCCTCAATCTCCTACTGTGCCATACTTTGGCCTGTAATAAAGAGCAGCTGCATTCAAAGGTTAATATTTATTCACACAAGTTCTCCAAATGACCAGGAGGACATTTTATTAACCGTCAGGAGCATTATCTTCTTAAATGTCTGTCAATTAAGTTGCTTGCCTCTGAAGATATACAGCCGTCTCTTTGCTACTCACTCACCTTAAAACCTCTTATACCATTACCGTGTCCTTCCTTTTACAGTTATTACCTATCACACTCGCCACAGGTTTTTCTGCGTTGACTTCCAATGAGGTTTTACACTGAAAAGCTCATATTTATTACTTTACCAGCAAGAAATCCTTTTATGCAAATGTATTTAGTTACTTAATACAAAATGACATGGCATAAAAGCGGCACCACTGTAATAGATTTTCTTGCTGGGTTTCTAATTATCACACATTATTCAGTCCACGTTAGAGATTAGCGGGTTATTAAACACTTTGCCATCTATCTAGCCAAACATCTGAGAAAGGTTAAAGTGGCTCTTTTGTTAAAGTCATTTATGAGTTGTTAGAAGCTGTTGTATTGTAAAATGACTGTGCCTATGTATGTATGTATGTGGCAAAGGCTTTCAGACAATCTGCTCCATTCACCCCCTGCTGGGCTACCAGCCCAAATCACCCCTAACTCGTGTGGCTGACAGACCTACAGACCTACAGACCTACAGACCTACAGACCCCACACACACACACACACACACACACACACACACACACACACACACACACACACACACACACACACACACACACACACACACACACACACACACACACACCTTTTACTCCCAGTCACTCTTGCATTCATTCGGGATCTATCCGATGAATACTCTCTGTAATAAGACGCGATAAATGCTGCTACATAAATCCACACTGTCTATCTCTGTCTAAGATATGTTTACAAACGTATGTCTAACTAATTAATTTCTTGCACCTGTCAAATATGTTCACTTTCAGCCTGTCGACACCTTTCATCAATAGGTAGAACACGTAAAATACGACCACTCAGAAAACACTACACTCAATTACCAGCCCTCCACGCAATGCAACACACACACACACACACACACACACAATCAATACTCTGAGGCAATCACATGCAGGCCCTTATTAAGCCTTCACGCTCACCTTAAGCCTCTGTGGTTGACCGACGCTGCTGGCTTATGCTGGATTAACGGGGACCAAACAACGGAGTCTGGATAATGACTTCCTCAAACAGCGAATGAGCACCTTGTCATTTGAATGTAAACACATTGGATCAAGCAGAGGAATGGTGGCGGAGTCTGGCAGTTGCTTGTCGACAGGTGAGGGAATCATTAACCAGAGCGGCCTCGGCAAAGTATCGCTGAACTTTCCCTGAGTTCAAGGAACGAGCTTCATTATAATGCCAATGCCTTTATCTCTCTTATGTGATGTGCTGTTTTCATTTTTAGCCTTTATTCTTAAAAAAAAGGCAGTTTGAAATACATGAGCAGCCATTAGACCGTTCAGAAGGGGGCTCATGATTAAATGGTTAGAACACATTATTATTGCATTGGAGTGACAAATGCAATATTGAAGCCTTATCGCGTTGTCCTCCAAGGAAAAACTAAGATCCAATTTCAGTGCTGTCCGCTGCCTCGTATCCTGCAAAATGCTCTCCTTAACAGCTTAACTGGAAACCAAAAAGCATGATCCCTCTTTTGTCAGTGAGATCTAGGTGTTTACTTTAATAATTTACAAAGCAGTCAATCTCCCATTATTGAGGCATGTGCAGGTGAACACAAACTCCCTCAGAGGACTGTAAATCCAAAAAGAAAATCGAGAGAAGAAGATGGGATCCAGGGCACAAACGGCATTGAAGCACCGAGGAGGACGTTGATTTGTTAACAAAAATAAGAACTGGAAGATAAATAAAACATTATATCATAAGCATCTTGCAAAGTACTTTGCACTTTTACTTTTTGCACTTTACATCCCACTCCATGTGTACTTGTCTTGATAAGTCTTTTTTGTGTATTTGTATTTTGTATATTATGTGTCTATATTACTATTTATCTACTGAATGTTTACTACTGCATGTCTATTTGTTGAATGTCTAGAGAGTTAACACCTACCGTATATTTGGCCAATAAAACCGATTCAGATTCTTTAACTACTGCAGCCATGCAGTTTGTTTCTCCTGCATCTTAAGCATGTCGACCATTGCAATCATGCAGAAAAATGTCAAATGTGACTTGAACACATGAGGTGATTGGGCTACAGGTGGAATATTCATAGTGTGAGTCATAGTACTTCATTATAAGAGAGTAGAGTGGGAGTGAATAGCGGTGGTGAGTTTGTTTTGGAGCTCAAGGCTATTTCCTGGATTCCCGTGTACTCTCTCCCTCTCCCTCTCTCTCTCGCTGCCATAAACTGGCTGATCTGACAGGTCATTGACCTGCCCAGTGGTCTGAGGTATGACTCACTCATCAGCTAAATCCCTCTGCCCCCCCGGTGCAGACCACCTTTACTGTTCCTTCTTTTTGCTGCTAGTGCACTAGCAAATTCTCATTAACTATGTGCACAACATGGACAGATACACACAAAAAAAAAAAAAAATATATATATATATATATATATATATATATATATATATATATATATATATATATATACACACAACTACTAAGCTGTCATAATGCATATGCACTACGTTCACACTAGCAGGAAGTAATATTAGAGTTATATGTTTTTAATTATGCTCTTCATTATTAAGATATGGTTATGCTCAACCACATAGGGATTTTTATAAATACCTAGTAATGGGTAATCAGTATTCTGGTGGCTGAGCTCCAGCAGCCTTTTCACGTTAGAGACTATTACAGTATCCGACAGAAAAAGAGGCGTGGGCAGGGGTCTGTTCTCCCCTCAGGGAATGAGGATTGATGGTGTTCATTTGAGAGTGGGTCACATCTGAAACCTTGTGATAAATGTAGTGATGTCATTACTGCTGCGAGGGGGGTGGACCAGAGACAGAAGGGAAGAGGACCAGTAAAATCTTATGTAATCTCTTTTAATTTAGAGTTTTTAAAAGAGAGAGAGAACGGATTAGTCATACAGTATGGTTAAGAAACTCAACTTACTTACTGTGGGGGTGTTTTTTGGGGGGGGAAATGTGATCACAGCTTAGTTCAGCACTTCTGTCAGCCACTATAGTCCCAGTGACCAGTAAACCTGCCTATTCACTACCTATTATTCTGCACAGGAAAAACCAGTTTCCTGGTTCTGTGTTCACCAAACAAACATTCCTGACAAACCAGTTTGGTCACAACCTCTGCTTTGGGAAAAAATAATGTCTTACTTCGCAATGAATGGATGCATAAAATCAGCCTCACTGGACCAACAACTGTCCCAAATGGTAATAACAATTTTCAAAAATAAAAAAAAAACAACACAGCAGGCCAAATCACTTTCATTGGTATGGTAAACGTGGTAAATACGCAGACACAATGTGCTAAAACTGTGAAAACGTCAGGAGACTCAAGACCTCTAAGCAAAAGTAAGCGACTTATACAAGTTACGCACAGCAGAAGCAGAGTTTGTGGGGTGCACGTTGGGGTTGGGGTAGCATACCTGCAGGGTGCATGGTAGAAGGGATATCCATGGTGAGGTATGTGATTGCAGTATCCAGATTGATTCCACATGATGCTTCTCTTGATCCAATGTGATGACAGTTCACAAGTGCCGCCGTGGTTTCTTTCGGCTTTCTATTTCTGGTGCTGTGGAATCAGACGCGGGCTGCCGGGAGTCACATTAATCAGCTACTGTCGCTCCTCGAGTGGCTCCATGGGGAGGAAACGAGAGGTGGCGGTGAGTTGGAGAGCAGGGATTACTGAGAAGGGATGAAGTCAGGTGAGTCAGGTCTGGTGTGGTTTACACACCTGGAAATGAAGTCTGCTGCAGCCCCCTTCCCCCCAGTCTCGACAATGCCACAGCTGCTCAGCAGAGTCTCAGACGACTGCCCCAGGTGAAGTCTGACATCACAGGTTACTCCTTTATTCCTGCCTTGAGACAATCATTTTCCCTCGTGTCTCAGGTGAAAACATGTATAACAGATGTCTTTGAGGTTAACCTTGCTGAGCTGTATCTTTTGCCTGTTAAATTATGCGTAACATATGTCTCCAACTCACATCACAAAGATTTCACTCACACTTGCAGGGTTTTTCAACCTCTCAGGCGCGGATCTATCAGACAGTGTCCAAGATAAGATTTCAGAGACCTCCGTTTGTCCGGCAATCCCTGATGCTCTGTTTATGTCTTTTATACATGCAGTGCATTCTCTCCAAAGTTCACAGGCCCCACAAATCCATCTCTTCCTAACATGAGCAGGTTAAAATCCACAGCCCCTGCGTTCCTCCGCTGTATCTAGTTTGTCTCTGAGGTAGTCGACTCCGGCACAGGCGCTTATTTTCCCAATCACAGGCTTCCTACCGGCTCTCCACCCTCACGAAACAACAGTGCACAGCGCTGAATGACTGAGCATACTCACAGAAAATGAAAGAGAGAGGGACGGGGGTGGCAGAGAGAGACAGTGTATGTATCAGGAGTGACAGAGCGAGACAACGAGGAAGAGGTAAACAGAGTGGAGCTGCATTCCTTTTCCCGCCTCATGCTCGTCTGGCAGGATACACACCGCTGAGAGGACGAGAGGGAAGGGGGGAGAGAGAGAGAGAGAGACAGACAGAGAGAGAGAGAGAGAAAAAGTGTGGGATGAGAGACCCTGATGTGTTTACATGCACACACAAAATGTGATTATGGTGTAATTTCAGACCCAAATGCAAACCTGACACAGCCAATGTAAACTCCTTTACCTCAGCTTTGCTAGGACAATTACGATTGTAGATAACTATGGTATTATAGTCACAAGGAAGTACATAGAGTACTCTGGTTTATATAAACAGAGGCCTAACATAATATCTATATACATTATGTATTTCTTGAGTAACTGTATGAATCATTCATACAGGTTAGGGCTGGGCTGGAATCAAGCATGTTCTCTCTAGTTTAGTAATGTCATGGTTGGGGTTTGTTTTTCACGCTCTTTCAATGGAACCATATGTGATAATATTATTTTATTATGTTACCGTATATTTGTCAAGGAGTTTTGTCTTTGGTTATTTATAACCAGGGTGCGAACGAATGACTTTTTTATGATTGGTTAATCTGACAATGATTTTCTCAATAATCAACCTACGGTTTTGTTGACGTCTTCAGTTAGCATGATTTGTCCAAGGAACGGTTTAAAGTGCAAAAAATTCATTCATTTCACTATCACTACGTCAACTCCTCACAATTAAGAGACTGGAACTAGATAATGCTTGGCATTTTTGCCATTATCAACTAATTATTTCCGCTTGGAAAAATACATCATCATTGTAAGTGATTTTGCATATATTTGCCATATCCTGATGGAAATACTTGCAATAACATCATGATTTTGATATTGTCCAGCCCAAGAAGCAAATGGCTCAGTTGTACTGTTAATCAGAATATTTTCAACAGTCACATTATTAAGTGCATGTAAACACAGCCCACGTGGAAAAAGCTGAAAGACTAAAAGACTGAAGTAATGTTATAGAAAGCACTGATGGGATGAGAAAGATAAATAGAAAGGAGCAGGGGCGGATCCAGGATCAGACCTTTAGGGGAGCTCAGGCCCTAATGAGAATGTAAAACGGATACAGTGCATGTTAAAGGGTTAACCCCCCCTGCTAAATCAGTAAATTTAGAATAGCTGATAATCTGAGCTAGCTACTGAACAACAACGTCAGCCAAGACTACGACAGAACTAAACCTGACACTATATAAATTACAGGTATAACACACAATGATCTAACATTCAGCAATTTAAGTTGGTTACGTTTCAATTTGGGTTCTGATCCGCGCCATGAAAGGACCAACTTCTTCTCTGGGAACTACCAACGCTAAACTTCACAACTGCACTCTTGCTCTCCCTCTGACAGATAAGATAGAGACTCAGAAAAAGGCGGGAGTCTGGCACAACCACCTCCGATTGGCCAAAACGACGTTTCTGTTGACTCTTTTCTTGACGGGGTTACGGGTGCACAGCATCAGCGACACAAGATATTAAACCTGTTTCACACCGTTTGAACCTGTAATTGTTTGTCCTCTGTCACTACCAGTTGTTTTTTTTAAAGAGTTTTTTTAGTAGCCCCCCCTAAAAATTAAAATACTGAAAAACTAAAAGGGTTTAAATCGTCCATGGAAAGGAGAGCTCAAATCAGACGCAGAGTGTTTCCAGTGAACAGCAGGTCATTCCCAGCAGCAGCCCACAGTCTGACTCAAACCTCCCAACCAGCACATGGAGCCTGCAGGTGAGAGGTCACCTCTGTGCAGGCGGCTAAACAGAGATGTGCTGTCTCCCAGGAGAGCTGGACTACTCCACTGCCCCACTAAGCAGGGCAGCAGGCGTGCCCCGGCTGTAAGGGTGACTCCAATGAACCTGGGGATAGGCTGGTGACACAGCCGCCAAGCTGGCAAAATGACAGCTTCACTCACTGCAGGTCAAAGTCCAGACAGATGTGTCATCTGATGGAAAAAAAGTGAGTTCCCACAGGGAGCTGGATTAGCTCACGAGTACTTGTTTTCTTTTTGTATTCACTAAAAAGGGATTTTCACTTCCCAACCGTGATGCTTTGATTTAAAAAAAAAAAAAAAAAAAAAGTTGTTTTTGGTCCAGAAGGTGGACATCAGATAATACATGAAGAGGAAACTGATTGGGCTGTGTCTACTCATTTATTCATGACATCTTACACGCTGTTATGACGTTCTTACTATTGTCTTGCATCACTGTCCCGTGCGAAGTGAAAGTCCCTCATCCTAATGAGAGGAGGCTCATTTTACAAGGCTGCAACATTCACATTTGCAAGAGCCGGTTTCCGATCGGCCATGGGAAAAAACCCTAACGCAGATAGGGAATGTTTGGTCACGTTTGTTCATGGTGTTAATCCCACCCACTTAACAAACTTTCCCTGGCTATCAAAAAGCAACTGGCAGTTCTGATCAGTGTCCACTCCAGGCAGAATTTGACTAATTTAATGGAATAGAAAACAGGTTTACTGGCGAGGTCCTGCTGCAGTTGGAGCTTTCACTTGAGATATTTTGCTTTTATTTTAGGAACTCAAACCACACAGAAGTTAAAGTGAAAAGATCAGGATAAATTCACATCATGACGATTCATGTATTAATGTGACGGGCAATTACTGACGAACACAAAAATCCAGAGTCCCCTTTACAAAGTGGCTTCCGAGCTACAGTAGGAGTCATGCAGTGATTAACAGGGTGAGGAAGAACAAGTTTTCTTTCTACTTAGCTTGTTGTTTGAACTCCCATTTTACTCTTTGGTAGAACTGTTCACAACTCATTGACACGTGTGTGTGTGTGATACAGCGGTCGCAAGGACAAATTGCTTCTAGCGCTGAAATGATTAGTTCATTAGTTGATAGACAGAAAGATATTCAGCAAGTACTTTGATAATCAACTAATTGTTTTCAATTAAAAACAAAAGGTATCTGGTTTTTGCTTCTCAAATGTGATAAATGGATGCCTTTTTTGTCATATCTGACAGTTAAAAAAACAAATTTGGGTTTTAAACCCAATCAGACACATTTTTCCAAAAACTTGTTGTGTGAGGAAGTCGCACATGCCCGCCGATCTCAGACATCATACAGATTTAAATGTATTCACACAGCCTGAAGAAACCTCATCCGTTGTGGTTTAATTGGCTGGTTACATCAGTCCTCTTTGCCTTGGTGAGAGCAAAAAAAAGAGATAACTAAAAAAGGAGGAAAAGGGTGGTGGGGAGGGAGGGAGGGATGGATGGAGTAGAGGGGGGTGGCGAGGACTTGGGAGACATAAAAAGAACAGAGGCGGTGGGAGGGAAGGAGGTGGGCCTGTCTGTCTCTTGCTGTTTGTTTGTGTTGGGAAATTTAATTCCAGCACAATCTAATCAGGGATGGGAAACACAGGGGACCCGGCTCCTTCCCAGTCTCCATCCTCTGTCTCTGTCTTTACTCTCCTTGTTTGAAGAGGCAGGTGGACTGGCTGCACCTTTGCTCGCCTAACCACCCCCGCATGAACACACAAACATGAGAGGTGGACTATCTTCTGCACAGCCTCACTGACGCACAGATGTAAGGTACAAATGAAAAGATCTTTGTATACACATTCACGAATATATCAATGTGCAAATGAGAGACACACACACACACGGCCATTATTGTACAAATACACAAATATATATGGACGTACAGCACACACACAGCGGTTGTCGTCTTGCAGACCATTGACAGCTGTGTCAAATCATTGTGTCAGTGGGTGAGATGGCAGGAGTGTGATTTGGCCTGGGTTTCAGCTTATCAGGCTTTTACAGCCTAAACCCTTTCATAGCTGCTCACTTGTAAATGCACACACACACACACACACACACACACACACCCTCCTAACACACCTCGACCTCCTTTTGCCTTCTGTCGAGGCCACACCAGAGCCCAGGTTTCTGAAAATCCTTGAAGACAAAAGTCACCTGCACCCTTTCCATCTCTCTTTCAATAGAAACAACTGCCCAACAGCACAAACATAACAAACCCAGTAGTTAATCAATACCATTGATTTCATTATTACCTTACTGGCTTTAAAATCTAACTCTGCAGCCAACTCTCTGTTTCAGAGGTAGAACCTCCAGGACCTGATATTTTCACCTTGATGATTCTGTGAAGATTTTCCACAGAAATCACAGAAAACTTGTCCTACCCATAGGAAGGTGACAAATTAAAATACAATAGCGACTGTAGAGAGCACGCCGCCCGTTAAGATATACCTCAGTAAGCCTTATTACTACCCGTCTCAGCAGCCAAGTATATTAGGGGTGCGCAAAAATGTAAGCAATTTAAGCTCTATGACTCAAAATCGATTCATAGAATTATTTTTATTGTATGTCTACTGCAATCACATGCTAGATAGATACTTTATTGATCCCCAAGGGGAAACTCAAGGTCCCAGTAGCATACAGACATCACACACACAACATACCCATACATCATGGATATTAAAATAAACAAATTCACATGAATATTATGGATATGAATATGTATACCTACATACCTACATACGTACATACATACATACATACCTACATACATGGGAAAAGTAACATTTTAACATTTTCATACTGTGAATCTTTTTTTTTATAAATCAAGAATTGTTTTTGTGTCAAAAATTGATATTGAATCAAATCCTGAGCTTAATAATCGGAATCAAATTGTGACATTTTCTGAATTTAGTTTAGGTCAGCAAAAATTTGACAATTACAACCATATTAAAAAGTGCACGTTCAATTTTGGGCTCTTTTTTCCCCCCGCACACACTTTCTCTCGTTCTAATATTAGACACGATCTCTACCTTCGTCATTTCCTCCAACTCGCCTGTGATCAGTCACTGTCTGGTGTCAATCCATATTAGTTTTCTCTAGAGGACTGGATCAATCACACAGCTGGTCGAAAAAAACAGAATCAGCCTTTCTAAATCAGCAGCTGCAAGCTGCATGTCTCGAGATAAAAAAAACAGACTGATTAGATGTGAAAAATCTGTCAAAACAAAGAGTCCGTAGAGGTAGCTTCCTATACCTATTTAAATGTGTATGAGGATCATCTCGCTCACATTATTTAAGAATGTGCTGCTCTGTCTTGGGAGAAGCTTTGTTAGCTTGAATGATGCAATAACGAAATGTGTGTGTGTGTGTGTGTGTGTGTGTGTGTGTGTGTGTGTGTGTGTGTGTGTGTGTGTGTGTGTGTGAGAGAATATCCCCAGGGTTCTTTTGATCCAGATTCTCCACACACACACACACACACACACACACACACACACACACACACACACCTATTAATACATCTCCCCTGAGCTTCCTTTCATCATGCCTTGAGGCCTCTCATCTCTCCATCTCACAAGCTAGAAAAAGATACCACAATTAGATGAATTCTTTAATATTTTGGATCAGACCCACATTTAAGAGGAAAGCAAAGACACTTTCTTCAAGGCATGCCTTAATACCGAACAACAGGAGTCAAACTAAGATTCCCACAGCCTAAAGCACATGTGTTTGCATAATCAAATCAAAAGAATATGAAGAGGAAATGAGAAAACATATCTGTTGGCAATATTTTAGCTACTGCCCTGAATGCCACGTCATTAATGGACCAGATGTATGTGCCTTTATATTTTCAATTCAAATTGTAAATTTCACAAATTGTCTTCAATAATGTCTATATTGATCTAATAGTTACATACGGTAATAACGGCAACCTGCTGTTGAGTCATATGTGATTATGAAAAAACTCTGATATCTGACTGATGACATTTGACTGATGACAGCTCTATACTTTAGCAGTTTGCGCTAATCTTAGCTTCACCGACTGACAGGACAGGCATCTTCTAAAAGCTCCGTTTCAGAACTTTCAGGTTAAAGAATTTAAAGTGCCCATATTATGAAAAAATGGATGGATTTGGGATTATTTTGTGTCTCTGGTGCTTCCACATGCATACATACTTGGGGAAAAAAACTATCCATGCTGTTTTGAGTGAAATACAGGTTTCTGAATGTCCTCTGCCTTCCATCTCTGGGTGAGCTGTTCAAAATCTCCACGGCTTTCTACGTAACTAGCCAAGATGAGGTGACTAACTGTAGCACATGCTAGCGATAGCATGCTAGCTCATTCTCAATGGCAAAACACTGCTACAACAAACACTAGAACACCATAACCTAGAAAAGAACTTCTTCCTGTCCCTGTTCTGCAGGTATTCCACAAGTGCCCCTTGTTTAGAAGAAGTCTCCCAGCTAATCCTGCCTTGTACTGACCAAAGTTGGAGAAAGAGTTATCTAGCTGATGTGATCTTACCTAGCTACTGCGCATGTCCGACTCCCAACAAAGATAGTATAGAAGTAACATGTCTCACTCTGTAGCTAAAACAGAGACCTCAACACACAGGGTGAAAACAGGATCTGCAGCAATGTGCAGTACAACAAACATATGGTGTTTTTTGAAAATGAAACCATGTAAACCTATTCTGGTACAATCTCAAAATATAATTATGAACCTGAAAATAAGCATAATATGGGCACTTTAAACTGCAACAGTGAGATTCTCACTACTGCTCACTATCTACTAGCTCTCCGTTATTTAGACAAACTTAATAACTAGTTTTCTGAAACTGACATGGTTGGGTCCGCTAGATCGTTTATCTGAAGAAAGACTATTTTTAACAGTAAGAGACACTCTTTTTTTTTAGAGATAGAGTTACCCAAGAGTCTTGAGTATTGAGGAAACCATGATCGGCCAAGTTTTAGGTCCCACACCAGCGTGCATAAAGCATACTAACCAGAGTTGTGGTTTGTAGTTTGACCAACTTAACTGGCTTCACCTGACCTACACCATTTGCCAACAGAAATCATTTCAACAAGTAGAAATGAACACCAGCCATCTAAAACCTTCACTAGCTTGTTGAAACACTGTTGATAATGTTAGCTCCGATTTTAAAAAAATCACAGATTTTGCAATTTGAAAATTTTGCTCATTCACATTGCAGTTTTCATTTTAAAAATGTTTTGTACAGCTGGATTAATAGGAAATTTAGCTAATCTATTTAGCTTTTTAAAGTGTCATTGTCTCTAGAACGGTATTTCTGAATGGCAGTACTAACTACTAAGTACTAACACACACACACACACACACACACACACACACACACACACACAGAGCCCTATTGGTATGCAAGGCATGCAAAATCCACAACACAGAATGAAACTAATGATCCTGTTGAAAAATTGGGCAGTAAATAGTAATGACATGCAACAACAATATAAACAGCACCATATCAACCTGTGGGTTATGCAAATGGTTTAAAGGATAATATCACTGACATTGCAGATGTAGACATGCATGTGTGAGTGTTTGAAAAGGTATGCTTCACTAGGTATGGGCTTTCGTAATAAGATCAGCTGCTGGCACAATAGCAGGCTAATTTGCATTGTACTTTTCTGGTCCAACACCAAACAAAATCCTTTACTTTGAAACAAAACTCTTTATGCATTAAGAATCTAATGCTCAGTAGAAAAGAAACAGCATTATTCACCTCTTTTGTAAATCAAGTCACATGAGCTCTTTCTCCCTCTAGGAAGAGGCTCAGGTTCAAAGCCGGGCAGCTTTTACAACCACACAGACAGACAAAAAAAACTTTAAAGAATTTTTGATTACACAGAGAAACTTGAGAATAGGGGAAAAAAGATGAAGGGAGTTATTTAATGCTCTTGAAACTCTTTCATTAAAGACATTTTTTCTTTCTCTGAACACAGGCTGTCGCTACAGCTCCACTGCTTGACTTTGAAAAGACAGGTCTCTAACTGGACATCACAAGATCCTGATCATCTCTTTGAAGGCCAACCCTTAACCAGCAGCTCAGTCTGTTTCTGCAGCTACAATACCAAACATGGTGTCAGATTAAGTTGAAAAAAATTCAGAAAATATGAGAAAATAGCAACCTAACACTACACTGACCCTTGTATGAAAGCTCTGGAGCTTGTAAGGAGCTGACAGTGACAATTGGCAGGTATGAGGTGACACAGCAAACTAATCCTATTAGAGTAGGACTCTTAACCTCCTCCACCACCCTCCAGCACAAGTTATATTATCTTATCTAATAAATATGCCGCACATGAACACATATGAAAGTATGGATGCTATTAAGTAAGCAATGAATAAGTGTTCCTTTTTTAGAACTTTAAGTGTTTGTCAGTATTTTGCCACTAACAACTTAGCCTGGTTGACACCAGCCCATTCTCAGTTGTAACTGAGTGGGTCTGGGGAAGGTTCATTCACAGCCCATTTCTGAAGGGGCGTCACCAATGGACGCCGCTCAAATGCCTCTGGGCGCAATACAATAGTCCTTTAACCAATCAGACCAATGATCCGAGTGACGTAGCAGCAACAGCAGCATTAACGGGTTGCTACGCTTCAGACTCAACAGCAGGTTGCCGTTATTACCGTATGTAGCCATTTAGATTATTATAGACATTATTGATAACAATTTGTGAATTGACAATTTGAATTGAAAATATGAAGGCACATATTTTCCCCAAACCATTTTGAATGTAAACAAAAAAAACTTGCTTTGGCCTAAACATATTGAACACACTTAAAAATACTGTTATAATTTTGGTTACTATAACCGTGAGGTTAATTTTCATACGTTACATCCCTACTTGCAGGGTATGGGATGATAGCAGTGTGTCTTTGTTAATCCTACGAATGGGAAGTGCCAAAGTCAGAAATCTCCCAATTCTACCCATGCTGCATTTCTACTACATGGTACAGCTTGACTCGACTACTTGACTCACTTTTGGTACCAGGTACTAGGTCTAGATTTTGTTTTCCTATCCAGATAGAACCCCACCAACGTTAGCTGAGCTAATAGCAATGTGTGAAACTACCGTAACAGCATTGTAAATGTCACATTTGCTGGATCCTTTCATCAGCAACCAAACAGAATTGACCACAGCGTGGTTTCGAGGGCTGCTATCACTATTGGCAGTAGCTTGGCTATTCCAAAATACCGTGTTTCTGCAGGACACAGGACCAGTGATGAGTCTGGTAACGATTTTCTTACCAATCAGTGGTCTGAAGTGAACTCCACCTTTTAATATTGGCTCGGCTCGCTTGGAACCCCGACGGAAGTGATCCCAAAAAATGTACCAGGTACAATCACAACTTATGTTAATGAAAAACCAAAAAAGTGCGGTTCCAAGCATGTTTAGTCGAGTTGTTCCATGAAGGGGGAATGTGGGATTAGTGGCAATACAGTAAATAACCAATTTACTAATGTTTTGGAAAAAACAGCCAATATTAACTTTTTAAATAAAGCATTCTTTGAGAAAAGAAAAAAACATCCATTTTGTATGATTTTAATTACTAATCAATTATAGATCAAAACAGAAATAGCTTAAAAACGTGCATCCCTTGATCAACCCACTCAATCAATTTTGTACAAACAAGTTCTATTTGAGGCCTTGGTCCCTGCAGTATTACAGTAAAGCTGATGAAACTACAGATTTCCAGAGTTTCTTTGCCTTGGGTGACAACAGTAGGGTAACCAGTAGTGTACGGTTGAACATAGATTACTATCAGGGTCATACATCCATGAAACAGTATTTGCTGGTTTGGCCTCATACGTTTCTGTTACCCTGTATTACTGATGAAGACAGAGCAGCACTCTGACTCACAGAGAGTCACTTTCTATCTTCCATCACTGACTGAAGTCTCTTAGAGCACCTCACATCACCGTCTGTCTTGGAAATTATTTTCGTTCCCTCATTTCACGCCTCAATTACCTAAAACTTGGTCATTTTCTTATTTTACCAACCTTTCCGACTTGCTTAAAGTGCTCATATTATACTCCTGTGCGACTCCCAACAAAGATGGAACAGAAGTGAGATGCCTCACTCTCCAGCTAAAACAGAGAGCTCAACACACAGGGTGAAAAGAGGAGCTGCAGCAATGTATAGAACAACAAAATCATGGTGTTTTTTGAAAATGAAACCTTGTAAACCTATTCTGCTACAACTTCTAAATACAATTATGAACCTGAAAATGAGCATAATTTGAGCACTTTAATAATTCTAGTCATTCTGCCAGGGCAATTCAGCTGTACTTGCTACCAGTGTCCTGTCATTTTAGATGTATTACTTATATTAAAGTAAAGTTAATCTTATTATATTGCACTATTCTATGAGTGTCAGCTAATAACTGGAATATGTTAATATAAGTTACCTCCTTAATAGGAAGCAGGCATTCAAATCAGGCTTCCCAAAGTATTAACACTGCTGCTGCTCCTTTCAATATTACAAACAATTGCCTAGTGAATATTGTCTCTGTAGGCCCATAGAGAGTGGTAAACAAAAATGAAGATTTATTAGCTCATAATGCTTATTGACTCATATGGCTTAATGACTTGCGGTGGAATCTAAAAATCATGCCTCAGTGTATTTGAACTGCTGTAGATAAGAGCATATCAAATTGATATACACTGCAACCCATTAGCTTTGTATCTGCATTAATACCAGGAGGTATTTCATCATCTCTTCTATTCTGGTCCCTGAACTAGATTCCCTTGGATTCTGATAATCCCTTCAAAGGGCCTTGACAGTGAATGGCCTGACAGATACTGCCGGGAACAGATGAAGAGCTCACTGTCGGTCCATCAATGGCAATTGTGACACAAAGTGAAATTCAAGGTTACGCTTTACTGTTTTCACTTAAGTGCGAAAACGTGTCAATGCAAAGGTCGGAGACAGACACATATATAAGGATGTCATCAGTTGAAATATAAAACAAGACGACTGAGATTAAAACACCAAGCATGCAGAGAGACAAAAAGATTAAATTAATGGAACTGACGCATTACAAAATTACTCTAAAAGTGGACAGCCCATTCAGAGGTATTAAATATTTTGCCCGTGGCTTAACTTTTAGTTTTTGATAAGTGGTCTCATTTTGTACTACCATTGAGTGTGTGCTATAATGAGCCTGATTTTAGAGGGTGGCAGTTGCAGTGAGGCACTACTGTAAGACAGGGCAGGGAGAGTGATGCCTGAAAAAATAGGAGTGTTTCTAAGGGCATTCAGGCTCCACAAAGCCTTTTGCTTTGAAGGGAAAAAAGGGAAATTCTCCACATGCTTGCCACATGCATCTTTCTGTCATCGCCTTCCCATTGTTTGGAAATGTCACATGGTCATGCAGTGAAGGTCAATAGTTGACTTTTAATGACAGGTAAATTGAAAGAGCAGAACTGCTGAGTGGGGAAGGCTTGGTTCATTGCTTTAAATGTCTTCAAAACAGTTGCCAAAAGAACAAGAGCATATAAAAAGACATCTGCACTTTCTATGAAAATGCCAAGGACTGGGACAGATGCATACATTTAACAGGCAATACATCATGAGAAAATGGATTCTGCTTGTAGCTGTATTCAAAGAACCAAATAGGTAATATAGCATATGTTACACAGAAATTGCCAAGAATCATTGTAATGCATCTGCATCATTGTTCTTTAAAGGCCTCAACCCCCAAAGCTTCAAATATTCTCTGTTGATTAGTACTGAAGCTTCGAAGCAGTGGGGACAGTCCTACTGCAGGCATTACCGTTTGCATCTAAAAATCAACTTCATCTCATTTTACTTCATTTAGATTTACATGTGATTTAATTGTATGTGCAACATTCTGTGCAATGAAATGCTAATTTCACAACAGCTGCATTAACAATTTGCATCCATAATCATGATTTGCAACTATAACAACCAATTAGGCAGACGCATTATGTCTAGACTCAATACCAAATAGATGTGTGAAGGTGGCACCACTGCAGTCTTTCAAAGTAAAGAGAAAAATGTCTTATATATCCTCAATAGGAAAACTGATGACTCATTAGTGTAGTTAAACAACAATCTAGCTTACATACAACCCTGCTTTAGTAATGTACAATTCACCAATGGCTCTATTTGTCTAAAATCTTGGGGTGGGGTGTGCATATCTCATGAAGAATGTTAAATAATGAACAGGATGGACTAGATTTTGTATCATTGTATGTTGGTGAATAGAGGTGCAGGAACACTGTACTACAGTTGAAATCATTTACTGGTATGTGAGATTTGCTGCTTTCCTCTGTTTTATGTTATTGTAAACTAAGTATCTTTGGGTCTGTCAGATAAAACAATAGGTCACCTTGAACACGTCATAATTTTTTGACATTTTATACACAGTACAATTGATCTGAAATCTGCAGTTTAGACAATAATGAAAATAGTCATTACTTGCTGCCCGAAATTGTGCACTTCATTATGTCAACTTGGAAGCTTACAGCAAATACATACTGTATATACTACATACTGTACAGTATAACTCAGAGGTTACTAACAACTTAGTCTCGCCTATCTCCACAGCACATCTGAGGTATGTCCATACAACATTTCTCAGATAGGAGAATAAGGTGTTCTGGTTTATAGGCCTTTCTTTGAACCAATCACAATAGTCTTGAGCGGCGCCAAGCGCCGAGTGCAACAATGGCGCCTCTGCAAAACAGCCTAGGATAGAAACTTTTTTTGGTGGAACGTGCACATAGGGAGGCAAACTCTGAAATACAATTGGCTGTTGAGTATGTGATGAGAATTTTATTCCAAAAAAAAGACAAATATAAGTTCTAGCTTGGAGGAAGTTTCCAACTTAACTAGAGTTTAGAATGCCAACACAAAGAAAGCGGAAGGTGAGTGACATCCGGCCGAAATAAGGGACATCCGACGGAACCTCCGGCTCAACAGGAACTATCCCCTAATGAAACATCGTCGATTGAGACTACTAACAAGTTCTGCTTTGATATGTTCATTAATGTTAACATGCAAGATGAACATTTTCTTTTGATTCCTGAAGTGTAAAACTATCCACAAAACAGAATTGGGGGAAAAAAACAGGAGACTTTTCTTTCTATCTGACTCCTGCCACAGTGTGTGGTTTGTCATTGCAATCCCTCGAGGGATTGGACAAAGGCAGTCCTTCTACAAATGGACTGCTTTTTGCTAACCTGATTCAGTCAAACACTCTGCTTGGTGACAACCAAACAGCCAATTAACTACCTGAATACCAAACAGGCTGGCCAATGTGTAGACAGCCTGTCAGGCAAAAACACTGACTGAACATGTCCCAGTGGCTTGGCAGACTATTTTGAGCTGCAAACATGGATTAAATGCACTGGGTGTTGGAAATGGCACCAACAAAAATCCAACATTCTTTGTTAATACTGAAAGAATATTGAAATCTTGGGCTCGACTTTACAGCTATCTCAGCTCTCAGTTATAACAACAGGCCACTGTGTTAACACTGGGTATTCCATTTTATCTTTGTATTATTTTTAATTGTCTTGATTGTATTTGCCTCATTTTTTTTTTTAACCGCGTTTAAGCCATGTAAAAACACTTTTTTTTAACTTTGCTTTGAAAAGTGCCGTATAAATTCAGTTTATTCTTTTAGTTTACCGTTACTTTACATACACATTAGTCGATTGGATTCTACACAGTGGGATTTTCAACTTGGTTAGTTTGTTGCATCCCTAATGGCAGCACTCATAAAGTATTTTATTTCTTATTGTATTAAATAAAATCGTAAACTGAGGCCGTAATTTTGAGATTTGTCTTTCTTCCTAATACTATGATTTTAAAATGAATATCAAAGAAGAGGAATCAGTGGATTTATGGCAGGCCAGTCGGTTGTAGAGCCCAACCGATTTATTGGCGGGACGATATTATGCATTTCCCAATCTATCGGTATTTATAATGGCCGATATAAAAATTAAAATAAAAAATAAAATTCTTTTGTGACAATAAATCACAAATTAATATATTATTTTAGTGAGAACTCATGAATAACTACAAATAACTAATCTGTTTTGTTACGCTTTTCTGGATTTTTTAAAAATATACGTATTTTGGCAAATATACAGTATATTGGAATATCCGTATAGTACAAGCGACTTAAATAACTAAATATTTGTATCGGCCTTAAAAATCAATCAGGTTTTTTTTACAAAATGTCTTGTAAAAATGAGTTTGTCTTTCGAGAAATAAAGAGACTGAGCCATTGAAGTTTTGATCTTCCACAGGAATTTACCATTTACGAGACAGAAAAACAGCAGGGACATTGTTAATAAAAATCTGACATCTAACCAGGTTAAACCCTTCAGGGAGACATAGTGACAACCGTCTCCCATTTCTGTCATGATTAAATCAATAATTTTACCGTGCGTGAGTCAATACGATTTACAAGAGGGCACCAAGTGTGAGGGAATGTGCGAAATCAAACGGCAAGTCTTTCCCATTTTGTTTTTTTCCCCGTAATCAACGGTGTCACATCATAAGAGCATTAAGTAGCTCCTATCCTC
The DNA here is from genome assembly GCA_026937815.1 of Etheostoma perlongum. Lineage (NCBI taxonomy): Eukaryota > Metazoa > Chordata > Actinopteri > Perciformes > Percidae > Etheostoma > Etheostoma perlongum. The sequence continues at coordinate 27,569,235 of CM049378.1, read as the reverse complement.
CTCCTGAATAATTGACTACATCTCCAGATACAAAAGCAACAGCCACCCCGCCCATGACACTAAAGCTGTCAGAATTAGACGCCTCCAGAGAGCTACTCCCACCACCGGTGCAGACAGACACGCAAAGAGAACAAAGTGCTTTCAGCATCAAACATGAAACCATGTTGTTCTGCGGTGTCTGTCTTATAATACACTCAGAGCTGCTGATTCACCCCAATATTTCTGCTTTTACACATTTTCATAATGACATCAGAGAGCATAAGTGCAATGCCAGGCACATATACATATATATATTTATTTAAGCATTAGTCCTTGTATATTATCAAGGGGTGCTGACTGTGTTTCTGTGGATAGGTCTGTTATGTAAATCTGGGTTTGTGTGTGTTTATACCTTATAATATCACAGCAATAATTGAGTATTCTTGTATCACCTGGCCAATGCATCTCTTTTGTGTCTTTCTGCATTTTAGGGTACTATAGTTTCACTGATACTTCAAAATAAACAGAGGCTGGGACACTTTACAATACAACACACAGCCCTACAAGGACACTTAATAAAGTTTATGAATTTTGCAATGTTCAATTTGTATGGACGATGTAAAAAAGATGCTACTCTGTGATGTTTGAGGCAGTATTTTGCGGTGTTGTCAAATAATGTTTGCATCTTATAGTATTTAAATGACTATTTTACTAATTTTACACATAAAAAAAAGAGTTAACTAGTCACAGGGAGAACCTCTCAGCCCGTGAAAACAGTCTGTTTGCATAATGGCCTCTGTGGCTCTGAACGGAGCGTTGCTAAAAACCTCTGATGAGCTTGCCTTGGGCTTGGAGACTACAATTGGGGGACTACAAATCAACCTATTTTTACATTTAAGTGACAAAGCCCTCTTGCGGCTGTAGTAATTATGGCGGGAACAAAGGAGAAAGTCAGTGGTCGGGGTGGATAGATGGAATCAAATTTGAACTGAGGAATAACTGATGATAGGTTAGTATTTACGCATGCAGGTGTTCAAATGTATCCAACTATTCTCAGGGAGCTTCCATGGCAGGGTCAGCGTGAACGGGACACTAGTTTGCAGAAATAGATCGGAATGTGTAAAACTATTAGAAGTGTCTCACAAATAAGGAGTGGTTTTGAAGGTAACACTGCCTCACAGAAATAGAGAAACTGACGTGCAGGACAAGAAGAATAAAAAAAATGCAGTTATTCTGGTGTTCATTGGCCCCTTGTACAGACATCCGTGTGTGTACACATGCGGCTCTCTTAGTCATGAAAGTTTGTTCACTGTTTGAATAAAGCTGCAAATGATCTGAAACCTTTGGACTCGTCATCTTTATAGTCTCCATCATCATTTTTCTGATCTCAACCCCGATATCAACTGTTAGTTTCACATTTGGATGGTTGCGATTGGTTTAAAGAAATACGAACAAGCCAGAACATTTTTTTTGTTCAATAGATAGGCGGTGTAGCCAGACCATACTCCATTGCTGACACAGCACTGTGGCAATCTGGCAATGCAAGATTATTTGAATAGTGACCCATATCTTTTTCTTTAGAGATAAAATACATTAATCTACCTTTTGTATCTGGGAAAAAAGAAAACGTGTTTTGCTGCTTTGCAGCAGTTCTCTACTACACTTTCATTTCCAGCCACCCTCGTCTTCAAATTAAGAATAAATATACCTTGCACTTGATCATCAAGTTGGCTGTCATATTAAGCTTCTCAGCACAGCCCAAATATTTACCATGTTCAGCTCTTCAAATGTAAAATAGTTGTACTTGGGTTTGAGGCAAATCCTCACACGTGTTTTGACATTCAAATTGTTTCTGGGGGCACATGGGATATTAAGTTTCTAAGCTTCCATCTGGCCCATATTTTTTTCTTACATTAGAGCAAACAACACCTTTTTTAAAAAAGCTTCATCCAAGCATGAAAACTGTAGCACATACTTTAAGTATGAGCCAATCTGATGACGGGTCATGTCCGGATTTAACAATAAAGTCACAACTGTGTTCTGCAAGAGAATGGGAGATTAATGTAATAACAGTCTATAATGTCTTGTACAATATGTCCTCCGCTGTTACCCCTGTTTCCTCACCCTTGCCTTGCCCCAGAGCAGAAGGCAATCCACCTTCTTTATGGCGTGACCAGCTGAGTGAGGCTGAGGAAAGTGCTGAGCGGGCCGGTAAAGCTGTCATATAGCTCTTGTGAAGCTGTGGATCAGTGTATGTGTGTGTGTGTGTGTGTGTGTTTACAGTAGAAACTGTGTGTGTTCAGTTGTGTACACTTACACACCCACAACTTACACAGTGTGTCTACTTTTATATCTCTGATGTCCCGTTACAATCCCATAAAGCTGACAAACTGCGCCACACACAAGTTGCTTTATGATGTGCCAGCAGGGCGATGTACTGTACCGAAGGGAGCTGTGTTTCTCACGGAAACAAATAAGCTAACAAGCACTTCATGCTCCTCAGACACAGTACAGAAAACCCCCAAATCTCTGCATGGGAATGAAACCAACACTACACCTCCACCGCGGTTTGTACCAGTCACAAGTAGGGTTGGGTATTGTTTGGGTTTTTTCCCCAATGCCGGTGCTAAAACGGTACTAGTGCCTAAGAAGAGCACAAAACAGTTGATTTATTTATAATGTAATAACAATAACTTAAAAACAATGACTTATATCACCAGAAAATTGCTGTTAAATGACAAAAAACACCACCAGATGGGAAAATGGTGCATTCAATAACTTTGAATGCACCAGGAGGCCTAGGCTACCAGTTTCAGGTGAACACACCATCTGTGTTGTTTTTCCGGCTACGGCAGCTGCACACTTACGTTCCGCTGTTGGAATCCTCTACAGCGAAATACAATTACACCGTTTAACGTTAGCTGTCAGCATTTTAACTGTGTTTAATCCAGCTACTAGCTAACGGTAGGCTAACGTTACCTGCTGTCAATTGTAGTGTTGACTAGCGTCACAAACTGATGCTATTCGGTCTGATAGATAGTTGTTTAGGTACCAGTGCCATATTTACACTGGGTTTTGGAAGCCAACCCTACACTTTCTTATTTAAGTGAATGGGAAAGTGTGTTCAATCTTTTGACTACTACTGTAGTCATTTATGGCAGGCTTACCTTGTGTCACATGTCAGATCCCATGTGGAGAACTCATGATCATCAAGGTTAGTGACCACCCTGGCCGTCGCTGGCCAGGAAATGTGGCGTTTGATGTGAACCAGTGTGTGACCAGCCTCCTGTTTGGGGTCGCGGCTGCAGCAGGTACCCATCCTCTCACAACAAAAGGACCTTTTCGCTGGATGATTAGAGACTGTATCTCTCTGAAACCTCACTTGTAGTCGCAGGGAACTCTTGATTTAGCTCCTTTTCCTCAGATTTCCATCTCTTGTGAATGTCATTCTACTACAGTGTCTCCCAACTTTCCACTGCGGTCTCTCCCAACGCCGTTTTCTCTTCCCTGTCAAACTTTACATTTAGGAGAATCTCAATAAAAAGTCACTGAGAAGGACCACAGCAAAGCAGCTTGATAAAGACATGTTGAGGCTCTCTCTTTCACAGTTTCAGACATTTTTTTCTCTTCATGCTCTCTTCACAGTCCATTGCTTGACACGGTCCCAACCAGTGTCACGTCAACATCTTCTCTTGTCCTCTGTGTCTCCGACCTCCCCTGTGTTCCTCACATGATCTCGATCTCTCTCTCAGCTGCATTGCTAATGCGTTTGGTCGCCTGTCCTTGGCAGCCTCCTCCTTACACTGACAGAAGTGTTACTGTCTCCCACGGCCAGCCAGACTTTAAGAGCCACAACATTGTATCAACCATCTTGTTGTTTCTCTTCCCTTCAATCCCCCCCTTTGTGTCAGTCCTCCTTTGCTCAGTGTTGAACACAGATGGACCCCCTCCGCACTTTCCGATCCCAAGCTTTTCCTTTGGTCCACAGACAACAACCATGTAAAGGAGAGCGAGACGGGCAAGTCCTACGTTGTAGAGATGCGTGGGCTTGTCATGTAGAGCAATTCAACAAATGCAGCAAGCGTGGTTCCATTTGGAGGCTCAACATTTTGCATTTTTTTTCTGTAGTTTGCCATTTTAAAAAGCCCATAATGTCAGTGTTTCCTCAATGTAAATTTCTGCCGCCATGGTATCGGAAATAGGGCAGACGCACAACAGGGTATCTGCTACAGGGGGCGCACCGCCGCTACTTCAGCTGTTTATGAAAAGTCATAAACAGCTGGTTTCCCTCTGCTCCCTGTTTTAGATACAGAATGAGGCATCTCCCTTCTGTTCCATCCTTTTTGGGAGTCGCACATGCGCAGCACCTAGGTCAGCACTACAAGCTAGTCAGTTACAGAGTATGAGGGAGTGCCATGCTAGCAGCTAGTTGAACATTATAACCAAGAGGGTAGGCCTCTCTTCACAACGCATAGCTCTTATGGCGCCATTTAGCCATTAGCATTAGCATTCCATTGACTGCCATTCATTTTGGCACCACTTTGACAGCGAATAACTTCACATCTGAAGCGTTTAATGGACGACAATGTAAAAAAAGCTCCATTACCTTGTATCTCACATTATGGCTCCGTAGCAGGCGTTTTGAAAAAATAAGCTAACGATTGTGTCATAATCTCACAGGCAGCTTTAACTTACTTTAGCTGTTTAGGTTTAATGTCTAATGTTAACTAGCGTTTTAGTTGGCAATAATTAGCCTGCACCTATGTTATCTCCTCGCTCTCCCTGTCTCTGCAAGATTCGGAATTATTCAGATTTCTCCTGGCACAGCTACCAGAAGACTTACAACTTTCAGACAGGTTGTTCACGTCACATCTATGTCTTCAAGCTCAGTTGGAGGCTGCGCAGTAACGCTCAGCTATAACCGGAAAAGTGCTTCTAATATCCTTCATTGGTGTCCGTCTAGAGCAACCAGATCTGTTGGTCCATGTCTTTAACTGTCTATGGTTATAACGTGAGTTACAAAGTGACGCACATTAGCCACGCAAGTAAAGGCTGGACTACAATAGAGCTGTTTGGAGCAGTTTGTGAACAGTGTTTTCTTTTGGAGATAGTAAGTCCCTTTGGGGTGGACTTTGGGCTTTTTCCCTTTGTAAACCTATTACATGCACAAAACAAGATATAAAACACAATAAAGAAAAAGGAATAAGCCAAAAAACATAATATTAGCACTTTAAATTAAAGGCTTAGAGGAAGCAGTGAGTGGTTAATGTTCTCCCAAATGTAAAAAAAAAAAAAAAAAAAAAACTAGATAAAGTACAGTAAGGGGAAATAACATGCATAACTCTGCTTTCTCCCTCAATGTGCAGGAAATCAATTGCAGCTGTTCCCACTCTATCAAGAGAAATGACGTGTACACAAATCTACATTTTTTATAATGACCTTTCTTAGTATGGACGTTCAGCAGTGACATTTAAACAAAGAACAATTAGTCACGGAAATTTAGCTTTCACTAATATTTAAAGTGGTCTATAATTTTTTATTTAAAAAAAAAAAAGGAGAGAACGAAGCCACTCAGCTTTTGAACTCTGCACTACTACACATTGATTATGACAAAGAAAAGAGAGATGAGTGAGGAGGGCAAGTGTATTCAGAACAAGAAAAGTTTGTATGACTTTATGAATATCACAACAGGATTACTATATCAGTGATCAAGTTTGGCACCGTTGTGAGGAAAAGAGAGCTGAGCCAGAAGGCAAAGCTCTCGATCAACCGATCGGTTTTTGTTCCTACCCTCACCTATGGTCATGAAGGCTGGGTCATGACCGAAACAACGAGATCCAGGGTACAAGCGGCCAAAATGGGTTTCCTCAGGAGGGTAGCTGGTGTCTCCCTTAGAGATAGGGTGAGAAGCTCAGTCATCAGTGGGGAGCTCGGAGTAGAGCCGCTGCTACTTTTATATTAGATTATATCTCCAACCTGGCCTGGGAACACCTCGGGATCCCCCAGTCGGAGCTGGTGAATGTGGCTCGGGAAAGGGAAGTTTGGGGTTTCCTGCTGGAGCTGCTGGAGCTGCTGTCCCCGCGACCCGATACCGGATAAGCGGACGAAGATAGATGGATGGATGTAAGTTCAAAGGAGACATAGTCATGAAGTTATCATTTCAAAACTGTACATACACATAGATCCTTTTTTTGTGTGTCTTTTTAATAATGCATTCTCGGATAAGTCCATAGGGCTCTTAATTATTTTCTGATTGGCGTTTGGATGCAAGTGTCTATTTTATTTGTAGGTACTTTGTTAATTTAGTTGTTCATAAAAAAAACACACACAAGCTGCATTTTTGACGTGCAGTCTGGCCTCCTCTTTTGTCTACGCTTCATATTCCCACGGAGCATCATGATAAACCACATATCAGCATGACAGATCTGTGTTGTACTCTCTGAGAGTCTGTGTATTGATACTGCAGCCTCGGGGCAAGGTTAAATATTCAAGAGCTCCATTTTCAGACTAACCTCAAAATGTTGTATAGGACACACACACACACACACCACGCCCTCTAATGCTTTTATAATGTATCTATACGTTTCCACTTCGACAATTAAACTATCGGCAATCTACATTATTCACAAATAAACTGAGAGACAGACTAACTAACCAGACAATACTTTAAATAGGGCTGGGCGATATGGAGAAAAGCAAATATCGTGATATTCTTGACTAGTAAGTTCAGAAAATTACATAACTTTACTGTAATGCAGCCTTTAAAACCAGGTAAAGACAACACTTACCATATTCAGATATTATGATATATCCAAAATCTAAGACCATAGTCTCATATCGTGATATTGATATAACATCGATATATTGCCCAGCCCTAACTTAAAGTACCACACCACATACAGCACTCAGCTTAAAAATAGCAGCTAATCAGTAAAGAAATTAATGAATTGCCTGAGAGGAAAAGTCATTGACACAACCCTCCACAATGAGACGAAAACAGCTCAATAATTACCCCACCTAGAGATTAGTGGTGTACAAGTGGACTTGGAAAATGGGACAGGGGACAAAAAAGACTTGGGAAAAATGCTTTGCTTTCCTGCTTTGCACTTTTATTGTGATTCATAGTTAAAAACTTTAAAAAAGTATAGCTGAAGGACAGGTTACAGATGCTGGCACTTCAAGGTGATTTGTTTCATTACATGTGGTTTAATAGGAGAGATATTAGGCACACGTTTTACCTTAGATAAAAGCTGGTGAAAAGATTTAGGAAATAACTAACTTTTTATGTCAGTTGTGTAGTTAACTTTTAGTGATTGGAGAGAGGAAAAAAAGAAGCCTTTCAAGTCGAGCATTTTGCTCTATTACTAGAGTTTGTTCAGTTTTATGAACTAATGAAACACACACACACACACACACACACACACACACACACACACACACCTGTTGATGAATCATTAGCCAGCGGTGATGCTGAGTCCCTGTGGGGTTTCAGTATGAATGGAGTGAGTCAGGGATAAGCACTGACTCACTGCTCTCTCCCTTCCCCTGACATCCCACCTTGGTAACTGCAGCTCAGATTTAAATTCAAAACTCCTCATACTAGTAATGTATGTTCTCAGAAAATCTTATTCTCAATGATCTGAAAAACAACCCAATTTCACCCCACTTTTGCAATCTTAGCAACAGTGTCTGCCCACTCTTCCCTCCCCCCCACCACACAAAAACACACACACACTGTGCCTTTGGCAGAGCATCACTGTTGATTTTGTGTAGGACAACATTGTTTATACACTCACACGGCAGCAGGATAAATCCTGGTTTATAGAGAAGTTGAGACTGTATATTTGTGCCATAATGGACATAACGAGCAAAATCAATGCTGAGTCACGATCAATAATCACTGATTTTTCCTCATTTCTAATCAACATGGTTTGAAGGACGTTTAACTTTATAAGGGCTTCATTATGAAATAATCTGTTGACTATTTTTTTTCCTGTTATCATTTAGGCTATACAATGACAAAACATTGTAAACAATGCCCGTCAAAAGTTCCCATAACACCAGGATGATGGCTTCAAATGGCACATAACTCTTCTTGGTAACGTTTACGGCTAACTCTGGTGAATAAAGCATGGCGTACTAAAGAAGTGTTGTACAACATGTTTTATTTTTGATGGATTTGCATTAAAGCTCAGCACTGGTCTACGCCTCAAGTCACAAATGTAAAAGAACAACTCTCCAACTGCCTCAGAGAGAAACAGACAAATTCAAAATGGAGTGGTGGTTGAGAGGTGAAGGTTCAGCAAGAGACAAACAGGTGAACAAAAAGGAACATGACTGACCAAAATCAGCAAGTTATATCAAGAGTGAGTGAGTGAGTGAGTGAGTGAGTGAGTGAGTGAGTGAGTGAGAGAGAAAGCTGTCTCAGCAGATGCTATCTCTTGGGAAGCGTCCTAGATTTGATGTACTCATCTTATTTCCAAAGTCATTCACTACAAAAGAACGCCCTCATCTTCCAGCAACTTCTACTTTCTCTCACCTTCAGAGACGAACAAACATAAATAATATAAAATATTCACTCCACTCAAAAGTTAACATTCCTGCAGGGGTTTTTTATTCTTTTGGCTTCATGCATACCAAAGTGGGGAGAAACTATTCCATCAAGCCAAACCCCAACCAAGATATAATAGCAACAATACACAGGTGTGATTTCTAGATGGGTCACGATTGCGATTTAAAAAAAAAATATATATATATATATATCGACATGATCTTTTGATTTCGACTATCAAAATCAAAAGCAAGCTCGGCGATTCCCCCAGTATTTTTTTCCTCTCTCTACCCCCGTTAACTTGTCTTTAAGAAAAAGACAACAACACACATAGCGTAGCTTACCTGCTGGTAGCATGCAGGTAAGAACACAGGTTAACGTTAGCTTACCTGTAGCCTGCAGCAGCTCTTTTCCTAACTCCAGAGTCAGAGATGACCCACTTCCCGGAAGTGTTGTTGTTGAACATTTTTGCCTTCCACGTGAGTGAGTAATATAAACAACGGTAAAGCGTGCGGGCATGGCGTTTTCAATTAAACCTTGTAATCGTTGAGGAACTCAAACTGTTGTTGTAAAGTACCCTTCTGCCACCCAGTGGCTCTTATTGTGGCATTGAATATTATAGTTACCTTAATATTGAAAGTCAAATCGGATAACCCCGGGTGATTTATTAATTTTCCAAAATATCTGAGTTGTGTTCCATGACATTCCAGTTATGCAGCAGGTGAACACCTTCAAGCTCTATGAAGTCACATTTGATTTGTTTAAAAAAAAAAAAATAAGAATTGGAAATTCTAACTGTGTTTCTGCCAAGGACTTTCAAAAACATGCAGTACAATATAAAGCTTTGAGATGTGTGAAATGAAGCCAGAACAGAAAGGGGAAATTATTTACCTCCAACACCACTGGAAGTTACTAATTTACCCTCATTATCTAAAGTCTGCTGAATGACTAAAGCATGCTAAGGAAAACACGTTATTTAATCTCTGGTTTATGTTTCTGAAGTGAGACTTTAGCAGAGAAGCAGGTGTTGGAAGCAAATATCCGCAGGGAACGTCATTAAGTATGGAATACAGCCTGTGAAGACAACGTTGGATATAAACGCTGTCCTTGGGCTGACATTTACAAGAAATAATCTTTAACTTTCCTGCTGTTTCGAAAGAAACACAGAAACTGGCTAGCACCTTCGACCAATGAAAACAACAGAAAAGCTATTGTTGACAGAGCTTTCTCCTCCAGCCTTTATTTGTCTGCCAGGGAACTGTTGGTTCTTTGGTTTAGCCACGGCTCCACGGCAAAACAAAGCCTCTTTTTCATCTGAGGACAAAGAGCGTTGGACGGCGAGCACAAACCAACCCTATGTTCTTACACCTCTAATATTATCCATCGGTTTTATTAGGAGGTTCACAAATATTTTCCATCAAGATGGGAAAAAAACTGTTTCCAGGGAGCCTTGTGCATGAAGATGTCCTTTCTGTGTGAGAAAATAACCTCGAAGCAGCCATTCATGTGGATTCTCTTGAATGCAGCATGGCCTTCTTTGTACACAACATCTATATTTAGGTCCATTCAGTCACATCAAAATTTGAGAAATTAAAAAAGTCTAATATGTCACTCGGCTCACATCCGGCGGCATCTTTCCAGGGAAACAGGAATATTTGCTGCTATGACTCCTCAGTGAATTTCTAAATCTTCCTATTGGTTCCTTGTGAGGAAACCGTATCATGCACTGCTGTATTTCAAAGATGAATGGAAATGTCTGTTAAACCATGACCATGTTCGTGCTGGGCAGTATAAAAGACTGGGAAAAAAAACGTGAACTTGCACTTTGCTGACAAAAAGTCCACCTGCTGAGCAAACATTCAAAAGGTTTAACAAAGACATTTACTAAAAAAATAATTCTAGGACAAAAACTACTCCAGTAATCTTGATGGTATCTACAGTCAGTGTAACACAGGGCCTTAAAGGGTTTAAGTCTTGAAAAACCACACTCCTGACATTATCGTAAGCTTCTTTGAGATAAGCCTCTTTGTCACGGCTTCGAGATACTATCATTGTGCTTACGCTGCCAGTCATGCAGTGCTCAAATCACTGCACAACCAATTACAGGTTTCTGCCAAAAGCATCACCTCTGCAAAACTGCAAACCCCTTAGTCATTCAGTATGAGCGGATAAGAATGAGAATACTCTTTAAAAACTTTTTTTATTAAATAATCAGAGGCAAGCTGTTCTGGTCATTTGATGCATTCACTTAAAAAGGCCCATGGCATGAAAATTTTTTAACATTAATATGAGTTCCCCCAGCCTGCCTATGGTCCCCTAGTGGCTAGAAATGGCGATAGGTGTAAACCAAGCCCTGGGTATCCTTAAGGGTATTCTCAAGGCAGAGCCTTTGGGAAAATGAAAGCTCAGATGGGCCAATCTGGAATCTTGTCCCTTATGGAGGTCATAAGGCGCAAGGTTACCTCCCCTTTCTCTGCTTTGCCCGCCCAGAGAATTTGGCCCACCCATGAGAGAGAGACATCATGGCTTTAAAACGAGCAAAGTGGCGTTTGGTCAAGGCCACACCCCCAGCCTCCACCTTGCCCCCCCTCTTTCCTCAAAAGCTACAGACTCAGAAATGGCACATACTAAGGAAAGCTCATTGAGGGTCTGGCTCTAGTGGCTGTAATTCTGCACCAAGGCTGCATTTTGGGAAAGAGACTTCAGATATGGTATTAGGGGACCACTACAGTCTATATAAAAGAGACTTCAGATATGGTATTAGGGGACCACTAAGGTCTATATAAAAGATACTTCAAATACAGTATTAGGGGACCACTAAGGTCTATATAAAAGAGACTTCAGATACAGTATTAGGGGACCACTAAGATCTATATAAAAGAGACTTCAGATACAGTATTAGGGGACCACTAAGGTCTATATAAAAGAGACTTCAGATACAGTATTAGGGGACCACTAAGGTCTATATAAAAGAGACTTCAGATACAGTATTAGGGGACCACTAAGGTCTATATAAAAGAGACTTCAGATATGGTATTAGGGGACCACTAAGGTCTATATAAAAGAGACTTCAGATACAGTATTAGGGGACCACTAAGGTCTATATAAAAGAGACTTCAGATATGGTATTTTGGGTCTATATAAAATAGACTTCAGATACAGTATTAGGGGACCACTAAGGTCTATATAAAAGAGACTTCAGATACAGTATTAGGGGACCACTAAGGTCTATATAAAAGAGACTTCAGATACAGTATAACCACTAAGGTCTATATAAAAGAGACTTCAGATACAGTATTAGGGGACCACTAAGGTCTATATAAAAGCATCCAAAGAGCACCATGTCATGGGACCTTTAACCCTGCTGTTATCCCCTGTCTGTTTTGCCTGTTCATGAAGCATAATGTATAAATTGTCACCCAATTCTGTATAACATCTTCTTAGCCAACTTCCTTCCAAGTTATTACCGCTAGTTTTACACTTCTTTTTGGAATTGATGGTCAATAAATCTCATTCATATTAAATTATTTTTAAAAATGCAGAAATTATGAATTATTTTGACTAATAGTTGATAGATAACCACAGCCTGTTTTGTGTATAGAACCATCCATGTTATTTTTGGTTTTTGGTTATCTTCCTTTCCTTCCTTCATTCTGGACCTTGGAAACGATAGTTTGACCCAATTAAAATAGATAAATAAAGATTCACTTACCAGCTGTTTCTTGACTTTTCAACCACACCTCACAGTCTTTATCAGCCTAAAAGTTTGCTCATCTGTCATTTAGATCAGTCATGTGTCATCACATGTGATAACAGGAGGTTGTATGTTTATTGGGTGGAGTCTCCCGTCTCTGTTCAAAGATGATCATAATAAAACGTGAATGGCCCACTTGACCTAATGAAGACTGTGATATGTGGTTGAAAGATCCAGGCTAGTAAGTAGATCGTGAGTAAAGATTTAATACTAAATACTAAAAGACTGTTGTCTCTCGCTGGTAGCATTACATCTGATTCCTCAAATCTGTGTTTTATTTGGTGAATATCAGTGGTTACCCTGTAGCAGAGGATTTGCCACATGTCAATCCAGCAAACCACTACATGAATGAGATGAAGGGGTTTGAAAGTGATGTAAAATGTATCTGTTTTTGACAGACACTAAATCTACTGGAGCTGTGTAATATTGCACTGTACTCTTCACATTGTTTGTTGGACAAAACCAGCAAACAGTTGAAAAAGCCAAAGATATGGGCAAGATTCCATCTGGCCCATCTGAGCTTTCATTTTCTCAAAGGCAGAGCAGGATACCCAGGACCGGTTTACACCTATCGCCATTTCTATCCACAGGGGGACCATAGGCAGACTGGGGGAACTCATATTAATGTTAAAAAAAACTTATAAAGTGAAAATGGCATGCCATGGGACCTTTAAAATACTTGAGAGTTTCTTTACTTGTCAATTAACTAATCGTTTCAGCACTATAAGAAAGTGAAATCTGATTTATTGTGAATGAAATGGTGAATACTGTCGCACAACATATTTCCAAACAGAGTCAATGCTCCAGCAAGGTAGGGGCCGTGTTTCTCACGCCTCTCTAGATTACAGGATAATGACTAAGGTCATGGCAACAGGACTGAACCAGCTGTCGTCTGCAACCGACAGACATCAACGACAACTCTCAGTCTCTCACTTTGTGTGTGTCTGCGCGTGTGTGTGTGCGTGTGTGTATGTGAGATTCTGTCTCCCTCTCCCTGCTGCCTCCCTAAATCCCTTTCAGTGAAGCTAGTCATACAGACATGGTTCCTGGGGGAGGTTTATCCTCCATGGATCTGATCGGCTCTGCTCCCCACCTCTATGTACCAAGACCCCCCCCCCTCCCGCTGGGAGTGGCTGCAAGATAGGGAGGAGGAAGACCCATCCGGAGGACCCTCAGGGTTAAGAGAGAATCGCACATCATGTCTGTTTAAACGTGCGAAGGTATGAGTGTCAGTGAACATTAGACACAAATAGTGAGACAGTTCTTCGACAAACAAAGTCTTACGCACACTGAGTAATACTTCTGAAGAGAGGTATGCAAGAGTGGGTTTAGCCCAGCAGTGCAGGAAGTCGTCAAACAAACCAAACTCATACTTACATTCCAACTGTCCACAGGGGGACATAAGGGGGGGGTTATTACAGCAAGCCCAGGCAAAGAACAAATACGCACAAACATTTGGGACCAACAGGAAAGAAGTAACAAGAAAACAGCCAGAGGGAGACAAACGATCTGACAGCTGATGCTGATGCTACGTCTACAACGAGCTCATCAACAGTTCTGGGAGTCGCAAAATGATACTCACATTGCATATTATAAGATAGTAGATTGTGATCATTTATCTAGAAGCACATGCATTTACAGTAGGTGTAAGTGCCCTTAGGATGTGATGACAATTCGATGATTCAGACTACCTCAGGCGCATTCTTGGGTGCCGGCTAATAAAATATGACAATTTTCTGCTTTTCTCAGTTCTACTGTATATCTCTAGTCAGGTTTATGCATGGGCCGGAATACGATTCTGACGGTATGATAACCTTGAGCAAAAATATTATATATCATACGGTTTCACAGTATTGCAACTACAGCTTTAAAATGTATGGTTTAGTAACCAGTGTTTCCACTCCATTTTTTATGCACAAATTGAAAATTAAAACCAGTTGGATGGATGCTCACTTGATATACACGTCATATCTTTGGGTTTTTGACTGTCGGACAAAAGAAGCAATTTGAAAAGGTCACCTTAAGCTCTGCAGGGTTTCCCGCAGCATATTATGATGGGGGACAGGTGCATTGAATTTACTAGTCTTTTATGATTAGGATTTCAGGGGTAGAAGCAGAGGCGCTACTTCCCAGAGCAAAGGCCACATACAGTGACCCAATTTCATAGGTTTGCTTTGCAGAAAATAAATCAGAGCAGCATGACGCAATGTTAGGGAAACGAAGAAAAAAAAACGTTTTATCCAACAGACTCTAATAGAGTTAATTTGAGGTTGAACAATGAACAACTGAACTGTATCAGCTCGGTTTGAGTCAATGACTGATCAGACAGAGTTCTAAAGAGGTAATCTGCCTCATCTTGTGGTTCAATTCCTCCATTAACCAATTTTCAGGGATACGTCTCGGAGAAGTTGCGATGGGCATGTATAAAATTTGCTGACATTTTATATATGAAACGAGTACTCAATTACTAGGGAAAAGAATAATCAAGAAAATAGTTAACTTTCACATACAATCGATAGATTACTGGATAACAAAAGCAATCAGTAGTTGCAGCCCTAACAAGAAGCAGCAAGAACAGGTGCTGCATCAAGTGGTCAGCATGCCGTCATTGTAACTAAAAAAAAATATTCTTCTTACATAAGTTATGAATACATTTTCCTAGGGGACCCCGACTGGGTTTACTTTGGTAAAGGATCTTTCTGTTAACAGCATCAAAAATGATCCGAAATCCGAAGACAATAACAACCATACAAAGACAGAGAAGGAGACATGTTGTTCTTTTTGCTAGCAATAAAAACTTGAAAAACATTTTTTGGATAGAAGAGGTCCCAGAACAGGCAGTGGTGGAGCCCTGGGGGGCAGTCACATGCACACGGCCTCTAGATAAATAGTCCCTCTGATGTGAATAGGATATTGGATTTCACATTGTTATTACTTCACCATAACATTTCTGTTGAACAAATACCATTCATAAGTCAATAATAAGTTTGCAAAGGGAAACTGAAAATAAACAAGTGTCCCTCTCTGGTAAAGAGAGTGTTTTGTCCCTGCTCAGTTTTACTTTTGCACCTGAGGTTTTGACCAGTATGTGTTGCATAATAAACCAACTTAAAGTCAGTTTTCCATTCATATACTTCTCTATTAAAGGGTTGCTGCCATTATTTTCAACCTGGACCCTATTTCCCTATGTTTTTGTGTCTCAGTGACTGATGGGAACAACAATCTTTGACATTGGTCCAGTATTAATGGAAGTTAATAGGGCAATTATCCAGCTTGTATTTACCTTCACAAAAGTGCTTGTTTTGCCACTGACAGGCTCAGAGGAATATGCTAAGTGTCTGACAATATTATGGAAAGGATTTCATAGGAGGTTGAACTTTCTGTTAAAGAGTAAGCTCCTTATTTTAAACATAAAAACATCTGCGAAATTGTTGTCAATACCACCGGTTAAGTGAATGGCGCTACCTCCATTAAACATTGGCTTAACCATTAGCACAGTGTTTCCATTTCAGCTCAATGTGAGAGTCTTTACTATGTTTTGCTGTCATTTACGGCCACTCTGCTTTCTCTCCTCTCCTTTGATCTTTTCCCTTTTTTTCAGGATTAAGCTATAAGCAGAAGGAAACGCTGCTAGCTGCTAGGCTAATGTGCAATGGTAAACACTGCAGCGTTAACATTAATGTGTCTGAGCAAAAAGTTGAAATAAAAAATATATTTTTCATCTTCAGACTACTAGTCTATATTTATTTTATTTAACCATTATTTAACCAGGTAGGTCAATTGAGAAAAAGAATTCTCATTTGCAACGACGACCTGGTTACAGACAAAGTTACTCATTAAATACGCAAAATATAAAACATACAAAATACAGTCAAGAGTCTAAAATACAAGTCCAATATAGAGTCAATAAACACTTGTGCAATGTGATGTCTAAGTAGTATGGCAGTATCATTGTAACTAGCATAGAAAATTAGTAAGACTATGGTGGGGTTAAAACTAACACTTATTTCCTTTTTGCTTTAATTTGTACTTTTACAATTAATCAATTACCTTTTATAGACCTATCAGTATATAAAATGTCTAAAAATGATGAGAAATGTCAATCAGATGTGCTCGGAGCCCAATTTGTCTTCTTTGAATTGTTTGTTTTTGCATAATTGTTTGTCATTTTCAGGCAAAAATACCAAAAGTTTTGTTTGTGTGAGAATTTGTTGCTTTTCTTTGTAATACTGGATAGTAAAGTGAATATATTTTGGTTTTGGACTGTTGGTCGGTTAAAACAAGACCTTTGAAGAGGCCCCCTTGGACTGTGGGAAAATATAACAAGTATTTTCCACTATTGCCAGACATTTTATGACAAAACAATTAATCAATGATGGAAATTATTATTTGAAGTTCAAACCAAAACAGACTTGATTTACCGAAATATTAAAAACAGAAAATAAACAGGAAATCCTCACATTTGAGAAGCTCAACCCTGTAAATGTATTGCATTATTATTCTGTTATCATTCAATTAATTGATTGACTGATTATTGTGCTACTTTACTACATATACTGCAAAAAGTACAGTCTCTGTCCTATTGAACTGAAACTATTTCCATGTGGGTGGCAATGGTCAACTCTAGTCTGGCTACCAACCAGGTAATGGGAGCAGGTATTGTTAACATGGTAACCAGTGGCCTCTCCAGTGGTAGGTAGAGGGATAGTGTTGCATGTCATAATGAGGTCAGGAATAAAACAACAATCCTTGATATCAAAGTGATTAACAGGATGTACTCTACGAGAACATACGGGGCAGTACCAGGTTGTATTATGAGCTTATCTACTGCGGCTGGTATGCCTTTAAAAGTATCAAGGCTGAAATTAAGGAATTTGGAGGAAAATTCAGCCAAACAAGATTTTATCTGACACACCAACAACTGCCTGCTAACAGCGTGACAGCCAATTAAAACACTGAATGCTTGAGTTACAAGTTAAGGCTAAACAAGAAGAAAGTGTGGCATAAATGCACACACACACACACACACACACACACACTTTAATCAGCATCTAACACAACAGGCTTATTTGCCTGAATTACGACAGCATTTTACTCAAAATGTAAAACAGCTATCACCTGAAAAATAAACCAACTCTGTTTGTGCTAAAGCAATTACCAGCCACTGCAACATAAATGACCTTTGCCCTCTGTTATCTGCAATGGCACTTCAAATCTTTGTCAGCACAAAAGCTCTGCACACGTCATATTATAAACACTAAATCTCACTGAGGGCATTTTAAAAAGGAAACAACAAGACCTCAAAACACTAACTTACTACTAACCAGCTGAGTCACTGAATCTAACTGTCAAAATTGTACTTTTCCCATCTTACGGAAGCTTTAGAAGAGAAATATATAAATGTTCCACAACTGGACCAGTCAATTATCCACCAAGGAGTCTTACAAACAAACCTACACACAAAAAAAAACATGAATGCAAAGAAGGTATTTTGAGTCCAAATTTATCCTGAAAAAAGGCATATCAAAAGGATCTTTCTGTATCTCTGTGAAACATTTCAGTGACCAATAAATAATAATTTATGATAGTATATATAGATATTAAACAAATACTGATCAACCAGTGTCCTCTCAGCAACCAAAGTCCTCTAGTTCCCGGTTTGCTGTTTTTGCAGTTGGTATAAGAAACGTTTCAGATTCTAGTTTAAAGAAGAAATCCACTCAAAAACATTAAAATACTGCGGATGCATCGGTAGTATCAGAGTAGGGACAAAGTAGGGCTGCACGATATGAGGAAAATATGCAATAACGTTAAATAACGCGATAACGATTAAATAACAGATAGGCTTCTAAAGTAGAGCCCGACCGATATATCGGCGGGACAATATTATTGGCCGATATTAGGCATTTTACGGCATTTTTTCGGTATCGCCATTTATAATGGCCGATAAAAAAAGACTTTTTCCATTCATCAGAATCATTTATAATGACAAATAAATGACTCTGATAAATTAATATTTAAAAAATAAAATAAAAATCGACGGTCAACCCTGTTATGAGTGTTGGCTTTGCAAAGTTTGCCCACCAGAGGGCGCTCTATAATGTTCCTGTTGGAAACACTGATTATTATTTTTGTTATTGTGTTTTTGTTCTTTATCTTAAGTTTGTATTTTTATACATTTTATTTATCAGAATTTAAATATATTTTGATGTTCCTCTGTTCTGTTGTGACAATAAAACAAATTATTATATGATTTTAGTGAGAACTCTATATACCTACAAATAACTAATGTTATTAAGCGTAAGCCTTTCTAAATTATTATTTATTTTATTATTATATTTTTTTAAATATATAATCGCTGATATACTATTGATGAAGGTGGCAGTAGCTCAGTCTTAGGGGAGTTGGGTTGGGAACTGTAGGGTGGCTGGTTCAAGTCCACATACGGACCAAAGTAAAATACGACAAAGACAACAAATCTTTATTTTGTTGAAAAAATGGAATACTGAATTGAATAAAAAAAGAAATGCCAGTTATATTTCAAAATGCAGTTCAATGATATTTTCTTTCAACTAACACAAAATACGTCTGAGTGTCCATTGCGTTGTTTATTGCGCCAGTTAATACAGTGATGACAATTAAAAGAAAAACTATATATTGTGCAGCCCCGGGGCAAAGTCATTGTTTTGCAAGATACAAGTAGGTAGAAGGCTTTGGCTATGAAGCCCAAGTTGAAGACTATGAATTAAAAATCAATTCCAAGTCCTAAAGCTTGGCTTTATTTCTCTGTAGCGCTGTACTGCCAAACACACCTTTCCCTCCTGCTCAACATGTGACTCTAGTTCACAGTGTACGACATGCTGTTGTTTGGTGGTTTATTCTTCTAATTATTGCAGACATTAGGCCAAACCATTCCTTCTCTGATATAAAACATCAAGGTCAAAGAGAAAAGGCTTCATTGTTTACTGAGAATTTTGCATATTTAGAAACATCATCATGGAAGAGGCAGAGAGATGAATTGCAGCGTGACAGATATGCGAACAGATGCATGTATAAATACAATAATTAAACAATTCACTCAATTAATTCCTGGCAAAATAAGGAACAATCATTCTTTTCTCTTTTTCTTTTTTTTAAAAAGCTTTTAGACCATCATGTAACTCCGGCAGATACTGTTTCTAATCTGAAACAGGAAAATATCCAAATCAATAGAAGATTTTAGATCATTTTCAGTTCAGTATTATCTGGTGGTTGAAGGGCTGTTAATACTGTGCACCCTATTAGAGCCCAACCAATAAATCATCCCGGCCTATTGGAAATTGAACGATACTAGCTTATTGTACAGTATATCGGTGTTGGCTTATGTGTCGGCCGATAAGAAACAACATATTCCCTGAAGAAATAGCAACAGTATTTTGGGGGTAATTTGGAAACAGATCCATGTAAAAAAAAGAAAATCAGCCAATATAATTTTATAACTCTCTAATATTGATATGTTATCAGCCTCATTAGGGGTGGAATGGTTTATGTATTCGTATTGAACCAAAATGGTACGGCGTCACGGTTCAATGCATGAATTTACACCGAGAATACACGGAATAAAAACAAATACAAGTCGCGTGCAAATTAATGCAATGTGGAACTACATTTAGATATGCGCTTTCTTCAGGGACACTTAATCTGTTGCGTCGCTGTAGCGCTGAAGCTCTGATTGGCGTGCCAAAGATGAAGGGGATTCACAAGCTATAAAGTAATTCAAATCAACCCCACTTTTACCAGCTGCAACATTAAAGTGTTTTTTTAATGCAAATTCTTTTTTTCTTTTACTTAAGGACATTTTGAATGCAGGGTTTTCTTAACTGTCAGTGATGGGAATAACAGCGGTATAAATAACGGCGTTACTTTTTCAGTAACGAGTAATCTAATTGATTACTCTTCCCATCTTAATAACCCCTTTCCCGCAAAAAAATGCGGCCAATACTATAATTGAAGCTGTTTTTTTCATCTCTCTCAGATCTCCAGATCACTTATTTTTGCTGTTCTTCCTTGGTAAGTGGGCATTGTGTGTACAAGACGAGCGCATTAATGCTGACGATTGGCTGAGGTTGAGTAAAATGTCACGGTAAGCCAATCAGAGGTAGAGTTGGGAGGGTGTTGGAAAGCACGCATAGTGGGACACACAACGAACAACACAAGCCAATCAGTCAACGAGAGACAGGTTTGGCAAGCCCAAATGAGGGGCCATAAATATCAAAAGTTCCAACACATCTATTGTGTTATTTGTATTGATCCACTATATAAACATAACTACATACATAGCATTTGATTGGAGGCTAGTCTCACTTTGTCCCACAGCAATATTAAAATAGTTTGTATTTGTGTACATTGTTTCTGTTAATAATGTATTGTATTAAGTGTCCATTTAATTATAATATTCAGATTTATCATACATAATTGAACATGCACATGTATTTTAAGTACCGTTAAAGAGGGGTGGAGATGGGGTCACATTTGAGCATTTAAAAAATGTACTTGAAAGTAAGGCAATAGTTACTTTCTGAAGTAACTAGTTACTTTTATAATTTGTAACTGAGTAACTTTTTACTTTTTGGAAGAAGTAACTAATTATTTTTTAAAAGTTACTTGCCCAACACTAACTGTATTTCAATACTGATGTATTAGTACTTTTGCTTAAGCAAAACATCTGAGTACCTCTTTCACTATTACGTCTCTCAGTATCACAAACTATGTAAGCTCAAAGATCAATACATATTTTTCATCAATGCAAGACAATTCTGTGAACGCAAGGAGAGCACAGTTAAAACATGAGACAGATAGCGGATGTCTGCATCTCATACACGGCAGCAAATGAAAGCAGCGGGGTCATTAGAGGGGCAGCAGGTAACTCCCAGTCCCATCACACCCCCATTTAAATCCACGCTGTGCCTGTGGTCATTAGGCAGGCAGGAGCCATATTAAGCTGCACGGTAACTTGAAGTAATGCGCAGGTGAGGTAACGTAGACAGCAACAGTAGTTCTAATAAGGTAACGTTACTTACTTTATGAAGAAACTTGCCCCTTCGTCCGTAAAACCTTCCTCCCATCCCCGAGGTAGGTCTGAAATACCAAACGACAGACTTGTTCGTGACACCTGAAAGTTTTCTCCCCGTCGGGCTGGGCCCCAACAAACACTGAACTTGGCAGCCAAGACAAACACACTCAAGTAGCGTTACACGAGCACACATAACAAACAGTCGCGCGGCACTAGCTTGGCTAAAGTTAGCTACCTGAGCGGATCATGTGTCCGGAGTTTACAGGTTCACCGGTGCGGGGATGGAGCCAGGTAGTGGCGCGCACCTCATCGCTGCAGCACGGACACAGAGAGGAGAAAAACACCTGTTACACCAACGGGAAGGGAAACACAGCACACCTCGCCAACCCTCGTTAAATCGAGAGAGACGGTGCGTTAAAGCGTTCATTATCCCACTCACTTGATGAAGAAGACCCTGCCGTCCCTGCAGACACCGTAGGACCAGTGCTCAGGTAAGGTGTCCCGCCCGAGAGGCGCCGCCATGATCCGGTCTGAAGTCCTATTTCATTTCATTCCCTCTCCATGGAGTCTCCCGGGAGCTCAATGATCACCGCTAGGGCCAGCGCTGCATTCAGGGACTCATCTCAAGCCCGTAAATCTGACCACCTCAAGCTTAACTGAAAACAGGATTCTGAGCTGAAGGAGATTTAAGTTTCTAGGCTAGTTTGTTTTTTTGCAGACTGCATTGGTCCTCAGTTACATTTCAGCAAATTTAGTAAATTATGACATAAAGTCGAGTTTATATTTACAGCTCCAAACATTATTCCACACAGATTATATTCTGTTTTAGACTAAATTTGATTGTTTTTAGGCACACAAAAACACAACTAAATATATAAAAATTTAAATGAATCCAGACCACCAGAATTACACACCTGGTACCAGACTACAATGGGTCGGCATAGAATTTACAGAAAAAAAAAAATATAACTTTTTGCTTAAAATACTCAGAAATCTGCACAAAGTTTGGTTGGTGGCTTGTCAATAAATTCTGACAGGGGAATTTGTACTTGTGCCATATTGTGCAATATTTCTAAAATCCCAATCCAATCATAGTTATAGGATTTAAACTTTAATAAGATATATATATGTAGTTGAAGTAATAATAGTGATAACACAAAGTAATAATTCAATCTACACAGCTCTATAAAGAAGGAAATATCTCTCCATTCCCGTTCTCCCGTTACAAACCTTGTCTCTATCTTTTCCAGGTGAAGACAGAAAAGTAGGACTGCTGCATGCGCCTGGAGTGTTAACAGTGATGGAAGTACTAGAGAAATGCATGGCGAATGGGAGAGCAGGAGTCGAAGGCAGCAGAAACCCGAAGGTGAGGACAAGGAAGATGAAGAACCGTCATGGAGGGACAAGCCGCTGCACGGCGTGTACCACAGACAAATAGAAGAAGTGGCTGATATCAAGAAATCCTACCAGTGGCTGGAAAAGGCTGGACTGAAGGACAGCACAGAGGCACTAATCATGGCAGCACAAGAACAGGCACTCAGTACAAGATCAATAGAGGCCGGGGTCTACCACACCAGGCATGACCCCAGGTGCAGACTGTGCAAGGATGCCCCTGAGACAGTACAGCACATAACAGCAGGGTGTAAGATGGCAGGAAGTACGAACATGGAGTACGTACATAACCAGGTAGCTGTCATAGTGTACGGGAACATCTGCCACGAGTATGGGCGTGAATATATATATATAATATGCGTTGATATGATGATTCCCATGTCTGCCACCAAAACTTCGCAAATTGCTCAGGTGGGAGAGCAAGTTTTTCATTAATCATAGGGTTAGTGGTTCCACTATCAAAATGTGCTTGCTCTGTCATCACTTGATTAAAAAATACAAAAGCAATGTAGACTCGTGGCTGGGTTGGCTCAGTTGGTAGAGCAGGCGCACGTGTATGGAAGTGTATGCCTCGACAAAGAAGGTCCAGGGTTCAAGTCCGACCTGGACGATTTCCTGCATGTCTTTCTCCTCTCTCTATTTTCATATCTAGCTTTCCTTTCCATTAAAAGCTGAAATGCCCAAAACAAATATTAAAAAAAGCAAGCAAAAAGCAATGTAGAATCAATTCCATAGTCTTCTTGTCACACCTGCCTTTCTTGGCTTTGACACATTATCACTCTTCTCATCACTTATTGTGATTGGCAGAAGTTGGTATTTTCAAATTAAAGTTTGATGGGTTTTTTAAATACAACTGCATCTTAAAATTGAATTGATATTGTTTGAATTCAGTTTTTTTATACACACTGGACAAATACAATGCATGTCTTCATCCAAGTGTAGACTTTGGTGAATACACAAAGTCGACAAATTGCTTAAGGGGTTTTATTTTTCAGGGCTACACAGTAACATTATTTTGAAATTCACTCCTTTATCATCACATCTCTCCAACTGGGGTATCATTTTAGACTTCCACCTGCCATGTCATTGTTTTAGGAGTTATTAAAATGAGTCATTCCTAGTTATGGCATTTTTGTCACAACAGCCAGGCTTGAATAGAGAGCAGAGACGCTGCCCCGTCAGTGTTTTTCAGTAGTTTATGGAGAGAGAATGAAATCTGTTCGGATTTTGGATCTAGTATTTAGGTGATTTAACTGGGAAGAGGCTGATTATGAGATTAAAGACTTCCTTTAACCAACAGGGAATCTCATTAAGAAAAGCTTTGATTTTAATTAATCCACACACAACTCAATTCTCATCCAAATCAGCCGGCATTTTGTTGGACACTTTATATAGTTGCAGCATTTGTAGTAAGCCCATGTGTGTATACATACATTAGTACAGTACATCATCACTCTTTTTATTTATTCATTAGTTTATTTATTTTACTTGAAAACTTTGTGTACCATCACTCTTAAGATCTTCTTGGGGACCCTGATGATGCAACATGTTTACTGAAGCCCAACTGATACTGGATTTCTGAGGCCGAATAATGATAAAATACTGACTACTGACTATATGTTTTTCCTACCTCTTCATACAAACAATAAAAAATAATGTTTATGTAAGTAAAATAAACCTTGAAAGTTTGATTGCAGACTATGAACATAAAGATGCAGACTATATATAACACTTTTCTAGTCCATTATTTCCCAATACCTTTCTAAGAAGTTTCTAATGTGATACTAATTGTT
Source organism: Etheostoma perlongum (assembly GCA_026937815.1). NCBI lineage: Eukaryota > Metazoa > Chordata > Actinopteri > Perciformes > Percidae > Etheostoma > Etheostoma perlongum. The sequence goes on along the minus strand of CM049378.1, from coordinate 27,544,714 downwards.
GACAAAATGTACACAAGTTCTTTTAGGATTTAGTTTCTTGACTTTATAAGCCATTTTTGATTCACTCATGGTTCATTTATTATAGAAAACCTTTTTCTCTAAATTCTGTATGTATGTGTGATTGCATACCAGCCTGAAGGGCTGGGCAATATGGAGAAAATCAGATATTGCGATATTCTTGTCCTAATACCTCGATGTTGATATTGTAGCGATATTATAGGGTTGACAATTGGTGCTTTAACAAAATACTTTCACAATGAGATTTTAGATAAATCATTTTCAGTAATAGATATAATGACTAAGTGGGTAAAGGTACAAATAATAGAAGTGATTGAAAACCAGGAAAAGACATTAAGACATTTATGATATTACAATATCCAAAATCTAAGACAATATCTAGTCTAATATCACAATATCAATTTAATATCAATGTACTGTACACAAGTTACCTGTTGACCTGCTGTACACTGACTATAAACATTTCATTCGATAATTAATTGGAAATTTGCCAATTGAACATTTTCTCTATAATTACCAAATCCCATTTTGGTCCTTCTGAAGCATTATTATGGGTGTCATAACAACTGATAACCCCAATTTTATCAGGTTGATAACATTTGAATATTTAAAGTGGGTGAAATTAAGAGAAAATTACAGACTTGGGAAAGAAGCATTATAAAAAGCATTCAAATACTGCAATCTCTCAACATATAAACCCAAAGTATTATCTGTCATAAGTCAATATTAAACAAAACGATCAGCCTGCTGGTATGTCAGCCGTGCTCTAATGTTAGCATGCAGCAAACGTTTTGTTGTTGGTTCTCCTCAGCGGCTCTGAAGGTAAATAAGAGCCTCCGTCAGGTGTCAGACACAGTCTGTTCGGAGTCACTCGTCGGGAAGTCTGAGCTCATTGGAATTTGGTTTTCCCAAGTGCCTTCACATCCAGGAGACGTGTGCTGGCGTGCGGATGACAACATTCTGACACGTTTTCCATGCAGACATGTTATTTTGCAAACCACACTTGGAACAAAAACAGTTGACCTGAGCTGTTGTTACTGTAAGTTCACAGTCGGCAGGATATTTCCTCGCCAAAAACAAGTCATTTCCAAAAGGGTGGAACACAGTGGGAAGAAGACAAAGACTGTGTTGATATTCATCTCACTGTTCTTCATTTACCACTCCCTGAGGCATGGAGGTTTAATAGAAAGATAAAAAAATAATAATAATAATTTTCAACTTCCCATTGCTTTTTTTAATGATATCCTTGTTATGTAATCATTTCTAAATTTCATACAGAATACTATTTCCGGCCGGCAAGGCTGCCAGATTTCCCCGACAACCTCGTCATCAAGCTCAATTTGACCATCTATCCAAAACACTTTCTTTACCACAGCTGAGCATATTTTTTCACATCTGGTGACTTTTGTATGCATGTGCTTCATTTCCTCTCCACCTTGTTTTGGTTTCAGTTGGCAGCATGTAGTTTGGAGGCACCTCAACATCAACAAAAGAAACTCCTGGCAAGGCAGAAGGAGCTGAAGGGCGGGTAGAGTTCAACAAACACAGCCTTGGCACTGAAAGCCCAGGGGATTTCGCTACTGTTTGGAATGTATTTGTGTGTAAAGATAAAGTGCTCACATAGTAGAAAGAACAATGACTTTTCCAGCTAAGTTATGAAATCAGTGGCTGCAGATCAGTAAGTCAAAGCTAATAACAATATAGTGTGTGTTTGTGCGTGTATGTTTGTGTATGTGTGTGTGTGTGTGTGTGTGTGTGTGTGTGTGTGCACGCACGTGTGCATTCAGGTGCCTGTTGTCCTAATGCTGGACTTACACACATGTTGCAGATCTGAACACAAAGAAAACAAAACACTTAAAAACACACAAAAATGCACAATGTAATTGTTATACAAAAGCCACACCCTATGATCTGAAGTTTAAAAGTAATCACTGTTGGGTGCAGTCAGAAATGCACGCTGTTGCACCTGTAACTACACCCAAGAGTGATGTCACAGGAGTACACCTGTACATCAGTGCCGCAAGGTTGAGAAGTTAAAGGTATAATATGCAGCTTTGCTGTGTGCGGGATGTTTCTGGGTGGTAACAAAGAGTCTTTGGGCCCCCCCGTGGGGGTGTAACCCCCAGCAAATACAGTAACAAGGTGCTGGGCGTGTAACCCATAGTCATTCCTAACCGCCGGCTTTGCTCCTCTGCATCTTAAATTGACACACACGTCTAACTGACACAGACACATAGAAACAGACAGGATAAAGCTCTGCATTCCCACGGAGGTGTGGTTGTGTTTAGTAGTGCTTTAGAAGATAATCACTGCGAAACAATGTGAGGACAGCCTTGTATTTCTTTGGTAACTGCTTTGTATGGCACTCCCTCTCTTCATTCACTCTCTAGCTCGCTCAGCAGTCAGTCTCACTGGCTGGCACACTTACTTCCCCTGTGACTTCATTTTGTGGATGTGGTCTATCTCAAACATTATTAATTTGTCATTTAATACATTGTATTGGACTGTTTTCTATTATGTTGAAATTTTAATTTTACTGTAAACATGCCAGCTGGGTTTGTCCTTGTCTTCTTGTTTGTCCTTGTCTTCAGCCAGTGTCATTTATTGTTACTTTACTTTCAAAGCATGCCAGGAACAGCAGTTTATTCCTTCCCTGTTTCACCAATCCTGCGGAAAGAAGAAACAACCACCAGGACATCTAGTATCTTCAGTTGCGTGTGTGTGTGTGTGTGTGGGGGGGGGGGCAAACACACAAAACAGAGACAAGGAACAGTATTCAGGCGGGAGGATACCACTTGGTTTCAAGGGCCAAAGGCTAGGGGTACGGGGTAAGGGGTAGGGGTAAGATGGAGGAATGGGATTCAGCCTTAGTCCCCCAGCCACTGCAAACACTGTGGGGCCTCTAACTTAGGGACAGAAATAAAGGTAAATAGACACCTGAAATATTGTCCATTACCTGCTCTACGGACAGTTCTGTGGCCTGAGAATAGCCACAAGAAAAAGGTGACAGAACACAGAAAAGATAATAAAAAAAGAAGCAAAATGTACATCTATGATCAATTCCTACGATTTAGATGTCTTTCACATAAAAAAAACTTGCCGTTTCATAATTTAACACCAGTACTTAAGATGGGTGTTGGTGTCATGACTTCATTTCTCAACTAATTTCATAAAATATATTTTTCAGGTTTGTTAAACATTGTTGTCTGTAGCATGTTAGGGTTAGGGTTTTCAAGCGTCGAGAAAACTTGAAATGTGTCAGTTAGCTCATCAAAACAGAGGCTGGGTATCCTTTTTTACTGTTGAAATGAATCTACACCTGCACAACTGTTTTAAAACATCTTTCCGGATTACTTGAAGACAAAAATCTTATTAATCTACTTCTGATTTATCAGATTACTTTCTGATTTATCCAACCACCAATGCTAATATCACACCAACTCCCCCCATCTGACAAAGCAAGCAGCATAAAACAATAATCATTTGCAACCATTAGCGATGTTAACGTGTACAGCAGACTGTACTGCGGTTTGACATTTCTTTTATCAAAATTCTTATAAAGTTACCACAAAAGGAAGAAAAAATTGCAATGTCAATCTTCGAATCGTTATTTGTTGGAGACCATGCAGATATATAATGCAGAGCAATGTCATCATGCTGAAGGAATTCTCAAGCCATTCATGGCTAATCCAACCTGTGTTTATTTCACATTCCAACTGTAAGCCCTGAGCAAACAGGGCCTTCCGATTACAGCGTTAGAAGATAAATGTGCACGGAAACAATATTATTCTTTATCTTCCAGTCTCTCCCTCCCTCTCTCATGTCGTAATCGCTTACCAAGGGATTCAGTGAAGAGTCTGAGAGTATTTGCCCATGTCCATATTGCGTCAACATCCGTTGGCAAAGCAGCAAAAACCTCAGGTGGCAAAGAAATTCCGGGAGACGCTTACAAACTGTACACTAGATATGCACACACACACAGCTTAGATGTACACATGTCTGGCACTGTTCGCCCCATTGTGTCTTATGTAAATTTGGGGTGAATAATGCGTGACTGGGCTCCATACCAGAGCTTGTGACTCGTGTAACAGCCTGCAGGCCTGACAGAGCCCCCCTGCTCCTTAAATTTAGAAAACTAAATTTATCACGTGACGCCCCTTTGAACTCCAAACAACAAATCAGAGAAACAGAAACACTTTGGGTTCAACATGGTGGGTGGTCACCTTTTTCAATTTTTATTTGATGCTTTTTTCCAACATTTGTTGCCTTGTAATATTTTTGTCCTTTTTTTTCAAGGTTTTCTTTTGACCATCTTTTTCAAGTTTCTTGTCGCTTTTTCAATACTTGCATACATGTCCCGGGACCTCTCTAGATAGTTGAAGATCTCAAGCCTTCCAATGGTGAACCCAACGGTACACCCTTGGGCTCCAGACAAAGCTTGTAAGAATGAGACTGTGTTTCACTGTCAAAATAATACACATGGAGTTTTCTGTACCCAGCTGCTTCAAGTAATCCAAAAAAGAATGCTTGTTAAATAATGTCATTTTGATTCTCTTTAATTTGTTGCTTTTACTGTGTACATGTCTATTTCTATTGTGAGAGATCATTAAGTTCATCTTCAGAAGTCTCAATAAAAGCCACAAAACATGAGATATTTTCTGTATGACTCTGTCCCCCTCTGGTGGACACCAGATGTCAATTAATCCTCCAGCTGGCTGGACTGGACTAATGGGACACTGCTTATATTTCATCTTAACATCTTGTTAAATCCAACAAAATGTCAACAATATATCAATATATGAAAAGCCAAAAGACATTGAGGAACTTTGCTGATGGAAAAACATTTTATTTATTTTTTACTTTTAAGACATTGCATCAGATTGCAGTCCACCTGTTCAACACTTGACAACAAACTAGGAAATAAAGCGCTAGTAAAGTGTAATGGGACTGAGATTTACTGCAAAGGACAGCACGCAAAGGACAGCACACAGAGGACAGCACACAAAGTCCACACGATCAAGTGTTTGTTCCAAGTCAGCATCGAGTCTGTTCTGCCAGGAGTTTGAGGGAGTGACACTGAATGACCCTGATGTCGAAATGCAAACTCTTCAAATGTTGTTTACCCTCCTTCTCCAGGACCCGGCTCACGGTGAACACATTCAGATGATCAAGTTTTCAGACTGTGGGAGGAAATCAGAACAACAAGATTACACTATTGTGGATCGTAAATTCAGAAAAAACAAGGAAGAGAAAAAAATTATAATACTAAAATATAAAAAATGACAGCATTTAGGATAAATTAAACTTAATTCCTGAAGTCCTACCCATCCATACAGGCAGTATATGTGATCAGCAGCAACACAGTGTTGAACACCAATAACAATATAATAGTTTTGGATAATAATTCTTGGATCACATTGTAAACAGTTTCTCTGAGAGCTTTCTCCTAACAAAGTCCATCAATAATAACTACTAAAAGATCAAACTGTTCACAGCCAGGTCAGTGAAGTGTTAAGAGCATCTTATTGAGCACTACTAATCAATCACAGCCAATACCACAGCCCTGGCAAAGCACAACACAACTCCACGCAGCATTCGGGTGAACTGGAATCTGGAGCACTTTCACACTTTTGTGTCCACGTGTTAAAGGGACTAAAATAACATGTGGCCTTAAGGTCAGTCATGGATTTTCCTTTCCCATCTATACTATTAATAGTGGTTAAAGCTTTAGTGCGTAACTTGATATTAATGACCAAATGAGTTGCTACAAAGTTAATTAAGTCCACATTCAGAAGATTGTGTCGTCCGGTGACTTTCCAGCGCAGACGCTCGAGTGAAGATAATTACCTCTTCTGAAGAGTCCATCATGTTTTTTTAACCCTCCGTGTCCTCCTTGGTTACAAGCGTAGACGGACTATTGTCCTGGGACTAGTGATGGCCAAATGAAGCTTCGTGAACCAGTGTCTTTCACCAGTGGCTCTTGGGTTCAAGAGACAGGCCTAAGGCATTGCAATTCAGTGTATTCTTAACCCTTTGTTGAACAGAGAGTTCTTGTACTTGGATAAAAGTATTTAGTTACTTTACACCGGTGAGCATGGACAGTTGGAAAGCACATCGCTGTCAGTCTGATCGTTATACGCCATCCTAAAGGGACTTTGTTTATTCCCACTGAGTGATGGGAACATAGCAGTGATGTCACATGGGGAAAATAATTTTAGATGATGATTACACATTCCTCTCTGGGCTCAGAAACCTCGTCATAATCTCCTGCCTCATGAAACACTTCAACACCCCCACTAGATAAACTCCTGAATGCATGGTTCTTTGTTAAACAGCAGCAGCAGGTTTGATGCCCTGTAATCCCAGATCATAGTTCAGAAAGCTTAATGCAAGGCTTAGTGATCATGAGCTTGGTTCTTCAAAAAAGGACCACTGGGGCACCTGGGTAGCTCACCTGGTAGAGTGTTTAGAGGGTTCAGCTGTGACCTGTGGCTCTTTGCAGCACGCCGTTTCCCCTCTCTCTCCCCTCTTAAGGCCAAAACTGTCCAATCAAATAAAGGCCAAGAAAATAACAGCACCAGTCGGAGCGATGAATCCCCCAAAAGCAGCTTAGGGGATTGGATTACAGAGAATTGTTCTGTTTCAATCCGCTGAGCTAAAATGATTGTTGCAGTTTACATTATTATTATTTTGTTTACCTTATTTAAATATGTTGTTTTTCTCTTTCCAGTACAGTAATCCAGGCATACACAGGTAGCCTACAGAGAGGAAACCGCATGCTTTGAAGTTAATTGAATAGTATTGTCATATCATATCCAACACCTAATTTCTCCAAATGCATCTTCATCACCAGGAGAGCTGTGTTAAAACCATTGTGCAAGTTGTAAAAATAACTTTGATTTAAATGTTTTAGGGTAAAAATATGTGAAAATGTCTTTTTATTTTGCTATTTTTGTACAAGTTACCTTGTTTCCTCTAGATTGATTCTTGATGAATGATCGGTAAAATGAAACGTTTACACTGAAGCTGCTTCTACTCTTTTTATTATAAATGAAGATTTAAATTTAAACTGCTATAATATAAGTAAATTACCGTATTGGTCCGAATACAAGACCACCCTAATTATAAGAAAATGACTTTTTGAAGTCCAAATGTTGTTTTTACGAAGAAAATCATTTTATTTGGAAACAATTTTAATAAAAATGAATAAAACAAGGTAGTCTGTTGTTTGTATCATCTTTTAAATAAAAGTTATATTATGTCACCCTGTTTAGTTGTTCAGTATTATGATAACAGATTAACGTCGTAATTAGCCAGCATAGGACGCACATTAAAATAAAATTTGATATTTTTGATATTTACAGTGTTTTATTAATGAACATACTGTATATATAATATCTTGTTCCTGTTTTATACATTTTAACTATAGACCGTTAATATTAATCAATATATATACAGTCTATGATTTTAACCAGTAAATTAAATGAATGAATTTAAATGGATGAATAAACAAGCATGTTGCCCAATTGTTATTTCTTTATTTGTCTTTATTTATTATATTTGCAAAGAACGGTTAGTTACCTTTACATCATTAAAAATGGGCGTCTCAGCTGTACCATGGTACTGTCTCAGCTGTACCATGGTACTGTCTCAGCTGTACCATGGTACTGCTCATGGTACTGTCTCAGCTGTACCATGGGTACTGTCTGTCTCAGCTGTACCATGGTACTGTCTCAGCTGTACCATGGTACTGTCTCAGCTGTACCATGGTACTGTCTCAGCTGTACCATGGTACTGTCTCAGCTGTACCATGGTACTGTCTCAGCTGTACCATGGTACTGTCTCAGCTCAGCTGTACCATGGTACTGTCTCAGCTGTACCATGGTACTGTCTCAGCTGTACCATGGTACTGTCTCAGCTGTACCATGGTACTGTCTCAGCTGTACCATGGTACCATGGTACTGTCTCAGCTGTACCATGGTACTGTCTCAGCTGTACCATGGTACTGTCTCAGCTGTACCATGGTAGCTGTACCATGGTACTGTCTCAGCTGTACCATGGTACTGTCTCAGCTGTACCATGGTACTGTCTCAGCTGTACCATGGTACTGTCTCAGCTGTACCATGGTACTGTCTCTCAGCTGTACCATGGTACTGTCTCAGCTGTACCATGGTACTGTCTCAGCTGTACCATGGTACTGTCTCTCTCAGCTGTACCATGGTACTGTCTCAGCTGTACCATGGTACTGTCTCAGCTGTCCATGGTACTGTACCATGGTACTGTCTGTCTCAGCTGTACCATGGTACTGTCTCAGCTGTACCATGGTACTGTCAGCTGTACCATGGTACTGTCTCAGCTGTACCATGGTACTGTCTCAGCTGTACCATGGTACTGTCTCAGCTCAGCTGTACCATGGTACTGTCTCAGCTGTACCATGGTACTGTCTCAGCTGTACCATGGTACTGTCTCAACTGTACCATGGTACTGTCTCAGCTGTACCATGGTACTGTCTCAACTGTACCACATATTAATTGTGGAAAATATAAACTACTTATGGGTATTATTGATTGATAATATCTTAGTCTACAATTTAATGAAATGTCATGTGGCATGTCATGTGGAAATTCACTTCTTTCCAGTATCTGTTTTTGTATGAAAAATTAAAACGCAAAAAGTGTCTCAGATGTACTCAGTCTACTCTACTTAATTCCTTTCTTGGCCGCAGTGTCTTCTGTTTTACCACATGAGGGAAGCAGAGTCCCACGGTTCAGTGGCTAGACAGTTTTGTTATTACTTGTCTGAGACATAGATTATGTGTCCAAATATGGTCCTCTGGGTGTGGAAGGAAGCCCCAAACACTTCACATACACTGTTACAGTAAATGGTATTTTGATGCCATGGTAACGGCAGGGAGATTCTAACTGCAGTCCTAACAAATGTGGTAAAACTATTTATACATTTCTAATTCATCTGCTTTATCACTGTTACAAATGAACATTTCACTAACGCAGGAAACCACTTTCTGTTCTTGATTGTAATCAGTGGTGGAAAGTACTGTTACAGTCACTATTGTGCAATTGACAACATTCTTATACTTTATACTTCTTCTCTAATACATTTTGGAAACCTCTATTGTACTTTTTTATACTAACCTATTTTGCATGTGAAAGTAATGATTACACTTCATTGAAGGTATCTACTTAAGAGTGACATGACACTGTCATGGATGTGTCCAGTAATAATAATAACCAGTAATAAACATTTATGACATAACCCTTTAGTAATTTGGTTTTGTCACGTGTCGTGACTGTGTCATGACATAGTCATGTGTTCATGACCGTGTCACGTCACTCTTATGTAGATACCGTCAAGTACAGTGTTACCAAAATAATAAATACAAACTATAACTATAACGTTATCAGCTGCAACATTAGCAATGTAGCCATTTGACTCAGTTACCCACAATGCACCACAGAGTGCCTCAGGAGGCCGTTCCTGCCTGTGGCCATCAAACTATATACACTACCGGTCAAAAGTTTGGGGTCACATAGAAATTCCCATTGCACTCCATTGTAGACAGAATGCCAGCTGAGATCAGTTGCATTGTTTTTTTAACCAGGGCAGTAATCAGATTACATTATGTGTTTACATAATAGTAAAATGGTTCTCCAATGTTTTTCTAGTTTTTTATTTTTAAATGATAGATTAGTACACAGAATGTGCCTTTGGAACATTGGATGAATGGTTGCTGATAATGGGCAATGTAGATATTGCATTAAAGTATCAGCCCCCCCACCCAAATTAGCAGGTATTCTGTCTATAATGCAGTGGTATGGAAATGTAGAAGTAACCCCAAACTTTTGACCGGTAGTGTATCTCCTCCCTCTGAGTGTTACACGCTTAGTCTCATAGCACGTATCTCCACATCACATCTCAATATACTTGGACCATTATGAACAATACTTACTTGGTGCAATAATTTATATATATATATATATATATATATATATATATATATATATATATATATATATATATATGTGCATAATATATTTATTGCAAAATGTGTTAATTATTCAAATGTAAATGTGCTGTATTTATATTGCGCTTTTCTAGTCTTAACAACTACTCAAAGCGCTTTTACATCATACAGGATACATTCACCATTCACACATTGTGGCCGAGGGTGCCGTACAAGGTGCCACCTGCTCATCAGATAAACATGCACACACACTCACGCACGCACACACACTCACGCTCCGATACTCAGTGTCTTGCCCAAGGACACTTCGACATGGGACTGCAGGGCCAGGGATTGAACCACCAACCTTCCAATTGGCAGGCAACCGCTCTACCGCTGAGCCACAGCCGCCCCTATTCACTGCTATTACTTATAATTCACACTGTACTTATGTATTTATGCTGACACTGCACTGCAATAGAGTTTGTACAATCCATTTGAACCCATCTTTTTAACGTTTTTATGTATTTCTTACTGTAGCTATGTTACTTTATACACTTTTACCTTGAATTTGACTATGAGCAACTGCAACTAAATCATTTCCCTGACAAGATCAAAAAGCATTCTGAGTCTGATTATTGCATCAACAATGATAATCAAATTATGTAATATACTGTATGTTATTCTAAAATAGGTACTCCTTCTGCATAATGAGTAATTTAACTCATAGTACTTTACGTATATTCTAATGCTAATACTTTTGTAGTTTTACTTAAGTAACATTTTAAAGCAGAACTTTTACTTGTACAATAGTATTTCTACACAGTAAAAAGAATATTGGAGTACTTTGAATTTTTTTTAAAACATGTAATGGCAGTTATTTCTTTTAACGTATGTTTTAGCTGTTTTAGCTGGTATCCCCTTTTGGTTGAATATTAATTAGAATATAATCATTTTAGCTCTTACACAACTGCCTTTTTCTTGCTGTCACTACAACAGGTGAGTAACCATTGTGTCTGTGTTACATAGAGTACCAGAGAGGAAAGGCGTGTCCCCCTCTAGCTCAGATGAAATACTACACCTATTCAAATCCATCCACTGACAGACATAATGCACTGTGTTCAGCCCGTCTGCCTGTGGGTCAGACAACTAATCCTCATGAGCAGATGTTGAAATAGATAAGTGTTTACCGTTTACCTCATATGTGTTTGTCAAACCCTATTCATACGGATCTATTTCATAATTACTGGTATGAGCTGCATAAATGGGGGTATTAATAGTGTACTGAATGATAGGGATTATTCTTTAAATTGTTGTTTTCATTCATTTTTTTTGTAGTGAATCATTCCCTATTATTGCTCAGGGCTTCTGAAGCCCCTTGAAGGCTCCACAAGGGTCCTTAAAGTCCACTTTATTAACCCTCCTGTTGTCCTCGGGTCAAATTTGACCTCTTTAAAAATGTTTATATCTGAAATACGGTTTTCTTTTTAACCAAATTACCACAAAAAATAGATTGCATTCCATACAACGCTCTTTGCAAATACAATAGATCACTTTCATTCCTGACTAAACTCATCTGTACTTTCCTCTGATCTTAACTATTAGTCAAAATAATGAATCATTTCTGTTTTTTTAACTCAAATATTAGGTATAATTCTATATAAATGAGGGTTATTGACCATGAATTCCAAAAAGTAGTGTAAAACTAGTGGTAGTAAGGTGGTGTTAGTGAAAACTAAAAACAAAGTCTGAAAAAGGGACAAAAATGTCAAACTTCTGTCTGTTTTTGACCCCGGAGGACAACATATAACTGAACCTAAGTGAACACATCCTTAACCCTAAATGTACTCAACATAAGCACATAAGTGCTAAATGAACATAACTACACAATAAAAAGATAGATAAGGTAATCTCAGGTAAGTTATTCCTGGTATTTTGTACATAAAGTGAACTGTACAATAAACAGGAAAAGATTAGCTCTGTTGCCTTTTGCATTTCATACAGTCTGTCTGTTTGACTTGGTGTCAGACACAATAGCTGATGGTAGATTGCATCATCAGCTAATTGTGACCCAGGAGATACACTCTCTGAAAGGGGCAACCACGTATGTGTGTGTGTGTGTGTGTGTGTGTGTGTGTGTGTGTGTGTGTGCGTGCGTGCGTGCGTGCTACTGAAAACCCACTGCCTCTGCTGCTGCTGGTGATTCTGCCGCTGCTGCAATCACCTGCAATCCTTTCAACGCCTCGCCACTCCTGCCGGTTGCCTGGAGACGGGGTCGCCTGGGCCACAGAGCTAATGATATTGGGAGAGGATGAGGAGGAGAAGGATGGAGACAAAGATGCAACGAGAGGAGTGGTTTTGAAAAAGGATGCGGGAAGGGAAAGTGGGAGCTACAATGTGCCACATCACCCAGTGACTGGGAATCAAACGGTTCAGTCACTTCTGATAGACATATGCAACCACCCATCACCTTGTCCTCACAAACCACAGAAAAACACACATCTCAGCTTACAGCTAATGTCATAGCTCGAGTAGGGGCGACTTCTAGCTCGAGTAGGGGCGACCTCTAGCTCGAGAAGAGGCGACCTCTTGCTCTAGTAGGGGCGACCTCTAGCTTGAGTAGGGGCGACCTCTAGCTCGAGAAGAGGCGACCTCTAGCTCGAGTAGGGGCGACCTCTAGCTCGAGAAGAGGCGACCTCTAGCTCGAGAAGAGGCGACCTCTAGCTTGAGTAGGGGTGACCTCTAGTTCGAGAAGAGGCGACCTCTAGCTCGAGAAGAGGCGACCTCTAGCTTGAGTAGGGGTGACCTCTAGTTCGAGAAGGGGCGACCTCTAGTTCGAGAAGGGGCGACCTCTAGCTCGAGTAGGAGTGTACGCCTCATGTAGGCTGAGACATTTGGCACCCTTTGGCTGCGTGTCATCCACCATCTCTCTCCTACTTTTCCTGTCTATCCATTGTCACTATCAAATAAAGGGAAAAGCTAAAATATACATATATATTAATAATAATAATAATAAAAGCAAGCCCCAGGAACAAAGAAACAGCATCTTGAAAATGTACTCTTAATACAAATATTTCCCCAGGCTTGTATTATGGAAAGCTCATGTGTTGATGGCTGTAATTAACAAAAATAATTTTTAATTTTTTTTAAAGTAAATTGTTTTTTTTTAACATTTGTTTTTATTGTACGTCTACTGCAATCACATGATAGATAGATATATCCTTTATTGAGTCCCAAGGGGAAATTCAAGATCCCAGTAGCTTACAGACATCACACATAACATACACATACATCATAACAGGATGTTAAAATAAAAAACAAATCCACATGAATAATATATATATATATATATATATGCAAAATAAAGCTCTGAAAAGCATCAGTAGTGAGACCTTCTTCAGTTTCCTAAGAAATGAGAGAGTGTGATACAATTGTGTTTAACTCTAAGTCCACTTACTAGCTTGCACTCCTGGAAAAAGCTAGAAAAATAAGTCCAAACACACAAATCACATATTTACCTTAAAGTATTTTACAAACTGTACAGCATTAGACATTTATATATTGGACTTGGAGCTGAATGGTTGGTTGAGTGTCTGGTTAGATGTCATTGGATGTCTATTAGTGGATGTCTATTCACAGTTTAATCAAATAGGATTCAGGCTTTTAATAGATTTTCTTTTTCACAGCAAAGCAAAGATCTTCAATGAAAAGGGTTCCTAAAGCGACATGTCTTTCCACATACAGTAGAGCCTCCATGATGTTGTGAGATGTTTAAAATGCTCTTTGAGGGTTTCTTTGGTTCGGTTTAGAAGCACTAAACTCAACAAAGAACTTTTATTTTTCTGTGTGCAAGAGCAGAAGGAGATACATTTACACACACACACACACACACACACACACACACACACACACGCACGCACACACACACACACACACACACACACACACACACACACACACACACACACACACACACACAAGGTAGGGCAAGGGGATAACATCAGCAAATGACCCACCTCTTGGTTGACACAACTATGTCAGAAATTGCTCACCTTTGCACCATGCTCCATGTGTGTGTGTGTGTGTGTGTGTGTGACAGGTTGGAGAGTGTTGAAGAACTGCTAATTGATTTCATCTTTCTGGAAAGTCATTTCATCATACTTTGTGTTTTTAACCCTTGTCTTACGACAGCCTTACAGCAGTTAGGCTGCACGGAGACACACAGCCCTCTGGGAAATTATGAGCTCCTGAGTGTGTGTGTAGAGGGAAGAGAGAGATAGAAAGAGAGAGATAGAAAGAGAGAGGCAGGGAGGAGTGAGGAAGGATTTAGCAAAACATGTGTATTTTGAAGTATTTGTACATACTGCAGACATTTAACTGAATCCTAAATATATGAGCGACATAAGTGGAAGCTATAATTTATCAGACTGAATACATAATGTTAAATCCTTTTCTTTTTTTTGCAGATCTATACGTTTAGGTTAAAACTGGAAAACCTTGTGCTGAAGCGTGAACTATTCTTGGAATTTAAAAGAATCAATGATACACACTCAACTTGATTTCTCTCAACATTTGAAGATGTGATTTTTTTAAGCATTTGAATTGATTTTATCTCACAATTTCAGCCTTTTTGTAAGGACATTTTGTCAAGAATGTGTCCTTACAAAAGGCTGTGACAGCTGATATGGGCACTATTGCACACAAAAGAAAAACCAGCCAACCGAGAACGTGACCAGAGGATTTGTGTGTGTGTTGTTTGCATATTTCTGGGAACTTGTGTACTCGCTCCACTTCCCTGTTACACCCAAGGCAGAAAATGGCAGAGGGGCTAGTAATTTCAAGTACACACACACACACACACAACCATGACATCTGTGTGTCGTTTGCTTTTAGTTAAGTAGAATGAATAAAAGTTACATCTTGCCACAATGTGAAAACTTGCATCAGCAAAACAGAATGATATAACAACATATAGTGTAACAAATTTTATTGATCTGGCAAAGCACCTAATAACAAATTTGCTACAGACTATATTTTTTGACACATTGCTGTCTACATGACGTTACCACCAGAAGCTGAGTCGAGTCATATAGGACAGTGTTTGCATCTTTCCTGTCAATCTCCACACTTAGTGCTAAAAGTCTGCCATTATGTGCCATCAAAGACAAAACTTAAATATCAAAAACTAAAATATGTGAACACTACAAAGACAAGAACTGCACCAAAACTTCATATCTATACATCATGCTTACAAAAACATCTTTTCCAAAACACTTTGTTCTGTAAAGCTCTGCTTTCTTACAATATTTTTTTCTACTTTTAACTTCTAGATTCACCACTGTGGCTTTTTTCACACATATAAAAACACAGTTAAAACCAAAAGGTACAAAATCAAAAAACAAGCTCCATAGGGCATAAATAAGTTACATTACTAGGTCAGTATATAAGGCATACAAAAACAACATTCCACACGTTAATGCTGAGCTTATAGGAGAAAGTGTCCGTCAGTGCAACAGTCACAAAATGTATAAAACCTTCTGAGGTACAAGGTTGTTCAACTTGACACAGAACATTAAAGTTGGCCCAACATCCAGTTTCTAATTGGCCTAAATCAAAATCACTGTTGCATTGCAACCAATCACAAGTTCTCATCCGAAAAGGAAATAAAACATTCAGTGTTCAGGACTGTTATTTATTTCAAGGCACCGTCCAGATACGCCCGGATCTTCTCTCTGTGGGGCTGGGTGAAGCAGTAGCCAATGGCCTGCTCGCTTTCCTGGACCCGCCTCCGGAAGCGGTCCCGGTCTCGTGCCATTTCCTCCCAGTGTCCTTTACGAGACGCCTGGCGAGCAAACGGCCAGGTCCGCATGACATGGACTTGGACCAGAGGAGAAAATTGCACCTGAAAGCCAAAAAAAAGACAAAAATGTTATACATTTTATAAAAACAACAGGGATGGCTATATGATATTTGTGTGAGCACAATCACAAGGAAGCAGTCGTTGGCAAAGAAAATCTTCATTAAACGTTTATAAAAAAGAAAATTGATTATTATAATATTATTGCTCAGTGATGGGTTTATGTGGATCAAAACCTAATATGTATGTTATGTAGTTTCCTAACACTGACTGACTAAGAACAAGACTGATTTATTTGTTTGAGTCTGAAGAAACAGGGTAAGGGGTAAGATATTTAAAAGCAAAGAATACTTCTGCAACTTTACATTCAGTCCAACGTGGAAGTAGAACTCTGCTTATTCGCTCGAGTCATATGCCTGGCTTTGTCATGACAACCAGCGGGCGTTGCTAACCAACAACAAACAGCACAGCTGACACAGTATGTGTCAGCTGAGGCTGAACCATATCTTAGCACAGGAGGTTGCAACAGTCAGCGGAAGGCATTCTTTAAATTTATTTAAACTTAAAATAAAGGCCCAGTATGGTTCGGTATCTTGGTTTAACTTTGGGTTAATGAAACTGATTAGAAAGAAGTATCAGCTATCTAAAGATGTTGCTGTATTTCTCTGTAAAAATTGTTATCAGATAATGACCTTTTTCTTGGTGGTGCTGGCCTTGCTTTCTTGCGTCTCCTGTGGCAGTGACTGGAGTGTGTGTCCAGGTCTTTTCCAGGGCACCAGTGTTTTGTCTGGATGGGAGTGATGCTTTAACTGCCTCTCTGGCACTGAGGGCTTGGTGGCTCTAGATTTTTGGGGTGATTTTGCTTCTTTTTCACATTTCTTTCCCTTTGTGGGTGGATTTTTTGTGTGGTGGACATCAAGGGGATCCGGGTCTTCTCCCAACTGCAGTGTTGTTGTTGGGGAGCTGAGGAGGCAGGCCTGGAAGTTTAGAGGGTGGTACGGGTCGTCCTTTTGGCAGAGAGATTTCCACAGCTGTTCTTCTTCGTCATCTTCAGATGAAGGAGGAAAGCTACTCTCCTTCTCCTCCGTGTCTGTGTCAGACTTGGAGGAAGGTGCCGGAAGTGAGGCTTGTTGTTTTGAGACTGTGGTGGCGGGGGTGGTTTGAGGTGAGGTGCTGCTGAATGTGCACGCAGTGAAGCACATGGGATTGTAGGGGTCTCGGGGACTGCTGAAGAACTCCAAGAGCCTCTCGCCCTCCTCGTCGATATCGGGGCTCGAACTGTCCGAACTGGCCCAGCTGCTCCAACTGCTCTCGCTGTCAGAACGACTGACCCAGATATTCAGACCTTGTGGCCCCAACATCTCCTCGCTGGCCTTGCTCGCTGACATGACGCCAGCATCACTGTCCATCACTTGGTCTTTACTTTTCCCCATATTGGTGTTTGTTGAAATGCAAGCAGAGAAAAAGAAGGGGTTGTAAGGATCACTAGATTTTGACAGAGACTCCCAAAGCGCCTTACTTTCCTCACTGTCAAATTCAACTATGTTCTGGTCTTCTTCGCTACTCCAGTGAACACTTTTCTCCTCTTCTGTATTTTCCTGTTTAAAGACTTTCTCACTACTTCTATGACAGCCGTCGTTTGAGCTGGAGCTGTCACTGCTTGACACAAAGATGTTCCAGTCACCAGGGAAGCCCATTTTCCAAGTCGATTGATGTCCTAAAAAAGATGCCGTCTTCTTTGCCGGACACAAAATCATCCACTAGTCCACAGCACAGGTCGTCGGCACGTAGAGTGGACAGCAGGGCCTCAGCGGTGGATTTCCCAGCAAAGGAGTCGCCCACATCCGTACAGAAGTTAGAGAGGGGATTTGATCCTCCAACTATCACTCCGTTGTCTCCGTCAAACAAGGAAGAGAAAAGGAAGGATTCAGTTGGGTTTGCTGCTGTGGTCATGTGCTGGATGTGTTGACCTGTCTCGTCGGTGATTCTCACATGAAGCTCAAACCTGAACATCTGGAAAACTGGAAAATCAGGAAAAAAAGGGATTAGTGGATTTAAATTCAACTGAAAAGACAACTGATCTACTTTTAGGTCCACATGACATGAACTATTAAAATTAAAAATGTTTTGCTTCTGTTTTATGCTTTCAAAAAATGCCCTGGATTAAAGACCATAAGAATACAACCACTATATGGCTGGGTGATGCAGATT
Organism: Etheostoma perlongum; assembly: GCA_026937815.1. NCBI lineage: Eukaryota > Metazoa > Chordata > Actinopteri > Perciformes > Percidae > Etheostoma > Etheostoma perlongum. The sequence continues at coordinate 27,526,667 of CM049378.1, read as the reverse complement.
GTAATTTGACCCAAACCCAAATTTATTTTGATATGTATACAGTATCCATTGTTGTAATCAGAAGTGCATCTGCTTGCCATTCAGTCAGAGATGGCATGAATCCACGTTAAATTCGACATATTTGTTTTGATCGGTTAATTCTGACATCAGAACTGTGCTTCACGATTTATACCATAACAACCCTCCAGTATACAATGTGGCGTTCCAGGGACTTTAGGGAGCATTAGCTAGTGTATTAGATTGGGAAGAACAATGACGTTAACTGGATGGATTAGGACGTAAAGAAACTCATGTTTATAAAAAAAATAGATAACTGGGGACAACAAACTCCTAATATGACTGGTAAGATGACATGCCAGGGTCCTTAGTGTTATGGTGGATTTGTATTGTGAATTTTCGTTACCGTTAGCTATACGGTTAACGATACTTACAAAAAGGCGAGTATCGACTGTTAACCAGTCCCAACGGTCACAACACAAATGAGTAGCTAGCGTTAAAAGCAGACGAATATAAGTTTTAATTTGACTTTGTTTTCTTACCTGACATGAAGGTGTAGTATATGACCTGAACCAGCAGCCGAAGCTGTTCCCAAAGTACGGTGAGTATCTGTTTAGTCCAAGGCAGAAGCGCCATCCCTCCGCTACCAAACCTCTCCATCGCCGTCCGTTCAGAGCCCTTCTCGGAACCTACGACCGTCGACATTTTTTTTCTTCAACTTGGATTATGGCTGTAGTGTTGACAACAACCCTCACGTATTCTGGTATTCCTCGTCAAAAACCAACAGATTTCGCGTATTTGTCAGTGACAGATATGCGTCGATGTGCTGTCGCTTCATTTTCCGGCAAATATGTGCCATATTTTGATCTCCTTCGTCAAATAATCTCTTGTATTTTCTCCATGTTTGTCAGCTGTGTTCGTTGTTGTCGAAGAGGTGAATGTCTCGAGATTGCAACACCATTCCTTTTAAGATAAAAAAGCTTCAAGTCAAGCGAAGCTGTGATTGGACACGGTGGTTGTCACTCATTAACTCACGCCCCTCACGTAACACAAAACCTCCTTCGGGTCACGTAACGCATGACGCATGGAAACTGCCCGTAATTTCCACCAGTACCAAGAAATCCCTTTTATATAGCAGCTCACAATCGTTTAATAAACATGAAAGCGAAATTCTTAGTTCTTAAAGAGGGAAAGCAAATTAACAGCAAAAATTCCTTCAAAACGGCAGTTTAAGTTTAGTTCCAAATTATTTCTCTCAAGTTTACCCATATACAGATTATCAAAGTCTAAACTAATGGTTACACTATTTGGGCCTCTAGATTGCAAAATATATTTTGAACAAGATCTGTAAACACTTGGTAATTTAAAAAAAAAAAAGACAACAGAACAAGTTCCAATTTAAATCTTTTTATTAACCCAAAAAAGTGTAGCGTTTATGCCACCAGAGCAGAAGCTGTAGAGGACTCACTGTAAACAGAAAGAAAACATGGCATTAGAGGGATTCCTCAAAATAAGTACCTCAGTATATTCATAACTTCTCTAATGGAAACAGGGTTAGACTAGTTTACATTGTGAGGACAGCATTGTGTACATATAAAGTGTCAGTTTCTACTGTCATAACCAGTAACAATCCATATATTTAGTTATGATTACCAACAAAATCATGTATGAAAGTTAAGTAAAATGCTTATAATATGAATTAATATAGTAGTAAACAAAATAATTCCATTGTTTGAAGGGGACTGGCAGAAGTGGCACCAAGTAGCTACTCTGCTAATTTACCTCCAGCTTTTTCTAGCACAACAGAAATATCACTACTCTTAATAAAGGGAAGAGCAGGACAATGATTTGTGCATCTTTACACACATGCAGAACATGTGGATCAGTTATGTCTATGACATCATGGGTTTAAATGTTTGACAGAAATGGAATTGAAACATAAAAATCAAAAAGGAAAGCTTTCCAAAGCTAAACCAATACGTACTACTTCCAGTTGGGGGCCAGTACTCTCTTGGTCTTGTAGTAACGGGCCAGCCTGTGGATCCTGCTTTCAATGAGAATCAGGCGGAACTTGGCATCCTTGTCCTGCAAGTGTTGTAAAAAATTGTTATGTATGACATTTAAAATATTTTTTATTACTGAATATGTGCACAAACCAGCGTAAAACCCTATAACTATCTAAAATTTCCTTCTGGATGAATAAAGTATTTATATATACTAAAAGTACATTTGATTTTCTATACAATTTTAAAAACAGTTGCCAAATTTCATGAATGCCAAATTCAAAACAAAATCTACACTGAAAAAAGCCAAATTCTCATCTACTGAATATTGGATTGTAGAAAAACATCTGTGGCTATGGTGCAAAGCCAAAATCTTTAGACAAATTCAAGGAACGGCAATAGACCATCATTTATGACCAAATTACAAACTGGATCACAATGAGTGTAATTTGCCTCATGTCCTGCACTCTAGTTATTTTTTGTAGGCATGTCCATAAATTACATGTTGTTTTATTGGAAGGAATTTTTTGAATCTCATTTGAAGTGAATATGACCATTAATGGTCTCAATATTTGACCTAGGTTTTGGGCCTCGTCTTGTTATACCTTTCTGTTTCTCTCCAGATGCTTCCTGACTGCCACAGCCTTCTTGATAAGGTGGTAGAGATCCTCGGGCAGGTCAGGGGCCAGACCCTTGGACTTGAGGATCCTCAGGATCTTGTTGCCAGTGACGAAACGTACTTGGGCCACACCATGGGAGTCCCTCAGAATGACACCTAGACAAGGCGACAAACAGGCTTGAACCTTGACACAGCATGGTGCTCACAAACTGCAAGATTCATCCAGTGTCAGCTTTCTTATGATAAAAATAAATAACAATTTCAACGTGTAATATAGATAGTAAAACAGTCAGCGAAAACTTAGAAGTAGCTTAACTTGGATCAGTATCTACTTCCTCACAAACCCACTCAGATACATATTTTAATAAAAACTTCAAAGTTTGTTGTAAATGCAGTTAAACCAGATTTGCAACATAACAGTTTATGTCAATGATATTGAGCTGGTGCCAAGCTAAAATAAGTTTCTTAAAACCTAAATACAGATACAATAATTGAGCAAGGTATCCGATAATTTCACTTAAAAAAAACTCAAGATGCGTACATTTATATGAATGCTTACATCTTAAATTTAAGCCAAAAATGATCTTATTCTGTAGAGTAGACAACCTTGGCAGGACCTTAACACATTTTTTTGACCCTTTGTATAGGCTATTTTTCTAGTATTGCACTGTTTAAACCTTGTTTTATAGCATTATGTGCAATGTGAATGTTTGCGCAACTCCTACTGAATGTTGCTTTTTGTTTTGCACCATGGACCAGAAATAAAACTGTTTTCTCCATGTACTGAACTGAAGATGGTAATAATAAAGTCTCTCATTTCAGAAAATGTCCTTTACTCTGTGCCCTCGATAATGGCACTGCAATTTTGTATACAATAAGTTGAACAGGGGTGTGATTTAAACAGTTACTAAAGTATGTAATTAATAGATAAAAACACAAATTGTACCTAATCAGTCCCTTCTTATGCTTTTCCTGCCCCCAACTGTGGACAGATTGCTGACCAGACAGACTGGTTAAGGTGGTGAGTGAGATGTCAAAATTAAATCTGTATTGACTAGACAATTTACTAGCAGTTACATTTGCTCTACCACAACTAAACCAATGCAAACCTGCTTAAGTTATTAACATGACCCAAAGAAAACCAATTTAACACTGTGTTACCACAGACTGTAAAAGGTTCAGCCGTGTTTTTTGAAAGAAAGCAAATATGCTGTTCTGCAGTCAATGACATTCTCAATTCTGGGGGTGGCAGGGACTTGGGTTGGGAACAACAGGGCCGCTGGATCAAGTCCCCATACGGACCAAAGTATGGTGGTGGACTAGTAGCTGGAGAGGCCAAGTTAGCTCAGTTGGTAGACCGGGCGCAGACGTGTGGGAGTTTGCGCCTCGAAGCAGCAGCTGCAGGTTAGGCTCCAACCTGCGGCCCTTTGCTGCATGTCATCCCTACTCTCTCCCCACTTTCATGTCTTTATCTGTCCTGTGTAAATAAAGGCTTCAAAAAATGATCTAAAAGGACTAGTAGTTGGAGAGGTTCATCTCCTGTGCACTGCCAAGGTGCTCCTGAGCAAGGCACCGAACCCCAGACTGCTCAGGAGGCATTTCCAGCTGCCCCTCACTTTGACACCTCTACATGTATAGGTACTGAGCATGTGTGTATATATCAGGCCTATGTGTAATGTGTATCCTAACAGAGTGAAAATTTAATTTTCCTTGTGAGATTAATAAAGTACATTACTATAATATAAACCAGAGGATTCCAAATTCTACAAACACTGAAATCTGAGGCTTGTACCATGATGACGTTGTCCTGCATACCAACTAAAGTTGGCAGTAGGGCTGGGCAACAGAAAATCAAATAATCACAATATTTGACCAAATACATCAATATCGATACTGCAACGATATTGTAGAGTTGACATTGGTGCTTTCACAATTTGGTGCTATCAAATATTTTCACAAATAATCATCAGTAATGTGAATATAATGACTTAGTGGGTAAAGGCAAAAACAGTCTGGTAAGTTCAGAAAATGACAACTTTACAGTAATGCCTTTAAAACCAGTGAAAGACAACATGCCATATAACATCACAATATCCAAAATCTAAGCCAAAATCACAGTCTCATATCACAATATCGATATAACATTAATATATTGCCCAGCTTTAGTTGGCAGTCATCAACACTTTGTGGTAATGTTCACTTTCCTGCATACGCATACAATAACACTTTAGTACGTTAAGGATCTAACCTTAGAGTAGTAACACTTACCAATCTGAGAGGGGGTCAGGCCCTTTTTGGCCAGCTTGAAGATCTGCTCTTTCACATCATCGGATGTGAGCTTCAGCCACTGCAAGTAGTAGTTATATGATTTAGCAACTGATCAAATCGGTTTAGAAATCATTTTCTACAGTCACTTTGAGCGACTTAAAGATAATGACTTTATACTCACAGTGGGAACACTGCGCCTGTAAGGCAGAGCTGACTGGGACAAGCCCTTTCTGTAGGAAAGAAAGACATGCGACTGGTTAAACACATTGGCAGTTTGACGAAGAAAGCAAACAATACAGGCATGGTTAAAACAATGAAAAACATTTCTAAACGCTATCTGCAAACCTGGGCAGGTGACGTTAATGGTTGATGGCTGGGCTAACGCTAGCTTTTTACTCGTGTTAGGGTTAACTAGTCAAGTCTTAACGTCAAATGCTGAAGTTACAAGGATTTCATTTCTTAAACAGAACAGACAAACGTTGCATTTGGGCTGTGAATACGTTAAATATTAGTGTCTAGTTGAAAGGTCTGGCTTAAGTGAAGCACCAAAATCGTGGTGAGCTGGAAGTGCCGTTAGCTAAGGCAAGCTAACATTAGCTAGCTGGAGATGGATGTCGATTTGAGGGTGCGTATATTTAAGTTATTTTCTTGCTCCTAGGCTGGACAGAAGAGCTCAATTTGGTCCTTAGGCATCCATAACACGTTTACAAGCCATATCGTGGCATCAAAATGGATCTGTCGAAACAATATTTTAACTTTAAATGATAAAAAAAGAGCTCACCCGGGAGCGTGCATGCGACCCATGATGGCGGTAGAGGAAGAGAGGCCGCACACGCGACAGAAAATGGTATTTTGCGCCTGCGCCGGAAGTGACGCAATGACGTAGAGACAAGCTTTATTGACGCTATTAACATTCATGTTTTGAGAAGCAATGCCCGTCTACTTATTAGAAATTCTTTGTGAGAAGAAATGAATGATCACATTTATCATTTTATTTTGTCATGTAGGGATCCATTGGAGTGGTATCGAAGTTTTTGAAAGTCAACATATTTCGGTTTTTACTCTGGTTAGATGCTACTAAGTCACCAATAATTACAGTAACAAAATGATTAAAACAATTATTGTATTAATATTGCTGAAAATAAGGCTAGATTACTGACTCAGCAAAGCAGTGCCCAAGGAGTACCAGAGGCCTCAAGTTTACTGTGTGTAACAGTTTTTGTTCGGGGATACATTTGACATTTTTCCAATATTAAATTGCCTGGGTTTTTAGAAGGGGACTTTGTTTGGTCTGGAGGCTCTGTCTTGTGGAGGGCTCCTGTGTCAAAATCTATTTCTAAAGCCCCAATGATTTATACCACGCTTATTTATTCATATCCCTTGACAATCTAAATTTAATGAGATTACTACCTACGAGAGGACGAACCTGTGGCCAGGTGGTGTTCCAGTATAAGATTGCTTGATGGTGTCTGTTCTCTGGGGGGGAAAAACTGTACATAAGTTATTTTCTTAACTGAGTCAATTCAGATATAAATACAAACTACTTAGAATAGCATTATTTCAGTTGCATGCATGGATGGGGGCTCAGGTGGTAGAGAGAGGGTGGTGGCTCGATCTCCAGCTCCATCTGTCAAAATGTCCTTGAGCAGTTAGCTCAATGCCGATGGGAAATTCTTCATTAAATACAATCAAAGTAGCTTGAACTAGCAAAACTCACATCTGCATTGATGGAGGTATTCACCACCCAACTGTAGTTACACCATGGAACTAGTTTGACCGAATACAAACCTTATATGTTGCAAACACTCTTTGGGTGAAAATAGATCAGGCAGTCAGTGCTCAGTGTTATACAACAGAAACAAAGAGTCACATCATGTTTGTTCCAAAACATTTAATTTGCTTTAGGAAAAAGAGGGATTACAGTACACACTGATCCATTCGGGTTACAGGTCACCAATTAAGAATAAATAACTGGCCATGTTAATACAAACTCTGCTTTCTTTCTTTGTACAGTCATAGAAGAGTGGATCAAGTCACTAATATTCATAGTTAGATCATAATTGTTTTGTAGATCTTCTCTTAAAAAAAACCTTTTCAGATACATTTAATTTCTTTATTAAACATTAATAACTTTAGATTTATAGTTAGCGAGTAAAGAGAAAAGCAGCTAACACTCAGAATCTTGTTCCCTTTTTGTGATGTTTTTACGTCAAAGTTGCCTTTTCAGCATTGATGAAATGTTTTCTCACTTAAATATCATAAAGCCTGGCTGGATCTGGACTTCACTGGCAGTTTAAGTTATTGTAACCATTTTACCCAGTTACTCATCAAGGCGTCATTACAACACTCTAAGGCACTGGGAGTGAGTGTGGCATTGCTGGCTCTGACAGCCTCAGGTCCTGACTCCAGTTTTAACTCAGTCCATTAACTGCAATTTGAAAAATGATGGTTTTTAACCACCTGAAGGAAACACTGAACTGACTTGTGATCAGCCCAATTAGTCAACCATAATCTCTTCATCCAGAGAACAGACAAGCGTGTGTTCCAAAGCGTATGATACAATTGCCCCTTTAATGTTTGCTGTGTGAAAATAGTCAAGTAATAACATAAGAGAAATACCGGTAGTGTGCATTTAGTGGCAGTTCACCATTACAAAAAACCTTTACGGTGCCGGTCCAGCACCAGACCTGCTCTGGCAGAACTACTGACATAGCTTTAAAGAACATAGATTTTTCTTTAATAAGGACATACCACATTGTTAATAAAATGTATATTGCAATAAGGCCAAGTTGAGCATTAAAAAGAGACTGTGAGCACAGACATGGGCCCCCTGGTCAGCTCCCTACTTGGGAGAGTGGTTTGATTTGCCGTCCTTCTCATTACTTTTGGCACATTCTTGGAAAATAATAAGATCACTGTTGATTTTATAGAATCTGGTGTGTGACTACTCTACCAAAGAAGTGTCTGTTGCAAAGCAGCAAACCCTGACGCCTCATATTTGTCTAAATAGAAAATAAACAAGGAAAATGTAAAAATGAACCCCCTTTCTATTCCTTAAAAAATAAATGTGTCAATCTATATATACTCTTCTGAAAGTAAGCCGTTTTGGTCCTCTAATATCAAAATGTACAAAACATTACAGCTCTTCGTTATAGTTTAGGAAAAAGAGAGACAAAGTAAGTGGAGATTGCTTGTCACAGAAACAATCTGAATTAATTAAAGAGAGAAAAATAGTAAAGGATGGAGACCAGGCTCGCCTTTGAGGGTTTGTGAAACGACTTCTTCGGTCGCCCTTTGAGGGTGCGTCAGAAGGAGTTTTTAAGTCTGCATTCATGTCATATGGGAATAACCGCTGAAGCAACATGATTATTATTAAAAGCAATGACTTGGTGTGTTCAACCTTGTTTGAATCTGTAAAGATACCACGATGAAAATCCAAAAAAATCAGGTTGTTACTTATCAGTTGTTCAACACATGTACTTAATGATGCATGTTTTTCAGCCACAAGGACAGCTGTTTCTTGCTGTAAAAATACTTATTACAACATGAGTCATTTAAAAGAAACAGTCCATTTGGTTTGTTAAATTTGAAATGAAAATATCACAGCTTATATTTGAAATTTAATGATGTCAAAAATCTTTGCAAAAATGAGGGTCTATCTCCAGACCCCCCAAGTGCTGAAGTAGTATCTTTATGAACTAAAAACTGCAGTGACCAGTATTTTCAAGTAAGGCCGCAACTGCCACCTTTCCCATATAATGTGAACGCAGCTTTTTGTCTGAAGACAAGGAGTCGTCCCCAGCTTTGGGAGAGGCAACGAGGGGTTAGAAGTAGGGGACGGCCGTAAGTTTATGCCACTTGACCGTCTCCTTGCTGAGGTCAAAGTCTTTGAGTCTGAGCGTGACGCCGCCCAGAAAGTAGTTCTCACGGAGCGACTCGGCACTGAGCACGCTCAGTTGAAGCTCCCGCAGGCCCAGGGTTTCCTTGCTGTAGCCGCTGTACACCAACTGTGGAGGAAGAGGAGGGAAACGTGAATAAAGTGTCCTGATGGCCATGGAGTTCTTATTTGGGTTCAGCTGTTCACATGCACATTGGCTATTAATGAACCAGATCACATAATGTACTTATCAAAAGAAAAACCTCCCTTATGTTTACTTTTATAAAACCAAAATCATGGTTCTTGAGTTCAAGAATACATATATTAAATATACAAATGAAGGAACGCATTTCTTTGTATTTCCTAACCATCTCATTGAAAGTAGGGTTCCTGGTTTTCCTTGAGATCTTTGTCTTGCGTTTGGAAGTCTTGTGTGGATCTGGAAGCAGATAGGTTTTCACATATGGGTTGGGATCTGTTCCATCTTCTGATACCTGAAGGTGAGCAGAGGGATTAATAGTATGACAACAGATAGATGTAAAATAAAAATGAAATAGCATAACTGTCTGACAAAGCAGTTTACGTCTCGATCTGTATTAAATCATAGCTGTACGTGTTTACCAGATCTCGGATGTGCATGACCATGATGAAGAGATTGCTGTTCCTGTAGGAGATTGAGAGCTTTACTTCTCCTTCCACCCGACCAGAAGTGGGACTCAGTGGAGGCTCTGCAACAGTTAGATGCCACTCATCACATTCAGGTCGGTGTTAACACAGGAACACAAGCATTTGCAAACAAAGCTAACAACATAGGCTTTTCCTTTAGGTAGACACAGTCTTTTCACCCAAAATTAACCTTAAAGATTAGCAACATACTAGCCAAATTGTTTGAGTAATATTCAGCCTGTGTCACACTCACTGTATTTGTCATAAAGCGAGTCTGACAAATACTTGAAGTATACTATATAAAGTGCAGGTGTTTACCTGGTGCTCTGGGCGTGGCATCTAAGCCTTCGGTCTTGTCGTCCCGTGCAATTGGATGAAAGAAGGTGTAGACCAGGTCACACTACAAACAGACAGCACGAGATTACTTCATTGACTGATACAGTCAGTAACGTAACACTCGCCAAAATGCAACCTAGGGTCTTTTTGTAAATGTACCCAAGTCAACCTTTCATTTAAATGCATAATTAGAACGCAAGTGCCACTTTTAAGATCGACCATATTTCTATTTTCGGTTAAATGGCCCTTTGAATTGGAGCGCTAGGGGGACAACAATCGCATCAAAATCCCTATTTTTAAAACACTAAGAAGGCTCGACACAACATGAAAAGTTGCTCAAAGTATCACCTGAGGCTCTACATATGAACTCCAGCATTGCACTTAAACAGAGTTTACTAAAAAGAACCACTCACTTTAGCAGTTGGGTTTTCCACTCGCCGCCATCTTGTCAGTCAAAAATAGTCGATCTCTGAATGCAACAGAGAGGAGAGTAAAGACGGAAAGCTCCTAAAGCTTAGTTCCGTATAAATGCACGGATAATTTGTTGTTTTGTCGGTGGTGAAAAACAATATTGAACTTGTAGTTTAAAAAGGAGCCTTATATAAGAATGACATTTCCTCCTACGGAGTCCGTTCATACACATTTGGAGATCAACACTTTTTGACTGGAAAGATGGCGGCGAGGGGAAAAACCAACAGCTAAAGTGAGTTGTTAAAACCTTTCTTTTTAGTAAACTCTGTGTACACAAACAGTGTTCTCAACACTGAGTAGAGCCTCTGGTGATACTTCAAACAAAAGTTTCATGTTGTATCGAGTCTTCTTAGTGTTTTAAAAATAGTGATTTTGATGTGATCATAGTAGTGCCCCTAGCACTCCCATTCAAAGGCCATTTGACCAAAAACAGAATATACAGTAAATCTTAAAAGTGGCGCTTCCGTCCTAATTATGCTTTTAAACAGAAGTTTGACTCGGGTACATTCACAAAAAGACCCTAGGTTGTATTTTGGCAAGAGTTACGCTTTAACATTGACCCACTGAGTATCTGTGTGTGTGTGTGTGTACCTGGGTGACCTCTGTGGAGCTCCTCATCAGGTTGTGGACGTAGTTGTTGAGCTCCAGCTTCCTCTTGGCAGCCACTTCTTTGATGTGCGTGCGACCGAGCACCATCTTGTTAGGGAAACTAGAAATAAGGAGAGAGTCTAGGTTTATTTACTATTCCAAAGAATCTGATGTTACTCTCCTCTGAATTACAGTACGAAGGTGGCTTCAGCAAAGCAGCCTCATAAGATCATAGAGGGAAGGTGAGGTGGGCGATAGTTGGTTTGTAGTGTAAGGAAATTAATACAAAATGTGAGATTCTCTCTTTACAAAACATGTAAAATAACTTCCTAATCACACAATGCAATGCCCTGACATGTCAATAAAGAAAAGAACTACATTGCAGTTTTGTTTTAAGATAAGATCAGATAAGTAACAGAGACACAAAGAGGCTGAGGGACACGGTGGAGGTGATGTCTTACCCCGGCAGCTTCCAGAGCGGAAAGAGGATGGTGAGTTTGTTGTGGAGCTCCTGAAACTCATCAAAAGTGCGGAGATAAACTGGGGCTCATTCTGACCTTCCCTTAGGATCCTCACCACATACGTCTGCACAGAGAGGACAGGGAGGGAGACAGACATGTGATCAAGTGTCAGTGTTTTTTCCAGTTTAAATCCAGAGATGTGTTGGAACATGGATATGACCCAATGAAACTCACATAGTGCTTGTCGGGGTTGTATCTCTTTTGGAAGGAGAAGATGGAGGCGTGGACAATGCGGCCCTCCTGTTTCAAAGTGTACGTCTTAGGGGAGAACGACAGGATGGGCTCGTCGTTGGCTGGCAAACCAGAGAATCGTAGCTGCGCAAGGTTGTGGATGAAGAAGTTGAACTTGGTGGCTACGCTGCCCAGACTGGACTCTATTAGCCTGGGGTGGGGGGAGGTGTGTGTGTGAAACGAATCAATCAATATGCTGTTTTTATCTTTGACCTAAAGCTTTTAATACAAAGTTTTCACAAGGTACACATTCTTATTGACAAACTTAGTTAAAATCCAACTCAACTGGTTTTACAAAAACAAGGTCCTCCTGATACTATTTCATGTAGTCAGGAGTTTTTGTTGCTGTATTGTGAGACAACAACTATTCTTTCCCTCCTTGTGCTTGTATTGCCACCTAGTGGATTTTGAGTTTGCAGTAGCAAAAAAATCAAAATAGCAGCTATGTCCATGGGAATACTTCAGAAGAGGGAAAAAAAATCTTAGAAGAGTGATTGATTTCTCCCATTTGTGAGATGTTTCCAATTTTGAGGTTGGGGAAATTACATTTAAAACTTTACCCAAGCTGCCCATTTATGTTTACTGAAACGAGAGTGGAGACAGATTAGTTTGGATGAGAGCTGGGAGAATAGACGTTAATGCATTTACCGGGTGAAGAAGATAGTTGCCTCAGCATCTGTGTTGTGGGGCTGCAGGGCATCAAACACATACTTTAGATCCTGAGAGCCGGTCAGCTCTGGGAGGCCTGAGGACGTCATCTACAACAACAAAATTCCACACAGATTTACCCATCTATTACCCATAATTGTGTACAGTTACCTCATTACATATAGTCTATATACTGTATGAATATACCAAGATCATTAGGTCTTAATCAAGGTAAAGAAAAATAACAGCAAGATAGTGCCATCAAAGTACTATAATTAGATTTTTTGGGTTTTCAGGTTGCTAATAATTTTGCATGATGGTATATTATTTCAGAATAAAGTTACACAAGACAAAGTGACAATTAGCTATACTCATGTTTACATGGATTTTACTTTTCCCTCATTGACTGTTTTAATATATTATTATTTAAAGAATTCAAATACCCAATACATTCCTTTTGGGGGGGCATTTATAGGCCTTTATTTTCACAGGACAAATAAAGACATGAAAGGGGAGAGAGAGGGGGAAAGACATGCAGCAAAGATCTGCAGGTTGGAGTTGCACCCGGAACCACTGTGTCAAGCAGTGAACCTCTATATATGTGCGCCTGCTCTACCAACTGAGCTAACCTGGCCAAGACCCAGTTTGTTCCTTATTTTGGCTCTTGCAGGTGCAAAAGAAAAGGGTTCCACTTAACAATGAGAACACATCTTACAGCACGAATCAGCTGCAAGATGCAAAAATAAGAATCTTGAACTACATCAATCTATCAGTCAGTTGACGTAAAAATGTATCTGCAACTATTTTGTAAAGTGATTAATCTCATCATCCCTGGTTCCAGCTTCTGCAATATGAGGATTAGCAGCTTTTCTTTGTTTTATATTATTTTTGGGGGTTTGTGTGTGTTGTGTGTGTGTGTTCTGTCTCACCAGTGACAACAGGTTGAGGAAAAGCCCGGAGTGCTTGCGGATGAGGTTGTAGGACTGGCAACACAAGTCTACAAACAGCTGGAAGCGACTGGTGGGACGCTCACCTCCGTTGATGACGTACGCCATGTCAGAGGTCAGAACGAACGGAGCACGGTCCCTGGTGGGAAAGAAGGAGGGGCGGAGAGGAGTTTAAATTTGGCTTCTGAGGATGGTTAATCCAGAAGTTATAAAAACAAAAACTGTTCGTAAATAAAAGGTCTTTAGTGTAAATCTTTGGGAATATCTGGATCAAGAAAGTGAATGCACAGCACTAAAACTAAAACTAAAACTACCAAAGGGGCACCCTTAAGCAAATTAATACCTCAAAATATGTCAGTGGAAATGCTCAAAAGCTTAAAATAGAAGGTGGTGGTTGTAGGGCAGCCCACCAGCTGGAAATGAGTGCAGTGTGTGAGCTTTGAACAAGGTCATGCTTGAAAATATACATTTATCTTGCTGAGTAGAAATACAGTAAATCCTACACATGAAATTCAGTGACTCACAAAGGAATCGATCATTAAATATCTTAGAAACTTACTTAATGATGAGAACAATTGATACATGTGTTAAATAACTTTCATCTGGTGGTCTTTTGTAACACAATGCTTTAGTGTCTATGTTCTCATCACTGTAATGGATAATGTAACCAATAGACCAATGTTCCAATCAATTTAACGTATTCCTTTATGATTCGGTGTTTTCCCCACTGAAGTCAACTGGTATAGGATCTTTCACCTACTATGAGATAACTACCTGGTAATAAAAACAAACAGACACAAGTAAACATCCTGATACGCCTTTCTGGAAAGACCTTTAAACCCTGACAGCACACCAAAGCATGTTTTATCTGACAAGCATAGTTCATACACGCAAACACGCGATGAAGAGAATTATCTGAGTTTTACCTTTTGAAGCTGCCAAACATCTGGGCGTGACCCAGGAACTTGCCAAAGTCGATGTGGAACATGTGACCAGTGGAGCGCAGCATGATATTATCATTATGACGATCACAGATGCCCAGTACGTAGGTTGCCACACAGCATCCTGCACATGAGTAGATGAAGTTCTCTGATGCCTAAAAAAGGTGGCGTAGGAAAGGAGAGTTGCACAAAGAGAAGAAAAGAACAAATATGAATATTCAGTGTGAGGCACAGGCTTTAGGTATTGTTTGGCTGGCTACATAGCAAGTACTGCCATGATGTACTGCAATACGGATTTGGTTTGGGAGGGCAAAAACTTAACGCCTCACAAGGAAGTAAAGTTTCTGACCAAAGCGACTGAAGAAGCCTTCAGCTGATAAGAAAATTGCTCTTCTTCACCACGAGGTAGGGCGCAGAGCACAGTGCAGACACAGAGCGGAGGTATACAACACGTCATCATCGCCTCTGGCTACGTCACATAACAGCTGTTATCTCATTGGTTGCTCTTTAAAAAGGTTAGCAGCAACCAAGGTCAAAGCTAAAATAATTTAAACTTAAAGTTGAAATAATTTGAACCAAGGGTATCGCTTCCGCCACTGGCACGGCCAGCGCAGTGCAGTTTTGACGGCTGATTATGTGTGGGCGGCTTAAATGTATTCCCTACTTTTCCAGATGTTTCAAGCAAACCCAGAAATTATGAAATTCTTTTGCAGACTTCCCAGAGACTTCCCAGCCTCAAAAACATCAGAGCTCCATATAGCTCAAGTCTGCAAGTTCTGGTTTCTCCTTTATTAGTTATATGTAAGTTAACACAGAGTCAACGTTACAATGAAATGTATTTGACAAGAGAACAGGTCAGCTCAGTAATAATATAAGCATATATCTGATGTCCTGCTCACGGTCAGGTCACACTTTGTGCAGTAGATGTTTTGGGTCAGAGGTTGTGAATGTGGAGTGGTTTAAAATTTATAGGTGTCAAAGTTCTACAACTACTATAAACTTCAAGTGCAACGGTGTTTTAAAGTCCTACAGAGCCAACTCATTGTGTCAAAGGAAAATTATGGTTTTAACAAATATGTGAAATCAATACTTTGTGTCAGACAAAAAAATAAATGTCATAGGTAGTTCTGCAGTAAGTAGAATAATATGCAATAAATGGATTCAATAATACGTTTTTTTTTACTTTGGAGTGGTAGGTATATATCTGTTTGACTTTCAATGAGACTGTGCACACATGCTTTAAGTGTTTTACCTTCTCATACTCATCCTCAGCAGGGTTGTACTTGCGGAGCCACTCTGCCAGCGGTTTGTCCTTGAAGGAACCGGTGACGCCGTACTCCACCTGGATCTTTCTCAGGGTGTCGGAGGACGGCACCAGCTCCACCATGCCTAAACAACACATCACAACTTCTATTAACAAGATGCAAGCATACAACAGTCAGCTCTGTGTTAGTCCTATAATGGTTTTGTATTGCTGTAATGACGATACCATTGCACTGCATGTCTGTCATATTCGGCTGTTAGAAGTTTATTACAGGTTGATTACATGATAGGACTGTTTTCGTTATTTCTGCCAACTTACAGCAACTGCATACTTCCTATCTTCTTATAAAACACCTCAGTAAAGAGCTTATCTGTTCTTGCCATGGTGATTTTATTTCCAGAGAGAAAGGTCATATCTTTCTGAAGAAGTGCAGAAGTTATTCTTATTCTTGCATTTTTGGCAGGTGCATTTCCACCTCATTCTTGACTGGCTGATTTGTATGTAGCCCACAAAAACAAAAACCAATTGCAATGACATTTGTGATCTGGCCAACAGACATATGTCTATATTTGGCATGTCAATCAAAGTGTCTTAAATTTGACTTGAAACTCTTGAAATAACAAGTGTAAATGTGGCTTCTGTGTGTGTTTGACTGTTACCTTTGTCCTTGCCAGTGGAGATGCATTTGAAGTTGACAATGCGCAGGTCCAGCCCCTCCTGCAGCCAGATGCGATCCATAATGCGGATCATCTGAAGAGCCAACATGTCCTGCCTCAGGTCCTCTCCAACCTGACACACAAACAGACAAACAGAGAGACAAATGTCATCAAAACACTGCACTTTTATTGTTATTGGTTGGATTTCACTTCAGCCACCAGGGGGCGCAGTGTTCAGATAAGAGACAAGACAACTTTATTTATATAGCACATTTCAGTAACAGGTCAATTCAAAGAGCTAAGGATCAAACATCATTTTAGATGTACCTGGTGATAACTCCAAACTTTAAACTAGTGGAACGTGTGGAACCAGTTCTCACGTATATATACCCTATAATGATGACTGCTCATTTAGAGCGTTTTCTACACAATTCAAAATACTGTATGTGGGTACCGTACCTTGAACATAACATTGATCTCTTGTCCCAGTGGGTCGGCGTTGACCAGAGCCAGCTTTAGGGGAACTGCGTTGGAGTTGAAGAAGGAGCAGGCCTACACACAGACACATACAGACACACACAAACACTTTAAAGCCACTTTTGTTTTACTTACCCAGAGGTCACATAATGTATCTCATCATTATGCTTCTCCAAAAAGGTCACCATCCAATGACTACTACTACTATGTCTGGATCATATCCTTAAAGTCATGTCTAACTATGGAGGTATGCCAGAAGCCTGGGCTATACAAACTTATACCCAGATAGATTCAGCAGAGTACAGTCTGATTAGAAGCTACTTTATCTCCAACAATTAATTTTGTGGCAAGTAGTGATCCTCTTCTTACTTAGGAGGGTACATGCAGCTATTAAGACAAGTGACATCAAAAGTATCTCATTATCTGTATGAGATATTTAAAAATATATGCATGCCTGTGTTTTTTGTCTGCGTATTGAACCACAGAGGTTCTACAAAAAAGTTATGTGGCTGTTTTGTGTTTCCCGACCAACTGTTCCATTGAGGTTTTCTTATTTTCCTGCTTTGTGTATTTCTATTCACTGTAACAGGTAGGAATTCACTACTGTTTATTCTTTGTGGATCGGGTACATCCAGTGTGGTGAGAAAGGTTTATTGCATTAAATCCAATTATAAAGAATAACTGAATAGTGCACAGTTTTTTTATGCAAACTTGACACCCTCTCATTATATATCACCTTTATGTGTGTGTTACCTTGATGTTCAGCTCCTTGGCCACCAGGCTGGGGCTGAGGGGCATCCGGCAGCTGTTCCTCTGAAAAAAGTTCTGAACATTTTCAAGACCCTCCTGCAGCGCCACCTGAACACACAAAAACACACAAAGAAATGCTATAACAAATGCACATACACAATACAGTAACTATTACAGATCACACACTCAATCACACACACCTGTCGTGTAGACCCCCCAGCCTGCCTGACTCTCTCGGCCACGGCTCCTAGCAGGGTGACCAGGTGAGTCTGCTTCTCCAGCTCCGCCCTCAGCTTGACTCCACACAGACACAGCAGGGCACCCAGCACCCGCTCATAGCGTTGTCCAAAGGCAGGATCCTGCACCGCGTCCTTCAGCAGCCTGCAGCCATTACACACATCACAACAGCCAAACTTTATTGGACACTATCTCTCACAAATGGTCACTCTCCTTCAGCCTGTTTTTTTTGTGATAAGCCTCAAACTGCTTAAATCATTAATACAGTAAAATTCTTCTTCTTCCTGAATAACAAGAAATTAGGCAACCTTTTGGTAAGATACTGTAGGTTTGATAAATAGTGATATAAACAGCAATATGCTCACCGCATCTTGAAATACCACTTTTTCTGATGGATGTTTTTTTCAGATGTTCGGAAAGACGCTTTATTCACTTCAGCACCTATCAGACTATTTTTTGCAACCTTTCCTGGTGGTTAGGAATCAGCTCAGACAGCTGGTTGCCGGTTTTTGCGTTAATTTAAACTCACCAGTAGAGGTAGTGGGCAATGTTGATGTTGCCTTGTGCTCTGGACAGCAGGAACATGACGAGGGCATTCTTTAGATGACACTCAAACTTTAATGCCTGTTAAGAGAAAAAAAAAGGAAAGATGACTCATCATTATAGATGGAAGAATTGAGAGTAAAGGACGGTGAATACACGAGAGTGAATGAATGGGAGAATGAACATGTGAGAGTGAGTATTCTAAAATAGCATGTGGAGTACGTCTTTTTAGCAGAGTTTTACCTGTACTAGCTGTGGCAGGTAGTCAGCCAGCTCATCATCACTGCTCTTCTCAATCCAACTAACAGCCACATTTCTCACTTCTGTATCTGCAAACACACACACACACACACACACACACACACACACACACACACACACACACACACACACACACACACACACACACACACACACACACACACACACACACACACACACACACACACACACACACACACACACACACACACACACACACACACACACACACACACACACACACACACACACACACACACACACACACACACACACACACACACACACACACACACACACACACACACACACACACACACACACACACACACACACACACACACACACACACACACACACACACTTTAAACTTGATTTTGGCCTCACCAATTTTTATTTTGACCAAAAATGAACAAAAAAAAACAACCCTGTACTAACCCTACACTGTATTTTATACTGTAATGGAAGATTATTAAAATGTTTTACCTGGTAGAATGTATACTTTGAATAAACATTTTGAAATATTCATATCATTTAAAATTTCTTAAGGACTTGCAGTGCCATAGACCAAATGTGTGTTTGAGTGTTGAAAACAGAACATACTTTGAGTCGAGTAGCTCTAGCGCAGTGACGGGGGGCAGAGGGGGCCAGTGATGCAGAAGGGAGTGGATGTGAGCCATGCTGGCCCAGTCCCAGCTGGGCACACTGGCCAGCACCTTGGGGAGGCTGCTGGGGTGGTCCTTCCGACAGTGGAGCCGATGGTCCCATAGGATCTGGTGATCTGCCCGCTTCAGTCTGGGGACGGAGCGAAAACAGATGGAGAAGGAAGATGGATGGGATGGTATAAAGAAAGAAAAAAGTAAAAAAAAAAAGTAAAAAATGAAATTGCACCCACAAATGCTATAGTTATATATAGCTATAGTATAGTTATGTATCATTTTTGAGATTTATCTAAATTGGATTTGTCATGTTGTCTTTCAGTGTTTAAAAACTACCTCTAGGTTTCAACACTGTGTGAACAAAATTATTAAACAACTTCAAATGACCAGTTTACTTGGCAGGATCAACAATAATGTTCAAAACAGATAACCGAGAAATAAAACTTAGAATCACACGAAGGGTAAGTGAGCAATATATTCTGTACACTTGTTTATGAGCTGCAACTCAATGTATATTTAGGCAAGAAATATAAACACCATAGGAAGAAGTTCCACAATCTTCAGAGGAAATTCTCAATGGTCACAAGTGTTATTCTCAATGACTTGAGTGTTTGGAAATGTGAAACTCATTGAAAAAATAAAAGTGCTGACATGTTTACTGTTCAGATAACCGTTCCTGGGCATATAAAGGTGAGAGAATACAATCATATCTTGAGACTTAACAAACCTCACAAGGGAACATTTCTTTAACGCCACTGAACAAGTGTGAAATTCCTTGGCTAGTGTCCTGCTAGTGCTGTGAGAGTGTGCACTGTCAAACCCAAAGTATATGTGTGGCACCACTATGTCACTTTTTAAAGATTGTGCTTTAAGCAAAAGAATTGAGGTTAAAAATGTTAGCTAGCATTTGCCGCTCTGAAGTCACCAGAGTTATTTGCTGATCTCACTGTAGAAATAAAAACGTGCATTTCTTCTTCAGCGATTGATGGAATATCACACACATGACCAATCAGTGAAACTGCAGTTCCACAAGTCTTGTGCCCACAGAGGCTAGAGAAATGAATGGGCAGTACAGAAAGCAGGCGGTGAGAGCCCAGTGAGAGAGCGCTCTGTGCCGGTTGAGTCTTACGGGTGTTGGCAGAGTGGAAGAGATTTGGCTGGCAGCAGGCATAAGAGAGCATTTAGCTGAGCCTGGAGCAGCTGGAATAGAACAGACACAATGGAGCAGACAACATACAGGCGTTTATGGGGAGCTGTGGCTGGCAAGTCAGTGGCATCTTTTAAAATCTCTTCTCAAATCTAGTAAGTCCAACGGATTTTGGGCGGGCTGAGAGACGGACAAAAAGCTGTCTGCTGAAGGGGATAAATAAATCTAACCAGAAATACTGTTTCTGTGGATGATTATTAAAACTCATAACACTGAGTACTTTAAGTCTACAAAATGCCCAAACAGCAGTCAATTGACTACAATTATAATTTGGAAGCACATACAGTATACTTAACATTAAAAGTGTTCAAAATTGTAGTTTTGATTCAGTGACAAACAGTCAAAACGTAGTGATGTTGTCTTGCACACGGCCTTAGACTCAGTTATCCACATGGTGGCAATATGCAAAAATCTAATATCATTTTTTGGGACTCATGCTCATTTTAATCAAAACTTGAGAAGTTATTACACTATTCAGCAGTTGCTTCGGCTTATTCGTGTTTGTACAAGAAGCAGGTCTGTTTTGCACATCAAGCTGAGCAACATTAAGACCACCTCTCTAGTGGCATTAAAGCTACGGAGGAAGAATTTAAAGAAACATCAGAGAGTAGAGTGAGACCTCCTCCTGCAGCTCTCTCACAGTCACTTCTCTGTCCAGCCCCTCCCACGATGCAAGCACATGCATACAGCAGCTTCATACAGTAACATTTATAAGTACTAATCATTAATGTCATCCTGATGACATTCTGTTATATAGCTGCAATGCTATGACAACAACGTCCCACTTTCTTTGTAAAGCCCTTTGAGATCATGCTGTGATTTAAGGCTCTAGCTAGCTACTTTTTCTTTAAAACTTTAATAATCCTGCAAGGGAAACTGCAATTTTCTATTTTCACTCTGTTAGTAACACACAGTACAGTCAGTCAGTCCTGTAAACCAATTGAAGTAAAGGGAAAAAGCAGAAAAGGCTGACACATTTATTGTTAAAAATGTTTATATCTACTATCAGAATGTAATTTCCCGTTATAGTTCTGAAAACATGAGGCAGATTCTCTTACCCAAAATTAGAAGCTCTGCTGCAGATTTTCTCCAGTTTGCGTCGCAGATCAGGATCCAGCTCCTCCAGTGTATGCTCCGGTCTGGGCTCTTCCTTGGGTCCCACGTACAAAACATCCAACGCTGAGTTGGGAAAGTCCACCTGATGGCAACACAAATTTGGAATTAACCCAGATTAAATTTAACCTAGATTTGGGATCAGTTTATACCTTTATAGTAACTGTTAAGAATACCCATTTTACAAATGCCCTATGTTTTGTTTTTGTAAGAAATTAACTGGGGGACAACATTTTTTGATAGAAATAAAGGCCAAATGGCCATGTCTGTAAAATGATAAAATTCCAGGCTTGCTCCTTGCAACTAACTACTCATGCTCCCACAACAGATACTACTAGCACCACCACCAACCTGTAGTACTATTCTCTCTGCAGACACCCTTTTGCGGTTGCCTGTAGAGCCGCCAGCAGCAGCAGCAGCTCCCTGGGCAGAAGTCCACAGACACAACAACCTGCTGCCTTTGGCAAGCACCCTGCAAAACACAGTCACATACACACAATAAACTACTACAACAACAACGACAAAACAATCAGGGTTAAACAATCTAATAAACCGCTAATAAAACAAGTACTTAATTCCTACTGACTGACCAATGTGCACAGGCACTGCCTTTTATCAATACATCTTTCATAAATGAGTGAGTTCATATTGTATAAAATATGGGGCATCTACTCAAATAACATGCAAAAACATGACCTGGGTGTACTGGGCCTCTCTCCTCACCGTCTAAAGTCAAAGAGTGGCATAGAGACTTTGCCTAGCAGCTCTGGAGCTTTTCTCTGTTTGTTGGAGTCTGGGGAGCCGCTGGCATTCTCATTCAGCACCCCGAACAGAGTCAGGCTCAGTATGGACTCCAATGGGAGAACAGCTACAGCTATGGGGAAGTTGATCCTTGGAGAGACAAGGACAGTGTCAGCAGCATGAAAATACAGTGCAAACAGCATGTTGTTGTTGTTGTTGTTGTTGTTGTTGTTGTTGTTGTTGTTAGGGAAAAGTCATACAGGAGAGGCGAGAGGCCAAGGCAACTCACAGTTCGTCCCATTTGATGTGGTAGAAGAAGCTTTTGTATGTGCCCACTCTCTTGGACTGGACCGGTTTAAACAGGTTCTTGCCATTGTGGGTGAGGGAACACATCAGGAAGTACTTCTCATAACTGCAACAAAACAACACAATAAAGTATGGCTACTGTGCCCACAGGTCTTAAGGTACATATACCGTATGTGGCTGTGACTGATCAGGGGCTCTGTCAGATATTTATACAGCCAGTAGATTTGACAAACACCCTTACAGCCAATTTTTGAAGAGTAAAATTTGATCTATGCTTGTTACGTGAATGCTAGGATAAGGGCATTAAAAGCTACTGTACAAGACAGTGACACTTTTTGCAGGAGTGCC
Organism: Etheostoma perlongum; assembly: GCA_026937815.1. Classification (NCBI taxonomy): domain Eukaryota; kingdom Metazoa; phylum Chordata; class Actinopteri; order Perciformes; family Percidae; genus Etheostoma; species Etheostoma perlongum. Next base: position 27,503,992 of record CM049378.1, on the reverse strand, counting down.
ATATTGGTGCATGTGTGTATGTAGGTTTGTAAAATGTTTGTTTAGTTTGGTCTTAATCCAAAACACTATGAGCATGCTTGCCGGTTTTCAGCAGTGTCACAGCAGATTTACAGTAAATGCTTTCACTTGGCAGCAAGTTTGGGGGGAGTGGGAGTGCCTTGCTCAAGAGCAGCTCAGGTAAGTAATGTAAATGTAAATGTAAATGTGCTGTATTTATATAGCGCTTTTCTAGTCTGAACGACTACTCAAAGCGCTTTTACATAGTACAGGAACCATTCACCATTCACACACAGGGGATTGAACCACCAACCTTCCAATTGGCAGGCAACCGCTCTACCACGGAGCCACAGCCGCCCCCATGACGGGGCATCATCTTGTTCATGTACCCCAACCAGACTTTCTATCAGTTTAGGACTTGAACCTATTGGTCTAAATCAGACCACTTATAACACTGACTGGCTATGTAGTCCTAGTATTATTAGGTCCTGAACATCCACACACATGCTTTCAGTAATTCTTATTCTTATTATCAGGTTGATTTTTCTAAAACCTCCTTCCTCATCCAGGGAAGCTCCTGCCCACACAGACCTGATAAAAGGGTTAATCAGGCAACATTAGTGAAAGCACTTGTGTGGGTGGAACATGGCTGTGTAACGGCTTTAAGACTATATACAACTCTCCTTTAAAGTCACACAGTTGCACATATTTACACCTGAAGCTGCCCAGTAGCACTGTAGTCTGACTCAAGGGCACCTCAGTATTGATACTGAGGGGCAAGGGTAAGGACTATTTAGTCAATTTCTGTACCTACATTTATCCTGCTAGTCCAGGTGTTGAACCAGATGAGAAGAGGTCTAATCAGGTATGTGAAAACACTGTGTGTAGAGGTTTAAAACTATGCCGTGAAACAGCTATTTATTTACTTACCTCTATACTATTGCATTTAATGAAAAAAACCTCCTTACATTACAATTAAAGAGAAAGTTGTATGCACATTTTGCTGTAAAGACAAGAGGGTGTTATATTTCCAGAAGTGATGTAGTAAAAATCTGAGTTTAATTTAGTTGCACAACTCAACCACACATCCAAAAATAACCTCTGTTTCAAATAAAGATACATAGGCAAGTGGAGAGTAAAAATACAAATTACATAATTTCACTACTACAAGCTTGATCCACTGCTCAGTGCCATCTGTGTTGGCAGCCCCACAACATGTCACGGTGTCTCAATGCTGGCAATGCCGTGGCATCTACTGAGTCTCCAGATGGATAACACACCAGCCACAACAACGGCAAACATTCAGATCTCAATAAGACAGCATTAAAGTATCACCGCAACTAAATACTGGCTGGAGAATACTGTGCTCGCTGGGTCCCTCTGGCCTTGGGTTGTGAGGAGCTAAATATTTTTGGAAAATATCTTTGGAATGACTGTAGCAATATTTGTTGCTGTCTCAAAATAGCTACAGGAAGAGGCTGTGTTGGAGTAAATGTGTTATTAAGCAGGTCCTCTCTTTATGAAGCCCTCTCTGGTTGACTAGAAAATGACCATGGAAGGAAGGGACTGCAGCAATTCTTCAGACAACTAAACCTGCTTCCATCTTATAGTCAGGGTTATGGTTCCTTTTCATTTTTAACTGCTTCACTTTTAATCCGAGCTTAACCTCTTGACCAGACTTGGTTTCGGTTGGCGTTTATCACGATGTATAAAATGGTTTTGGCAATAAAACAACGTCTTTTTCTAGCTGATGACTATTCTTCATGATGACAATAAGTGAAATGGAAGTGGCACTGAATCGATTTGGTTACATTATCTTCACATATCTCACATTTCTGTGCAATTTTATTCCTTTGTTTCTAGACTTTCAGAATCTATGCAACTCTGGAACAGCTCGTCAGAAATGTACTGCTCCAGGTCACTGATGAGCTTGGAATGGAAAATGTGTATCAGCTTTGTGGCCCAGACACAGGAGATAAAGTCAGGGTGAAACTGGACACTGGCATGGAAAATAAGACGTGGGGAGCAACACCATAGCCATTTTGTGTAGTTTGTGACAGCACAACCCGCAAGATTGTGCTGTAATGTTACAAAAATACTCTCCTTGGTCCTAGCTGCTTAAAAATACATCATAAAACCTTAAGAGAGAGAGGTTGCTTGTAAATTTAAGCTGCTTCTGTTACACTAATTGTAAGTACTTGGAAAACAAGGTAATTATAATTCTGTACCGCCTTCTGTTTTTATCTTTGATCTTGCAAAAGTGTAACTGAGTGAAACGTGGGTGGCACTAATAATACTGAACAAGTGGGTGATCACGCAAGAACAAACGCATGAATAAAGGATTTGATTATCTTATGGCAAAGGATAGAGTACTTCAACTATTAACAGTTTTCATTTCACAAAAGACTGCAAAATAAATCTAACTACATGCTCGTGTGGCTGCACACCCTGAGGGGAAGTATAGAAACCACAGTATTTTCATCGCCTGAAAGTTTACCTGCTGACCCAGTTGGCCGGGATGCCGTGCAAGGCGAACAGAGTGAACTGAAGGTGGTCTGTGGTACCAGAAGCCTCTTTGCTGCTCTTCCCTTCTACGCCTTCCCCGTCTGCAGCTTGGGGCAGTGAAGGTGAACTGAAGGAGGGGGATGGGGGGCAGAACGAGCGCAAGTAGAGCTTGGCTAGGTCATAGACAGCCTGTGTCAGTAAGGCCAGGCCCTCCTCCACTGGACTGGTGTGACCTGTCAGAGTCAGGTAGGGATCGTGTGAGGTCATAGCGATATCATGGTTATTGTCGGGACTGCAAACACAGTTATTGGAAGATGCTAGCAGCGGAATAAACCACATAGGTTTTACTAAGCTTTTTATCACTAAAATAAAGCAACTTCAGACACTGACTTTGATGTGTCTGATATATTACAGATAAGTATTTTGTCTGCAATATATATCTTTACACCACAGTGACATACATAATTGTCTGCTGCCACCCCCAGGTACTTAATAAGCTGACCATGATGGGCAAACAAAAGTGTAACTGTGCGTGTGTGGGTATGTGTGTGCGTGTAGAACTTACCATTTGATGATTGACCAGACGATGTGGACCCCATCTAAAAACCAAAACATGTTGGTCTTAGAAAGACATCCATACATCTAAACAATGCTATGTATGAATGTGTGAAGCATACAGTACGTGTCAAGAGCCCACCTTGGGTGAGCGTGTCCTCGGTAAATTGACGGAGTGTCGCAGCCTTTTGATGGCCTCTGTAATGGCCTGTGTCTCCACCTCATCCAGAGCACAGCATAGGTTCTTCAAAGTCTGCACCACACGGTCCACAGTCTTATACTGGGTACTCTGAAAACAGAGATACAGTGCAAGTTGTGTGTTATGCTCATACTAACCTGTTGCAAAAGGGATATCCCCCTGAGGTGTACTTTTGTTTTAATCTTGTCTTTAAACAGTGAAACTCATTGTTTACCACAAGACCAACACTTTAGGAGGTCTCTGTGAAAGGACAACCACCGACAATTCATCAAACAGACTTATCTAAACAGTATTTCAAACTCCAAATCAGCCTACTGTGTGTACAAGGCTCAAAACAAATAAATGTTGATGCCATTATCAGGATTATGTTGGGCTGAGGGCGGAGCGTAGTTTAGCTACGGTTCAGTCTGCATTCAATTACTCCACAATAACTTACACTGGCTGAAAACCAGATGTGCTATTTCTCGAAAGCCTGCCTTCCAGGAATGTCCTCACATTCTAGCATTTATGTTATGTGAAGTATTTGAATCAACACTAAAACCATCAGGAGATGTGAAAACACTGTTTGGTAACCTTGATTAATATTATTCAGTGAAAGTGTTGTATTTAGGTGTAGCATCTATGTAGCGTCTCAATATTCACCGCAGCTACAACAATTAATACTTTCTACACATTTCAGTAAGGTACATATACTGAGGATACATAACTAGATGGACACATATCAGTTAATGTTGTCATTATCTTAACAGCACACAAACACTCACTGAGGGACGGACAAAGAGTTTACTGCACAATACCAGGTAATTCAATAGACTGTCTGAAAATCATCAAAATAATTTTCTTCTTCTTTGAAGGCCTGAACAGAGGCGACATATACCTCATTTTGTTGGCAGATGTCGACTTGATTATGATAGCCTTCTAAATAATCAGCCAGGCCTTGTCTGCAAAAAGACAAACAAAGAGAGATAAGTATGGAATGAGAAATGACAAGAGAACTTCGACTGTGGTTCACTTACTGTCAGCGCTAAATCGCATCAGGACAGAATGTAGAAATTTTATTTTAGCTAACTGAACATAACTTAAGACCGCCATTAGGCAAGTAAACTGTGTGTATAATTTAGAGGCAGCACAGATAGAGTACAAGACAGATTATACTATAACTAAGACAGAAGCCTACTTCTAATCAATTAATTCTGCATTAATCAAAAACTAAAACCGCACATTTAACTTAACCTAGGTCACCATTTTACAGACCAGACTAGAGATGAAACTACAAGTAAACTAAGTCCATCATGTTTCTTCATAACATTTCTTACATAGAAAACAAAATCCATAACTACATGTTTTTTCTGAAATTTCCCCAAACCAGTGTAGGACTCTCATACCTGGTAACATTCTCCTTGAATGGCCTCTCCACGTGGCTCAGGGGCTTCTCTAAATCTACCACAGAGTTGTCATCTTCCGCCTAAAGCAGAAGCAAAAGCAGTCAAGATTTACCAACCAAGCAGATAAGATGACAGCTACGTAAGTCTCAGTGATACATTATTGTTATAAACCACTAAGATCATCATTTCACCAAATGAGGATAACGTGTTGTAGGTCTCCAGCAATGGGACAAAAGTTAAAAATTAATCTTAGTGGCACAATGAGAAGCGTATTATGTCACAGTTCAGAAATATTCTACTATAATGTTTATAAGAGCTCATATGTTATCTTTATAGAGTGACTTACACTGCGTGCCAAGTCTCTTCTCATGGTGGAGTGAGAGAGTAGTTGTAACGTGATCTCATTCTCCCACTTCCTGCAGTTCTGGACGTACTCATGGCTGCCTAGGCTGTGTTTACTGTGGCACAGGGCAAAAGAGAGGTAAAGTTAAGAAAAACCATAATATACGTTAACAATAATAATAAGCAGTTATTGGGGGGAAAAATGGAAACACACAGAGACTAATAATTCCTTTAGGGGAGTGGGTTGTTATACTATCCCTAACAGAAGTCAGAGTGGATGAATGTAAAATAATATTTGTTTAGTCTATAATAATAATTATAACATGAGGGAACAAACCATCTACATTGTGTTAGTATTATTTGTTTTGTTATTTTTGTCACTGACTAAGGTGTTGCAGTCACTTTTTAGAGCTGCGTGGTTATTTGAAAAATAATGCACACCCATCATCCAATCAGATTCAACCACAGTGGAGATTGTCTGTCCTCAATTACTCAAGTTTGTTTTGCGTGGAGTCAATCCTGTTCAAAGTTGGCTTTAAACGCAGCCAATGAGGAGCCTATTATCCTAGCAGACAAAACCTGTGTACAAGCCATTCAGTTGCTATGGCTTTTACAAGTTAGCACTTGTGTGGCTGGGGACTTTCACTAAATGAACTATGGTACATTTGGGATTTGGCAAATGATACATAGCTTTAGACCCCATACTAAGAGGGCTGTCTTTGCTATGATTGAAGATGAAGCAATGATGTAACTTCTTGCCGAACAACATTCATCTGATCAGCAGTTATAGTCAAAGTAGGCTAATTATGAAACTTTGAACATTTGGGTGTACTGGGCCTTTAAATCTTGGTATGGGAGTAACCATTCCCATGTATCTTAGATCAGAGGGAGAAGAGAATTTCCATGTAGGAGGAGGGCGCGGGGCAAGATATAGAAACATCCGCCAGTCTCCTTGGTACATAATTTTGAGAGAATGCCAAGATAAGAGCGACAGAGAAAAAAGCTGGAGAGAGGGAAGAGGCCGCCAGGGACAATTTGTTTCTCCCAATTTCTAAAATGTTACCCTTTTGGAGATGCATGATTTCTTTTCCAACAGCAGCAACATAACCTGTCCATTTGTGTGCACTCACTTCTGCAGGACCTCCTCCTGACCACAGACTTTGAGCAGGTAGCTGGAGAAGTCGACCTGGTTCAAGTCATCGTGGACCCAGCAGAGGGTCTGACTGATCAGCAACTCCACTGGAGAACTCACTGAGGACGGCGGAGAGGATGGAGAGATGGATGATGAAAAAGACAGTGATGGAGGCAGAGAGGGAGGGACGGAGGGTTTTTGATGGAGAAAAGGGGAACCACATGAGACCGATGTGAGGGAGGGAGGTCAATGTGAGGGAGGGAGGCCAAAAGGGAAAAGCCAGAGAGAAAGTGAGGGATCAGTGGTTGGTGAAAAGAGAGAATGAAGAGACAGAGGGAAAGGAAAGGATGGAAGAGGGCAAAAAAAGAGAAGGCATTTAATCAAGTTAAAATGCTTAAAACAACAAGATTATACATCAATACACACATTTTATTAGAGGGATCAATGGTCAAGTGTCCATCATGTCATGTTACAATATCATACAATTTACTGTAGAAAAGACATCCATTTGCTGCTGTGGGAACTGAACTCTGTACCTTATATTTAATCGGAATTTCTCTCAAACAGCAAACCATCCTGCCATGTTTTGAACGGCCCATGTGTCAAACCTGTTCTCAAATTTAACAAATCAGAGCGGTGTAGGGTGGAACATGGGGGGGATTTAGAGTCAGCTCTAGTTGTTTGTGTATACTGCGATATCTGATGCGTCTGGGCAAGGGAAGACTGGGTCACCTGATACACGGCAGATTATTCTGTTTAGGTACTTCTAGAGAGGTTTTAGCACACACTTAACGTTGCCAATACACAAACACACGGGCAGACAGATACAAAGACAGATAGACACTTCGTACCCAGAAACATCTCAGCTTTGACCTATCAATCAGGTTACTTAACAGATGCTCACATAGACACACAGGTAGAGAGACCACCCTGGCTACAACAATAACAGATCTGCACCCTTCAGAGGAACGGTTAGACCAGTAGCTTAAGCTTTATGGCCCTGCATGCCTGTGTGGCAGGTGGTGGTCGCTATATATATATATATATATATATATATGTGTGTGTTGTAGTATTTTGTAACAAAGCAACTGGACAGGCTACGCCCTCATTTTGTTAGCGCTCTCAGGTGGTATGGGAATTCCCAGTAAGGCAATTTTGAAGGCACCACAAAAGAGGAGAGAATTCCTCCATCGCATGCTGTTACCAATTTCACACATGGTTGGGAAATGGTGTTGGCTGAAACACATATAGACACTCGCAAAAATATTGACGTCAACACACACACACACACACACACACACACACACACGTCTAAGGACTAGGGAGTAAAGTGGGAAATTCCATTACTAGCCACATCAGTGTTGTGTAGGATCCACAATGGGAGGGTTGGCGAGATGGCAGAATAAAGCCAAAAGTCAATCAGCACTTGTTAAATCCACTGGACCAACATATTTCTGATGTAAAACAGGAATGATCTGATTCCTACATGACTCAGAGCAAACACAGATTTCGACTTCTGTAACTAGTCCAAGTGTTCAGAGACAAAAGACGACACAAATGGAAAACAATAATTAAAAGCAAAAGTACAATCTTACAGTAAATGTTAGTGTTTAAGGCTGACATGCAGGCAAATGCATGATGAGCACATACTTACATTACATTACATGTCATTTAGCTGACGCTTTTATCTAAAGCAACTTACAATTGCTATATTTGTCAGAGGTTGCACGCCTCTGGAGCAACTATGGGTTATTTGCCTTGCTCAAGGACACATTGGTTGATAAAATGCAGTGGGATTCGAACCCACATCTCCCACACCAAAGGCATGGTGTAACGGCTTTAGTGACTCCATCATGCTAAGAACTTATCTCATGTGTTGCTTATCTTTTAACTGCTGAACTCGCCCCTGCAGCTGAAATGTCCTGCATGTCACGCTACACAAACTACACAAACAAATCGGTATGTTGTCCTTGACTTAAGAACATCTTGGTGGATTGCCAGTTGTAGCTTGTAAATCTTAAAACTCTTACATTAATTTACACTCATTTGCAATCAGGGAAGTGCTCGTCCTCACGTCTGAAACAAGTAAAATGATGGCGTGTCCTCCTCACCTACAGCCTCAGACATTAACCTGAGCTAACTCCCAGCATTTCTTCCCTCTGTCATAAATTCTACAATACATCCCGTTTTCTTAATCTGTCTCAGTTTCATTTTAATCACCTTTACAACTTCTTTCTTCATAAACCTCATCCTTTAATGTTTCTGCTTGTCTTCAAAGCCCGGTCTTTCCCCTTTCCTCTGATCTCATTTCGTCCCCGACTCCCTCCTTCTGTATTTCTCTCTCTCCCTTCCTCCTCTCTCTTTTCTTTTCTCTTTTTGTGCAATTCTATCTTTTTCCCCTCTCTCATTTCTTCCATCTCCCCTCCTCAGCCACAGTATGTTAGGAATCCCCAGAATCCAAGTAGTTCTCAGCCAAGCCCTGGTAGAATTGATTGTCTTTCTTTCTGCCTGCTCTCTAGAAATCGACTAAAAGCAAGGATTCAACGATAGAATGACACGAGCAGTAACAACATATGTTTCATCCTGATCTACTTTTTGGACTGTTGGGCAATACACTTCAACTATTTATTAGGCCAATCTTGTAAAGCTACATAATTATTTACCTTAGATGTGTTTGTTATTTACTTTTCACATAATTACAGGTACACAAGACAATAAGCCACAAGTAATTATATTATCTTTTTGCAATATTGAGTAAAAGTTACACTATTTAGCCATTTACACAGCAGATAAAAGTCTGAAAGAAATTAATGAAGAAAGATGGTGAGTTTCACAGAAGAAAATAAATGAAGATAGATGGAAAATAGAAAGTGTGCGGGAGAAAAGGAAAAAAAGAAAAGACAGATGATGACAACTGAGGGAGGCAAGAGCGAAAAACTGACAAGAACCAAGAGGAGAATGTGAATGTCCTATGTCTTGTTTTGTATATTCTCTGAATTGATGACAGGATCAAGAGACTGAGGACAACAGAGCAAGACGGAAAGGAAGAGAAGAGAAAGAGCGATGAAGAGATGCTGCAAGGAAATAAGGATGGTGGAAAATGTAATGCAAAAGAAGGGAGGGAAGACAAATCGAGAAAAAAAGAGGAAGAGCGAGACAGTAAAAGTCAAATGGAAAGATGCAACAGAAGAGGGCAAGACAACGAGAGCGGAAAGAAATGAGACAGAAAGCAATGAAGAAAGTACCCTTCCTGTCACCTATCTCTCTTTCTATCCATTTATCCAAGATTTGAGTAGAACTGAGGCCTTTTGTTCCAGAGAGCAGATTCCAGCAATGACCACCCAAAGAAAACCAAACACCAACAATGTGGGCCAACACGCTGGTGACAACATAGGAAGTCAGACCAGTAAGACAACGTAAGAGACATCATTCTAGATAAGATAGAATCACAGCTAGGAAGTGACCCCGGGCAGTGGGATTACAGGAGGTGAATTCAGCAGAAGCAGGAAGACAAGGTAAACCAGGAGTCAACGAAGGAAGCCATGAAAGTACAATTACGATGAGGAAAGTAGTAAATATACTTCCTAAAGGTTGTTGCTGATGAACTTGGCTATAAAGAGCAGTGTCTGGGTCAGTGCAACAGTCTGTTACATACACACGCACACACAGAGTGTTAAGGGCTAGCCTACGTGTAAATATATGAGTTGGCTGTCGTACATCAACACACAAACAAACACACTGTCCAGTTAGTGACCTAATGCTGAACTTCAGGAGCCCACATAGGCAGTGGTGAACTTGGTCACACTGTTGGAATAATATGCCTAACAAAAATGCCCCACTGGACTGGCATACAGCCTCCAGGGCGCTTGGCTTCAGATCCCAAAAGACATGTCAATCAACGTGGTTGTAGTTTAGTGGGAGTATAACGAGGGGTTAGCCAATAACAGCTCCCAGAACAGAGGAAAGGAAACCAAAGTTCTTAGTGGAACCTTGAAGAAGAAAAAAAGTCTCCACTCTCTTTTGCCCAACATGGCTACTCCATTGTGAGGGGACAAACATTTATTTGTGCGGAAAAGGAACGTAATGTACTTCCCACGACAGAAAAAATGAAAAGAAAAGAAAAATTAGGTGGGGAGGGGGTAAAGAGTTTGGCAGCTGTGAATGTAGTTTCCTCCTTCAGAGCTCTCATATTTGCAATCTGAGCTGCTCCCTCTTAAAAGGCAACGTTGGGGTAAAACGTTCTTTTTTGGCTGACTTCAATGCGATCATGTACCATCTGTTAGAGGATTTTCTACATTTCTTAACACTGGGGCTATTCTTGACCATTAAAACAGTTGTTATTTATATCTCTAAAATACAAAAAGGATAAGGGCTGCTAAAATGGCTTCATTTTAAATGTACAGATTTCAGCAAAGACCAACCAGAGAAAACCAAACATCAACAGTTGGAAGCACTAGGTGTAAAATCTGTCATATGCTTGTATTTTTAATTTTTTTAATCCTGTTAAGAACTGGTTCCAAGTTGGTACATATAATTGTCATTTTTGTCACTGGATGCTTACCGTCACAGGTGAAAGTTACAGGCTGCTGAGATTCTGAGAATTCAATGGAAACCTTGACAGAGCAGCTATTGTCACCTCCGCTGTCTCTCTGGGTAATGACAGGGCTCAGGACGTAGCCAGGGTTGGTGGACACGTCGGTATGAGGGAATTTGGAGCGCAGACTGGCAGAAAAAAAAACAATCACAACAGACAAGAGTCAACACTTTTTTTCAGTATTTTGGCCCATTAAGCCAGTGAAAACATCAGGGGCAGCCAGAGCCAGCCCGACATACAGATCAGGGTGTTGACTCCGTTATTGAAATGGAAGTGGATTCCCTGAGCGCAGCTTCATCATCACTCCACCCAAACTAACTACAGGAGTAAGAAATTCTGTACAGGCTCAGGAAACAAACGGAGTAGCAAAACATGCAATTATGTGTATATGCAGGAAAATATCTAAGTTTGCATTACACTCACATACAAACAAGAAAAACAAAATGCTATCCTTATCCATGCTAGCGTCATGGCTCTAGGGATGTCAATGTTGGTCTCAGTCTACTAGTTTGGTTCCGACTGAAATATCTCAACAACTAGGAGATGGGTTGCCATGACATCTTTTACAAGCATTCATGGTCCCCAGGTGGGGAATCCTAAAATGACTTTGGTGACTTTTCCTCAAGCACCACTAGCAGGTCTAAGCAGGTCCAACATTTACTGGATATATTGGCACACATTTGGGTACACACATTCAGGGTTCTCAGACAATAATATTCTATTTTATTAAACATTTAGCTTACAGCTAGTACAACTGTTAAATGTTAAACCTTAAAAATGAATGACAAATGAAAAACAAATGCAGCTGTAACATAATAATATTCTAACACAAGAGTTAGAATATTCTAGAAACATCTCCACAGCCAGAGTTGGCAAAAAGTACTCACTTCCCGTACTCAAGTAGAACTACAGATAAAAAATTATTCTGGTAAAAGTAGAAGTACCCTTGCGATTGACAACCATTTTTTTTATGCAAAGCTACCTGGACCACACAAATGTTACTAGAGTGCAAGCTGAGAAACTTCAGTGGCCATGGAAAAAAAGCTCTTTATATGTCATTGCCTACATTTTAAATTAATGTAAAAAAAGTTAAAAGTTGGCAAAAATTAAATAGTAAAGTAAAAATACCTGAAAATCTATTTGAGTACAGTAACAAAGTATTTGTACTTTGTTACTTCCCATCTCTGTCCACAGCTGATGGTCAGGCTTGCTCTGGCTTGTTTGTATTACTGTAAGCCAATCACAGCTGTCCTTGCAAAACAGATAGCAGAGATAGCAGAACGGAGAGACATCTGACATACTCGGCGCAGACATTGTACATCAGCTGAGTCAGACTACAATATTCCCTTCCTTTGCCAAAGGTCTAACCTGTCTCTATTATTAGTTTCTTTTTCTATATAGGTGGCACAAGTTGGAAGGTGTAGAACGGCAGTCTGCTCAATGTGAATTTGTGCATAAATAAAATGTCATTTTTAATGTAAAAAAAAAAAGTTGCAAAGCACTCAAATGAGCAAAGAAGGTAAAGAATAGTCAAAGGAAGGCTTTAGTTTCATGCCAACAGGAAGAATCTTACGTTGCTACGTCTTCACAGAAGGCGACAACTTCCAGGTTTTGAGCGTCCTGTTCTTCCAGGGCTGCATTCTTCACCAAACCTTTTCCTTTTCCCTTGTCCTACAGGAGCAAAACGTCAGACACACACACACACACACACACAGAGTGTCAGGGAACTAGAAAAATGAAAATGAGTAAGATGCTTACATATGTCAAACAGAAGCAGACCAGAGGGAGACAGGCAGGACACAAAGACAATGAGTGGCTATGTGTCATTTATGGGCTACCCAACACATATGAAGTCATATCAGTTCAACAGAACTGGTTGGAGATAACAAGGGGTAGCTCTACTAAAAACACCTCACAGCTATGAATACTACCAAAGGAATAAACATGTCAGCAAGGGTAAAGGCTTAACACAAAGAAACTAGGGCTGCCCCCTCTTAGTCGATTAATAACTAAGTTACTAAGATTTCTTTAATAATTTTCTATGCTTATTCATGCTTAATTACTCATTTCCAAGAAACTTATGAGCACATTTTTGTGAACACAAGATTTAAAGTGGTGGTTTTGCAGGATTAATTGTGTACAAACTCAGTTTTACAGATGGTTAATTAATGACATTTATATTGTGCTTTTCTAGTCTTAACCACCTCTCAAAGCTTAAATCAACTAATCAATTAGTCAACAAAATCATGTAAGTGTTAGTCAACTAAGAATTTCTTTAGTTGAGGACAGCCCTAAAAGAAACACACACAAAGGTCTCTTAAGTTGTAAAAAAAACATTAGTTTAACATTTAATTAGAGTTTGGGTTTTTAAGTGTAAATTTTGATTAACACATAATAACAATGATACACTCCAGAGGCAAAGTTGGCTTTTTTTTTTGTGTTTTTTTTTAATTACACACACAGAGAGCGAGAGCGAGAGAGAGAGATTCCTGGAGGCTGCCCTGTTGCTGGGAACTTGCAGTTACACTCTGCTTTTCCTTTACTCTGTACTGCCAGTGGCTAAGGAATGCGCTTCCTGTGGCACAGGAAATGAGAAGTGAAAGAGCCCCGCCCCTTCCTGCACCAGGCTCCGGGCTGTATGCAAAAGTGCTCTGTCATGGTCATTGGAAATTTGTGACTTCTGACATCACTCAGGGAAGAAAAGGGAGAGGGTAAAGGAAATGTTTGGAAAGTCATACTATTTTTTTCCTCCCCTCAAAGACTTCTGGGATATTTTTGAACCAAACCTTTTTTTGAAGAGCTCAGGGGGGTGTACAGCTTGCGTTTCATGTGCAATGACAATCAAACGGAACTTGACAAAACTTCCTAAAAGTTTTTTTTGTCACAAGTGTTAAGTGTCAGGTCAACCTAACTTCTATAAAGTAGTTCCCTTTCACCAAATCAACAAATCCATCATATGGATTCATATTAGAGACACAAAACTAGGGCTGTAACTAGGGATCTAACGATTACCCGGTGTAATGGTAAACCACAATAAAAATGTTGACGATAACAATTACTGTTTTCATTTAAAATATCATTATTATCACGGTGGATTACCATGGTGTAGAAACCGTGTGTTTAATCCTTCCCAGCTTCATCCGAGTCTCCTGAAGTCGCTGCGTAGCCGATGACGTGCGTTTCTTGAAGTTGGAATCATGGCGGAAAGGAGATGACAGCGCTCAGGACATTTATAAGCCCTGTAAGAGGACTAAGTCTGAAGCATGGGCATATTTTGTTTATTATAAGAATGCCAAAGGACAGTTGATTGAAGATAGTTATCCTGTCTGCAGAAGACAGACTGTTTGGCATTTCAGCTTAAAAAATGACTCAAGCAATGAATCACTTACTAAAATAGTTGTAATTTAATATTCTGTTGATTAATTGTTTCAGGTCTACACAAAATACAGTCCAACAATCCGGCCCCTCGTTAACTAACCAACCATGGGATGGTGGTGGCCAAGTGTTTAAAACACACATAACTAATTGACCTCAGTTTGACTCCCTTGTTTCGACTGAAGGCAAAATGCCAATGACAACAAAAATGGCAAGCTTATTACCAAGATCTCAACATCCAGTAGGGTTAATCTGAGATATCATTTGGCCCATAATTGTGCACCCCTAGGAGCTTTGTTCAAAGTGCTGAGCTGACCTGATATAACACGAGGAGATAGAAATCTCTAAGTCAGCATGTGGAGCTTGGAAAGGAGGCCAAGCCTGACACCCAACCACCTGCATCTGCCTGCAAGAAAGAGAGGAGACTGGGCTCCTGCCTGCAAAACCTCCGTCTCAAATGTACAATATGTTTGCAGACTAGCCTCCAAAAAGCTGTTAGTGGTTTAATATGATTATTTGCACATCTCACGTTATATTTGAAGATGAACAAAAACAAAACAGAGAAATCAATAAACAGAGTGAGGCGACATAGAGACGGGGAGAGACAGAGACGCTAGAAAAGAAAACAGAGGGTCAAAGAGGGAGAGAGAATAAGAGAAAACAGAACATTAGCAGTGTTTATGTTTAGAGTGAGGATTGCTTTAGCGCGCGCACACACACACACAAACACACACACGCACGCACACACACACACACACACACACACACACACGGGTGTACAGTGGGACAGGCCCGTCTTTGTTTCACTCTATCGATTTCGTTGGAGTCGGGCGGAGAGCTCCTTGTTTCTGAAGTCATGGGAAAGGCTTCCTATGATCCACACGTTGACTAATCCTTCATCCTTTCTCTGTTCTCACAGATGTGTCATGTGACACATTGATGTGTCACTGTACTGACTGTAATACTGGGAACACACTGAACAACATAAAGGAAGATTATAACCATAAGGACGGCTGGCCATGCTGAGTGAACTGCAGTATGTGACCAGTAGTTTGAGATGGTTAATGACACAAATCTAAACAGAGATGACTATAATCCACAAAGGTCAGTTGTAAGAATGTGTGGTGCTGAGTCTTTTCAGTCTTCAAAGTTTCTCATGATGGATTTCCTTAAATGGATTTTCCAAACTATTAGACAAGTTATTTTTCCACACTTTCCAAACTCTGATATAACCATCCTGACAAATGTCTATATTCAGGTCTGGAAAAGAAATGTTTTGTCCTGGGTGTCTCTTACATCACTTAGTTGGCCACATTCCGTTCCAGAGGGATAATAAATTATAAAACATGCGATTCATGCTTCTACAAAATGACAGAAGTAAAACTATTCATGCTATTTTTCTTGGATACCTTAACCTCATGGTTGACTGAGGAGAACGGTTAAGGCCCGTCCGCACCGGTAGCAATAACTATTACCATAACGATGTGAGCATCCACACTGCTGAACGATGACATTCTGTAGACAGTGGCGTCAGACAAGCACGCACTGCACGCTCCAGCTGATAATAATACATCATATACAGCAGACGTTGCGAGATTAAGAAAGATTGTAAGATGTAAGATTACAATAATGTCTGTAGTTATATCTTATAGCCTATATTCGTGGATTCAGGTACATTTTAGGAACCAAAAAAGTCTACCGGCGGTCCCTGGGCTATGGAACCCGCTGCCTTTTCCGGGCAGCAGAAGGCGATACATAGAGCTGGAGATCAGAGCAGGCAGGCGGTGTCAGATCTGCATATGTGCAGAGTACCGAAACTAAAACGCCAACAGTATGATATTACATCCAAAACACATGTTCACTCACAGTAAATCTGAATTATCGGTGGTTTCTGTGACTTGAGTTTCAAAGTACGGCTGTTTAAAACACACATAGCTGAAGGATTGAAGCCCCACAGCCATTGGACATGTCACGCCACTGACCACTTGTGTGAAACAAATCTCTCTGCAGTGTCTCCCTCCGCCATGCCATGTTGTAGATTCAGATGGATTCTGATTGGCTGAATCGCTCTGAAAGTGATCCCAATGATACCGTTCATCGCTGTCGTTATCGTTTTTATATTTATTGTTATAGCTATGCTTCTTGGTTTGGACGGCCCTTTACACAACGTATTAACTACATATGGATTCATTGATGCATTTTTTTCTTAAAGGGATAGCCAACATTTTAGAAATCTGCTCTTCAGCTGTAGCTTGTGTTGGAGACAGGGCTGAAGGTGTCAGTATGCTTCAAAACCTGCCCTCAAGTGTGGCTGTGTGAGACAGGTAGAAAGACTTTGGCCTTCAGACGTGGTCGGAGGACTCAGTGTACCCTGTGGAATTTTTACCACTAGGAGCAATGTTATGAGCGGGTTCCTGTTTCGTTAGTACTGGTGTACGCACACAAGGATGCACATTCATGCTCTTGCACACACAATCATCATTCACACCCTGAAATTACGCTTTTTATTATAAGAATTTGATCCATTCAGTAAGCTTAGGTAGGCCTGCACAATTAATCGTTATAAAATTGCAATTTCGATTCACCCTGTTCATGATTTAATTTTTAAATAACTTAGATTTTAATTAAAACTTTGATTCCTTTTTAATTTTACAAGCCGACTGCATCACAAACGCTACAACATTCTTCTTTGAGTTTTAAACATAGACTGTATAAAATAGGTGTTGAAACGCTACCAAGTGCTGCAATGCTCTCCCTTCTCTTCACCAGAGCCTCTGTGTTTAAAGGCTTGTGGTGATGCGCAATGTGCTATAGGTGCCAAAAAAAAAATCTATGTTTGGTACTGCCAATTTGTTTTGTTTTGTCATGGTTCATGTGTGCAATAAACAATTCTAAGCTAAATAAAAAAAAAAATCATGATTCATATTTTTTCCCCAAATCGTGCCGGCCTAAGCTTGGGTTATCAAGGTTTTCACTATCTGAATTAAGGCCTACATGCTTCTACTCTACATTTCTTAAAGGCCTTTCGTGCTTGCTGCTGATCAACAAAGTCAGACATAAAAAAAAGAAGAAGAAAGGTTTTTGCAAAAACCTGTGTTGTCTCTCTCACGCTTATGAGCAAGAACATGGTTAGCTTGAGGAACTTTGTCGTGTCTCCCATGGGACAAAGACAGACAAGAAGCCTGACTGAGTACAGTGGCAGAACTAAAAGACTCAACCAACCACAGCCATGTCAGGTGCCTGCTGGTAATTCCAAGCCCAATCAGTATTGAGTTACACTTCACATCTAGACATTAGATACCTCCTTAGCTCTCTGTGCCAGCCAAAGGAAAATTACCCCAGACTGTCCACAGGAAACCTGCAGTTAAATATTCATTAGCGACTGTCAATTTTTTGACAAGCCTACAAGTTCTTAAAAATCGAGAACTATGTACAGCAACACGTGATGGTTAGTTAACTGTAAAATATGTTAGTTCTTTAGTGTTCAAACTTCTAATTTCTGAGATGTTTTTCAACAGTAGTCTAAGTCTAGCTTGACCCAATGTTTTTGTCTGCATTCAAACATCAATCATTCATCATCGGTCTCAACATAGTACAAGCAAAATGTCCTACAGTTGCACCAGGCTTCTTTTTACAATACAACTTTGGGTGGAAAATGCTGGCATGCTGATTCTGCACTTACTGAAGAGATGAAGAATGATTTTAATGGGTTACGAATACCCATAACTGCCAGCTAAAAGGTTTTTGGCTGCATGGATGAGCGTTTTCTAAGCACTTCCGTTTGAATACAGCTTCATCGATGAGACTTAATGTCTGTGAGAAGCTGTTTTACATCAGAGGAAGCTGCTGCTCGTAAAACACAAATCAACTTCTTCTTTCGATCAGGAAATGACTGATGGCTACAAAAAAAAAGTCCGGTGATGAACTGAACAACCCTTGCTGAAAAATAAATATGGGTCAAGGGACAGACTGACTGTCAAATAGACATGGATTCATTTGCTGTTTTGTGATTGGAGGAAATTTGCAAAATCTCTGAAACATTGCCGAATTTAACTTATCCTTTAAACACTTTACAGCTAGTTTTTTTATGTGTATTACTACCTGCTCGCTCACTCCATCTTCCACAATTTGTCTCTTGTTTTCTGCCAGTAAACAATATCAAAGGTTAAGAGACAGAGAGCTGCCTGCCCAGTGAGTAACAGTTAACTGGAATCCCTGCACTACATCTTCTAACCCTGCAATCTGTCTGGTGGAATTAAATTCTCATACTAGTGCTTAAGGTGTAATTAGATGATAATAAAAGAAAAAATGGCAGTCTGGAGTGGAATTGTATGGTATGTAGGTGTATGAGATGTAAAAGAGCTGCTGGAGGTCTTTATGTCTGCGGGGAAAAGGAGCGATACGGTTGGCAAGCAGGCACAGTGCATGCTGGCGTACTTTTACGTTTCACACATACACACTGTGATGTTGAATCACAGCACATGTTCAGATAAAAAAAGGCTAATTCAGACAAAAATTTGCCCACAGGACATTTTAAAAAAGGAACAGTGCAAGAACAAACAGGCATAGACATGCTCATGTAATCTGCAATGAAAGGGCAAGCAAGCAACATACTTCAGAGTGGTTTTAAGGTTTTAACACTACCACTCAAAATGTAATCTAGTTGACTGGTTTAGGGTATCTGGCTCATTACATAATCATAATCTCCATTAACCACAGTCATAATGTGCAAAACCCTTAGTAATATGTCTCTGAAAAACTGGTTCTTTAAATGAAATAGATGAATAGCTAGTTGGTCAAACAAACGTGCACTACATTTTCCTTCACCTTCCATATCTTTGCATACTTGTGGCTGAATTCAGTCAACAATCGCATCTAATTAAAATCCTAACCATTTTTTCTCTAGATTTAAAGGGTCTACTGCACAAACCAAAAAACACGTAACACTGAATCAAGTGGAACTACACTTCTTTTGTGAAGATAAGTATTGCGAACCTCGACATGGCAACGTGTGGTAAATGACGCATTAACATCCAGTGTTGCTTTGCAAACAGTAAGGTCTGAACAGGCGTGGGTGCTGTGAGGCGGGACGGCGGAACTCCAGATAAAGCTATTTGTTTGACTGCTGATTAAATCCAAAAGCCAAAGCAAGGGATAAGTAGCCAGGCACCACAGGCAGTCATTGAGTGGAAGGAGGAAGACTGATGGAGGGGGAAAAAAAATAAAATAAAAATGCTACACAAACACCAGTAAAGTGATAGATGTGAAGAAATTAACTGATAGACTGTGAAGACTGATAGAGAAAAGAAAAGGGGCAAAACTTAAAGAACGTAAGAGAAAGAAGGAATAACAGACATAGATACCAAGACTAAAAGAAGAGAAACAGAATAAGACATCCAGTAGAGATGACTCCATGGTAGATAGCCCAATTCTGACTTCAGAGTCTCAAAGTTCAACCTTATTTGTTCCATTTGACACACCTCTGCCCATACTACCACATCTTACACTACAATCTTGCCAACCACAACAAGATTTGGCTCAACGTCAGGTTGACTTACTGACATCCAAACACTAAACTTGGAAATAATACGTTTTTAAAAAAAAATAAACTTCTTTCGACACATCTTTGTGAGGGGCAAACAAATTAGAACATGCCTAGGGCAAGGCTGGTTGAATTTGTCCACTTTCACATCTACTTTTCTGTGTCATAAGAATTAAACTCATGTTCGTGGTTAAATAAAAGAAAAAGATGTGTTCCTTTTAAATAAGGGCTGGGCAATATGGCCAAAATCTTTGATCCCGATATAGGTAATTGTATATGTTGATAACAAAACATATCAGGATATAGCATGTTTTCTTGTTATTCAATAAATAAACAGTCTATATGAAATATCCACATGGTGAAGCCAATTTTTGTATACTCCTGTCTGAATAAATACTTGACAAATGAAACATACTGAGTATTTTCTCTTTTTTGTTTCAGTTTAGTGCCAAATGAACATAACGAGCAAGGAACAGAACATAAAGAGTCATCAAATGACCTAAATGTTGCCATAACATAGTTCTGCCACTGGTTTTTCGACATTGCGATAGATACGATATAGAAAATATACAACAATTTTAAATTTTTTATATGGTATATTTTCCTAGAGGCCATTCCTTAAAGGCTTTAATTAGGCCACATGCTAAGCCTTGTTTGGGTATGGATGGTAAGTCTGACGCCATGACCATGTGACATTATGCAACTCGTAACAAGATTGTATCCAGAATCAATTCCTCCATATTTGACATGGTTACAGCCAGTAACCAAGCACTGTTTCAAATGAAAACAATGTTTTGTTTCATTTCCAGTTATGCTAGTGGAGATGTAACGTAAACATAGTTTACACTTTTTTATAAAGCAACCCCAATATGACTCAAACCAGTATTTCAGAATGCGTTAAAAGGCTATGGAGAAGCAAAGGGTGTCTGATGTCTGGATCTGTTCTGTAACTCGACACCAGTGGATCTAACTGATGGGCCTGCACGGCACACTGCATTTGTTGTAACAGCAGGAATTTGTATCTGGTGTAAAACAGAGGTGGGGGTTTACAGTCATTGCTAACACTTATTGACGGGAAGTTGGTGCAATAAAGTAATTGCTTTACAATCACCTATTATTATTATTATTGGACGTTATCAAAATTTTGATACCATCAAACCTCCTCCCTATTTTACCGTGGTATACGGTTTTACCGTATCTAACTATGACGAAAGACTCAGACGCCGTCACCAAACTGTTGGCTTGTGCCTACACCGTTCAGAAACTGAATACCAAACACTAATACTGAAACACCTCTCCCTTCTCATTAGGGCGGAACCCCAAATGCTGCCAAACTGCAGAAGTCGTGTTCTTCTTCTTCGAGGCCAGGTCACTCGGTGCGCAACTTAACATCTTTCTCCCTCTCTCTCTTTCTTCTCCACACTGTCACATGATGACAAGCACATATAAGCATTTTTGGCCTTAAATAAATTATATTTAATATTTGGTAATGACGGTATTGAAACTGATACATTGTTATTTTTAAGACCCCGCGGTATACCGTAATACTGCCCAACCCTAATGTTTTTTGCAGCAATGTAAATGCATATGTAATCAGAAACCATGCAAAACATTGGTTTAGTCTTTTAAGGGAAGTAAGAAAAAAACTATTTTCAGGGGACTTTTATATCTTAAGTCTTTCTTGAAAAGCAAGGCCAAACCTAGAAAACACTCTGTCATCATTGCCATCTGACTCGCTCAATAAGTGTGGTCAACGCAAGTAACTAAGCAAAAGCACCTTTTTTTTAACAGACTTGTTATGTGGGCTGGTAGCTCCAGGTATTGCAGTGTCTGTGGTTGGAAGTCTAGTTTTACCCCCATGTTCCTGTTCTTATGCATCTCTAGCTCTATCGCCTCTAGCTGTTCTTACAGCCTCACTGTCTTCTGACTGTTCTCTTTTGCTGTGTGATTGGAGCTGTAGTTGCTGTACTGAGCTACTGGTAATGAAAACTGAACATTTTCAGCTATTGCTTCATACAAAAAAATAAGTCCCCACATAAACTACTGGAACTCTTATTGTGAAGCAATACTGTCTTAGTTGCCCTCATCCCAGGATGTATCAGAGTTGCTCAAAGTACGGCATGTCACTCACAGCTCTCCAAACTTAATGGAAATACAGCTTCTCTCTCCCCTGAGTCCAAATGAGAGAAGAGTTGGCACACAACGTATGGGGGCGATTTCTTAGGTCATTCTGGTGCTGCTTTGGGGCACAGGGGAGCTGTACAGGCTTGTTCCTGATTATAACTACGTACATGGGTGCAGACTGGCAGCCAAACAAATGGAACAAGGGGAGCGAGTTAACCCACATACCATCTCAGCCTCACATACACAAAGATTGCAGATAATGGATGCAGATTACAAAGTGAGTGTAGAGGGACTTATGTAAAGAACACTGAGCTAAAAAGGCTCAAGTTACACAACACGTCTGTCTGACCAGCAATCACAGGCTTGAACATAGACATAACATATAGACTAGTGTAAACAAACACTGTTTCATCCTTTCAAGGGAAGAGACCTTCCTCAACCCTGGAAGACACAGCTTTGTGTACACGCTCAACCTGACAAGCGCGGGGGATGACTTGCAAAGTATATGTCTGTAGAGTGAGTTCCACACATGGACTTGAAAGACCTACTGGAAGGGTACATTGAAACTGCCCTCGGCTGATCACGTTTATAACCTGTTTGTCATACTACTGTACCATAATCTTTCCAAACACCGTGTTCACATTGTGCCAAATTTCCTGGTTTTCCACAACCATGTGGCATGTTGGAAATAAGGGCCTTGCACATCGCTGTAAGGTTAATTATCACCTTGGCATGAGAAACATACCACAGAGACCAATTGTTTGGTCATGACACAGAGAAACACAATAAGCTGGAAGTGGGCATCTTGTCCAATAGAATAGCTTGTCCTGACCTTAAAAGTACTCTGAGATTTTGACCACTGGTGATAATGTAAAGCAATATCTTAATGAGAGAGTCCCGGTATTGTTTGTATGTTGTACTCTGCCAGCATGTGTATGAGGAGGGACTTGCATGCCTCAAGTACAGGGGTGACAATACACATTTCTACCGACTGCAGATAGCAGTAACTAGGGATGGGTACCAAATTAAATACTTCTTTGTCACCGACCGAATTGCCTCTAAAAGGAACAAGTATCAAAAAATGCCTCGTCATTCAATACCCAATTTCAATCCCTAAGGAGTAAATCTCATCAGCGTCAGTGAGCCAATAAGCATGCAGCATGCTTCTACCAAGATCAAATAATGTTTGTAATTGGCTGTTTAACGTTACGCGTCACAGAGGCAGGCAGGCAGGTAAAAACTGTGTTTCGCATAAAGACCGGGCTCATGTAGTGGAAGCTGAAAAATAAATTAAAAGATTTGTGCCATAATGTGTAATATTGTAATTTCTGTTTGTTTTATGAAATTGGTATCAAAAATGAATGTTAAGGAACCGGTATCAAAGTCACGGTATTGATTTTGAATATTTTTGAATGATACCTAGCCCTAGAGGTTATAAATATTGACAGCCAGACTTTTTCACCAGTAACTGAAAAGCAATTCTGAAGAAGCATGTAATACATTTTACTCACTCATTTCAAGACAGAAGATTTACCATTTCTAGTTAATCTGACTCTCAATACTTAATAACGAGGAAAACACATGGCGACAAATCCAGTGTCACCAAGTTTGGCTGGTAGACCTCTGTATGGTTGTATTACTGACTAACCACGTTTTTCATTACATGGTACCTGCTCGACTTGCCTCTACTCAACTCTACTTTTTTGGTTTTCCATGATGAAAAAAAGTCCCTGGTACTAGCTATAAGGTACTTTTTTTAGTATCACCTCCGTTGAGGTTCCAAGCGAGCTGAGGCAATAACAAAAGGTGACGTCATAACCTGCTGACTACTGATTGGATGGAGAGAATTGTCACTAATCATTGGGTCATAATTGCTAGACAGACAGGGTGTCCTGAACAGTTTTTTCCTGCTGCCTCCAGTTTCTTGTGAAACAAAATGTGTCTTCTAGCCACATGCTTAGAATAAAAAACAACACACCTTCAACGTTCTGCATGTGTGTGTGCCGCTTTAGGGCACGGCAGTTTTCTGTGGCGTCGCTATGACAACCAGCCACGTTCGCCTCACTCATGAGGCGGTACTAAATCTGCAATAGAAAAAGGAGGACGGGGCACCGCGGCCAAGTCAAGTCGGGTACAGCTGGTACTAGCAGCGGGTAAACGCCATATGATGCTCATCTTGTCTCAACCAAGACCTGACAGCCAAATGACAGATGGTTGTTTAGTTTTCGGAGGTGGTGGTGGGGGGGTTTAGAGGCAAAATATTCTATGCCACTCGCCCACAGCACTGTCCCAAATGAATGGTCTAAATATTCATCACAAGAAATTAGATCACTCATGTCTTGCATGGCAAAATTAATCACATGTGGATGAGAGGAAATTGTGGGGTGAAACAGTGGGTAGCTAACCACAGTGAAAAATGTAATTACAGGGATCAGAAGTAAAGAGGATGTTTTGCTTGTGCTAGTGAATGGATGAGGAGTATACACACAGCACAGTTGTAAGTAGAGATGTTCCAATACCAGTAGCAGTAGCGCCTCCCATACTTCCTAAAATTCGGGAAGTACTGGAGTTTATGCACTGATCCGATACCACGTGATAAAGCCCTAAAGAAAACATACATTAAAGTAGTTTATTCATGTTCTTTTTCCATTATAACTGACTGTCAAACTGGATAATAAAAGAAAGTTCTGTGGCGTTCATTGTTTGTGTTTGTTCATGTTTAACAAAGAGTTTAACCTGAAACAGACTCACAACAAAGATAGACATCCTATCACATCCATACAGGGATAGTAGTATACAGTTGCTAAAACATAATAAAATATGACACACTGGTATCGGATCAGTACTAGGTATCGGCCGATACACAAGTTCAGGTGGCAGAATGGGTATTGGGAAGCAAAAATGGTCTTGGACCATCTCTAGTTGTGAGCAAGACTGATGGGCATTTTGTGTGAACAAGAACATCCACCAGCATCTGTTCTGACTAAACTTTATTCCCACTCACTCATGTTGTAAGGCTTGTGGTGTTTTTAGTCATTTATTCTGCAATGCATGATGCATGCTGTGTGCAAACACAGAATGTTGTAACTAGCAGGTAAAATGTTAAAATCTCTGGTTTGGATAAGAAAACATGGTTGGGGATGACAAACGACTGGTAGTCAGCCCACTCAGCAAACAACATTAGCTGACATCTGCAAAACAACCCCACATTAAATCTTGATGTGGTGCAATTATTCGACATTGTCTTTTTTCCTAACTGAGCCCTTTCCACTTCTAACCAGTAAGAAGAGCACTGGCAAGACAGTAGACAGATATTCCTGATGTAAAATTACAAAAGCATTGGCAGAAGATTGTGTTAATAATATTCCTGCTATGAGATGTAAACATGTGTACTGCAAAAAAGGCCTATAGAAGTCTCTCCAGACCTTTCCTGACATTTTTTGAACATTTCCATTTTACGGCGATCCTACCTGATTGTTTAGTTTGTGCTGCGAGGAGGTCCCTGGGATGTTGAGCGAGTGACTCCTAGTGACAGCCGCTCCTGTTGATGCTCTCCTGTGCTGCGAGCGAACCGTAAAGCGATGCTTTCACCTCCAGCGGGGGGCTACTGCTACTACTGTTCCCTTCAGTCTCAAGAACTGCATCCCAAGGATCCCCTGCGACTCCTGGTACCGTCTGTGGAGTGTCTCCTGATGCCGGGGATGCTTCCTCATTTTCAGCTTTACGCTTTGTGAGTGGGTCCAGATCGAGCCAGTCAAAACGGCTGATGCTAGAAGATTCCATCGCTGCTGGCTGCTGGGGTGGAGGGTTGGGCGCCAGAGAAGCTGTGCCCCTTGAGAAGAATCTATGTCAGTGCTGACCGATTTGCCATTCTTCAAGTATTCTGAGGTGCTGGCAATCTTGTCAAACAGTTTGGCCATCTCTGGGTCTACTGCTGGCTGTGTGAAGACCATGGCAGCAGCAGGCTGGATGGGAGTAAAGGCCATGTAGGATGTTGGCTGTGCCGTCAGAGCCATGAAGGACGACATGGTTGGAGCGAAGCCATTCTGAAACGTGCCTGGTTTGGGGAATGGAGCTGAGGGGAACATTGGGGAAGGCTGATGGGTGGGAGTGGACACATTAGAGTTAGTTGGTGTGGACAGAACAGGTGTCCACTGGCTGCTCTGGAAAGGAGAGGAGCTACATGGAAGGCCTCCAGGGTAGGAGGCACTGAGGTTAAACCCCTGTAGTGATGAGGGACGGGGCACTTTGCTGTTAACCCCAAAGTTTTCATCCAGCAGGAGCTTTTCAAGTTCCTCATTGGTCAGCTTGTCCACGTCAATTTCCCTGAACTTGTCCTGCTCTGCCTGCTTCTTGGTCTCTGGGAAGACAATGAGGTCTCTTTCAGGTCTACTAGCACAGGGTAAAGATAGAGGAGCAGTTGTGGTAGATCTAGATGGTTGCGGTTTTGAGGAGGATGAGGATGCTGCAGAGGAAGATGAGGATGTTGAAGCTGAATGAGTGGGCCTCTTATCCCTTCGCAATTTTGCAAAAGCTTCTTCCTCCATGCGGAGGGCTTCCTCTTTACCCACAACGCCCTTTGGCTTGGGGACATCCACCTTGAACCCATTACCGCTCGATATCTGGGCCATTCTGTCAACTGGAAGGTGCCATGAGTAGGACGGCTTCTAAGTCTGTGTGGCTCAAATGGTTGTGTAGCAAATCTTTAAACACCTTAGAAAGGGAAAAAAACATCAAGAGGGGGTCAAAGCAGTCGGTATATCATTTAGAAACATTTTGAGGTTATACTAGCAAATCATACCACAAATATATTATGTATAATTCCCAGTCACACAAACATTTTTATTGACTGGATGTGGACAGAATCTAGCCTATGTCAAAAGAAGTTGCTGTTACCGGGCTTTCGATTGCTTATTGACTTGCTGCCAATTTTGTCACAAACACACAGTCAATAATTGCATGCAGTTGTTTTGGAGTACATCAATTAGTCACATAACAAGCATGGGCTACATTTTCATCACGGTCATGACATGTAAATTGATCAGCTCACTCACAACAAGCTCTCCTCTATTTGTGCGCCTCTCTGTTGTTCCCCTCGACATTGCAAGGTGCACAGTGCAATTGTTTAACCAAGGAGCCGGGCTGACCACATACCAAAGAAAGACTAAATCAAACTATTTTGCAAATGATTTATAACAAGGAGTTGAGATATGACTCACACCACTTACTGGCATGTAGTTAACTCACAAAGAAGGACCGAAACTAAAACAATAATTGTTTTATTATCAATTAATCTGCCAGCTATTTAGACATCACCTTGGGATGGGACCCTCAAAAATCCAAAGTTGATGCCAAACAAGGGCATCTTCCGTTCTTGATAATCTTAACAATTTATGGTTAGCCAACAACAGGAAGCTCACAAGGGTACCACATGTCTATAAGATGAGAAAAACATCCCTGGAAACAGTGTCTTGTGGTCCTAAAATGACACAGCGCCTTCTCAAAGCGACCATTCATTGACCGATCACAGCCTCAGGGTTGAGTGAGTTCCTTCCCTCCCCAGGCGTCACCGGCCTCTCCTGAGCTTCCCCTCCCATTGTGGTGGAGAGGGCTGGCTGCGCTGGGGCTCAGGCTAGCCTAGCACTATTGTGCAGCTGAGGAATTTGGCATGCTAAGCAGCCCAATGGGTCTCTCTCTCTTCCTCTGGATTTCTCTCACTCTGTTAGCATTATGTTAGCACCACGGCCCAAGATTGTATTATCAGCTGTACTAACACCAGCAGGGAGTGACAATGTGGCTGCATTCATTAAGCATTTGACTAGGAGAGCTTAGTGCCAACTTTGCCAAGAACACAGCTTTGGGACGCTAAATGCTAAATAAAAGAAAGGATCATCTTTTGGTGCCTGCTGTCAATGATTACTTAATTCTATGCAAAAATGTCACATGCTCTGACTAAAGTAGTTTATCCGAATATTATTGATTTTGCACACAGTTACAAGGCGTGCTCTAACAGACTGACGCTTAGTAGTTTATGTCACGTTCCATAACCAAAAGGTCAGAGCCCCTTACTGTAACTGCCAAGTGTCCAGTAACAACCCAGTCCAACACACTGAGCCAGACAATAAACAGCAGAGTTCCTTAGTCTGTATGTAAACACTGGGTCAATCTGAGAAACAAAATAATGTGATTTCAGTTCATAAACATTTGTCTTTTTTTGCACTGTAGATCATTGCAGATTGGATCCCAATATAGTTCCAAGTCAAGAAAGGCTGAGAAAACGTCGAGGTGGCAATGATTTGAGCCACACTAAGATAACCAAAACCACGGCTAAACACAGAAGATCCTGAATCAAGATAGCCATATGCTTAAAGTCCACATATGGCAACAGGAGACATACAAAGGAGGAAAGCCCCACTTATGGAGAAAAGCCAACTACAGCCAAGACAAATACTCTGTTACACTGCACCATGGCAAAGGATGGCAGAGTCCAGGTCCTGTAAGAGCTTAATTCAACATGACATTACTACTTTTACAGTATTCAAGAGACAACAGATACCCAAGCCATGAAAATGCTAGATTGAGTGAAAAGCTTTAAGGATGCAGGGGTCAGAATAACAAATTGGACAGGAGGGTCTGAAGAGTTTCCAGATAATTTGCTTGATGGTTTGCCAATTAATGGTTTTGTTAACCCCTTAACATACAATTTAGTTTAATTTGCCCTTTAGGTAGCTTTAAGTTTGTAAAGTCATCTTATTTGGCACTGTCTAAGAGAATCACATATAAATTCTTTATCAGCTTGTTCCAGATTTTCAAGTAAGCTAAATTATGTTGAAATATATTCAAACCATTCCATGTTTTTTTTAATGGCAGCATCATTCCATCAAATGGAAAATATATATCGCCAAATTCAGACATATTGGATATAGTCTGAAATTTTGGGGAATTTACATTAGAATTAAAGATAAAATAATAGGTTTCAAATGTTTCAAGTCTCGTTTAAAACAGTTAGGTGCCCATTTTTACATTGCAAAAGGTTTTGCTGTAGCCTTCTGTTCATGTTAACTCTGAAGAGATTTATTCTGAAAGCAATGTCAAAGTGATGGGGGCCAAATCCACAGTTCTTGTTTTGTGCAAAAATACAATCTAAAGTGTAGGCCTACCTGATGCAAAGTCAAATCAAATGGATAGCTTCCAAAATTAGCCATTTTAGTATACAAACCCTTGTTTGTGTTACTCTCAAGAGACTGCCAGAGGAAACACAAAGGGTTTTTTTTGCAGTAAAAAGACTAAGTTTGAAAGATGTCCACAGCACTGTGGAGGTAGCACTGGCAATATCAGTCTATACTTACTCAGACTGCTTCAGATACACTGGAATACATTTTGGCACAGAATGAAGACAGTGGATTTTGTCACCATCTTTACCTATTTAGCACATTAGGATGGGGTGTCTTAATGACAGGAGGAATGATTACAGCAAGCAAAACCTGTTTCAGTGGTTGTATGGACACCTGACTATTGTTTAAGCTGTAGCTGTGCAAAAGGGGCGATGTTAGCAATACACTGTACAGCCGATCAAAGTACAGTACAACATCTTTTAAAAGGAAAATAAGTAACCAGGTCTAGTTTATAGATTTCTAAGATATGTTGTCTTGATTGTTGGGAAAGTTAACAATACAGTAAAACTTATTTTTCCTGTACAAGCATGTCTATTGCTAAGGCTCGCCTGTGCACAACATTACGTCTATAAAAATAAACAAAAACTGCCAGGACCACTGGGGGAGTGAAATCTCAAATGCAGTTCACTCGGCCCGCAGGCTAATTCTGACAAAAATGGTGTCTTTTACTTTCATTCGCACATCCATCTATTCTAAAGTATCACTGTAAAAGCGATGTGCTGTTAATGAACACGGAATTGCACATTTGGTGATTGTCATAAACAGAGTATACATGCGGTCACTACACACAAGCAGGTCCTATTCGGTTTGAATACTGTGTGTGAGAGCTTCCCTCTATAGTTAGTTGTTATCTAAAAGAAGACTTGTAGGCCTATGTTTGTTATTCAGACTATCTAATGTTAATTCCTGCATTCGAATTAGATGGAAATAAAAGAAAAAGTGTCCCTCGAATGACTTCGGGGTTAAACACTGTTTTCATCTGATACCAAGTGTTCATGGTTAGCACTGGGGTATTGTAAAATCACTTTTGGAAGACATTCAATATAAATTCAACCGAAGGAAATGTGATATGTTTCGTCTTAGTAACCCAGCATGTTATAGGAGCTAACGCTGCAGAATACATGAGCAGTAACGTTAGGCGTTAAAGGACACAACGTTAAAAAGTTCACTAGCTAACTAATAAAACTCGGCTAGCAGGCTAACCTGTCGGCAGATGCTGACCTGACACAAAATGATGTGTTGAGAACTGTCAATAAGTCGAGTTAACGTTTGTTTTTCTCACGTTGTAGCGTTACATATCTTAAAATAGGACCTAGGTGGTTGCTAAAATGAGATAGGACTGACTTTCAACCGATAATAAGAAAGTAAACAAGCCAACTAACGTTAACCCGGCTAGCCCGATCAAATGCTACTTCTTGATACTTTTGATAGCGGTTGGAACTTTAACTTTCTACTTTGGTGATGCTAAGTTAGCAGCTAAAGCTGACAAAACGGTACTCAAAAATAGGCAAACATATCGTTCACAGAAACATAAACCGAATTTAGCAACACAAAGATAACTTACATGACTTCTCCGTACTTTGTGGGGCACTGATTTATTAATTTAAAAGTACCCAGGCAACTGCTTTGGTCCTGCCCCACAACAAGGAAGAAATACAGGTTTTATCAAACGGGGAACGGCCGGATACAACGGAGTTGCAACCACCGATTTCAGGCAACTGCAAGCTAAAACTTTAGCACGCAGACATTTACTGTAAAAAATGTAAATGTCTCACCTTTTAGCGGTGTGGTGTTTGGAGCCAATTTTCCTGCAGCTGCATTTTTTTTCCATCCACTTGCACCGAAGAGACGTCAGTTCCTGTTGAGGTGGTTGGACGGAGTTGTGGTTGGACACGGTTGGAGTGTTTCTGCTTGGCTGGGTCGCTTCACTGAAGATTAAATGGTAAAACATCGCCACCGTGTGGACTAAAGTACATTTTGTAGAAATAAACATGTTTATATAATAATAATAATAATAATACATTTTATTTGTAGAACTCTTTTCATTGAAAAAACTCAATCCCATAGTGCTACAGGGGATGAAAAACAGGTTAAAAATAAGCAGAGCAACGAAATAAAGATAAACAATAACACAAAAAATACAATATTGGCTTCCATAAAATGTAAATACTAAAAAAAGTACAAATACCTAAAAATTGTACAAATGTACAGTACTTGAGTAAATGAACTCAGGTACATTTCACCACTGTACACCACCTAAAATGCAGTTTAGTGTATTAGTGATAACAACCCCAATTGATAGACAAATATGTAATAATATAACGATGACAGGGGCCACTTTGCTGCATGAGTACTTCTATGTGATATTCTAAATACATTTTGATGACAGTACTTTTGCTTATGTAACATTTATTTTGATTGAATGACTTTTACTTGTAACAGGATAGTTTTTACATTCTCTATACTTTTTTTCAGCACTAGTAAAATGTGCTCTGTGTGGGTGGCTATGCAATCTGAATGTCAGGGTCCATTTAACACTTATGTGTCAGACAAACTAATATGTTTGGCATCTACCATTTAAAGTATTATATTTATGTGTAATGAAAGAATCCTTTTTCTGACTTATAATTATTTTTTTGTTTCTCTTGTAAATATTTTTCACTTGAGATCACACGTTACCCACATTCATACTGCTACAGCACTGTTTGCATGATCTTTACATTACATTGGTTTTGTAACTAGCCATAATAATTGTTATAAAAAGTAGGACGAAATGTATCAATGTCAAAAATATGAAAAAGAATAATTGATACAAAATAACAATCCTGTCCAGTGCTATGGATATAAACATATCGGTATGCTTTGTGTATGTTAAGTAGCATGATAATGGCAACTTTCATACAAATTATATGATAATAGCACTGCACTTATCAGCTTGGAAGTATATTTACTATTTTATAATAGTCTCAGTTCATTTAAAATGCACTGGGCCTTTGCTGCCGTGTACAGGTATATAATTAGGTATGGTTAATCCAGTTTTAAATTACGAATAAGGTTTTTCCATCAAACACTGACTCCACCCTCTTGGTTCGTGAACGCCACGTACAGTTTGGCTCAACGCACCTTAAGCCACGGGTTGACAATTTGGTACACTTTGATTTACAGGTCAAGCGCCCAATCAGCTCTCAACGCGACTGTTTTACAGAGAAAGTATACTTTTCTGCCCAATCAGGAGCGTCAAAGGCGGGGCGTTGTCACGGTGATCACAACCTTTTTTTTCTGTAGGTTGTAGCTTGTATTGGCGGTAGATGACAGCTGTAAACAAGCTCCAATGAAGCTCAGGTGCTTTGAGGAGAACTAAACGGCCAAAGCACGGTGAAGAGTATAAAAGAAGAGCTCAAAGTAAGTGTCACTTTATAAGTAAATTATATTTTACATGACATGTGATTTATCATTGCAATTTACTACATATGCTAAGGCTTGTTTTGTAGCTTTTCTACAGCTATGGGATAATGAATTAACTAGCAACCATCTTCTCAAAACAACCTGTTCCTTAGCTAAATGATACCGTTAGCTTGTGTGTTTATCATGTGAGTCGACACTCTTTTAATTTATAAGGCTATGATAGAGGAACTGTTTTAAAGTAAGTTTGCTGCGTATTTATCCACAACGTGTGCTGCAAAATCTTTTGCTCGTTGCTTTTGAGATTAACTTGGATAACATGGTCCCATGTTGTCTCCAGATTAGGTTATACCACTTTTGCAATGCTTGGGAAACTGAGGGTGTTGTCTGTTGTAATGAACACCTGCCCACTGTACTCGTTACTCACTGGACACTAACACGTAGACCTAAGAACATTTTCAGTACAATTTAAAAAAAAAAAAATAATAATAATAATTCATGAGCGACGTACCATTTTCATGTCACATCTCAAAATGATAATTTGCCCAAATAACTCCTATTTTTATTCATCTATGTATCTAACCAGATGGTGAAGGGTAAATCCTTCGTCCGTTGTGGGCTGATTCTGCTGAGTTTGTGGCTGTGTATCCAGTCAGTGCCTATCAGTGTGGACAAGACCAAGGAGAAGCCTCCAGTGGAAGAACTGGAGTCACCACAGAGTGCTGTGAGTCAGATGGGCCGTGTCATACAGTATATGGCAATATCATATTTAAATCTGGGTCTTACAGCTAATTACACCAAAATACAAAGTCATCAGTCATTCAAAGGAGGGATTTATTTGGGCTTACAATGTCCCGGGAAGTGCTATTTCACAAGGAAAGCACACTTGCGTGTGGTTTAAGGTTGAACATTACATTCTGTGTATTTTGTAGTATTTTCTCCAAACAAATAAGAGCAATATCAGGTTAAATTAGGTGCCAACATTCATTAGCAAGACTTAAGTGACACAAAAGCTTTCCGTAATGGCTCAAAGTCAAGTTAGATATTAACAAGTTAAATATAGATTTTAGTCCTCTATTCAAACAAACACTGATGAGTGCTTTGGATTTTTGCTTCAGGAGACTGGGCTGCACTATGACCGCTACCTCAGGGAAGTCATTGAGTACCTCGAGAAAGACCCCCACTTTAAAGAAAAGCTCAAAAATGCCAACATGGATGACATCAAGGTACGTCTGCACACTCACTAAACATGCCATTATTTTGTAAGCTCTTTGTTGACATGAACACTTTGTATTGAACTGTAGCATGTTGATTTTCTGCCTGCAGCAAGGCAAACTTTCCAAAGAGCTGGACTTTGTCCACCATAATTTTCGGACTAAGTTGGACGAGGTGAAGAGGGAGGAGATGAACAGGCTGCGGATGCTCATTAAAGTCAAACATGACATCCAGGGGGGGAATGGTAAGTATCCTGCATGTCTTGCTGACAGGTCCCAAATTAGCACCATCCACTAACCAAATGCTTGTAAAATATGCCAGTGGCTGGTAGCTTTGCTTCACTCACCAGCCAAAAATGAATGGTCATCTATTAAGTGGCTGGTAAGATTTGAATATTAACTAGACATTTGGCTGGTGGACAAAACAAGTTAATTTTGGACCCTGCTTGCTGATGTGTCAGTTGTGCACTTGTGTTTCTTGAAGTTGCACAACAAGTTTTGCAATATCCTTCAGCAGTTTGGTCATCAAATACTGTACATGATGTGGCTCTTAGACACAGGAAGATGATGTAATACACTAACAGTGACTTCTAGTGGCCAGTGTAAGCTGCTGTAATTAAAGAACAGTGTAGTTAAAGAACAGAAGTTTTTTATATATATATATATATATATATATAGTGTGTGTGTGTATGTGTGTGTATATATATGTATGTATATATATATATATATATATATATATATATATTATGATCAGAGACATCATGCAAAATGGTAAAAGTTAGACAGGATGCGTTGAAACATTTTAGAGATGGTTTCATATCTAATACAAACAGAAACTCTTTGCCATCGGGCTCAGAAATGCATTTACATGTATTTACTCTGACTTAACTTATTTCCAATGGTAATTTGGGCTAAAGTAAACAAAGCCAGTGCTAGCCCGGTTGTATGTCAGTTCATCTTATCTTATCTTTGGAAAGCACATGGGTAAGAGTAAGCAACAGGTCAGTTTATTGAATGACACAAGCTCTTTCTTTAGTGATTGCTAACTAAAATAAATAAAAGTTAAGTTTTACATTTTATGTGCCTACAACTGCAAAATATTTAATCTAATTGCTTTACAGTTAAACAGAACTTTTCATCATTCCCCTATTTGCAGGCCGAACAGTGGACCACCAGGCCCTGCTGAAACAGTTTGATCACCTCAACCACCTGAACCCCAACACTTTCGAGGTGGACGACCTGGAGCGCCTCATCCAAACGGTACAGGCAATGATGAAAAAACACCTGAACACTGTTCACTAAATAGATCTTTACTGTAGCAGATCTGGCTTTTCTTTTAATGAAGAATCTATTTTTACTCCGCTGCTGTAGTTCTGGCTCCTCATTAATATAAAAGTTGACTAAGAAGGTAAAAATTCATCAGGTGAAGTTGGTTCACACTCCATTGATAACATAACATAGCAACTGGAATGAGAACAGGCTTTTTTGCATTGTAAGCAGCAGACACAGCCAAAATAAAGTGACTCATCTCAGAGGAATAACAGTTGCTGCCCCTGAGCATATTGACTGATCAAGTAACACAAATAGCGGAAAGTTATAACACAACCTCCCACATGTGCATGTGGCAGCCACACACACTCAGGTTATCTTGGATACAGCGATTTATAAGGTTATACTCACCATGTTCCTCTACACTGTTGGTGTGTACTGTAGTGCTGCTGCTTATCTGTAACTGCATCACAGTCACACCTGTAATCACAATAAAGAATACCTTGCCTCATAGTATCACTATAATAAGGCTGGATGAGCGTAAAAAGAATTACAGGCTTCAAGAGTGAGCTGTGATTTTCAGGACGGCTCACATTTCAGCTTTATAAACCAGTCTGGTATTTTTTAGATTTTAGATGTAATAACGTAGAAACATTCACAGCCATGTCCTTTTGTTGGAGTGAGAGCAACATTGACAGTTTCCTGTCAACAGTCAGTCTGATAATAATTTTGTGTAGTTGTGTATACTGTCATTTATTTACCATGTGTACCTTAGGACTTCTTGGTGAAATGCAAGCAATACTGCTAAAGGACTTTATTTATGAGACTTTTATTTATTAACTATCTGTGTACCAGGCGAGCAGGGCTGTAGAATAAAGAATTATCTGTAAGTTCCTCTAACACAAATCAGTCCAAAACAACAGTTTCAGAGTTACAGGAATCGTCGGAGTATCCAAGACATTAAGAACTCAGTTTTCACACCCAGGCTATTGCAGCTGCTGAGTGGCTTTGTTAGCTCCCATTAAATACTGCATATATACAGTATAATCGCCACCATTTGTGTAATTTGGACTGCATGAGCTAATCACAAGGACCATGTTGTATTGATCCTGCCTGGAACATTACTTCATTAAATACCATGTACCCTAGGTGAGCAATAAAACTGATATTCATTCAGCCATGCAGTTTGCTTTATCATGCCCATGACAACTCTGATTGCACCACTTGTGTTGGAATGAGAAAAGTGAGTGTACCAGAATAAGCTGTACAATCCAGTTGTGAATTTTCCCCCTCTCAACGTTTTGTTCTTTTTGTAGGCGACCAAAGACCTGGAGAACTTTGACAAGGACCGTCACGATGAGTTCAAGAGGTATGAGATGATGAAAGAGCATGAGAGGAGGGAACGTCTGAAGACCATGAATGAGGACGTTCGCAAGACGGAGGCGCAGCACTATGAGGAGATGAAAAAGAAACACGCTGACCATCCAAAAGTGAACCACCCTGTAAGACTTCTGCTGTAATGAGGTTCATTGATGCAAATAGAGATTACAGCTCATTTCGAAAAGTAGGGGGAGGAAGAATTCTTATTACTTTCACTAGTTATGAGTTGATTATTTTAACTTTATGGATGTTTTAGGAAACATATTGAAATTAAGTACAAATAAAAATAGGAGTCATTTGGGCAGGTTTTTATTGAATGGTCATGGGATGGTTGATGGTTTGTGTGTGTGTGTGTATAGGGCAGTGAAGACCAGCTGAAGGAGGTGTGGCAGGAGTCAGACGGTTTGGACCCAGAGAACTTTGACCCCAAGACCTTTTTCAAAATCCATGGTAACCAACGACAATATATGTGTCTGCCAAGAACTCCAATCTTCTACTCTTATCTATCATAACTAAACAGCCAGTTCTGAATCTAGCATTGAATTGGGATTCTAGTGGGTCTTCCCTCGTCAAAAAGGACCATTGTTGCTGAATGTGTTTGTGCATAGTCCAGTGATACAATGAGCACCATATGGCCAAACACACTGTTGACATATTAATCTGATATGCCAGTGACTCCACTAAGTATGGATGAAATCATGTGTTCCTTGCTATCATTTGTTTTGTGTTGTAGACAGCAACGGAGATGGCTTCTTCGATGAGAATGAACTTGAGGCTCTTTTCACTAAAGAGGTATTAATGTTAATGAGTGTTTGCTAACTGCCCTGCTTCTGCATGTTTTAGTATAATGTAATATATAATGAAGAAGCCTTTGAGGTTAAATTTGCATCTGTGTGTGTGTCTTCAAGCTGGAGAAGGTGTACAACCCTGAAAATGAAGAAGACGACATGGTTGAGATGGAGGAAGAGAGACTGCGAATGAGAGAGCATGTTATGAATGAGGTGAGCCACCAGAATAACACATCAGCCTCCCCATGTCTGTTGTTGATACATTAATGATCAGCCCTGATCAAGCCCCACAAATGATACAAGCATCCTTTGATTGTTGTCTTTCAGACTGCGATTCTATTGTAAGTTGGACTATTTAGCACCAAAACATAGTTCCAAAAGTATTACCCCTATATGTTTTGTCTAAAGTGCAGTATTCGTATTTGAAAGATTATGTTTTCAGCTATAACACCCCAATTTGATAAATCCATTATTTTTAAAACACTAAATTACATTATCCATCTAAGCAGTGTCAAAGTACCGTAGTGTGTCAGATATCACTCAAATTGTCATTTATGGAGAAATGGACACTTTTACAAATGGTACGCAAACTTGCAGACTTTATCAGTGTAAGATGGGGAACATTGTGATGTGCAGTAGCAGAGGCAGTGCTTTAGCAGGGAGCTGAAAGGTCAAAGCTTACCTTTGGACAGCAATTAATCTCGTGGACCATGTATTGAACTCCAGTTGATTAAAGCAGCTTCATGTGTTGATGTTCAGGTGGACACCAATAAAGACAGACTTGTGTCACTGGGCGAGTTCATTGCTGCCACTAAGAAGGAGGAGTTCATGGAAAAAGATGAGTGGGAGGTAAGAGCTAGATTTTATAGAAAAGTCTGATAGATGCAGACAGGAATGTGAGGTTTCTCTTGAGAAGATGATGTTTCCTTGAGTTGAGTAAAAATTTGGGTTACATTGCTGTCATGTTAGCATATTTTTTTATATATATATAACATGAAATTAGTTCAAATAAAAAAAAAAGTTTTTTTTGTGCAGATTCCCTAATTTAAGGCACAATTTGGTGCTGTTACGTTTTATCAACAGCAATTTATCCTAATATTTCTGAAATTCATTACATCCTGTAATTAATTCCCTGCCATTCACAGACTTTAGAACAAAAACCCGTTTACACTGAGGAGGAGCTGAGAGAGTATGAACAGCATCTGGTCAGCGAGGAGCTTGACATTAACCAGAAGGCGGCGGAGCTGCAGAAACAGAGGGATGAGCTGGAAAGGAAACAGGAAGAACTTAATGCTCAGAAGTTTGGGCTACAGCAGGTATAAAAACAAATTATTTGCAGTTGAAATACAATCAAAAATCAGGTGTTTTCCTAGCCTGATGTCGTCCTACCCAGATTCTAGTCAGAATAGGAGTCTGATACTGCTCTACTGGCTTGTGATTCTGGGGCGTGCTTCAACCAAAAAATGTCTCTGCACTCAATTGGATAGACCTACAACCAATCAGAGCAACGGAGTATGTGACGTGTGTTGAACTTTTGCCGAATCTCGTAGGAAGGACGGCAAAAACATCTTTCCGATCGACGAATGCCTTGATCGCGGTTCTGTTCCTCTTATAGAAGATATCAATAGCGCATTCATTTTTATAACAGACGGGATGGCGGAATCTCCACATCTCTATCCAGCGGCAGCCGCCTTTGTTGTAAACAAATTCATCTCAAGCGCTCTTTGGTGACGTGGTTGATTATGTTACTGTTGATCATCATCCATCACCATGTCCAGATCAAACTTCCCAACCTCAAATGTTGTGGGCGGGGCTAAGTTCGGCTGGCATCCAGGCTAGTTTTTACCATCAATAGTCTGCAGTCACTTGACTGGTGCAGTAGATTGAGAATTATCCACACAGTGACTCATAGATCAAATGATTTTAAATAATTTCTAATTGATGCTTCACATGATTTGTTGGCATGATAGACACTTCCTTGTAGCAGCAGTGTTGAGCCACACACAAACATGATTGAATTCAGTAGATTCGGTGCAAGTACAGCACCATTTACTGCTGCCAAGTCTGAGCAGTGTGAGCAGGCTTAAGCAAACAAAACCCAGATTCAGCTGTTTTTATCATGGCTTAAGGGATGTAAAGGCATGTCAACATGCAACTTAATGTGCAGTTATGGTCCTGCTGTGTTCTTACAAAATATTTATGTTAATACAATAGTTAGTTAGCTAGTTGAGCAAAGGTTCCCACGTATTTTGTGACACTCTAACATTTTCTTTTTTTTTCTCTCTTCTCAGGCAGTAGAAGAAATGGAAAGAATAAAAACTGAGGCCAAACGTAAGTATAACATAGCAGAGAGTTGTCTTAACTTAATTTAACCAAGGAGAGTTGACAGCGAGCTAGGCATGGGGCGTTACCAGTTTCAAGGTATACCATGGTTTCAAAAAGTCAAGGTTTCAAAGCCACTTTTCTGTTCAATGTTCTGTCATTCCGTTCCCAATATATGAGCTGTTTTTATGATTGGTCAAGGACAGAAAGTACAGTTTAGTAATCTGTCTCCCTGCCAGTCTGAAGTGTGTTTAAAAATCAATGGAAAAAAAGGTTTTAAAAAAACAGCTGTAATTGCAATACCATGAAACCGTGATATTTTTGCTGAAGGTTATCATCAGAATCGTATAGGGGCCCATGCCTACGCAGAGCACAGTCCTTTACACTAACACTCACAGTTAAAGAGGTGCTTCTGCCATTTATTATTACATTTCTATAAAGTTCAGGAACTCACAAGAGATATTTAAAAAGACTGGTCACAATCAAAGTAGCAGAGGCCAGGAATCCTGAATTTTAGTTCCTAGTATGAGTTCAACAAAAATACTTGAACCTACAATTCCCATAATTCCCAAATCTTTGGAAACCTCCCTCTAGAACCACAGATGGATGGAAACAGATTATACTGATTAACTGTTCCCACAGGGCTTTCCTTATGACAGGTAAACTAAATGTTTTTAGGGTTGCACGATATTGACAAAATGTGAAATTTCAATATCTATTATGAATATTGCTGATATCGATATTCATTTGGATATTTTTAAACATACAATGGTGCTCATGAGTTTACATGCCCATGCTTAAGTTGACTAAAAAGAGGATTAAAAATAATCATGTTTTGTAAATTGATTTTAATGCCTTAATTAAAAACACTAATTTTCTTTGTGAATAAATAATGTATTGTAAGTAAATAAATAAATAAACGTTCTTCCTTAAAATACAGGGGGCATAAGTATACACACCCCTATGTTAAATTCCCATTGAGGCAGGCAGATGTTTATTATTAAAGGCCAGTTATTTCATGGATCCAGGATACTATGCATCCTGATAAAGTTCCCTTGGCCTTTGGAATTAAAATAACTCCATATCATCACATACCCTTCACCATACTTAGAGTGGCATGGTTTTATTTCAGTTAGACTAATAGCTGGTTTGATTTGCATTGAGAGATGATTTTATGGAAAGTATCCCATGCCAATCTCTATGTATGGTGAAGGGTAGGTGATGATATGGGGCTATTTTAAGTCATATTGGACTGGTATAATTTCTTCACTTACACCATTATTCTTTTGAAATATGCACACATGGTACACTCCCTAGGGTTTGTCACGTAGTGGATCTGTGCGCTAACGTGCATTAACAAGTAGCACGGTAACTGGCCAATGAAACGGGATCATTATAGCATTTCAGCTGGGTTCTAAAGCAAACACAACTAAGCGACACAGCGCTCCACAAGATATACAAAATACTGACTGCAACACTTTTAATATAATATTCCCGATATTGAGTAGATGTACTGTATCTTGCACCACTAGTATAATATTGAGCAAAGTGATATTGCAATAACAATATTAAGTTGATATATATTTGCACCCCTATACATTTTATCTGTAAAACCAGTGGAGTGCCCCTTTATAAAGATGCAGTATAGCGACATTTTCAACTTCTGCTTCCCTGCAGTAGTAGCCTCCAAAACTCAGCTGCCATGCCTTGCAAATGGGCAGGGGACAATTGTCCTCATCTAGGCTTGTAATTATTAGCTTCACAATCATGTAAAGGCCACTCATTAACTTGTACTAATATGACTTTCTTTGTCCAGAGCCCAGCGCTGCTGTAGCTGGAGGTGAACCAGTACCATTTGTACCAGGAAATAGTCAACCAGAGCCCCCTGGCCACCAGCAGCCAGATGTACCAGTGCCAAGACACTCTTAGCGGGCCTCAATAGTCTGTGTACTGTATGGATGCGAGTGAGCGTGCATGTGTGTGTTCACCTTGTAATAATTCCAATTTTCCAGTGTTGTTTAGGATATTCAAAACACTACTTAAGAAAAAAGTGCCCAAATATCAAGAGCACTTAAGAAAATCTGATTTCAGGCTGCAGCTTTGGTGCAAGTGCCCCTTATGCCCATTTGGGCTGCATAAATCAGAATTGTGGAGCTGGTCCAGTTATTTTGTGAACAATCAACCCTTTTGTTTTTGTCGTTTTGGTCTTTTATCACAGCAAGGGCTTTGTTCTCCTGGGGAAGTGTTTTGGGGAGAAACGGCAAAGCCGGAAAAGTGAATGTTTTGTTTAGTGCACACTGTAGGTCATTGTCACTGTCTCTCAGAGGAAATACTTTGAAAATGGTTCATTTATTTCATTAAAGAGAGCTGATTATTGCATATGAATGTCAAACTTAACTTTAGTGCTGCTAGTTTAAGATTGAAATGGTCCTATATACATTTAGTAATATAAAAGTTAGACAATTCCTCACATTTACTTAGAAGAGCAAATTTTCAAAAAGTTGCATTTTGTCTTAATTTTCACACTGGTTTCATTTTAAAATGTGACCATGTATATATGTATATGGGTTTAAAACATAGACTATCAACAATATTTCAAAATCAGTTGATTTGGGAGTTGACTACTTTTGGGAGGGCTCCAGACTGCAGCAGTTAAGTTTATACCAATCTAAAATGCATATGTCCTGTGGACCAGATGATTGAAGAACATATTTAGTTTACAGATATACATTACATATTTATGTGTACCATGAATGTGTGTGTTAATATTGGTGATTTTTTTCTTTCTTTATTTATTTATTCTCTACGCCACTGTAATGAAACTGCAGCAGTTTGAATTGGGCCTCGTCTCTCTCATAGGTGATGGGAAACTTTCATTAAATTACAGATAGAGTCACATGGTTAAAAATATGTTCATTATAGATTAATACAACAGATCAGAGATCGAATAAGGTCTCAAAGATATTTCATCTCTTGAGCAATTGAGGTGCAATAGACGGGTTATTATGTCCCTTTAAATAAATTCTCCTGTGTGAGAAATTCATTAAACTGTTGTACAAGGTTTGAATGTGAATAAAATGAATGAGCTTGCAGGTTTCAGGTTTGTTTCTCTTTTAGTCATAAACCTTAACTCACTGACACCATCCAATTTAAAATGTAAAAAGAGTGGAATCTATAGTGACATTGGTTAATTTAGACAAAACTAACTTGATGACAAAACATGAAAACATTCCAGGTTTAGATCAATCAATTTGTAGGTTGTAATTTTAGGACCATGAAGTAAACACTTAAAAATTAAAAAGTCTAATAATAATACCTTTATAGCTTCCTGCCTTGATTATTGCAACCAGTTATGACATATTGGTATCACCCAGTCTTGTCTCCAACTAAAATGCAGCAAGCAAGAGTTTTGACAAGATTAAAAAGAGGGAGCATATTACTCCCATTCTTGCCTCCCTACACTGAAAGCTTGTTTTCTACAGAATAGGGCGGGGTAGAGATTCAGTTTCCATACGAGGCATTAAAGCGCTCCATGAGGTAGTCGCCTCCTGTAACTGGGGGGTATTTGTTGGAGCCGTCGCAGCAGGTGATCAGAGCCTCATCGTCCGGCTGGACGAAGAAAGCCAAAGACTGACGTGTACTGGGGTCTCCAGCAGGGGGCAGCAGAACTCTGTGGAGCTGAGGGAGAAGGGACAACTGAAATTAGTATTTATAAAAATACATTCATGCTGAACTTACACATTTCTTCCTTCCTACGGCACAATTCTCTTCTTTTATACTTTCAATTATGCTGGGATTTGTATCATCCTAGCATTTCTTAAAGGTCCCATATTATTATTTTTTTTATTATGCTCCTTTTAAGGTTCATACTTGTATTTGGGGTTTCTACCAGAACATGTTTACATGCTTTAATATTAAAAATACTGTCTGTCTGAATATATCTGTATTCACCCTCTTTCTGAATCGTTCTATTTTAGCACCTGTCTCTTTAAGTCCCCCTCCCCAAAAGGCGTGTTTTCGTGGTCTTTCGAATTTGCCCTCATACACATACACACACACACACATTATATATATATATATATATATATATATATATATATATATATATATATATATATATATATATACACACACATACACATATACACAGTATATATACATATATATATAGTATAGTTGTGACATCACATATGTACAGAAGTCTAGACAGCTCAATTAAGCGCATCGTTTCTAAAAACAGGCTGTGTGGATTGGGTGTTTTGATAGTTTCAAAAATATTTAAAATATAGCTCAATAGCCTCAACTCATTTTAGAATTCTTTTTAAAAGACGTGGAAATCTCACTTTTTACAATATGGGACCTTGAACTGGGCTTTGTAATTCTATCAAACACTTTTACTTGGCTGACATCTTCACAAGAAAAAGGAGGACCTCTTGTAGACCAGTTATGCCTTGAACTTGTCTTGTTAACTCCCATGCACATAATTCATTTTTCTTTTACATTTTTTGTTGTTTTCAAGTCATTCTCATATCGTTGCAAAACAAATCACCAAAGCATTTTTATTAAGATGTGATATACATCTGCAAAACGTTTCTCTCCACTTACCACAGAGACAAACTGATCATTGGTCCAGCGCTGCATCAGGTCAGCGACATTGATGAGGACCGCTCCGGGGACAGAGGGAGCACAGATGAACTCACCTGAACGTTTTCGCACCTGAAGGTTAACAAGTGTCAGGTGGATTACATGCCTGAAGATTTCTATGACAGTAGCAAATATCAAAATTATTAAAAATATTAAAGACTAAGGTTAAGTGGTAGTTTGTAATTGTCTTGCATCCAGTGTAGATGTCAGCAGTTGGGCTGGGTACTGAATTTGATCCTATTTAGGCACCGACCAAATTTCCTCCTTAGTATTGAGTATAAAAAAAAAGCCTCCTCATTCAAAACCACATTTTGATACCTTAGGAATAAATCTCATCAACGTAAGTCAGCCAATAAGCATGTAGCATGCTTCTGCCAGGATCTGAAAATTCTGTGATTGTCTGTCTAACGTTACACGTCGTAAGGACAAGCAGGAAAAACTCTACATTACACACAGAGATGGGTCTCACGTAGCAGCTGAAAAATAAATAAAAAGATTTGTGCCATAATATGTAATATTGTAATTTCTTCTTGTTAAAATGGATTTTGTATACTTGTTCAGGAACCAGTATCAAAGTCACAGTATTGGAATGGGCATCAGTATCAACATTTTTTTTAACAATACCCAGTCCTAGTCAACGGTGTTACCTGCAGACCCTCAGAGCTGCTAAACAACAGGGTGATGCTGCCATAGTCGGAATGTTCT
Organism: Etheostoma perlongum; assembly: GCA_026937815.1. Lineage (NCBI taxonomy): Eukaryota > Metazoa > Chordata > Actinopteri > Perciformes > Percidae > Etheostoma > Etheostoma perlongum. Next base: position 27,459,343 of record CM049378.1, on the reverse strand, counting down.
CCACATCGCAGCTGACCCTCCTTTACGGTCTCATGGTTTACTGGTGGGTAGTACAGAGACCGCAGTGTTGTGCCATTCTCATCAGCTAGAGGAGACACAACAACACTGTTAAGACCTGCCTGGTATATTAATATCACAAGAGTTTACAGTGGGCCTGAGATTGAAGAACAAGAAGGTACACTAAGGTGCTGTTCCAGTAAATATGAGTCAATGTGGAAGTCAAACATTGTACTGCAGTTGTCAACTATTAAAATTGATCGCCAACTGTTTTGATAATCGGTTTGAGTTGTTTTTTTACACATAAAAAGTACAAATTCTCTGACTCCAGCTTCTTCAATGTGAATATGTTCCAGTTTCGTCACTCTTCTGTGACAGCAAACTGAAATATCTTTGAGTTGTGGACAAAACAAGACATTTGAGGACGTCATCTTGGGCTTTGGAAAACACTGATCCACATTTTTCACCATTTTCTGACATTTTTAGACCAAACAGTTAAATCGATTAATTGAGAAAATAATCAACAAATGAATCAACATTGGAAATAATCATTAGCTGCAGCCCTAAAGGGATGTTTCAATCCCTAAACCAGCTGGGAAATGTTTGTCTAGTGGGATCTGCATGGACAATGCTACACCTCCCTACAAACTATCAGTCGCTGTGGCTGTTAGCAGTCTTTGTTTTTACCTGCTCAGCAGAATACTATTTTGCGAATGTGAGATGTGCCACACATGCTCAGAAGACTGCATTCAGATACACAAAGGATCACAGTGTTGCCACACATCAGCTGATCTAGACGCATTGACTGTCCTCAGCTTAAACCCAGGCAACAATACCACACTCCAAAGTGGGAGTAGCGAGTGTACATACTTCCTATTAAACGGTGCGCACTCAGGAACACCTCCGGGTTCAGACCCAGACTGTGGGCCATCACCCTCAGCACCCGCAGACTTAGCTCTGTACAGCGCTGGAAGAAAGACGTCTGGATCTCCTGGAAACCTTTTATAGATGGCCATTTCTACAGCAGATGAGAACGGAATTAGATCCTCACAGATATTGGATTTCTGAGGATGACACTGATATTCATATTTGAAAGTTAAAAAATCTATTTATCTGCAGTTTTGAAATATGGGCTGAGCAGGACACAGGAAAAATAAACATGACATTTTTATGGGGGGAGTTTTCCTGATCTGAATCTAGGGCCTAAGGATAGAGGGTGCCGTATGCCGTACAGATCGTAAAGCCCCTTGGGGCAAAGTTGTGATATTGGGCTACATAAGTAAAATTGACTTGACTCTGCTCTCTAGGGGAAAGATAAAAAATCAATTTATCTGCAGTTTTGAAATATGGGCTGAGCAGGACACAGGAAAAATAAACATGATATTTTTATGAGGGGAGTTTTCCTAGTCCATAAGTAAAATGGACTTGACTCTGCTCTCTAGGGGACATGTTATGTGATACTGTTTTTAATGACCTCAAATATATTTCAAACTTGGCAATTATTGTGGCACAATTTCTTGTTTGCTATATTTCTTGTTTGCTGTATCTGTTGATACCATACCAAATATCATCAATCAGGCCGCAAATGGAACAGAACGTTCTCTGGTAAAATAAAAACCCCAATAAAGTTACTTGTACTTTGATCTCCAAACTAATACAGGAAAAAGTTATCTTGTTTCTGTCTCTGTTGTGCGAGCAAAGTCTGACAAGCTTAGATAATAGATCTTACAATGTCAGGGTGTAGTGAAGCATAGTTGAATGCCTCCTTTAGGTCTCCCGGCCGACGTGGATTCAACCTGAAAAAGAAAAAGTTATTATAATTTAAAACAATTGTGCGGGCAAGCACACAATAACTTGTGTTCTTTTTCTGATTCCTACTTCTCCATTTCCAGAGACACCCAGCCGTGGTTGGGATTGAGGGCAAAGCTTTTCCTGCTGAAGGGTTGCTTCACTTCATCTGGCTGCAGGAAGAATGTCTTGGATATGGCCATAACACGGTCCACCTATCCAAACGCACCAGGAGAAAAGATGCATGTCTACTCTAAGCACTACATTTGTTTGAGTTTTTTTTAGTTACTTTTCAGATTTTCAATATTGCATATCCATCCTGTCCAGTAAAAACCATGTATCTCCAAATTTAGTGATTTTGACTTTGAATGTTTGAAGAAACAGAAGGATAAATTGGTCCTTAAGAAAAATTGGATCAGCTGGAAAATGCAGCAAACAGGGCTGTTTTTTTGACACCATGAAAAGCTGAATTTAGAGGTACAAACACACAATGGTCTTATAGAAAGTATTGCATTGCTGTAGATTAGACTACCCAACAGTATATAGTGGGGCATACAGCAGTAATATTAACCCAAAACATCATATAAAACTAACTTTCACTTACACATACTTTACATACATTTCACATACTTTATTGTGTAGCTGACATTTTTACTTTAATACTACAGTAACTACAGCTTTTCTGAATACGTTTTCCGCCACTGCAACACACCAAACTAATGTTCATTGTATTTGCTTTACTCACCTCTTCCTGAGTGATCCCTGTGTTCTTCAAAAAAACAAAACCAACTTCTGTAAAAGCTGTTTTCAAATCTTTGCTTAAGTTTTGCATCTGATCGTCAGTCACATCTTCCTTACCCAGGCTGTATGCACCAAAGTCCACCACTGGAATGCTCATTTAAAAAAAAAAAAGTTGTTTCTGAAAGGTATGTAAAGTAGTCTACAGGATTTAATAATAACAACAAACAGTAAGCAGGGAAGTTACTAGCAGTGGCTGCCAACTCGTTCTGCTATCATGTGACCTTTTCCAGCCAATAGGAAAAGTTCCCAATCAAACTAAATATAAAATGGGAAATTACACAACAGTTGGATATGCTGTTTGCAGGTGGAGTGAAGGTAGCAGTTGGCCAACAATAATCCCCATCATTTTACATTCCAACAAGATTTTAGTTGACAACTGAGAAGATGCTTGATTTGACGAAAGAGTGGAACATCTCCTTCGCAGGATGCGGTTTTATGGGGGTGTATTATATTGGCGCCTGCTCCTGTATCCTTGAACGGTTCCCTCGCTTAATACAAGACGCCTCTAAAATCTGTGGAGCGTCTGCAGGTGCTGTGACGGCTGCTATTATTTCTGTAGGAATCCCCATCGGTGAGCTGAACGTTCCTTCTCGACTGACCAAACGTCATTCAAAAATCTGCCAGTTTAACGCTGCGTTGGTAATTGGCAAATTGCTGGGTTGAATGAAACAATGTTCAAGATGCTATTTAAATCATTACCTTTTAGTATATGATTCGGCATAGATGTGATGCACTTCATAAGACACATTGCGTGTACATTGACCTCATTAGTCTCCATAGACATACACGAAAAAGATGTTTGAAAGAAAAAGACCACTCCTTAACACCTGGAATCTACAGTGTACATGGAGATGGGAAACCTTCTGTACCAAACTGTAGCATTAGTGTTACAGTCTGTATTCATTGGCTCATAGAAGATCCCAAGATGCCACGATTCAATGTAGTCTTTAAATCTGTGAACCTGCTCCAGATATTACAAAATTGTGTTTCATTTTCAGCCTGGCCAATCTTAATTTCTTTTAGTTGACAGAATAACTTCTAGTTTTAATATCTGAAGTCAGGGTTTCTATTTTTAAAACTGCATCTGCAGTGTTTCAGCTGTGAGTTTCTAATTGCGTAGAAATGTTTGCAACCAAACAGATCCTTAATAGTTTTATTTAGAAAATAAATAAATTCCCAAGTTACCAGTGCAGCATTTCTACAATACATGCACTCTAATGACTGTTTCTTTGTGCAGAGAAATGCTGTGCTGATTTGATGCTTCTTACCAAAGAGGGCAGGAAGCGCAAACTGGGGCCCCTGCACCCAGCTTTCAATATGTTGCAGATAGTACGAGACTCTCTGATGGAGTGCCTTCCAGAAGACGCCCATGTTCGAGCCTCTGGGAAGCTCTGTGTGTCCCTGACCAGAGTGTCTGATGGGAAGAACAAACTAGTGACGGAGTTTGACAGCAAAGAGGAGCTCGTTCAGGTATATTTTACAATTTGGGAGGAAAGCTAAGCCTTTTTATCCAGAGGAAACGCTTTAGTGTCTTAAAAAAGATGCAACTCTAAATTGAGAAATATGTGGGGGCCACACCTTCCTTGAGCAGAACTGGAGGAGGGATTTTTCCAATAGTTTACAGTCAAATCAGATTTTTATCTTGTAATTTTAACTAGCCCTGTCTCTTTTAAAATAAGACTTTTGTCAACATTTTAAAGAACTTATTGTTTGTGTAATCAGAGTTTCTGTAAATAGTTTGCAGTAATGTCCGCCTTTTCCAGGCCGTCTTATGCAGCTGCTTCATCCCGTTCTACTGTGGTGTGATTCCACCTACTTACCGTGGAGTGGTGAGTGAACCAGCAAGCTAGGATTGCAAAGTTTTCTCTTAAACCAGGGCATTTATAGTGAGCTTCACTCAGTCGGTCAACGCTCCAGCTCAGCATCATTTGGTACTCTATATGGGGAACAGTTTACCTTGAAACTGCATCTAGACTGAGTTTAATGCCACGTCCTGTGCTTAAATCAAAGCAAAATCTTCTTTTTAACTGTTTTAAACGGTACTAACATGTTTCTTAACCTCAACTTATCTGTGTTGGGGCCACTTGTCTTGGTGTAGTAGACCTATCCAGCTACCAGAGTGCTCAGCCCTAAATGTTCAAATTCTGGCATATAGGGAAAGGGTTAGGCACCAATGCACATGTAAGGAAATGCACAAGCCCTTAAACCTTATGGAAAAATACAACAAAATATTAGACCACAAACTACAGCCTCTAATATTTCTAAAGTAAAACCTACAGGTCTTAAACACAGCGTCACATAGTTTTAGTTACTTTGTGTGACTTTATTCTAATCTATACAGAGGGGGGTGCATCCACTCAAACTTTATACTCGCTCAATGTTACCTGTCAGGTTGATTTAGTTACTGCATGGTATGTTTATTACGTCTTCATGATAACGGTGTACAGTATTTTGGACGATGTTCATCATTCTGAACATGTCAGAACGTATGTTATGATGATTATAGTGTGCCTTAATACATTTCTGGCTCTACCCACTGATCAGCATCCTCATTTTCCACTCAGCATTATGTGGACGGTGCGATCAGTGACAACCAGCCTCAGTGTTACACAAAAAACACACTCACGTTCTCTGCGTACGCCGGTGAGAGCGATCTTTGCCCTCGAGATAGCACGGTAATCTTCCACGAGGTGCGCTTCAACAACGTCAGCATCCAGGTCAACTCGGAGAACGTATACAGACTCACCAGCACCTTCTTCCCCCCGCCGCCTGAGGTGAGACACAGAGCGACTGACTCTCAGCTCTATCAGTTAAAATATGTATACCTTTTTTCTTTTTCTTTTCTTTTATTTTGAATTGGTTTGGCTTCTTTAGTATCATCACATTTTACTTGCACATACATTAAACCTGAAATGTTTTTCATGTGAGACATCTATAAGCTTAAGAAAGCCATTAAGTAATTAAGGGTATTGTCATATGCACCTTTTAGTACAGAGTACCACAGCGATGAAATGCAATATGCCTTTTGCACTCTCTCAGCACCAGTCAATAGCAACAGTTATAAATAGCATTTAAAAACTTTTTATAAGATCCAGAATAACCAAGCATAGTAGACATAGTGACTAAGTTCAAATCACAGCCCTCCTTCCTGCTGTGCCATTCAGTAACCTTATTACCTGGGGGTAAAAACTATCCCTAAAACGTGATGTGCGCGTTGGGATGCTCTTTAACCGTCTCCCTGATGGAAGGTGGGAGAAGAGATTGTGTGCTGGATAACTAGAATCATGCATAATACCTTGTGCCTTCTTAGTGCTGCGTTTCCAGGAAATGTCTTGGAGCAGTTGAAGTGGAACCCCAATGATTTTAGATGCAGTTTTGACCACCTTTGTCAAACCACACTGCAATTTTGCTTGTCAATTTACTCTCAATTGTACAACGGTAAAAGTTCGGTAGAATGTTAAGGGACATACCATATTTCTTGAGACAGCTCAGAAAATAAAGCCTCTGATGTGCCATCTTAATGGCACACCTGATATGAAACAACCATGTGAGGGAGTCTGAAATGTGGATGCCTAAGAACTCTGAGATGATGCAAAGGAGTCAAAGCAGTAGGCCTACAGATTCCTCTACAGTGAGTCCCTATGCTAAATCCTTACTTAATGCCATCGTAAATGTACAGCACACAAACATGTCCCATTTATGGTAATACCAATGGACGCTTGCAATGTTGTATAGATCAGGGATCTTAAATGGGGCTTCTGGGCCCCTAGGAAGTCCTGAAAATCAATGCGGGTGGGGGGGCGGCCTCCAAATTATTATTATTATTTTTTTTTTAATTAAAAAGTCTTAACAGGAATCTAACGTTATCAACAAATATAAATCCGCCCCTGATGATAGGCTTACCGGCCTATAGGTAAGGTATCCTATTCACTGTGCTTTATGCATGGTTTATCATTAAAACATGATTTATAAACTCATGCCAACAAGTATTATTATTATTATTATTATTATTATTATTATTATTATTATTATAGGCTTTTTTAATTGCTTAATTTTTAATCAAAGAAAGGTATGTATAAAGGTTTTAGATCACTTATACATTATATAATTTTATATAATATATGTTGTAGGGGGTCCCTGCTTGTCTCTCTTTCAGTTAAGGCGTCCTTGGCTTAAAAGTTGAAGATCCCTGATGTAGATTAAGCAGATTTAGCTTGCATCCTCACCCAGCACCTTTTTTTATTTTTTTATTTTTATTTTTTTTATTTTACAGGCAATGGCTGAAATCTGCCAGCAGGGCTACATCGATGCTCTCCGCTTCCTACAAGATAACAGTAAGGACATATTAATGGGGAAGGGGGAAAAAATAGGGGAAGGTGTAGGTTTTTTTATTTTATTTTTTTAAATTCTACTGGCAGCAGTATTCCAGTGCTTGTTATTGCAAAAAATGTCTCAATTAAATTGCCCATCACAGACCTGATTAGCACCGAAAATCCCATGAAGAGTTTGGAGACAAACTGTTGTCAGTGTAAGGAGAAGGAGTGGGCTGAAGAGTCCAATGAGGACACACAACAGAATGGACTGAAACCACATCAGAAAGGACACTGGTGGCTGGATCCACAACTTGTAGAAAACCTCCCAGTTGCCTTAAAAAAGGGTAAGGAAAGGACATTGAAGGGTTGACATGGTTGTGATCAGCAGGGAAATCCTCATTCATGCTTCTATCCATCGTAAAATGTAATGCTGTATAACTAAACATGTAATGTTTGTTTTAACACTATTTGTGTCAGTGTTTTGTGAGGCCTGTAGGGAGCAGCATACTAAGGATGCTGGTCTGTTGTCCCAGATGACCGTCTACCTGCCAAAGAAGGTGACATCCCATCTGCAAATGCCCAGTGCTCGACCCATTGACTCAGCCTTCTCTCTAGCCCAGAGGTACAGTATATTAGCCAGGCTTTGTTCTACCTGTTACAATACCATCATCCAATTAATTTCTAATAGGCTTGCAACCCGTCTAGCACTATCTCCTCTGTTCTTTCTTAGACTTGTGGACTGGATCCCAGATGTACATAAGGAAATGAGCTGGATTTATGGCATGGCTGGAGACATGTGCAAAAATGCTTGGAAGGACAAGGACAGGTATGCAGTGTAATCATTTCATCTGTCTAGATCTTCATAAATGTTTAGACAATGTCATGCAAATGAAATGCCTTTTGACAAAAAGAAAAGCAACCTCACGCTTGGCTGTAGCTAAATGCCACTGTTGTAAACTTTCTGGAGAAGTGGTGGACTGACATACAACAGCTGACTGCCGTTTTTCACAAGATGAATCCTTGTCTCTACGCTGTACTTTTTCCAGTAAGTCGTCAAGACCACTAAGCCTGAATCAGAGAAAAGACTCAAAGATTCGCCCAATGGACTCAGAAACCACTCTCCCCTCCAGTCTTACCCTCACCTGGAACACCGATGAGGAGTTGGACCACATGCCTCTCACTCCACCTCTCACACCCATCGTCAGCCCCACCTCTGGGTTTGGTGAAGCAGCCACAGAGTCTCCTAAAAGTGCAGGTGCAGGCTGGGGTTTGGGCAGAGCTGTGGGGTGGATCCGAAATATTACTTTCGAGCAAACTTCAGACATCAAGAAAACTGATGATTCAGTGTCTTTTTCTGCATTCAAATAGGTCTATTGGATATTGTACTGAAAGCAAAAATGTTGAATAAATTATTGCAAAAAGATCCTGTGCTTTATGGTGTCAGTATCAAAGAAAAACATGGTTTTATTTCAGTTAAACTAATAGCCGGTTTGATTTGCATTGAGAGATGATTTTATGGAAAGTACCCCATGCCAGTCTCAATGTATGGTGAAGGGTATGTGATGATATGGGGCTATTTTAATTCCAAAGGCCATGAGAACTTTATCAGGATGCATAGTATCCTGGATCCATGAAATAACTGGCCTTTAATAATAAAAATCTTCTTGCCTCTATGGGAATTTAACATAAGGGTATGTATACTTATTCCCCCTGTATTTTAAGGAAAAACATTTATTTATTTACTTACAATACATTATTCATTCACAAAGAAAATTGGATCTTCCAAAAAAAAAAAAAAAAAAAAAATTATACACTCTTACAAAAGAAATCCCTCTCAATAATTGCTGTGTGGCAGTATCTGCAGAGACCCTGCCCAAGTCCTCCATAATAATTCTAAAAACAAACACAAAAAAGCAGCTGGATCTAGAAACGAGAATAATAACAATCCAGTGAATAATAAGTAAATGGAGAAACCTGGACAGGCTGAATATAAATTGTTTCCATAAATTAGGTAGTTTCATATATTGTATTTCAAACTTGTACTTTTTTCTATTTGTATGATGTGCAACAAGTCAAAAGTGGATTGGTACAAGTACAGCAATCCCTCTGAATAACATTGTTGTCCCCCATGCCCCTCTTTGTACCCAGTATGTTGGTTATGAAAGTAAGTTATGAAAACAGTATCACATGTCATGCAGCTGGCATGAATACACTTAAAAAGGTGAAGTGACGAGCCGGCTTTCTATTTTGAAACCTGTGCCATTTGAACCTACTAAGTTGTGCAATACTATAGCACAGCCAACTGAAGCACTGGCCATTTCACCTGTGATAGTAGTAAAGATAAGACAGTGTTTACATCTTGGTGAATATTGAAAGAAATCCAAATGCACCAGCTGAACTCGGATAGATGATTGAAAAGACTACAGAGAATACATAGTGGATTTAAGTTGATGGAAACCTCAGAGAAAATGTTTAACTGGGACGAGGAGTGGAACATCTCTTTTGCAGGCTGTGGATTCCGATGTATTTACTACCTGGGAGCTTTGGCCTGTATCCTTGAACGGGTCCCACAGCTGGTTGATGGAGCCTCTAAGATCTGCGGAGCTTCATCTGGCTGTCTCGTGGCTGCAGCTCTGGCTGTTGGGATTCCCATCGGTGAGTTTACTGTACATTTGGCTGACATTTGTTGATTGTCACACATTTGTTGATTGTCTCACAATGATCTGGACTAATGCATTCATTCAACCTTTATTTGAAATTGAGAGATCACTGAGGAATGACCCGTATGACCGAGTCAATTACAAAAACAAAGAAAAGCAAAAACAAAACAACAGGTATATACTAACAGACAAAAAGGTATACCATATCAATAACATGTTCCTATTAGAGAAAAATAATTTGATTGACACAGTAGGATAATTAAGTTGTGAAATAATGTAATTTTGTAAAAAAAAAAAAAAAAAAAAAAAAAACTGCCATTTTGCAATTATGGTACTACTTCATTCATTATGTAATGATTTGTGTTTGTTTCCTCTTTTTATATTTATCTAAAATAAACACATCTGAGCCTAACTTTGCAGATAAATAAGTCATTTCTTAAGAAGTTACTGTATTTCTTTATTGGTTTCAGTTATAGTTCATTTAGACTAAAATATTACTTAGGTTGCAGTTTGGCACAAACAACCCCTTCTACTGCCACCAAACCTCAAGGTCATCTTGCCTAAACACTCTCACCTATTTAAAAAAAAGATTTTTCTTGCATTTTTTTTCTTTTATTCATAATCTATTAGTCTATCAGCCCTTTATTGAAAGTGTAAAATATAAAAGAAAAGCTGTGTTTTTAAAATCAAACATTAAAAAACTTATGTGATATTATTTATATTTTATAAACACTACTTATATCTGCCACATTTTCTTCCTGTAGTAATTACAGTGCCATGTTTTTAAAAAAGGTCAGCAATATGTTATCTCAGGTGTTGTCCCATATGTTATCCCAAATGCTGTTATGGATACCATACCTGGAGTAAATATTGTACTTGGCAAGTTTACTAATGACACAAGCAGAGTTCATGCAATAGTAAGAACAAATTCCAGAGGTCACGTCGATTGTAGCAAAGCAAAGCGAGGCCAAGTGAGGAACACACACACACACACACACACACACACACACACACACACACACACACACACACACACACACACACACACACACACACACACACACACACACACACACACACACACACACAAACAAACAAGAAACAACTATTTCAATAATGTAACAACCTTAAATTATAATGACAAAAATCACTACAATCATTAAAGCAACAGCAAGTAAAGAAGAGATGACAAACAAATCAGCAATAAACAAGAGTAAATTATTTCCTATATTACCCAGAATGCATTTTGCAGCTCTAAGAGAAGGAGCCTAGTTAGTCGGGGTTATGTTTCTTCAATACATCAAAGATCCAAAAGGATCACAAAATAGCTAAAGAATATAGGACAAAAATATCAAAAGTTAATTTTATTAAAAAGGTTTATGTTATTAATTCTTTCTTTTTTTTAAGATTGATTGTGGGGCATGTTAGGCCTTTATTTTTATAGGACAGATGGAGACATGAAAGGGGAGAGAAAAGGGGAATGACATGCAGCAAAGGGCCGCATGTCAGAGTTGAACCCACAGCCTCTGCATCAGGGAGTAAACCTCTATACATGGGCCATGGGCACATGCTCTACCATGTGAGCTAACCAAGTGCATCATGTTATCAATTTTGACTCTGACTGATTTCTCCAAATTTCCTCCTCAGAGCAGTTCTGTGTTGATGTTTTGACCGTGGCAAAAGAGGCCAGAAAACACACGCTGGGAGTTTTCCACCCGACATTCAGTCTGCAGCGGACAGTACGGGACAACCTGCTGGAGAAGCTTCCAGCAGACGCCCACCTTCGTGCCTCCGGAAAGCTCTGCGTGTCCCTCACCAGACTGGCCGATTGGAAGAACGTTTTGGTGTCAGAGTTTGCCAGCAGAGAGGAGCTCATTCAGGTAAAGTGGAGAACTGAAAGAGACAGTAAAGGTTTGCAGTCTGGTCACAGCATCTGTTCTGATAGTATGCCAGGACCTGAGGGTCTGATATCTAAGGTTTTGTTCTGCATTGTCTACCTTTGCAGGCTCTGATGTGCAGTTGCTTTTTCCCTGTTTACTGTGGTTCCATTCCACCTTCGTACCGTGGAGTGGTGAGTAGATGTACTGTACATTTCCAAAGTTTAATTTTTGTGAGAGGATTAAAAAAGAAATGGTTATACAATATGATGTCTTCTTTACTTTAAAGCCCATATAATCAGATTAAAAAAAAAAAAAATCAAAATTAGGATTTCTGGAACTCACCTACTTCATTGTGCACAGGGAGAAGGGAAAAAAAGTCCTACTAGCATCCCAGGGACTATTTTGTTTTAGTTATTACTCCTAGTAAATACTTTATTGACTTTGTTTTAACAAACATTTCAGGTCACACAGGAAGAAAAAGCTGGGCGTTCTTTTCAGAGCTGCCATTGTGCTTCCATGTCTAACAGTCATACAAGGAAACACGTTGCTGTTATTTTACATATATTCTTGTAATGGGTTATCTTTGATGTAATGTGTATGTATGTATTGTGTGTAAGTGTGGATGCCAGGAAGAGTAGCTGACTGCTACGGCACTAGCTAATGGGGATCTTTTTAATAAACAACAAACAAACGATAAACAACACTAGACACCAGTTTCTTCACTGACAGTAGCTCAAATCGCCCAGCATGCATTGCAGCCAGAAGGTAAAGTTAGGGGTTCAATCCAAGCTTTTTCTCACGTCTAAATGTTGATCATTTTCTCTTTAATGACACTTTTAAGTCATAGCTAAATATTCACGCTCCTTCTTTAGAAGTTGCAGAATGTACTCTGGGTAATGTAGGAAAATCAGTAATTGAAGTAAAATACACAGGCAGAGGGGAAAGCAACCCCAAAAAAGTTGAATGTCAAAATAATTAGTTGAATTTACTGATATTTACAAATATGTCTTAACTACGCCTGGTAATCCATTCAGACATGCCTATTATATATAGACAAAGATACTGTGCAATATGCATTCAGCAAGGTACAAAAATAGATTGCATTCAGTCATTTCTCTTTATTTCTCTTTAGCACTATATGGATGGAGCCCTGAGCAACAGCATTCCTCTGTTCGAGCAGAGAAACACCATCATTATGGCCCCGTTCTCCGGCGAGAGCGACATCTGCCCCACAGAGGGTACATTCAACTTCTTCGAAGTGAACTATGGCAACGTTAGCATCCAGGCCAACATCGGCAATGTGCATCGGATCTGTACATCCTTCCTCCCTCCCACATTTGAAGTGGGTGCCTTTTCTTTAAAACAGTGTTGTTGTTTTTTAACTTTCACAGTAGAGAAAAATCTCTAGTTCTCCTTTTTGTCACAAATATAAAAAAGCAAATGTATCCTGAGATGTGTAAGTAATCCTCTGTAATTTAAAGAAAGACCAAACGAACCTTCATGAATTTAATGTTTTTCGTTTTGTTTCAACAGAAGCTGGCTGAGATCTGCCACAACGGCTATGTGGATGCTCTTCATTTCCTGAGAGAAAGAGGCAAGTTCCTTCATGTTCATCCTCCTCGAAACTGAGTCTTTGAATTTTCTGGTTCACACCATGTAGTGACAACTAATACATGTTATCAGTCAACTGTCTGTTATAGATCTGCTTGGTACACAGTGTCCTCCCCTCAGTTTGATGGCGGAGACGGACACAGTCAAACCTGCTTGTTGTGAGCCCGTGAAGACACTTTTGAATGGACCAAACCCACATCAGGAAGATCATTGGTGGCTGGATGTGAAAGTCATAGAGAACCTCCCAGTTAGCCTCAAGAAAGGTAAAGGGAGGGGGGGCAGGGGTCAGCAGTTGGTGGGTTTTTAAGTCAAAGAAAGGGTTTAGTTGGCTTCAAAAGAGGATTAAATGTAAGGTTTAGGTTTATTCATAGACTTAATATGAATAGGAATGTTGAACCTAAAGTTACTCCCTTGGGTTTATTGGAAGCAAACTTGTTCCTGGAAGGGCATTGGTTTAAAAAAAAACACTTGAGCAGAAGAACTTAACCAGCACACGCTCCTGTGAAGCTGCTCAGTGCAGGATCATTACTGGAGATGTGCATTGTAAGTGATAAATTAGAGGCTAAAATGAAAAATATAATACAATTGCACATTCTTGCACAAAATCAAATCTACCACACAAAAAAGATAAGACATTTTTAATGATTAGATGATGCTCACAAAATTAACATACCTCAATAATTCATTAAAAACGAATTTATGATGAGATTAATTAACTGAATGTGGGAGCCCAGCTTAAATAAAACATGGAAAATAATATGACACAGACATTAAAGGTGGTGTAATGTACTGTGTGTGTCTGTGTCTGTGTGTTAGTGCTGTGTGAGGCGTGCAGGGACAGTCACTGTGACGACACCCAGTGGTCTCAGCTCACTGAGTTCCTTCCAGTGAAAGCCGTTATGTATCTGCTGGCCCTCCTCATGTTGCCCATTGAGCTGACCTTCTCATTCACCAAAAGGTAGAGGTTTGATCATGCAACTGCAAGGGAATTAATCAAGAGAATTACAGTCTCTTAATATCCTACTCCATTATCTAATTAGTGGCATCACTTTGATTTTGTACACTTACGCTATATTGGTCTTTTATTGTGACAGCATGATATTATCACTGTTGACATCGACTGCAGATCTCTGCAGGCAGACAAGGAACAGCAAAGCCAAGGACCTCAACAGGTGTGTGCTTGGAAGTTCATAATTTTAAGTGTTTTTTTTAACATTGCATTTATCAAATTAATAAATGAATTACCGTAACTATTAGTTATTCTATACATAGGTCTACACCATGTCTTTGCCTAACTAACAACGCTTTATAAAAAATTTAATGGTAAAACCCCTATTTATGAAGATGCTTATTTTGTCTCTGTGTTCTGATCTTTGTGTTCTCCAGGGCGTTGACAGAGCCACATTGCAGCAGAAAGTCCTCTAACTCAGAACTCAGACAGGAGTAAACCAAAACATTAAACCCACTACCTCAACATGTACCCCGAATTCTCCATTGGTAACAACAGTAACCTGGACCTCTTCTAACGCACATCTACCTGTACAGGCCCATCCAACTTCCCCACCCCCAAAACACCTGCATGGTGAGGTGACTTTAAACCACAGATGTAAACAGACACTTCATCACCCATCAACCAGGCAGAAATAAGACATCATCATTGCAAATGTAAAACCTGTTATGAATGGAATATATTTATCACCTTTGTTAGATTTTTCAGAAATAGAGTAGCTTATTTATAATCTCCTAACACTTGTGTACTTCTGTGTAGAAGAAATGCTCGTTTGGGTGTTGGATTCCTACGTATCGACTCAAAAAACCACCGGACATTGTGACCAAAAGGTTAACCTAACTATTCCCAATGATTATACTTTTACTGGGCAGCTGTGGATCAGCGGTAGAGAAAATTGGAAGGTTGGTGGTTTGATCCCTGCAGTCGAAATGTCCTTGGGCAAGACACTGAACCCCGAGTTGTTGTGAATGTTGATCCGATGAGCAGGTGGCCCCTTTGGCCACAATGTGTGTGAATGATGAATAGTTTCTGTACTATGTAAAAGCGTTTAGAGTAGTCGTTAAGACTGGAAAAGCGCTATGTAAATACAGTCCATTAGTCTGCCCATAATCAAATGCAATGAACACACCTTTCTGTTGCAAGACCAGCTTTTTGAACACAGAGCACAAAATCAATTTGATCAAGAGTTGACAAGGAAACCGAAGCAAAGTTGTTATCCAGGGTTATCTGCTGAATGCAGCCATTTCATTGCCAATATTTGGTTTTCTTTAAGACTGTATGAAGAAAAAAAAAAGTTTAGGGCTTGTTTAGGGCTTTTTTCTGGTTTCAGTTAACAATATGTGTACGGAATCACTGCAGTATTACAAGGAAACAATGTTGGTACAGAAACATTTTCATAGGATGAGAGTTTAGTGTCATGCCAAACCAATTCAAAGATATACTGTAAACATCAGGTGGTTTGGTCAGGACATAAGATGTTAAAGGTTATGTCTGACATTGTCAATCACGTCAATCTACCTCTGCTGAAGCATTTTGGGGGGAACTATGTTACTGTGAAATCCAGTTCCACAACCTTTGTTGCATGTCAGCCCTTCTCTTCTCTTTCTATGTTGGGGTCCAACTTCTACGGTTTTCTTTTCTTATATATTCTTTACAAAATAAAAACACCTCTACATTTACCCACAATGTTGTATGACAATTAAAAGTAACAAAAGGTAATCCAATAATATAGAAAAAGGCATCATCAAGACATTTTAATAGACAGATGTTCTGTAAAATTTCTTGTGAATGACATTTTCATAAACCTACAAAAACATAATTCTAAAATTCCTAAATCAAAAAAGTGATGGTAAAAGATTAAAATATAACCTGTTTGAGTTTTGTAACATTATCCAGAAAGGCTTGCCAGGAATTCCCTCTGTGGAATCTCAATAGCACATGATCGAGTCTGGTTTCATCGAGTGATCACTTCATCAGTTCATAGCACCATGAATGTAAAACATTATAACTAGCTAAAAGCTCTATTCAGAGGACCATACAGGCTTCACACAGATAAATCAAACTTTTAAAATAACCATCTGGAGTATTATCTACTGTCAAAACAGTAGACGTGAAGGTATACACATTTACTGCATTACAGTGCAGTATAGTACAGTACAAAGGCAAAAACAAATATTTAAATATATGATCTTCCCCAAGCACAGTCGAGCATCATTGTCAAGTCCCTGATTTCACATATTTAAAAAGACTGCCATGAAGATGATCATACATGTATCAAGACCACAAACAAAATAAAAAGTGCAGAAAGAATATTCTGCAAAACTTCTAAAAAAAAAAAAAAGTCCATCTGTGTGTGTATATTCCACTCGGACACTATTAAAAAAGGAAAAACATCTAAAAACCCGCCAAATAAGTCTTTTCCTTATACGCTGCCATCCTTTGGTCCGCCGCTGATGTCTGGAATCTCGTCTGCAAAGGACTGGGTCATCCACTGTCCGTCTGGGAGCTGGCCTGGTATTTGTGACGTCGTCGCCTCCTGTGCTCCTTCTGAAGACAGATAACACAGACTGAAGCCCTGTGCTATGGATAATGTGACAACTGATATCTGCTATGTTTAATCTGTCAGACACGTAAAAGTATTATGTTCAAGATACTGAATCACTTCAGAAGGATATCAGTGTCAACATGGAAAGTGTGACGGTGGATTAGAAACTCCAGGAGAAATCTAGCTGGGGAAATCCGGTTTCTCTGATCCCCTTTCCTGATTAAAGAATCTCCATTACGTCCTCATTTGAAGGTGTTTAAGAAAGCAGTTTACTGCAGAATACTGGCTCTAATCCGGTTACGTAAGTCTATGGAAACGCACTGTATGTTCTGAGCAAGAACTCAGACACACTTTAGGAATATTTACTTTAAAAGACTTCAGCAGGTGTTTAGTTATAATAACCTAACATGGATTGAATAAAATATAGAGTGGAATACACTCTGCAGAAGCAAACCGTTTCAACCATGTGTGTGTGTGTGTTACCTGTGTTTTCTACATTTGAGAATGTACAGTGACCGTTGGTCTGGCTTTGGGCTGGACCCTCCTCAGGTCCTCTCTCTGCATATGCTCCACCGTAGGCATCTTCATAACCAGGATCGTACTGCTCCTCCTTTATCGCCATCCTCTTGGCATCCTCTGTTGATGTTAAAAGAAAAATTAAGAGTAAATTCCAAACATGATCTGGAAAAACTACACTACAAGCAGTGAAACTACTTATGTTTAAATGGTTATGGCTTTGAGTTTTTTTTCTGTATATCACAATGCTGCAGTCTAGTTTCCCTTTAAGAAAACAGATGTTAACTACTTAAAATTAAACAGCCATGCTCCCATTCATCCATGATGACTGTGCTTACCCTTAGCCAATTTCAGGTCAAACCTGTAGTCAACCTCCTCGATCTCAGTGCTTTTTTTGAGACCCTTTAGCTCATCTCGGAGCTCCCTCAGTTTGATGTAGAAGTGGACTTTGTCCTGAGCACGAGGGAACTGAGCACAACGAGCGCTGGATGAAGGCATCAGATACAAAGCCTGTGGACGGGAAATGGCTGTCACACATTTTTCATTTTGTCATACAATATTTGACGATAAAGCAGTCGGGTACTCACCACGTCACAGTCGGGGATCTTGTGTGGCTGCAAACCAAAATCAAGTTTCTTTGGTTTTTTACCAAACATCTCTCTGCAGAACATTTCATAGATGCCTTGGGGGGGAACACAAAAACATATTACTGTAATTAACTTAAACAAGCAATTGTATTGCAAATGTTGCTCTGTAGTAGAAGAGTCCTTACATTTTCCATTAAAAACAGCAATTAGAGGCTTGAATTTCTTCAGCTTCTCTACAAGAATTTTACCACCTTCACGCAACTCTTTACTGTTGAGATGAAAACAAAAAAGAAAAAATGGTTACAACACATTTGTCCTAAATGTTTTATCAAACATGATGGTGAGAAATCAACTCAAAATCTATAAGCGATTGATGCCACGGATGGGTCTTACATGTGTCCCCCCCCCCCCCCAGTCTATAGTCCTACCTTGAGAGGTCTTTGCTCCCTGGTGTCGCCCTGGCCACCATGTTGGTGAAGCCCATTTTGTATTTGACAGGCAGAGTAGTGTCGTGCATGTGGTTGAGTTGCTCCTCAGTAAATCCAGACAGAAACAGGCATTTCCCTGAAATGTAACAGTTACCCAGTGATACATCTCTCTGGCTAACAAGTTAATGGTGTCACAGCATCCTGCTTAATCTTCAATTAGAACATGGGAAGAGTGAGGCAAAAATGTATTCTAGCCAGTACATGTTATCTTATTTGAACCTGTAAAACTCCACAAAAAAATGTCCTCACACTTAAACATCTAAAACTCACACTGGGTCTTGCAAATATTGTACTGTAGGATCACACAAGTGTCCTTCTCACACACTCTTAAGAATTTGTATAAAACTTCTCTTAATTTTTTTGCAGACCAGCACAGGATCCATTTTTTTCAATCACACAACTCAAACTCATTTTTATCATGTAACTTACAAAAATGATTTCCAGGACCCGGAAACCACCGTCCAATGAAAGCTGCCATCAGTCCTGGATTAATGCCAATCTAGAAAAAAGCAGTGCATGTTTCTTTTAAGCTTAATAACCACAATTCATTCCTGATAGCAGTGTTTGGCTCCACCTTTAAACAGTTGAACAGGGAGTCTTACAATGACATAGTCCAGGTTGTATTCCAGCAGGTCTGGTAGAGTTTTTGTCATGACTTCCTCCTCCGACATTCCCTTGAAGCGGTCAATTTTCCTCTTAACCTTCTTGAAGCTCTCATCAATCTTCTCTTGCTTGCCATCTGCCTGAGCCTCAGTGGCCTTCTTGGGCTTAGGACCAGGTTTGGCTTTAGGTGCATTTGGGTCCTTAGGTGGCTTTGGTGCCTTGGGGACTTTTGGTGGTTTGGGAGCCTTGGGTTCCTTGGGTTGAGCTGGTCTGCCTCTCTTTTTGGCTGGGGCTACAAGAAACGTTCACAGAGGCGATATTAAAAGGAAGAACTGTGAAAATCTTTAACATGCCCTCTCCCTTTGTATAAATGTTGACAGACCTCCACCTATCTCTTGCTGTGACTTAATATTCCATCCATCCAATCCATTTAATTCCATTTTTGGAGTGTCCGAATATAGTATAGTAAACTTCCTTGCATTCCACTATACTGCTCGGAATTATTTTAGAAAGCCAAATATATTTGACAAAGCTGACACTAACTTCCACAAAGCTTTTCTCAAAAAGCATGCTTACTAGCAAGCATGCTAATGTCATGCAGTTTTACAAAACTTTCATCAGATCTTATTAAGTACAAAGGGGATCATAGTACGTTTTCCCGGATTGGCTTGTTCCTGCTGATCCATCATGGGTTCTGGATAACCCATGTGTGCCATGGCTGTCTCTCCTGTCTGCTCCTCCGGATAGTGAGACTGATGATTGTGGTTGAAGCCTGAATATTGAGCCTGGAGAGCTTGAAACTGCTGTGCAGACTGAACCCTATGAGGAAGAATAATTTAAAAAGACAGGGTGAAATATTAATACAACAAGCCAAATGGCAGCGGCATGTGCTGCAGGCGGAAAGTTGAGTTAGACGAGTGTGTTGTGTTATGTAACCACACTATGTAAGCACTATGTGTTTTTTCTGGATTTTATTGAGTGTTACACATTGATAATTCTTAATTTAGTTTGTTAAAATAAACATAACTGATGCACTCTCCTACAATTGTTAAGAGTCACTTAATCCTATGATATGTTTCATTATGACAACCTAGTTATTAGGTCTGAGTTGTTTATCAGTTTATTAGATGAAGCTAATAAAATTGAAAAACTGTAGTTTGCCAATTTACTTGGAGGCTTTTAAGAGAGATGTTTGTGGAGCTTTATGTCAGTGAGAGATAAGTTTATACTAGAAACACTTTTTCGTCTCCGAATAAATGTAGAATTTGTTGTTTTTTTAAAAGTAGAATTTGTCGCAGGTCTGTTGTATAAGATTGCATTCGTTTTAGCGAGGTGGATCTATAAACTAGAGTGTAAACCAGTTCTGAAAATGTGGAATGTGTGCATGTCTATGATTCAAGAGGAGAATAAACTGATTCTCTGCAGAGTTGTCTGTAACTTATTTTCACACCACATGGAAAACCTGCACTGTTGGTTCCCTGTTAACAAAGGTTAGTGAATCAAAGAAACTGTAGATTTAAAAAAAAGCTTTACATCATACTAAGACCAAAGAGCATTCAACCAACCAATGTTTTTCTTTGTTCCCCGTATTTAACCAAAGTAAAATCCCATCGAGCTATAACCAAACAATATAAATAGCACTGTTAATCACCATTCACAGTGCACAACCCAAATGGCATATTATGAAAACGATGGTAAAACAAAACTCAAAAGGGGCGCACATGCTTTCATTTCTTTTCATCACACTTTGCCATTCAGAGGTTTGCGGATATTATCTGACTCATGGCTACATAAAGGTTTATCTTGTCTTATTGTGGTGAGGATGAAGACTCACCACTGTTGAAGATACTCCGGGGGAGACAACAGGGAATCCATTCAGCTTGTCTTCCATCTTTTGGGTGGTTTGACTTTATTAAATAGATCAATATGCATATTGAGGAAACATAGCTAGGTGATGTACATGTAGTTTAGCATATTAAGAGTCTGGCAGTGTATGAAACTGAATGCGTGTGCATTGTAGACAAACTGTGGAGTTAACAAAAGATAAACCATGGCATAAACAAAAAAAATAAAAGGATGGCTTGTTACACAATGAAAAACACTCCTATGCAGAAGCTATTTTATGAAAAGTACAACAGTAGATATCCTAAACACACAATTCTGCGAAAACACATCTACACCTGCACCATGGCTATGCTAACTAAAAAGCTAAACCCGAATGAAAAACAGTTATCCCTTTTGCTATACTTTAAAATACACGGTTTGCATGTTAAGTACGAGTTTGTAGCTATCTCATTTCAATCATAGATGTTTTGTATTCCGGGTGAAAACATGAATGATATTGTTAAAAGCAATTCAGTAGCAGTGCCACAAGTGCAGCTAATGTTAGCCAAAAGCTAGCTGTTCAGCTAACTTAGCATGGATGAATGGTTTCGCTTCCACTAAGATTCATCGCAAAGAAATTGCACCCAATATCCCGGTATTCACAGCCTTAGACATACCTGTTGTGGATAAGGTTAAAATTAGTTTCTTCTGTACATATGAGTGTTATGTTTCCATCTATCCCGTTCTTCTATTCACAACATATGAGGTGCAACTGAGGCAACAAAGACATGACAGCCCTGCCGGTCAACTTTGACACCGGAAGATCCTAAGGATAAAACGTAGGTGTACAACAAGAGTAAAACTAAAATCCTTTAGACTTAAAACAAGAAATATCACTCCAAAGGTTATATTTTAGATATTGTTGGATATTCTGACTCTTTTATGTAATAAGTCTGTTTGTATATGGTGTTTTTTCGGTAATCTGCATAATAAAATCAGAAACAAACAAACCGGTACGCACCTATTTTAGCAATGGTATGAGCTGCTCGAGTTTAAAACTCTGTGAGACCTGTTTCTATTGGCTGATAGTCTGTCATGGTTATTTTTGCGGCTTGGTGCAGTTTTTAAGTATTGCAACTATTACATATATTTCTGTTACTACTAGAATACAAAATATAGCAGGTATAAGTATATTTTCAGTGTTCTTTTTGTTTTTAACACAGTTTTTTATATATATATACACAGTATAAATAATATAATGATACAGCTCCAACTTTCATCTTACACAGCCTAAAGGTTATAATGGGGCAGTTTAATTGACCTGCATTTCTTCTTTATTTACAAAATAAATCAATACAACCTGATAAGACATTATTGGTGTTTGTTACTTTTTTTACAGCAGTAATATGAGGACATATCTTACCAAACTGTGAGCTCCCCATAAAAAAGCAACAACAATGATGTAAAGTTGTTTTTGCCCTAACTAATTTCCACATAGCACTGTGTTTAAGCCCAGTGCAAAACAGAATTGCAATTACATCAAAAGGATAACACATTCTTTAGTGTTGCCTGGTTCCAAAAATAGGAAATGTGTCCTTTAAATCAGTATTTTAAATAGCAGTTGCTATGTACATATTGTACCCAGACAAAAATGGATTGATCCATTAAATGTGTCATTGACATTTTGATGACTTTTTTTTTCTAGCTTTTTAAATGTTGTTTGTCAGCAGCTTTATTTAAACTATGCATCAGTGGATTTAATAAACAGCTGCTGGGAATCACGGAGCTTTGAAAATATGACCTTCCACTCAAGAAAAAGCATTAATCATGCTTTCTGGGCTTGTGTGTGTTTCCCTACGTTATACTGTACATGAATGCTAAACAATAAGACAATAAACATGCCAGCTTTAGAAGAGATTTAATAACTCTGTAATTACAGATTCCAGAGTACAATTCTCATTTTTTTATACAGCTGATAAATCATAAAATGTCATTCTTTAAAAATACAAAAATAAGTCACTGGACAGGTACCATACAAAATGCAATAAATAGTGATAAAAAAAGAACACCAAAAACATGCACAGTTTGTTTGAGAATTAGAAAATGTAACTGTTGTGGGCACTTTCTCCCTTGTGCGTCACATTGCGAAGCCCCGGGAAACTGTATGACTCCTCTTTTCTTGTGGTGTCATCAGAGGGTTTCCTACCCTCATTGATGAATCATGCTACTAGTACAGCTGATATCTGGTTTCTGTTGAGCGATACCTCTCCAGCTGCTGTGGTTCCGTTTCATGTTGTCCGCTGAATGGCCTACAATGTCCATTTCTGCAAGATACCACAATACAAACCAAACAGATGGATTGTGCTGCTTGCAGAAGGCATTTATAAGTCATCAACCAATATGTTGGAATAGTTCAGCAGTTTATTTTATTTATAGAAATCACCCAAAAGATATTTTAAAAAGGACCATGGCAACGTTTAATGTGTTTTCTGTCACTTATACTGCAAATGATGTAAACTTAAAGGTGTCATGTGGTATTTTCTGCATGCAGTGTTACCCAAACTGTAGTGCGTGCCTTAAAATGTTTTTCGGACTGACTAATCTATTTTTACTTCCAGGATGGTTGAGGTCAATGGTTCACTTCATATCGTGGTTGTATGAAAATCAACAGACTTCTTTAAATTGCTTTGGTAATCAGTCACAGTGGTTTAGAGTTATTTACAGTTAGGGTATATGCACCTGAAACTAAGTCCAATTCCATCTGGTTCCAACTAAATATATGTAGAACTACATGGTAACTACACTACCTGTTGCTACAGCAGACAGGCCTGTTTCTTCTCCTCTCATCTGAATCTTTTAGTAGGAGGAGTTGCTGTTTTGCTTTGCATCCCCAGGCAGCACACTACAGCTTTCATACTCTGGATCCACCTGCTCTTCTTTGATTGCCATCCTCTTAGCATCCTCTGCAGAACAAACGCAACATCAAGGTGTTAGATCTTCATCGAAGACATCAATATGTCAGTACACATAAACATATCTATAAAAAAGACAAAGATGTACCCTGCTTATGTTTCGGAAAATCCCAATAAGCAGGTATATCTTTGTATCCAAACAAGCCTCCATTAGCCTTAGTCTCCATTTCAACATGAATGAAAAGTACCAAAGTGGGTTATCTAATTTCGAGCCTGAACACTGAAGCCAATGAGAAGCAGACGGAGCTGGCTGCAGGACGACTCAATCACCGTGAACAGTTTTTAATGTTCAATCAGACTATAACTACTCAAGAGTCTGCTCTTGAGACTTTGCTCTAATTTTTGGGACAATAAGAGCAGGATTCGGGACAACTACTTGGATTTCGGAACTGTACCAAATTTTTTGGGACATCAGGTCACCCTAATTATACAGCTAAAGGGAATTGTACAGTTTACCTTTAGCTAGCTGCAGATTGAACGAGTACTGTGTCTCTTCCACCTCGGGCCTTGGTGCCAGGCCTTTCATCTGGTCTCGCAGTTCCTTCAGCTTGATGTAGAAATGAACCTTATCCTGGGCACGGGGAAACTGGGCACAGCGGGGGCTTGATGACGGCATCAAGTAGCACACCTAGGTAAAATGAAATTTACTATGAGGATTGTTGTTTCTATAGTTGAGTGTATTTTAGGAGCAATCCAGGTACTGTTCTAACATACCGTTTCAGTTTCTGGGATTTTGTAAGGCTGTAGACCAAAGTCGAGATTCTTTGCCTTCACACCAAATGTTTCTTTGCAGAAGATTTCATAAATACCTGACAAAATTAACAAATGTCAATTTTCCTTTTAAACTTACCCAATGGCTGTATGAATAAGCCATCTAAACACTTTCACAAAGTGAAGTAGTTTTTAAGTGTTTTAATATTTGTACCTTTTCCATTAAAAGCTGCTATTAATGGTTTGTATTTCTTCAGCTTGTCAAGTAACTGTCGACCTCCTTCACGAATCTCCTTACTGGGACAAAACACAAAACCAGAAAATAATGATCTACGTTTGTTTCAAGTGACACACAAAATTACTTTTGGGGTGATTTTTACCCAGAACGTTTTCTTATTAGCACTTAAAATTCAGTCTTAGTCTACTGTTGCACTAACTTTAAATCATTCTGTATAAAGGCGTGAACTCAAATTACTTTAATTATTTCCATAAGCTTAATAGATCAATGTTGTTTTGTATTCACCTAGAGAGATCCTTGCTACCAGGTGTGGTCCTCTCTACCATGTTGGTAAAGCCGATGCTATATTTCTCCGGCAGGCTTTGGTCATGCATGTAGTTGAGCTGCTCGTCAGTTAGACCAGAAAGAAACAGACATTTCCCTGGATAGGAAAGAAGAGTTGACATTTTAGTTAGCTCAGTGGCTATCAAGACACATAAAATACATTTTAAAACACTGGATCCATAATTACAGAAGATTACAGACATTGTAGCTGCACTGAATCTTCAGGACTACATCAGCACAAACATGTTTTAATATAACACAATGTGCTCTGCTGATACTGGAGTGATAAATATTCAGTGTGATAAATGTTCTTGGGGAGCTTTAAAAATCATTGTGCACCCTGATGTCAGCAACCTCACGCAGTGAAAACTTGTCTGGCAAAAACCTCCATTGATGATACATTTTAAAATGGTATTAATACATTTTCTACAGACCCCTTAAATGTTGATATTCCCATTTAATGACCACTTTAAAACTTCCAAGTTATATATAAAAACCCACATCTTTCAACATGGTACAAGTTGCAAGCATTATGTGCATTCTGTTGTCTGACTGTTAGGGTGAAACGCTGAAGCAAAGTCATTTGTATATAGAGTGAAATATTCAAACCCGAGACACCATTTATATGGCTACACAAAATGAAAAGTTACATTACTTTAGAAAATGTCTTTGGAATTCAGCCTGATGCTTATAAGCTAAGTATTGCCGAGTATTCCCCGAAGTCAGAAATGAAATTGAATTTCAACATACAGAAATGGTTTCCTGGGTTTGGATAATGGCGTCCTTTGAAGGCTGATAATAGTCCTGGGTTAATTCCAATCTGAGGAGAAACATGAAGGTGTTACTATGGCAACAGACCTGAAAATTACAGTTTTTGTGACTGAAACCTTGACAAATAAACACAATGTCTTTACATCTTTTTTTGTATAACTGGCACCAATTTTCTACTTAAATAAACAAATATATTCATTCTTAACATGTCTCAAGTACATAACTCACTATCAAAATGTCAAGATTGTAGGATATAACGTCTGGCAGGGTTTTGGCCATAACCTCAGCCACTGACATGCCGTTGAAGCGGTTGAGAGCCCTCTTGGCTTTTTTTGCCGCCTCAATCTCATTCTCCTCCTCCTGTGTCTTGCCCTCCTCCGCCTGCTGCTTAGGAGGCCGGCCTCTCTTCTTCTTTACCGGTGTCACAACTAGCACAGAGTGAGGAGGAACATGTTGTAGATATCACTATATTAAAATAATTACAACTTACTAAAAAAAACAGTTTTCAGTATGGGGGAATATGACTTTGGTGTATTCCATACCTTGAGGTTGACCAGCAGGCTGAGGTTGGGGCTGAACACTCGGCTCCTGCTGCTGTATTGTATGTTGGTGTTGAGGGTGGTGCAGGTGTGCAGGATGCTGCTGCTGCTGCTGCTCCCTGACGTTTGGCTGGTAGGTCAGATCCTGGTAGTGATTTTGGGCCGGGGAGTTATAGTTCTGGTAAAAAGGTTCTTGGTAAACAGGTGGTTCGCGGTGGACCGACAGCTCGGCCATGACAAGCTCATCTCTGGGACCTTCTGTGTAATGGCCCGTGTTATGATACGGCATCACATACTGCGCCTCTGGGTGCTGCTGGCTGGACTGGTACCTAGAAAAGAGAGGTTGCATGAGAGAAGTAGAGAGGAGGAGAAAGAAGGTTAAAGAGAGAATGGGGAAAGTAGACAACGAAACAGGACCCAGACACAGGACGAAAGGACAAATTATGTCTGGTGCTCAATGGGGAAGTGTGTACGGCAAACTTATAACACACAATACTTACAAACATACATGCGCTGATATATACCTGTTTGTATTCTCTACATTTCATTCAGTTTAGAGTATGTAAGTCAAGCTCTGAAAGTATTTGTCATCGCTTTATTGTGTTTGGTTGGTTTAGAGCATAGAACCTAGAACCATAGAAACACTCACACATTGCACCCACAAACAGGTCTTTAACACCAACTTTGTTGTGCGCTCAGGTAAGGCTGACCAGAATTGAATGAAGATATGAAGATACAAACAATTGATAGGACTTCCAAAAACATTGTGATTATGATCAATATGAAAACTACAGGTCAGACATGTGAATGAAAATTTATTTTACAGCCATCATGCCCATTCTAAAATTGATTAAGAGCCACTGCAGGTGTATTTATGAAGCCTTTAGCAAGTGATGGTTTAAGAACTGCTGGATAATGTAATATGTAGCATGTTGAATTTTTTTTAAATTTTAGGATATAACCCTTAAATCCGTAAATGTGTCAAACCAGCTACAGAGTACACATAACGCAATATCATTATCAAGTACATTTGCCAGTTAATTACATGTATTTCTACATACCTGAATTATAAGTCAGAGTACATCAGATTCAATGACCATTTTATTATATGGTTATTTTCATTAATGATTACACTATCACTTGCTACAAGCCTAAATGTAAAGTATACAGGTATGTATGATGTCGTGCGTCAAATGCTGTTTATTTTTCTTCATGTCATGCATGAAAATGAAGACGTCAGGGCGATAACATGAGAAGTTTCCCATGACCCTGGCACCTCCAACACCAACTCACCACTGCTGAAAATAATCCGTAGGAACCGTCAATGATGTATACTGGTTTTCTTCCATCTTAACTGTTGACTTATTTGAATACATTAACATTCATTTTGCTGTCAAATGCATCAATACAAACTGGAGATGGGAGCTATGTGGCGATTATAGCACATACGGTACATTGCTGGCACAAAGAAGACGGATGGACGCTGCTAGCTAACATTACAGGAAGATGGAAGGCTTTGCTAACATTTAGCCCCGCTGTCTTCAAACCGCAAGTGTCCTCTACATTAACAAAACATAAGGGTATATGAGCAAACTAACATACCTGTCATACATTTTGTTCTTTAGTTTTCAAATAAGGAGACGGGGATCTAGGAATCCTCCCAAAACAAAGACCATTTAAACGCTCATAACGCTTTGCGCAGGTTGAGTGAAGGCTTACCGCCACCCTTTGGTTAGGAGGTGTACTGCATGAGGATATTTAGTCACATTACACGACTACGTTATAACCTAATACTACAAACGATCGATTAACGCTGTAGCAGATACATGGAAAATGGCAAAGAGACAGAACAAGACAAATCTAAGGTAGTGTTGCATGTATACGCTATAAATAACATTCGATACACAGACCTCATCAATCTAGCCCAGTGTCTCAGCCATGGTAACCCAACAAAAGTAAAGAATCATGAACACTAAATCAAGACTAGCCCTCGTTCGAAAAGAACGAGGCACTAGGGCCCGCGTGAACGCGCAAAAACAAGGGTAAGGGGTAAGGGGTAGGGGTAAGATAGAGAAATGAGATTCAGACAAAACCCAGGTAACATAAATGCATAACGAAAACACTAACATAACATCTTAAACTAGGACAGGAACCGTTAATAACATAGTCCCATGATCCTTTGCACTGCAGTGCAGAACAGTCAACACAACGGCATCATGCCAGCCATTAAATAAAGCAGTACAGAGTAAATTAATATTTCAAATATTATAAAACAGACACGGGGTTCTAGTGCATGGTACACAGACGGTATGAGTTCATAAGAAATACCTCTAGATGGCGGCAAATCGCGGATATGACAATAGTGCACCAGCATGAATTTACGTCGATGAACATAGCAGCCAAAGATCGTGTCTTCGTAAAGCGCAGCACTCCACAGTAAAAACCCAATGAACTGGACCAATTCAAAATACACACAAATGGTGAAAACCTATTTCCAAACCCTACAGATAATCCAGGGTCTTATTCACTTTTTTTTTTACAGCGTCCCTCTTCAACTTCCTAAATTGGCAAAACAATGTAAGTTAAAAGACATACAGAACACTGTGGCTAGCAAAAAAGAAGAAGCTAGCTAATGATCTAAGATAGCTAGCCTACATCAACAATCAGCTTCAAAATGGTGGAATTGAAAGTTGTAATCCAATCCTAAAAAGATATTACAATCCACCCCAACCAATGAATTAAAAAAAAAACGGAGCACACGAATGCACAAGCAGGAGACAAGGAACATCATCTTAACCTTTGTGGTATCACTAAATAGAGGCAGAGTGCGAGCTCACTTTACCTTTATTATCTTCGTGTTAGCTAACAGCTGCAGCGTGACCTGCGTCTCCTGCTTGTGAGTCCCAATGACAGGCACTTGGGTTCACGATGTTGGAAATTAGCTTCACATTGCTACCTTTAATTTAAGTCACAGTGAAATAAACAAGGTAAGGTCTTACTAGAATAGCTATTTGTTAGTTTTTGTACATTGCTCTGTCCCCATTTTCTGTATTTCAAACTGTTACCCCTGGTAACGTTAACTGTATTGTCGCGGCTAACAACATTAGCTTTCCTGTCACTGGATTCACTGTGCAAGTGGTTAGCCATATGTACATGTTTGAAATGTGTACATGCATGGTATTAAAAGGGTGAACTATACTTCGCTAGAAACACTAATGGTAAGGCATACCCATACAGGATATTATTTGATGTGATTAATCATACTGAAAGGGGAGCAAAAAGATTACATGCGGCATATCATTTTTAATAATTCACTAATGTCTCCCTATTTTCCCCCGGATTGAGGAAGTGTGTGAAGATGCCAGCCGGTGTTTCTTGGCCTCGGTACCTGAGGATGTTAAGTGCCAGTATGCTGGCAATGTTTGCTGGAGCACAGGTCGTCCACCAGTACTACCTACCTGATCTGGTGAGTGACCAAATTAACCATTTTTTTCACGTTGACCCGGCTGTGATTTCTAGAGGAAATCAATAAACAAGCCAGAAAAGTATTCAGATGCATTGAAATGATTATTATCAGGTTTTTGAAAAAAAAAAAAAAAATCCCAGACATCTGGCACCACTGATGTACATACTGTGCAACTGTTTCTCGCTATGTGCTACTTTTATAACACAGAGGATAGTATGTGTTTTTATACAGCTGCATTTTCCAGCTATACTGTATGGCAACACATATGTGTTAGTATTTTCCTACATTTCCTATAATGCAATTTGACAGCCACCACAAGGCAGGTGTAAAAAGTGTTACTTCTACTCAAAGATGGGTTCATAGTCATACATACGGAGGAACCAGTCAGGTTTTTTTTTTTTTTTTAACCAATTTGCTTTAATTTATTATTTATCAAGAAGTGGTCCCAGAAAACACCAGTAACACTAAAGTCAGACTTTTACAGTGGATGTTTTAGATTGCTAAAAGTAAAAAAAAAAGAAGAAGAAAAAAATGCAACACAACCAAACAGGCCCAGCTTTTCAGTGTGTAACCGTCTTTGCTGCTGTTTTATCTTTCAGAGTATACCAGAGATCCCACCAAAGCCTGGGGAGCTTCAGACAGATCTGCTGGGCTACAAAGTCAGAGAAGAAGCTGCTGCTGCTGCGTTACAGCAGCTTAAAGCTAAACAGAAGGTGGACTGATAAGACATTTTACTTCCTGCATTGGACACCCTATCTTTATCTATCAAACAGACTTTGTCCAATGTTTCAAGCTGCTACTTGCCTGGAGTAAAGTCATTTCAGGGACATCTGCAAATGGATATTTTCTGTGTTTGATGGTTTCTTCTAATGAAGCAAACAGTAGTGAATTGAAATGCCACAATGTTTGCGTCTGGTTGCTCGGATAAGGATCTTCTCTGAAACAAGATAATTTGGTTTATACAACAGTTGTTAACACACCACATGTTATATCTCTTCATCCCTTTTGAATGTGTTTGCATTTTTAGACCGAGTGATGAAATAAAGTAAAAGAACGTTCCATGAACAAATGGTAACTGCTAAGGTCATTAAATAATTACATTTAATTCAAATGTATATATTTTGATTGTTTTTGGTTGTTTGCTAGCAGGCAAAATTAATTTGAAATGAAAATGTACCAAACCTTTGCCCATTATTTTGTAGTAGATATCCATGCTCTTTATGGAAATACTGACAAACTTGCAAAATTAATCATTCCCTAAAATATGTGTTTTGCTTCTCCCTGTATTATATTGTTCTAAATTAATTATTTTGCAGTTTTGAACTGTTGGTCAGACCAAAAAGCTAAGTCAAAACATCACATTTAGCTTTGGAAATTGTAATTGTTATTTTTCAGTATTTCTTTGACATTTTATATAAACGACTAATCAGTTAGTTGTAAAATGTTAAAAGGTTTAGGTTTTATTGAGGCCCTATTTATTTATTTGTCAAAGAGGTGATTTGAAATCTGCCCTACTGTAACCTTTACGGTGTGGGACTTTACCTTTAGTTTTAGGTTAACATTAGGGTAAGGGTTGGGGTTATATTATATATTAGGCTTGTAATTGTGATGGTAGGGGTAGACTGGCTGGACGCATCCTGTCATTTAGTGACAGGTACGTGTGCGCGTGCGTGCGTGCGTGCGCACTCGGTGTAGGCGTATCATGGCAACAAGTTGTAAACTAACTGTCTATGGTTGTAAATTGGAAAACATGGCGACGCAGAGAGAGAAAGACGCCGCTGATTATCTCGAGAAACACAAAATTTTCGAGCTCATGGAAAACCTGACCAGCATGCTCTTCTTTTACAGACCTGGTTAGAACTTATTTTGTCTCTGTTGTAGACACAACGGACCTAACATCCTCTGCTAAAACACTAGCTAGGTTTTGCAATAGTTAGCAAGCTAGCTAGCTAACTGAAATTATAACACGTTTAAAGATCCTGACACGTTTTTGGTTAGCTTTTCAGTCTCTAATTTTCTTTTTTGAACTGTATCTGTGCTGGATTCGGATTGCATCCTGACTCTTCTGTTGCAAGATAAAAAATAAAGATAGGTTAGGCTACACTGTAATAACATTATTACATAATAACCATGAACACATATTGCTAGGTTATTGCCTAAAGTAGCCTAAATGTCATTTGAAAAATGACCTTTGCTATGTTGTGGCTCACAGTTCAATTAAAACTGCCCAAATATTCTGTTCTTCCCTTGAACATACCCAGGTGGTATATAATTGTCTACAAAGTGTATGTAAATAAAATATAAGTTTTGCATTGTTAAATATTTACTAGTTTTTGTTCAGTTTTATTCTGTTTATATTGTTGCTATTAGGTTGGTGCAAACTTACCCCAAAGGTGTTCAATACTTGAACCTTTATTACCAGAAGCAATTTATTGTGGTTTATTCTTTCATTCAGAAAATCCCAGAGAGTTTCTCATTGAGCAGCTGGAACAGCTGAAGATGTCTCAGCAGAATGGTGCGGATGGGCCGAATCTGTTCAACAACTCCAACCTGGATGCAGTCTTCGGGATACTGGACCCCGCTAATAAAAGATACATCACTTTTGCCCAATACAAGCATGGTAAGCATAGGACATGGGCACTATATTAGGCTTTCTCAGACAGAGGGAGATCAACACTTTCAATATGTAACTGTTATTTATATAATCAACATAATTCTAAGCTCACCCAAGATATTTATCAGGTTTTAATTCAGTTTAGTAGCCTATTTAGTTACACCTCACATGTATGTATACTTTTCATCCACCCTATTATTGCTTCATACAGCAAAATTTAAAATCATTAAACAAATATTTTTTCAGAATGATGACACTTTTAAATAAAACAACTTCTCACAGAGCCTTTCCCCCACAGCGCTGACCACACTGGGCATAAAAAACATTAATGAATGTCCCGAAGGTGTAAATGAAGACAGAATATCCCATGAAACCTTCGAAACAGAAGCGTAAGAGCAGCTTGTAAAATCAAAACAACATGACAGACAATATTAACCAGCATTTTAAAATTCACCATACCATAAAAGTACATTTTGTCTAATTTTGTTGTTACAGGATTCAAGGCCTGCAGAGATGCTCAGCAACATACGAACAACTGTGAACTTATGTTTGATGTTTTCTTCCACTCAGCTGATGTGCTATTTAATGCATGATATAATGTTGATATGTATTTGGAAGTTTTCATTGGGGCTGGGTCTTATGTTGTAAAATGAGCACATTTTATATAATTATTGTTAATTAAACATGTAATGTTAGTATGGATTCTGATTGAGGTAGTTTCATTCAAGTATTTGCCAGCTTTTTTACACTAAAGTTAACAGTATATCTTTGAGGAATTTCTTCTAAAAACTGAAGGATCCTATGCCCTTGAGAAATATCACGTCAATGTCAAAGTACAGAGTACAACAGGTATTTTGCATCCTAAGTCTACATCCTAACTCAGCCTCCCAGTTCTGAATTATTATTTGCCCTTTCAACTCTTATTGAAATAAAACAAAATACTTTTCCCATTATTTTAAGCTTACACTATTGGAGACAGTTATATATATATATATATATATATATATATAATATATATATATATATATATATATAATATATATATATATATATATATATATATATATGAGAGACATTTTTTATACTGTATATCTTTAAGACAATACTTTGGTTTACACCTCAGCATGACCTTGCCTGAAACATGATTATGAATAAAGTGTATAAAAAAACAGTATACACTCTTGTAAATACATATACATTTTTCTCCTACAGTATACTGTATAGTAATAAATCCATATTGTACAAAAGTCGAAAGTTGGAGGAGTTGAAGTTGGTTTTGGGTCTGTATCTTCTATAATATACAAAAAGCACAAGAGTTATTCTTTTATTTGTGCTTTTATTTGTATATTTCAATAAATAAAAAAATAACCTGACCATGCTAAGATTTGAAAGTATGACATGATCTTTGTCAGACGCTATCTGAATTTAAAATTTCAATGTAATCATCATCCGTAGTATTGGTAATATATTTATTATAATATTTTTTTATATTTTTATTATAATAATACGATATAATTTAGTATAGTTTAATATAACGTAATTATAACAATAATAGCATTAGTAGAATTAGTAATAGTATACATTTATTTTTGCAGAACGCAAAATTTTCTTTTAATTATTATTATTTATTTATTTTAACATTGTGCAGCGTTGATGTATTGAATGTGCACCAGAGAAGGCGTGGTCACTAAGTGACATGGCCGCCTCCTTATACGGAGCATCGTCGCCTTATTCTCCTGCTGCTTGAAGATTAAGTTAGACTTTTACCACGCAAATTTGATTTAATTTTTCCTAGGACAGCGCCCTGTGGAGCTCAGCATGGGCACCGTCCACGCCAGGGTAAGGAAAAGACCCGTGAACGTGTTAGCTAGGACTTTGACCTCTCCGTGTTTATGTAGGTATGCTACTGTTCTGTTGTACAAGCAAAGGCCATACTGTATTCAACCAGGTCCAACATGGTGTGCGATAACACCGAACTCATTTGTTTGTTAGTTTTTAACTTCACAATTACACGTAAATGCTCTGCTTACTGTGTATTTAGATACAAAGTATTGACAGTAAAGAAAGATGCTAGTGGCTCCTCCACTCACTGTAGTCCTGCAGTCAGCACACTAACCGACCACCGGCATTATGGAGTGGTGTACATCTGAAACAATTAATCCTTTAGTCAATGACAGAAAACAAGCCAGCAGCTGTTTTACAATAACTATTATTATTGAGTAGTCATAAACTTCATCTAAGCAAAAATGTCAATCATAATCTGGTTCCAGCTTCTTTATTGTGATGAGTTGCTGCTTTTCTCTGAATAAACTGAATATTTTGGGGTTTTGGTCTTATGGTCCAACAGTAAACAATACATCATCTTGGAATGTAGGAAACTGTGATAGGTGATAGTGACACTTTTTTACTTAAAAAAAAAAATCTTTTTTTAAACCAAGTGATTAATTAATTAATTAATCTAGAAAATAATCAACGTTAGTTAAAAAAAATATTAGTTGCAGCCCTAGTGTGTATAGTGGCAAATACTTAGACATTGAACATGTATAATATGTGTGTGATTATAGAATTTAAACTCCTCTTCATGTCATTATCTCACCCTTATTTATTTGATAGGTAAACCATGGTAAAACTCTGATTGTGATCATATATATTTCCCTCATATTTTGTGTTGCAGAGCCTGGACCCTTTGCCCATGCAAGGGCCAGAGCTAGGAGTTCAACCTGACGATATTGAGGCTCCTGGGATTGAGCACGAACCAAAGCAAGAAGTTCTTGAAAACAAGGATGTAAGATTTGTTTTGTTTCAAGCAGTAATTACACTAGTCTCTCTCACTAGGACATATTGCCAGACCACCTGTCACCACACTAGCTTTGTGCCTTGCCAGTATAGTAGTAAGTGATTCTCTGCCTCACATCCACACCAAAAGCTGTAAATGAAAATATTGAAACAATAAAACTAAAACACAACCCGAATTGCCAGGAAACTGCAGTACTGGTAGACATTTTATAGTAGGGAGAAACTGTATCATATTTGGCTAATGAATATTTTCTTTCTTCATAAAGTGAAGTAAGATGAAATGGGGGGTGGCAATAGCTCAGTCATTAGGGAGTTGGGTTGGGAACCGGAGGGTTGCCGATTCAATCCCCGTACTGCCAACGTGCTCTTGAGCAAGGCACCGAACCCCCAACTGCTCGGGGTGTTTTTCCATGGGCCTTTCCCCTTCACTCTGACATCTCTCCATTAGTGCATGTATATGTACTGAGGCATGTGTGTAATAACAACAGAGTGTAAATTGTAATTTCCCTTTGTGGGACTAATAAAGTAAACATTATTATTACATTAGAATATACAGTTTTTTTTGGGGTGTTCCAAATGTTCATACAGTTATCTGTCTCTTCTGTTTTTTAAGGTTGTAGTTCAACGAGTGCACATAGATGGGCTCGGAAGAACCAAAGAGGACCTGTTGACTTATGAAATCGCAGAAGTTTTCCGGGCAAAGAACTTGATTGATGTAGGTGCATGTTGATACAGCTGTACCAATCGATGTTTGTGAGTAGCCATTACTGGCGTCAACACATGGTTCAATTTGTTGTGCAGGTGATGCGAAAGTCCCATGAAGCCCGACGGAAGCTGCTTCGTCTGGGTATTTTCAGAAAAGTTGAAGTTGTTATTGACACGTCACGAGGTACTTGTCTTATGATTACACATATAAACTTGTTCAAATTCTAATGATTTGCATTTTCTGTGTTCTGTTTCATTGTTTTAAACCAAACAGGAAATTATTGTTGATATTCTGCGTGTTTTCCTCCTCAGGTGAGGATGCTCTTCCTAACGGCCTTGATGTGACATTTGAAGTCACCGAGCTGAGACGTATGACTGGCAGCTACAACACCATGGTTGGAAACAATGAAGGAAGCATGGTGAGTGCTTTCTAAAAGGCCACCTCATCTTTTGGATCCAACTATACTGTCATACTACTGCACTGGCTTAAACACACGGGTTTAGCAATATCTTCCTGTAAGGATAATTTCCAATGTTGACTTCAACTTTAGTTTGTAGCACTGATGATATTTCATTGTGATTAAGTAATTTGACTTTGACCCAAATCTATATGTCTGTTTGCGTTTTTTAATGCATTTCTTTTTTTCAGACAGATTGAGTTTTCTTAGTTTGGTTGCCCCCAAATACAAAAGCTTACCTGCTTTAATTTCAGGTACTAGGCCTGAAGTTACCCAATGTATTAGGTCGTGCAGAGAAAATGACCTTTCAGTTCTCCTACGGAACCAAAGAGACATCCTACGGCCTGTCCTTCTTCAAACCCCAACCAGGAAACTTTGAACGCAAGTAAGTTATGAGCAGCTTCATAAAATAAATCTAATCACCTTGATACATGGTATACATGTGTGTCTTTTGCTATAGGTTCTGCAGTTCAGTTTTGCAGGGTTGTTGAAGTTGGGCATTAGATAGATAAGATGACTCTCCGGATACTTAAGCTTTAGATCTGAGTCAGCAAGTAAATGCCTGATTGATATATGCAGTAACTATAGATGGGTATATTTTGTAGTCACAAATGAATCCTAGCAGCAGGGTATTGACATCTCTTCTTCTCTTTTTTTTTCACTTCAAGCATCACACTCAATGTGTACAAAGTAACAGGTCAGTTTCCATGGAGTTCACTGAGGGAGACGGATCGAGGCATCTCTGGAGAACTGAGCGTAAATACTTGTTTGTTTTTATTTGCCTCTTCTGTTGTTTGTTTTAATTTTTTTTTAAATGATTGTACCTCCATGCAGATGGATGAAGTTAATTAACACATTAAGGTTTTGTTCAACAAAATGAGCTGAAAAGAGTCATAATAGAAGGCATCAAAAAAGAGACCAGTTCTATCAGAAAGTCCAGCTCTACGCTGAGTTTTGTTCCTTAGAAACTAAAAGTTTAGACTTCGTTGAGATGTCACAGAGCCATTGTTCTCCATAGGTTTTAAGAAGACAACAGTTGCTATGTTACAAACGATGTATGCTCATTTACTGCATGTGATCTGTACAAACAAAAGTAATAAACTGGTGTCTTATTACCAATTTACCACCCACAGTTCCCTGTGTGGAACACCAACCAAACCCTGAAGTGGGAGGGAGTGTGGCGAGAGCTGGGCTGTTTGGCTCGCACTGCCTCATTTGCCGTCCGGGAGGAGAGTGGCCATTCCCTAAAGTCCTCACTTTCGGTATTTGTCCCTTATTTACATTAAAGATTTTTAAAGTATTAGCTTTAAAATAGCTCTTGAGTTTCATGTAATCTGCTGTCAGAGAATGAATGGCAAGCTGGTATTCAGTGCTTTAGTCAGGGTTTTCAAATCCGATAACATTGCATGGGGGATATTGAACAGTGGATATGAATTGTTGAAATGTTGAATAGTGCAAAAAGACTAAATATCCAATAAGACACTTCATCTGTGAACGGATTTTTAGCAGTAGTTTTGAGAATGGTGCCATTTTGTTTTGTTTTTTCAGCATTCTATGGTCATCGACACAAGAAACTCCTCCATCCTTCCCAGGAAAGGTGGCCTGTTGAAGATCCATCAGGTTTTCTGTTTAACACTAATCCAGAGCTTTTTCCAATGCTATTTAAAAACAGTATGACTGATCTTGTGCACCAGGTTGACATCTTGTATTGTGGTTGTGTAGGAACTTGCTGGTTACACTGGAGGAGATGCCAGTTTCCTGAAGGAGGACTTTGAGATCCAGCTCAACAAAACCCTCTTCTGGGACTCAGTGAGATTCTACATTTTACATTTCAGCTTAGCAAATCATCTCATTTAAAGACAGGCAGTTTTACTGGGCCAAAGTATAGGATCCTAGTAAAGAATTTGGGTAATATACTCAGAAAAATTTTAGAAAACTAAACTAAATGACCAACAGACTTCTTACCAAAATACCTTGGTGTAGCCCTTATTACTGGAATACATTTTTATGTAAAAAAAAAAAGTTAGATTGTTGTGACTAAACCTTTGACTTTCTCCCTCAGGTCCTTTCTGCTTCATTGTGGGGTGGTTTGCTCCTGCCCATTGGTGACAAGCCAACAAGCATAGCAGACAGGTACAGAAATACAATGCACCAACCTGTTACCATTATTCACAAGATCAGGGGTCTCATTTATTAAACTGTGCGTTGGATCCTTACTAAAAGCCCAAAAAAAATCAATTTTATTAAACCGTGCGCACACACATCTGTAAGCAGTGTTCTCTTTATAAATCACGTGTGTGCATATGTGAATCATCCTCTTATTCCACCCTGTACACATCCATTTTTAACCATAAATATTCAATGCAAAGCCCCTCGTGAATGCTGATAAGTATGATAGGAGACCCCAGGGGTTTTTGAAGTCTTGACTTGAGACAGCTTGAGACCGTTTTTTCCCCGCCTATATTTTATTTTCATTATGGCAAATTGGCACCATTTAAAAGTATTTTGAATTCTCTATTGGCAGTTCCTTTTTGCAATGTATCTATGGATGCCTTGACAACTATCACTACTTTAATACTGAAGAATGCTTAAACATTATCATTCTCAGGCAAGTTCTGAAGGAGTGTCTTTTTTCAGTGATTTCTAAGTAGATGTATATGTTTATTTGCAATGGACATTGCAGAGGTTATACTGTATATGTCCTTGAAAAGTGTAAATCACGTTAGATTTGACCGAGATATGACTTAGGAGTGAAGTTTTTGACACAAAATGCTGCAGTTATGCAAACTAAATAAAAATAAAAAAATGGTTCTTTCTGTTTTCACAGAAAGCTCATAAATGTACTACCTATTGTATGTTTTATGTGTCTTTGTCAACCTTCTAGGTTCTATCTTGGTGGCCCCACCAGTATCAGGGGATTCAGTATGTACAGTTTGGGCCCGCAGAGTGAAGGTGAGACATTATCTTGGCTGTGTTGCTTGGTAACCAGACTGAAGTGTGATGGTTATTTGAAAATGTTGTTTGCTGGAATTACTGATATGGCAGGTGACTACCTCGGAGGAGAGGGCTACTGGGCTGGAGGCCTCCACCTTTACACCCCTCTACCCTTCAGACCAGGCAAGGGGGGCTTTGGTGACCTCTTCAGAACACACTTCT
This sequence comes from Etheostoma perlongum, assembly GCA_026937815.1. Taxonomy (NCBI): domain Eukaryota; kingdom Metazoa; phylum Chordata; class Actinopteri; order Perciformes; family Percidae; genus Etheostoma; species Etheostoma perlongum. Next base: position 27,419,971 of record CM049378.1, on the reverse strand, counting down.
TCCTCAATGCCGGGAACCTTTGTAACCTTAACTATGGTGAGTAGGTAGAAACAGAACATGCACCTCAAATGACTGTTAAAGGTTCATGTTTTATTGAACAGACCTTGACATTTATGATTGAATTCTATTGGAAAGGATTTGTCTGGCTGAGTTTATATGTTTGTTTTTACTCAGGTGAGGGGCCAAAAGCACATTTGAAGAAACTGGCAGAATGCATCCGTTGGTCATATGGACTGGGCATTGTGCTGCGTTTGGGAAACATTGCCAGACTGGAGCTGAATTACTGCATTCCCATGGGAGTCCAGAGTGGAGACAGGTAGGGCTGATAAGGGTAGCTAGTTTTAGGTAAGATTTGAAATTGCACCTATTTGACTTACTTTAAAGACATTTAAGGCACACTAGATAAACTTTTTTGGGATCAAATGTTTTTTTATTTTTATTATAGATACATTTTACAAATAGTACATGCAGAAAACAGACATTAACGAACACATACATAAACAGACACTTGAGCCCGACAGATAAAGGATTTTAAGGCCAATACCGATACGAATATTTGGTTATTTAAAAATTCAATATGCCGGTATATTGGCCGATATATATATTTTTAAATACAGAAACGCGTTACAAAACTTAAACAGATTTCCCTAACATTAGTTATTTGTAGTGTATTGGTATTTATGAGTTCTCACTAAAATAATAATAATTTGTTCAACAGAACAGAGGAACATCAAAATATATGTACATATGCAAATGTATAAAAATACAAACTTAAGATATGAAACTTAAAGTCCTTTTGAACAAAAACACATCAACAAAAAAAAAAATCAGTGTTGCCAACAGGGATGTTGAACAGCGCCCTCTGGTGGACAAACTATGCAATGCCAACGCTCATAACATCGTTGACAGTCCTTTTTTATTTTTTAAATATTTATTTATCAGAATGATTTATAAAGGATTCTGATGAATTAATATTTAAAAAAAAAATATATATAATATCGATAATATCGGCCCGTCGATATGTCAAGCGGGCTCTTACAGACACCCACACAGACAGACACAAGATGAGGGACCAATCACATGCGCAAACAGAAGAAAAAAATTAAGCACAATTTTACAAAAAGGACTCAGCAATGTGGAGCCAAGTGTCCAATGTCTTTCCTGGGCTCCATTAATACTACAGAGAGTTCCATATACACAACATCCAAAAAAGAAAGGATCCATCCATGAGCAGACAAGTCATGAGGTGGTTTCCAATGGGTTGCAATCATTTTCTTAGCAGCTGTAAGTCCAGCAAACATGTTTTTGAGCTTTAGAGAGCTGAAAGGTCATTCAGAATCAAAACATTGACAGTAACAGGTACAGTAACTTTAATCAAGGTGGAAATTTTGGATGCAATATTGTACACACTGGGTAAACTTTATGTCCAATAGCTCTCCCTGCAAACAGAAGATAAATGATTTAGTTAGAAAAGACCAGCATATACCAAAAAACACAGGTTGTACATGTGGGTGACTTCAACTCATGCAGTGTAAATATCACATGTCTGTTTCATGTGTGAAAGTTCTGTATTTATGTGCATGTTACTTAGTAAATATTGAGCTAATCTTTTCTGTACAATCATGTAGATAAACACTTTTAAGAGACACATGTCCCATGCATAGTCCCCTTAACATGCACTTGAAATAAACTGATTCGTGGTTTGCTTTGCTATTTATTTCAACTAATTTTCTGTGTTACTTGCAGGATATGTGACGGGGTCCAGTTTGGAGCAGGAATCAGGTTCCTGTAAAACCACGTTTTTTTGGATCTGGAACTTCCTGTGTTTCAACATTAATTTTATGCCACAAACACTTTATTGGAAAAGGAAATTGCTTGTACAGAATTGTTGTTAATTAGTTTACTTAGTTCAATTAAAGGGTTTGCACTGACTTTCTGTTTTGATGTATCTTTTTTTTTTTTAATTATTTGAGATGAGAGGTCAAATACAGTACTCCTAGTACAGTACTCAGATTTTACTCACATTACTGTGTATAACATACATTTGACAGACATTGTTGTTGATGTGTGGGGGGTAAAGACAAAAATAAAAGTAATGCATCTAACAAGTAGGACCATGGAATCACAAACATTACAAAATGGCTGCCCATAGACTTCTTCATTTTTTTGTTTTGTTTTATAGAGTGCTTTTTTTCTGTCCGAGCCCGGCCCGCGTCCGACAGTTTTGTCTGACATTCTCCATACTAATGTCAGTTTGAAAGTTTTATTAAGCAATTGAAAGGCATTCGGAAATGTCAACAGATGAGCGCATCAATGCTCAGCTGATTTAAAGGTTTAAAATCTCCTGCGGCCAACTTCTTTTTAACATCTTCCATCGTTGTCACATGGACCCTTTTCGTTGTCACAGATTGATATATGTTCATTTATTTTAATCCCGAACATTTGAGAGGTGAAACAGGCCCATTAGTTACCTACATAATAAGCTGTTTTAAATTTGTTCAATGCATCTCCGAGCCCGAACCGAACCCGAGCATCCTTTCTAAAAAATTGTCCGAACCCGGCCCGACCCGTCGGGTACCGTCGGGTCCCGTCGGGCTCGGGTCGGGTATCCATCCTCTAATGTAATACCATGAACTTCATAGAGTCTAGGCCTTAATTAAGTCAAAACAAACAAACAAACAAAAAACTATTCTTTTCATTAAACCAGTATTATTAATATAAACAAATAAAGCTTCAAGTCTCTCCCTTTTCATGCCCTTTTCTTCAAGTATCACATGTATTGAGTTGTCTCCTTCCATTTCCTGCCAGTGCATTCTACTATCAATATATTTCTCACACACAAAGAGTGTTTTACATCTTTTTTGTCTTGGCAACCCATAGACATACCCAGAGACCATAGATAGACAGGTCTGACCGGCTCAACACAGTTGCTCTAGTCGAGTGCAGAAGTGAGTTGTGCATGCTCAGATTTAAACGGTTTACGGCATTACGTGTCATACTGAAATTTGTGAAAAGCATAACATAATAAAATTATCATTACAAACAATAACAGGAGATGGGAATCGTTTCAAAAACTGTGACAGCCTTTGTTGTGTTTAATTGTTAATTTGTAGCCAGTAGTGAACGAAATTTGTTAAGTAGGTCCATTTTACTGTATTGACATTACAGAAATCTCTCGTTAGCATTTTCTATGCTACTTTGGCAAAATAACGCATGCGCAACTCACATCTTCACTTGTCGTTAAATGACGCATGCGCGACCCAAATCTGCACTCGATTTACATCGGAGAGTTACCATAGAAAATCTATGGGAGTGACACTGTCAATATAAGCCTCCTCTCATCTATTTATGTCATTTGAACATACTAACAAAACTGGTGGTTTTACTCATGGACTGTAAAGAGGTTTTACAGCGTACGCTGCGTACCAATTCGGCGTACACTAGTGGTCACGTGTGTTGCGAGTCTCCACGCGATTCGCCGCACCTACGCATGCGCTTTACTCGTTGTTCCGTAGCATTTTAGCTTGCACACTAGGGATTGTGGGAAGACAGACTGTGGTGGGTATTCATTCACGGGCTTCTCGAAATTTCATCTCACCGTCCCATTCCGAAGAAAATATATCTCATATAATACGGCGTTGTTGGAGCTACAGTCATCTGAAAGGGATCAAAAGCGACCAGAAAGGGGTTTTGTTGTGTGGTTTTATCGGCGGTTTTATCTGTGAGCGGACGCACGCTGATGGCGGTCACTATCGAGGATCTCTATCGGAGCTACGGGGTCCTTGCTGATGCTAAGGATAACCTCAGCCAGGTAAATAAAAGCCTACTTGTTCATTTAAAAACAGTATTTAGCGGAGAACTTTGTTTCTTTGTCTCATTACCTTATTTTACGTCTGTTAACTTTGTTGTACGATACATAACATTGTTGTGTGCGTGCTAGGCTAACTGTAGCTAGCTAAAGTAGTGACCATGCTAATGTTAATGGCCTCCCCATAGCGACCCTTACGATAGGCGGTACTAACTCGATATTCATTATTTTTAAGTCATTTACTTACTCAACGTAACTTCTCCTTTACGACTATGGTTCTCTGGATGATAGAAACTTTTGACTGTTTTTATGTTTTTTAATTGAGCACGTTAGGGAGAATCACTTAATCACCGGAAATCTGAATTTCTACACACACAACGTTAACGTGAACTTAGATCACATAGTTAACGTTCTCGTGTTTAGTAAACATGTATGTTTTACATTAAAACACACCCTGGGCTATTATCACTGTCCATTGCGCACATAATATAAACTCTGATGTCCATTTTATTAATTTATAGTTTCCCAATTCTAGCCTGGATGGCACCACCATTTTTATTTCCCCCAGAACCACATTGGACATCATAGAGATGCTTTCACAGACTGAGGAATACCCCCACAATTGCTTAAATTACCTTACTTGTAAAATAAGGCATAAACAGACATCGTTTTCCCTGTAGTAAACATGTTTATATACAGGGGTTTCAACATAACCAGGTGAACTGTAACACCCAGGTACACTACACTCAATGTAAGCAACAGCTGCTGTTAAACGGTTTTGCTGTCACCTTGAGTGCTAATAAAACAGTGAGCTTTGGACCAAAGTCACTTCCAATGTTGAACCTACATCTGGTTTGCTTGCAGTTTAGTATCCCAAATTCCACTAAACCCATGCCAAGACCCATCGATTGGTTGGGGTTAGGCATTGAACCTTGACTGGTTAAGGTTAGGTAGCTGATTGGTCAGAGGATAGGACCTGTACAAATGGGGTTATGTTATGGGGGATTTGGGATACCAAACTGCAAGTATATCCCAACATCATATTATATTGTGAGGTTCAGTATGAATTGTAATGTAATGCCACTGCTATATAACATGTACAAATTTATTGACGTACTCTCTTTGATTTTTGATTCTTCAGCACAAAGATGCCTACCAAGTAATCTTGAATGGCGTGAAAGGTGGCCCAAAGGAGAAGCGCCTGGCAGCACAGTTTATTCCCAAGTTCTTCAGCAGCTTTCCAGAACTGGCTGATTCAGCCATTAATGCTCAGCTTGATCTTTGTGAAGATGACGATGTATCGGTAAGTATTAAATATACTGCTGTGCATGTGTACCTCATATTCTTGGGTTCAAAATTGCAGGCTTTATGTGTTCCCAAATTGATGTGTGGTTTCTCGCTTGATTGTATAGATTTCACAATTGTAATTTTATTCCATCACAACAATCCCTCTATCTTTGCATGCTTGTTTTTATTCAGATCCGACGACAGGCCATCAAGGAGCTTCCGCGGTTTGCAACTGGCGAGAACATCCTCAGAGTTGCAGATATTCTCACCCAGCTCCTTCAGACAGGTATTGGATGCCTCAAGCTACACACTTAGGAGACTTTTGATTTCTCCTTTTGTGTATTTATACTATAGACACAGCCATGTTTGTTTTACTTGCACGACTATGATCCATCGTGAATATCAGAACCTTTTTTTCAGTTACTGTATTTTCTTTGATATCCCCGAAAGCAGATTTGCTTGTCAGTCCCAACAGCATATTTGTCTCTGGATTATTTTCTTACTCATCTTTAACAGACATCTTGAATAACTACTGATTAATCTGTATTTTTGTGCTTTCAGATGATACAGCAGAGTTCAACCAAGTGACTGCATCACTTATTGCTATCTTCAAGATAGATGCTAAAGGTAAGTGTTGCTTTCCCCCACTGTTTGGCTAAAATAATGCTCTTGTATGCTTGTCATTGTATTCAGCCCAGCTCAAAGCTGTGCTTACAGGCACACTGTGAAAAATAACTTTCTTACTCGTCCTTCTTGGGCAAATCCCAAATTGACATTTATTTTTGCTTCTTGTGATGGTTTGTCGTAAACTGTGTTGTTTTAAGGTCTGTCTCATTGGCCATGTGAAACAAAGGATGTAATTTACAACTGCCTGTGTAAATTGCTAATTTCATCATTCCTCCATCTCAGCCAGTTGAATCTATTCTAGATCTGAAGGAGTTTTTATTTTTGGAAATAGCCCCTAAAATATTTAGGACTGGAACCAGCATATTATTTAATCCTGTATGTTGTGATTGTACCGATTTATACTTGTGTAAACATGAGATATCAAAAAACTTGCTGTGTATTTCACAATTGTTGCAACCTTAGTTCCGATATGGGTTATCCTCTTGAGTTTGTAATTATTCACTTGCATTGACACAATCCTGTCTACTGCTGTGTTTTTTTGTCCAGGTACTCTCGGAGGCCTCTTCTCTCAGATCCTTCAGGGAGAAGACATAGTGCGGGAAAGGGCCATCAAGTTTCTTTCAACCAAACTGAAGACCCTGCCAGAGGACGTCATGACAAAGGAGGTGGAGGACTACGTCTTTACAGAGACAAAGAAGGTTAGCAAATAGCGCAGATTTTATTTGTGTTCTTTGATCATATGAGTGATCTTTTGCTGTGTCAGTTTGAATGGAACACACCCCACATCTGTTGTACTGGAATCAGGGTGTGTTTAAACTTCTGCTTTAGATGGTAATTTTGCTGACTCTATGTAGTAGGTGTAGTCTGAAACTTCTTTTCTGTTCTTAAACTTGCATTTATTTTGTTAATTAGTGAAACTGATATGTGAATTTGTAGTCTAATTGATCTGATTTAAAGACTATTTGGCTGAAACTCACTGACTGACGTGAACACTGTTAGAAGGATGTGGATGTATGGAACGCATCTTGTTCATAAACGGTTTCTTTTCTCTTCTCTGCTTCCTCCTCAGGTGTTGGAGGATGTGACAGGGGAGGAATTTGTGCTGTTGATGCGTGTAGTGTCTGGCCTGCGGGTGCTACAGACAGTAAATGGGCGGCAGCAGCTTGTGGAGCTGGTGGTTGAGCAGGCTTTCCTGGAGCAGGCCCTCAACCCAGCCGATCCCGATACTGTTGACCGCCTGTTGCAGTGCACGCGCCAGGCCTTGCCCCTCTTCTCTGTGAGTACTACCAATAATCTTTACCTCAACCCTGTTCACTAATTAAAACACATCAAACAGTTAACAGTTTAACCGCCAGAACCATAGCCTTTTGGCATTGTGATTAAAAAATGTAGATTGCTCCGTGATTGTAATTGCTCATTATGCATCAGAATGATAGAATACCGCTTAGAAAACAAAATTAACAGGTTTTTAGTGTTTTTCACAAAAACACCCCTTTCAGTTACCAGGAGCAGCACCCGTTATTGTTGCTACTCTCCTCTGCCCTCATTTCTGTAGCTGAATTGAAACATTTGCATATTAGCTATACAGCGCATTGAGGCAATGAATGGGACATAGAAACTCAATTGCATGCCAATATTCACTCACATTCACCTGGAGTCGCACTGAAGTTGATCCTTTTATGTGTAAAATATCAAAACTGAAAGTGAAACTAAGCACACTTTCTGTCTTGACAATAAAAGGTGTGTCCCAACACATGAGTGTATGTGCACTATATAATCAGTCATTTATGTGGCTAATTTAAACACTAATGTTTCTAAATTTTATTATTTTTATAGGTTGGTGTGGATGTGCGCGATCATATGGCAAGTTGTGTGTTGACTGAAATTATAAATGCTGTGGCAAAATGTGAAAAACTAGGCTAATCATTTGCACCGTGATTATATTAACCATGTAGTTTACTTTCTTAAATAAAAATGCTGAAATCGATTACAATGTTTCAGTATTTGTTTATGCCTTTTAATGTATAACGCTGGAGGTTAATACGTTGCTTACAACTCAAAACTGTACCAGATGCAACCAAATAGATGTGATTTTACAGAATTCTTTTTGTTGCAGTTTTTGCTGACAGAAGCCAACTATATTTTCTTTGTGCTGAACTGAACGACATATAGCGCAAATGACAGTCCCAGGACTATTACTGCATTGAGTGGCAGCATGATTCTTAAAGATTCCAAAATAACACATTTTACACAGCTGAGAGTTCACCGGGTTTATTGTGGGGTTCAAGCTGTTAGACTATCTGGCTGTGAATAGTGGGAGGTGGCTGTTTGTCCTTGCTGCCATAGAGATTAACTGAGCGATGTACAGGGATGATGCATGTATGGCTCATCAGCCAAACTAAAGGATACAGATGCCATTGGGCGTTGGGGTTGGCGGTGCTTGTATTAAGGGCTGTAACTAACCACTGTCATTTTTTTTTTATTGATGACTTGGTCTAGAAACTGGTGTTAATGTCACTGTTTTATAAGCACAAGGTTGTGTGTTTGAATCGCGTGATGCAAAAAGATTCAGTTATCATAAGTATAAAAGCTCCAGCCAGAGAATGTTTTTGGCGTGTTTGCATTTGGGGAATTAACCGGTTACAATGTCTGTCGATTGAATAATCAGTTAATCGACAAATCGTTGCTACTCTAGGCACAGTACAGTTTTTACATTTATTCATCATGTAAGCATGATACAGCCATGACAAATAACGTTTTTAACTTTTTGTTTACTGTGTGAATTAATCATGGTTTTCTCCTCTCTTGCAGAAAAATGTCCACTCCACACGTTTTGTAACGTACTTCTGTGAACACGTCCTGCCCAACCTCAGTTCCCTGACAAGTCCTGTGGCTGAGCTGGACATTCAATTGGAGGTAAATTCTTACTTTTTTTTTTTTTTTTATTCATTCATCACACAAGTCAGATCTAAAAGTAGACCTGTGAATTCCCATGGTTCTTACGTGTCTTTTAAAATGTGAAGCCTGTAACTATAATCAGTCACCTTATCATAAGTTGGACTTTTACCGACTACAGACCCCCCATTTTATGTTGGATTTAAGTGTAAAATGGGTTGGTTGCAACGCTTAAATGAGTTCACTTTTTTAACACTGGTTCAATTGTGGAGGAATTCAGCAACTATGGTGCTTAACTATAACGACAGTGTTTTGAATTTGCTACCTGTCTAATTTGCGCCTCTGACTGGCCTCCATTCAGCCCAAATCAGGGCTTCATTCCTGAGAGGCCTAATGAATATGGCCACTGGTGTGAGGTCGATACTCCTAATGTTTGACATTTGGTGAGCGGTTGTAGTAGTAAACAAAGTCAGCATGGCAGCCACCTGTCAGAAGTGTCAGCCAACTGCATGTTGTTAATGGGTCATTAGTCTGCACCATGCAACACTGTTTCTCATTAGCAAAGCACTTTGCACTGTGAGGGGATCTGTTAAGCTGTGTCTGTGTGTGTAGGTGCTGAAGCTGCTGGCTGAGATGAGTCCGTTCTGTGGAGACATGGAGAAGCTAGAGGCCAACCTCAACATGCTGTTTACCAAGCTGCTGGTGAGAACGGATTGTCCTGTTGTTGAATATGGAGGACTATAAGTGGAAACGCAAATCAAGATATACTGTACATTGTCAGTTTTCCCTCTGATCCATTCTGAGATTCTACTGGTTTATTTCAGCATTACCTTGCTTTCAATCATCCTTTTTAAAAGCCTGCGTTTTTACAAATTCTACGGTCAGTGTTGTTGAAGTCAAAGTAAAGGAGAATTTATTGAAACATGTCCTCCATAGGCTAATTTCTAGTTTCTATAAAATACAAAGATCACAGAATCATGTCTGAAACATAACAAATTACTTGACCATTAACTCCTTTGTGGATTTACCTGCATAGGGACTGCTGATGAAATTTAGCTAGTAAGCGAATTCTGGGACAGTGAAGATAAGGTTGACTGACTGAATCAACTTGGGGAACTTAAATCAGCGTCCCTAATAGTAATAATTTATTGTAGTGGTAGTTTGAGTGCAGGCTCCACAATAATTGTTAATATAAATACTGGTAGAATAATAAACTATCCCATATATCCCTTTGTTCCAGTAAACCTTAATGATTCAAGATGTTTAACAATAGATTAAGGCATGCAAATAGTCATCATTGTTCATGTTTTTTCTGTTTGTGTAGGAGTTTATGCCTCTGCCACCAGAAGAGGTAGAGAATGGAGAGAACTCTGCAAGCGAGGAGCCAAAACTGCAGTTCAGCTACGTGGAGTGTCTCCTCTTTGGCTTCCACCAGCTGGGCAAGAAGCTGCCAGACTTTCTCCTCGAGAAAGTGGATGCTGAGCGACTCAAAGACTTCAAGATCAGGTGAGGGAGTGACACACAAAGAGTCTCCTAGAGTGCAATTAGTAAAATAAATGAGCATGTCGGGTGTTTGATGGTTTAGCTCACCATGGTCATTTTACCCCAAAACGGGAACTTTTTATACAGAATTGAATGTGATTTGTGTTTCAACAGGTTACAGTATTTTGCCAGAGGCCTGCAGGTTTACATCAGACAGCTGCGAGTAGCCCTGCAAGGCAAGACAGGAGATGCTCTGAAAACAGAAGAGGTAACTTAAGTTTGATTGCTTTGCTTAGGTAGAAAGGTATTGCATACAGTCAACCAATATGCAAACTGAGCAGTGTACGTTGTTTTGAGTTCTGCAGGAGAAATATCTGACTAACTCTTCTTTTCTGTATCAGAATAAGATTAAAGTGGTGGCCCTCAAAATCACAAACAACATCAACATCCTCATCAAGGTAAGGTGTTTTCAGGCTATCCCTGTGGTGGTACCTGAGCTGAAATATATTAAAACGTGTTTTTTGCACATCATGTATGTAGCAAGAGAAGCAGAAACACCTCACAAAAATAATGTGATCCACTGCAATAACACAAACGTTAAGACGATACCTTTCTGACAGTGTGGACAATAATTGAAAAGAATTCAATGCTACAACTACTACTACACAGTGCTTTTACAAGGGAGGTATTCTTAAGGAATGTTTAGTAGTATTGCATTATAATGTATCTAGTTTCTGATCTTATTAAATATAAGCTCCGCATTCGACAAACAGTTCTATTATGTCTCTTAATCTTTTTTTTTTTTTTTTTTTTGTTCCAGGATCTCTTTCACAACCCTCCATCATTCAAGAGCACAATCACTCTGTCCTGGAAACCAGTTCAGAAGTCAGAGGCAGTAGCGTAAGTCTGCTCCCACTGATTCAGTCATCACACACACACACACACACAGCAGCCATGTGTCCTTGTTGCACCATCAGGTCATCATGTACTTTTCTTTGTTTTTTTGCAGGCCCAAGCGCCCGTCAGGAGAGGAGATAGGCTCCGGTGGCAGCACAAAGAAACAGGTGACTCCTCTGCCACGGAGGGACGCACGGCAAATTTACAATCCCCCCAGCGGCAAGTACAGCGCCACCATTGGCAATTTTACCTATGGTGAGGAGCACTTTGTGGCACTTTCATTTATCCTATTTTTGTTGTATTGAATTATTCTTTTTTGCTATTGTTGTCACCTTTTTATTTTTAACTGCACATTTGATCATTTGACACTTTTTTATTTAGTAAATGGAACTACTTTTACTATTTTGTTGTTGCATCTTCACCTTGTTGAAATGGGAGACAGAGAGGAGTTATGACATGCTGCTGATGTCATGACGTTGCAGTTATACCAAGGAGCTTCACTACTAATATATTTTCTAATCATCTGTGTCTGTAAGGACTTGTTAAAAGGTTTGGTTGACAACAAACATTTCAATTTGGCATATCTTGCCAAGAAATAAGTCAGTCTTTAAATTTTTTTAATGACTATTTAAATATTATTCAACTCAGAGAGCGTAGCCCGATTACATACAATATATATATATATTTTTTATTTCTCAAATATCAGTATCGGCCTCAAAAATGTAATAGTGGCCTGGTTAGTTATAAATAATATGTCCATACTGACCTGTTGGGTTTTGTCTCCAGAGCAGCGTGGCGGCTTCAGAGGCGGCCGAGGACGAGGCTTCGAAGGCAGAAGCAACAGGAGCCGAGGCCGAATCTACTGAGACACACACACACACACACACACAGTACATATTGCTCATTGAACTGCATCCCATCAGGATCTTTTCCGCGCCAAGACGGACTATTTGTCATCTACTCTTATTTGTTTTTTTTAACTGGTCTCCACGTCCTTCTCACTTTCCAACTCGCACATCAGTTTTTTGTGTGTTGTTTTGGAGGCGGTGGGGGTTCGATAACGAGCTCAGACTTTTACTCCCCATAATCATCTTGGTCAAGGCAATAGTTATAGTAAATCTAAATGTTTTTCCCCTTCATTTAAAAAAAAAAAAAATAATAATATTTTTCAGTGTAATTTTGTGAAACAAGACTGCCAAGTTGTAGCTGATAAATATTTTTTTGTCAGGTTGTTGTAGGAAAAGATAAAGATCCTCTTGTTTGGAACATGTTGAGTGCATGTCTTTCTACATTTTTTTTTTATTTAATCTTGCTTTTTGTTCATTTTTATTAGAGCTTAAGTTGAATTGGCTGACTATGCTACTTTGTATGAATCAATAATGATGCTTCATTGGATTTTTATCATAAACTTGTATGGAAGTATGCATTTTTGTCCTTTTGCCTGTTTTATGTAGAAAGGTGCAGTAGTTGATCTGCAAACTAGGCTTGTATCAGACAAAGATACAACTCCACACAATTCTGCTCCTTCAAATGACCTTTACACAATTCAAAACTTGACTTGCATTTTCAAAACATTTTCTCGACTTGCCTCTTGTCTCCCTTTCTGTTCCCTGACAATGCATTCACTCGCTCGCCCACTCATTCATTACATTGATCCTTTCTACCCTCCTGTCTTTCCTTTTCCCTCCTATTTGTACCTATATCTGTACCAATGCAGAGTGAGGAGAAGGTAATTTTAGCCCACGACCTGGCATCTACATTTAGAATACACATGCTATACATGTCTGCATCAACACTGCCTCCCACGTCTCCCTCCCCTCACGTGTGTGCATGTGTTAAGGTGCTGTGGGTGGGTGTGACAACTTTGAAGTAGAAAAGAGTAAAATCGGGCTCTCAATAATTGAACGGGCTATAAATAGTTGCTATGTTTAGAACGCACTTTATGTTACTCTGGTGGGGAGGCACTGCCTGCTCTGTGCATTTTAACAAGAATTAATATGCTGTGTTACTTGTGAGGACCTTCAATCCACTTTCTTATAATTATTAATGTGTTAATGGAGCTTCTACCTACTATTATTCCTAAATAACATGTAATCCTAATGAGATGTGCAAACATCAACCTTTTATCTTTGTAAAACCGTTTAGCAACAGACCCTTTTTTAGTTTATCTTCGGTTTTAAATATTTGCTCTCCTTTCCAATTGATTCACTGCTTAACCTGGAGCCTGGTTCTACATTAAAGTTTCCTCATTTAAATTTTTAAAAGGTAAATGTTTTTGAACTTTGCTATTTTTCTGTGTCATAAACTGTAAATTGTAGAAAAAACTTGAACCAGTCTATACCTGCCACAATCTGAATTTAACTCAAATCTTTGTCCATAACCCAAACGTATAGTCTAATACTCCGCTCTAAAACAAATCTTATTTCTAATCTTTACACTGAAAAAAAACAACAAAAAACATTTCCACTTTAAGTGGTCAAAAAGGGACTCTTATAAAGACACTATCACACACACACATGCACAGCTCTTTGTGGGTGCTACAGGTCTGCATGTGAAGACACGTGCTTGTGTGGGTGGATGCTTTGGAGGGCTCGCAAACTCAATTTTCTGAATCGACTGGAAGAGAGGCAACTGTAAATAATTTTAACTCAATAAAACAAAACCTACAAACCATTTATATAACACTTGCACCTACCAATCGTCTTAGTTAACTGCAGCAGCTTCAGTGTGACATAAACAAAAAAAGCTGCTGAATAAGCTACACTGTATGCTATTGAGGATATAGTACATCACATAAACTCATTTGTTATGTCCTTTTTTACATGCAGAAGAAAGATTACCAGTGTTTATTGGACTGACATTGTTCTCAGGACAGTGTAGAAAGAAATTACAATTTAAGTGGAATGAACTTGTCTCTATATGAAAATGTACTTGCAAAAAACAAAACTGATTCTTTAAATAAATACAATAGAAATAGAGAAGTGATTGCTGCTTTGCAACACTGTTGAACAATACAGCAACGTTTTACTGCAGACAATATAAAAGAAGAAGCTTATCCATCCATAAATGGTCTCTTGTTTAAAAAAAAAAAAAGTCTCTTGTCTTGGCAGAGTCTCCCCTCTAGAGAGCGATCCAGACCAGGGTTTTCCTCGCAGAGCAACTAGATCTATTTTTATCCTCAACCGAACGAGTCACTTAAAGCTTTCATGGTGTCTTTTTGTCTCTTTGTATTTCTGCTTGTGTTTAGGCGCATGGAGGAACACTGCGTTTCTGGCGAGTGATGGAGACAGCCGAAAGAAAAAGATCACATCCCCTCTTTTTCCTGACCCAAGATGAGAATATTTAGTGATTAAAAGCCTGCTGTATATGTCAGTTAAAGTCAAGTACTGTGCCTAATCAGTGCTAAAATGAAATAAGGCTGCAACGGCGATGAATCGTTACAACATTTACCATTATTGCTTTTGATGCAATATTTGAAATTTGAAACTCTTTATGATTATTTCCCTCTCCCATTTGTATTCGTTTGCTAATTTTTCATCCTCGCTGAGTTGCAGGCTGATGGTGGTGGTGTTGTTGTTGCTGCAGCAGAGAAACTGTACATATTTTGGTACAGGCATCACGGTGCGTTTAAGGTCTATATGTTTAAGTTCTCTTTTCAGGACAATAGGGGGCGGTATGCAACCAAGATAAAGCCTCCCCTTATTGATCGTGACCAGGTATTTCCCAAACCAGCCAGCCAGCCAGCCAGCCAGCCAGCCAGCCAGCCAAGCCTGGCACATACACACGGCGGAGCTGAAAATAATCAAGTGGTGGAGGAGTGGGCCGCAGCAGCGGGAGAGGAAGGGAAGACGACCCTCAGAAAGAGAAAGAAGCAAGGAGTGACTGCACGAGTCCATGTGAGAGTAGAGGTGAAGGTAAATCAATAGTCCCGAAGCACTTGGTGGAACTTTGTGGGTTTCTTCACTTTATTACCAAACTTTGGAAGGAGGGTGTTGGTGGTGAAAAAACAGGCCTTCATACTCCTACAGTATGAGATACAAATCTGCACTCAGTGTACATCTACAAAGGTTAAAGGTCCACATTTTTTATTTCTGCCAGTATTGTAGTGATTTAGATATCAGAAATGATCTTAATGTTGTCTAAGTTTAAGCCACACTGCTGTATTGTGCTTTACGTGTTAGTCTACTCTAACTGTTGTTGTGTGTTACGTTCAGTGACACTATTTTGTTGGAAAAAACATCGATGGGCTGATTTAACTTAGGCTATCATGCAAATATAATAGTTACTGTTCAAACAAATATAAGACATAAAGGGGCTTTATTGTCTTTGCACTACTGTCTGACAGTATCACAGCGAAATTGTGTTGGTTCTCTTATAATTATACATTAATATTAAAAACACAACAAAACATGCATGTTAGTTGTATGCCAAACTTCTGCCTTACTGTTTCCATACGTTTGAACTGTAACCTGCACAACTATACAGTGTATTAATTGCTGTAATTACAAATTCAACTTACAGTTAATACAGTTGGCCTACTCAATTTAACACAACAACTTTTTGAGTAGATTGCAAGCATTTCTCCAACTTTGTGGCGTTCAAAAACAGTTTTTAAGGAAATGTAGTTTTCAGATCCAGCAGACAGCACCTGATACAGTTTGAGTCTTGAGTACCTGCTTCTGTAATGGTTGGACGGCAAATTGTCTTAAGCTGCATGTAATATATATCAATATAATTGGAACCCTAGCATTAGTCATTTTCAGTTAATAGCCTTGTCTTTATGTACAGACAAAAAGGAAGAATTGACCTCCTGGAGGCCACTAACAGAAGCTCTCTTTACTCACTACCAAATAGTTATCAGAATAACAAGCTATGAAGTCCACTGCTAATCAAAAATGACTCGGAAAAGTGTTTTTGAAAAGTTTTTTTGATTATTAAGGTTCCAAACCAGGATAGAATACCCGAAAGTACTCAAATTCACCATACGCTACAACAAGATACCAATGTGGGGTTGGGTTTTCATTCCTGTCTTCTTAAGTCTAGAATCATTATGTTCAAAAGAGAGGAGGTGCTATTGTCTCTCTGTTCATTGATTTTTATTAGACAATGCACTTTTTTTGCATTAATCACAAGTGGCACTTCATTAGTTTTGTCTGGTGAAAGAACACCTGCATGTTTTCTTAGCACCACAGTTGTCTTTTCCCAGCTTCTTGTGAAATCTGCTTTACATCCGTCCTTGACCTCATGATGTTTTTCCATCAATGGCAAGGGATAGTTGTTAGGAGAGGGGAAAGGAAAATCTACTACGGTGGGCTAGACAACAAGTTCCTGGATCATAGAAATGCAGAGTGCACAATGTTCCCGAGTTGTCTGTGACTCTGAACCTATGGGTGTGTGTGTGTTGATTTGTCCTGGTGGGAGCTGTCCGTGGTGCTGAAATCACAACAGACTTGAATCTGGCAGTTACACCAACGCAGGGTTTGCCCAAAGTACATCAGCCAAGGTTTTCTTAACAAAAACAATGACAGCAGCATTAGAGTGAAGCATAGGTGAACACATTAAATGATTGTAAGTTTAATCATATTATGTAACCAGTATGTCAAGACATCTTGAAAATATGTATATAGAGTTTGATAAGATTCCTGATTTAAGAAAGCCTGTTGTGTTCTGGCCTTTTGCTCCACACAGATGATGTCAGAGGTCAACTACACACTATAAAGTGTTTTGCTTATGGCCTGATGTCCGCACCCAGCAGCATTATCAGCTGTTTCTGTTCAGAAATCCATTTATTACCAATCAAAAGCCATCACATTTTATTTTTTTTCGAGTCGTGATGGCCTTTAACTACAGGTATCAGTGGCAGAGAACAAGCCGGAATGTACGCAGAAAAATAAATCACTTGTGAATTGGGAACTTTTTCTTCCCTTTTATAAAAAAAAAAACAACGCACCGTCCGCCCCCTCATGTACAATGCTGGGAATAGTAACAGCACTGTGAGGCTGGGCTAAATATAGCAGCCAGTGAGTGTTAACGTGTCAACTTCAGCAGTGCAGGAAAGCGGCTGTAAATGTACACAGTATCGCTATTAATACCAAACCACCTTTTTCCGCTGCTGTATACAACCCGTGGTTGGTTTACAACCTTTAGCCTAATTCATCCTGTCGCACGACAAAACACAAATGGCCTTAAGGAGTCCAACGGAGACAAATAATAAGCACTTTAATCAAGAAAAATGTAAAATAGTTAAAGAGAAGCAACGATGTATACTCTCCGTCTCTCAAAAGACAGAAATTACAGCAAAATGGCCTCATAAATTTACATCAGATTCAAAGTAAGATATCCGGAAAGTCAGAAGCAGCGATCAAACTGATTTCAGGGCGTGTTTTGCCCGAAATCATCATTAACCCACTGTATTGCCGATAAAGCCGCATCATCTGCCGATCGCCTGATATATATTCCCACCATTCCGTTGATAGGACGAGTTTGAAATTCCGCTTTTCTGAATCTAAAGGTGGATGGGGATGGATGGTGGATTTTGGGAGGGGAGGAGGGTAGTTTATTTTTATCACGACCGCCTTTCAGAAATAGAAGGCAGTCTAAAAAAACAAAATAAATATCATGAGTTATTCTTAATCGAAGACGCTTGTGCAGGAAACCGTGCATTTATTTGTGATGGAAGAAGACTTGCACCCCCACCCTCCCTGACCACCACGCCGCTCCTCCAGCTTTCAACTCCAACCCCACCAACTATGTTACGTAATTTAGCATGTGAATGTCAAGAGACAGAACGAGTCGTGGAGAGAGAGAGAGAGGGGGGACGGAGGAGGAGGAGGGGAAGGGGGAGGGGTGTATTTGATCTCCCAAAACTCATACCCAGGGAACACAGTGTACTCTGGTGTCCCCTGAGACTTTGTATGTTAGATTTCACCCCAATCCCTCCTTCACGAGTACGCACACGTGTACAAGTTGGTAATTCCAACTGAATTGAACCCCCCCCTCCCCCTCCCCGCACGACAATAACTGCAGGGCACCAGGAGAACAGGTGGCTTTCCTCATACATCCCGGTTGTGCGCCCATTCACAGACTATGCTGGAGGAATTGTGTGAATGACTGAGTGGGGAATGAAAGGATGGATGAATGACTAAATGAATGACTGTACGAAATGAGTGAATGAAAAGCAACAGCGGCAGCAGAAGAAGAATAAGGCAGGGGGCGCGCATCCCTCTCAATAGGTTTTCTTTTTATTTATTTATTTATTTTTTTTTTCTTCTGCAGAGGGAAGTACGGCTCTACGGGCAATAACCAAGCATGGAGCGCAAACACATACTCACACACACACACACACACACACACACACACTAAAGAGGCGCGCGGCTCACATGTGACAAAGTCGTTCATAAATATTCAGCGGCCGATTCATGCGGATTCTTCTCTTGAGGTGGTTTATTGTGTGCAGCAGAGCTCCCAACCAAGCATGTGATGCTGAGGATGCTGTGCGTGCGTGTGTGTGTGTGTGTGTGTGTGAGGGGGGGGGTTCTATAAATAGCTCTGTAGCTCTGCTTCCATTGACATCATTTAGGCAGGAGAGATGGAAAAATAAATAGGGGGAGGGGAGGGAGGAGCGGGCGCAGGGTTCCTTAATCTGGGCTTGAAATTCAAACAAAAGCTGGCCAGCCATCCCTCTGTACACACTCAACAACAACGGTCCTACATAGTAAACCTGGCAATGGGTTTTCTAGAAATGAAACCTATGTTTTCAAATTTCTCTTTTATTTTTAAATGTGAGTTATTTTGTGAATTACACTCCATCTAAACCACAAAACAAATTGGACAACAATAAGTCTTAATGTATCCCACACAGACCTTAATAATGCATGAAATGCTACTAATCAACCACCTTTAAAGGCTTCAAAGCTTTTCTCTTTTCTAATTTAACTTTAAAAGATATTTTAGATCTTTTAATTCATGTACAGATTTTTAATGGATATTTTGTCACTGTGTGTAAAAATAAATTTGACATTTGAACCAAAGAAACAGTAGAGGGTTGGGAGTTGCCAGTTTATTAAGCCAGTTACCCTGACCAAGGATCCCTTGAATGTCTTCTTTTCGGTGCGTGTGCTTGACCTCCTCAACCGGGGCCCGATAGTAAACACCAGTCCAAACACCCACTGCTTCCTAGAAAGACACAGCCTACGAGTCGGAATGGAAAGCCGCAAGGCAGATGGGAGGGGACATCAAACAAATTAAAAGGACCTGTGTGTATACAACAGACACACAGGCAGAGATCCAAGTGGAAAAGACAGGTTGGCCATAATACACCCAATGTAAATGTTTTGGAAGGTATTATTAGTGTATTGACATGCTTAAAAAAACAACAAGGCGGAGGGTTTAAGCTCAATAGGCCGGAAAGAGGGAGCAACATTTTCATTTCCTTATCAAGACTAACAATTCCGCTCAAACAGGCTGACTGACTCGCGTGTTTATGTTATTATGGGGGAGGAAAAAAGGACAGAACAGTTTTTCCATGTTCAGAGGTTCTTAGTCACACCCAGGATCTCTCTCTGTCTTTCTAACTCTGTCGTCAGCCTTGGCACTGACCCCTGAATGCTGCGTGACTTGCATTGGTGCTGATGACGTCTTCTATGATACATTTCTCCCCATGTGGGTCCCCCCCCCCCCCCCGCCTACTAATGCTATCACGCATCTCTAAGATATGTGATACCTTCTTATTGTTTTCTCATTTATTGTGATTTTCTTTATGGATTCCGGTGAGAAAACTCTGGTCAGAGGTCAGGAGCAGCTACAGAGCCTCCTTGAAGCACCAGGACTTTCTCAAGGGCGCTTCAGCAGCCCAGAAATGGTTTGAACCCAGGACAGACACACACCGGCTTGACCTACCACCTTTTCCTTGCAGGTTGGTGGTACAGTCATGTATTTATGTAACAGGGTTATATTTGTTCGATGCCTTGTCTAAAGATACACAAGGCAGAAGTCCACTGGTACATGGTGCTTCTTTCCTCTTTGTTGTTGATGACACACTCCACTTTCTCCTCCCAAACAGCACTCGCACCCCTTTTTTTAGTGTGTTTGGTGCACAATTCTCACAGCGAAAAAACTGAAAGGTGTAGTGCTACCAGACGTGAGATGAAACATTGTACAGGATGAATCATAAAGCCTAATTCAGTCCTAATGGTGAAGTATTTTTCTCACAGTCTCTCAGCTTGCTTCTCTCTCTCTCCCTCACTGTATGTATCATCTTCTCTCTACTTCTTCTTCACTCGTTTATTCTTCCTCTCTTCATATAACATAAATAAAAACACAGTTAAAATAACTGGCTACAGACAGGAGAAGACCAAGTGTAGTGCTGATACTTCCTGAGATATTCTGTTTTTTGCTTTCTTAACTCTACAGGCAGGTCAAAGGTCAGGACCACAGGAGAGCATTCCCTAGGGCTTCAGATTCTTCAGAGAAAACACATTGATAAAATGGATAAGTGCTGATGTACTGTATCTGATTAAACTATACTGTGGGCAGTATGTCTTTCAACACTTAAACCAATAAAGTACATTTACATAGTGTGTTTTTTTTAGATTGGATAGATAACTGCATGTTTTTTTCTTTGTTTTTCATGCATAATGGTGTTCTGTTTACCCCAATGATCATGACTTGTAAATTAACATTCAAAACAATGAGATTTTCTGATTACCCAATGAGTTTTTAAACTGTTTGTTTAGCTTAAGAAAAACGGGGAGTAAGGAAGATCCTTTATGGAGTTCCTTTAGTTTTTTTCATCATTCAAAAATCAATAATTTAGCGATACATAGTTCTCATTGTGTATAATTTCTATATTATCTCCAATAGTATGTGAATAAGACATGTAAATAGCAGTTGTGTAGTGATTCTTGTGAGTGTATTGCCAGTTTGCCATCAGCCCATTATCAATTATAGTTGCAGATGAGTCAGAGGCCTGTCAAAATATATAGCGGTAACACTGCTTCACGTAGTTCACACCTCTGAAGAGTTTTCAAAAAGAAGCTTCACAACAACACTGACTAAATTAATAAAAATGTGGACAATGACTTTAGAGTTTAACAGTGACATCTTATAGGGGTTTTCAAGTTGTAGTGACATTTAGCAACATGGACAGCTCCCCAAATACACAACAGTGTGCTCTGCCATGAAATCCAAATCCAACTTTCCAGACACTGTATTATTTCAAACTAAAACCACAACTTCCCTGTGTATTCAACATCTACAGAGTGACACCTGAACAGAATAATTCTCATCTTTGGTTTCACCATTACTTCCCATGCTGGTGCCGTAGTCTAGTCCTCTGGGGCTTACCATTTAAATTGTGAAACAAACCCCAAAGTAGCAGTGATAACATATCTTTAAATAAAAAACAATGCTGAATTGAGTATATTGATTTGTTTGTTTTTTTATTTGTAGGGATCTAAGGTTTTTTGGTGGGGTCATTACAGGTCTGCTGCCCTAACCGAAAACTGTCAGAGAGAGACAGAAAGAGATAAACCTATTTTAAGAGATAAAGCTATTATTTTTTATTTATTTATCATGATCTTAATCAATGTTTGATTATTTATGCCCTCGTTTATCATATGTGTTTATATACTTGCTTTTGCAACAATGACTAATAAGCATATTAGATATTTAATTTGACTTATTTTGTCCCATTGGGACTCCTCATTGGACACTGGGTCTCCACCCCAGTCGGCTTGGAAATGGTGGTGGTGCGGGAAAGATGTGCAGGGTTGTTAAAAAAGGGGATAAAAATCTAAAATAAAACACGATGCCCCCCCCCACACACACACACACACACCTCCTCCACACCTATACCTACCCACACACCCCCTTCACCTCAAACACCCCAACCCCAAACACTCATAAGCCCCACCCCTCTCTCTCTTTGCCAGCTGAATTAATTTGATACTATTTTTGAAATTCAGTGTTTCTAAGGGAAACCTAATGACGCAATGACGTCAATGAAGGTCAATAGCACACTGCTGGAGAAGAGGACCAGAGAGAGAGAGAGAGAGTGACAGAGAGACAAAGGTGGTTGCACGTCTCGTCGACATTTTTACTAAGCCCTTCCCTGTGTTGTTACATGAATGATTCTCTCCTTATTATTTTTTATTTCTCAACACCTTCCCGCCAGCTGCTTTTGCCTTGGTCTTCGTGCCTTTTTTTAATTACGCTCGATATATTTCTTCCCGTGGGGTTTGCGCCGATAATTGCCCGGACTCTTAGTCGCGCTTCTCCTGCCCCATTCATGCTTTCCATCTCTGTCTGGAAGTAATTCACACACACACACACAGACAGAAAAGCACATATGCACACACGCACAGACAGTGAGTGTGAGAGAGAGAGCCTATGCAGTGAGGTGAATCGTGTGACGCGCCTTCCCAACTGCGTAAAGTCTTCATGATTTGGCGGGCACTTTCTATCAGCTGGCTCACATTTGTAACTCTTTGTACTATCCTCTTTTTCTCCATCCACTACCGCCACCTTTCCACAGCTAAACCCTTCACCCCTCCCACCACCACCACCACCACCACCACCCAACCAATCCTTTGGAGATGACTCCTTGAATCTTAAAAAGCAACACCAAATAGTTTAGTGTCCGCAACAGGGAGACGACGCACTTCGGGCTGACCTGCTTTCTCCTTCTTAAAAAAAAAGAGTTTAGAAAAAAAAAATCCTATATCATCAAGGTAAGTCCTTTTTTTGTAGATGGTGCGATTCCTGATCCCAGAATGTACTGTAGTGAGGGAGACCATGTGTAGATATTTTGGGACATAGAGTTATTTAAAAAGCACTCTCACGAGCAGAAATGTTGTGGCGGGGAACACCATTCAAAGTCAGGTTTCTAGTCTAAATACATCTTTTTGTGAGGATGTTGTTATTTTGCTTATAACTATGGATTCTTGCCTCATAGAGAAATTTAACGGACGCTCTTAATTAACCATCTTCTATAGTTGCTGCGCATGAGACAATCAAGGCGACTTTATTTAGGTTTATCGCAGGGCATGCCTGTTTTGGCAAGCGTTGCTATCTTCGGGACGATCAGACTAGGATATAAACAGAGCTATGAAACTGTATTATGGACGTTTTTGGTTTTGTGTGTATGCATATTGACCACGGAGGCGATTTTGCAGACACTCAAAGAGAGCGGGCTGCGGTAATGCGTAGTAGTACTGCGTATGCGGAGTATTCACGTTTTGGGGATCCTCTGCTTTAGGCTGTCTGCTCTGCTGAGATGCCTAGTAACAACTTTGAGAGATATAGACAGAGAAAGGGATATTTTAGGCAAAAAAACATTATTGTCCATACCCTGTTTCTTACGTTTGTAAGATCTGTGAAATATTTGACTATGTGGCAACACTGAATTCTTCCAAGTTGTGCCAAAGAAGCAAATGTGAGTGTAGAGAGAGGGAGAAAGAGAAAAAGAGAAAGAGAGACCCTTATTCGCGTATATTTGTTAAAGCTTAGAGTTGAGACGCCGTTAATAATACACTTGTAAGCAACTTTTCGCAGCGGACTTGCGTCAGTCCACACGTGTTGCCAGCCACCTCAGACTTAGGCTACACATGTTGTCTTATTTTTCATGGCAGCGATGTAACTGCATTTGAAAAAACCTACATGCTCTCTTACTTTTCATTAGCTGAAGCAACATGATCCAGTATCAATCTCCAAAAACCGGCTGCTTTGTGTTGTAGGAGAGAAGTTAGTCCAAACAGGCAGACTGAGCTGTTCAGCACCATGGACAGCACCTAGCTCTTCACTGCAGAGTCCACCATCACCACCGGAGGTAAAGTTAATTTACAGAAGTGATTTGGTGGTGAAAAACGTTAGAAATCACCTAAATCAAATTTACATTTAAAAAGTGGCAAGACAGGTGTATGTCTTGAGAATGTATATCACCCTAAAGTCTGCAGTTTTATTGTTGCTGGTTGTAGAGATACATTTCTGACTTTAACGTATTAGTTAGTTGTTGTGACAATGAGCGCTGCATCGTGTTCCGTCCCTTCTCATTGGGAGATGAAGTCGGACAAAAGCTTCACAAAAAAAAAGTCTGCTGCGGCTTGCAACTTGCAGGCGTCAGGAGTGTATACTTTTTAAAAGGGGTATGGTGGGGGTCTGGGGTGGTGTAGAATAAGGAGGATCTCTGGCTGAGTTTGTCGAAACCACGCGGTGATCTGAGCGCACTGCACTGAGGAACCTCGGCTGCAACTCCCATTGATACGGCTTCCTCTTTGATTGAATGAGAATAGACTACAGGGAACTGCGCGTGTGTGTACATGTGTGTCTCTGTGTGTAGGGTGGCTCAAGGTAGTGGTGGTGGTGGTGGTAATTGTGTGGGGTAGATGGGATACTTGGCTATTGACTCATCTTTTCGTACTTCGGCTTGATTTTGTGATAAAAAGAGAGCCAGACAGTAACAGACGCCAACAAATCAAGAGCATAACAACTGGCCACCTTCGTTTTATTTATGATTCTGTGATTCCTTATGCTGGTTTTCTTAGTGTAGAGAACAGGGCCAAATCCGCTCTGTGCGTCTGTCCCTATAAAGTGCATGCACTCGCCAGCAGTCACGGACATACAGTTGGCCTACAGGCAGGGATAAAAATAGCACAAACCGATGCGACAGGCGCAGCCCTTTTCCCTTCTAAGAGCCGACTTTTCTAGGTAGCTGCTCAGTGGATACCCACTACCTCCATCTTTAAACCCCCAACACCATCCACCTCAGCCCACCCCATCCCATCCCGTTAAGTATCATGAATCTTCACGCGGCAGGAGTGAAGATGGACGGCGTGGGGTGTGTGGAGAGGGTCTTACAGTAAAGGTGTAATAGTATTGAAGGGGAAGTGGGTGAGAGACAGAGCATACTGTGGAGGGAGGTTTGTTTGTGTGCTTTTGCATGAACAAGTGTGCGCTCCCCGTGGGTCTATTCCGTGGGTGAGCTGGGTCTGGTGCGTGGGCACGGCCAATAAATATAGGAGATGAAGGATGCAGCAGCTCAGCTCCCTGTGTTTTCCTCTCCCTCGGCTGAGACACAGTGTTTTGCCCGCCAAATGCACTGGATGCTGTGATAAAAAAATTCTCCAAGACCAAAGCAGCACCAATGCTTGGTGGGGGATATATAGAGACAAGAGAAGGGAGGGAGAGAGGAAGGGGGAGGTTGAATGGAAACCCAGATGCTCTAGTACTAGAGAAGGGTTTTTTTCTTTTTTTTCCAGGATATAACCTTCTCCAAAGCTGCAGTTTCCACGCCATATTATAATATTTTGCTATTTTGTCACTCGTTTTTTTTTTCCATGGCACATTTGCGAAGATCTGATCACAGCGCGGCAGTGTCTTTAATCCGGCTCTACGGGCTGTTAAGTGAGAGAATCTAAACGTGACGTCAATGCCTAGTAACTGACGCAGCCCTTAAACAAAAAAAAAAGCCATTTTATTTATTATTTTTTCTTCGTCTCGTCAGCAAAGCTTAATTTCTAAATGTTATAGTACTCCGTCGACTAAAAGAAAAAAGAAAATCCCAGGGAGCGTCAAGTAATCCGCGTTCATCAGTATTTGGACCTGCGTTCATGAGTTTCATGCTGAAGTGACACTGGGACGAGAAGCTTCTGAAGAGGGCGACAAGACATAAAATATTCTCGATAATATTGGCAGCGACAACGAGTTCCAGATTTTAGTTGTAGAGGGTGAAAGTAGTGTATTTTAAGGCCGATAACGGGGTGGAGGTGCTGTTGAAGGCACATTGGGTTGCTAAAAAAATCACTGCAATGATGCAACGGAGGGGAATCGGGGCTCTTGTGCAGAGTTGTAGAGGCAAAATTAATTTACATTACATGCACTTCACGTAACGTTCCTACGCGATGCCTTTTGTGAGTGTTTTTCCCTTCCTCATACTGTGACCTAAAAATAGCATCATAGTTTTGATCGTGCGCCAGAAATAGACAGACGGGTATCACTTGTATAAAAAGGGAGGCGATCCTGAGCAAACTTGGACGTGCCACTGTAAGCCTACATAATAACAAATGGAGGACTTAATCTGTTGCATTTCTTCCAGACTTTTGTTGCGGCTTTTCACTAAAATCTTAATATTTCTGTTTCTCGTTCTCCTGTTTAGAACAAGGACGTGCCTGCACCACGGTGAGTAAGACACATGCACACACTAATTCCGTGTACTTTTGTGTATTTGATAGTGCATGCTGCCGATTGCCTGCTGTTTCCCCCTCTCACAATTCTGCCTCTGTCTCATGCACGCAAAAACACCTGAATCCCGGTCGAAGGTATGCCTTTTATTGGCATGCTTTACGACCCATGTTTACTGTAGAGCCGAAGCACAGAGCAACCCTTCCCGCAGAGTGGGAATCACCTCTTTTGGTAAATAAGCAAGTGCAAAAACTCCCTTTGTCTGTTGGCGCTGTTGAGTCTCTATCACATATTTATTTGTTTCCTTCCCATTTCCCTGCTTAACCGCGAAAGCGAGGGGAACCCTTCTCTGATGAGCACTTAAGGACGCCTTTCCCTCCGTATTCATGTTTTTAAGAGAAGTCGTACTGACAGAGAAGCGGCGGTGGAGGAAGAAAAGGAGGAGAGGAGGGAGTGAAGTGAAGTGAAGGAGCTGTTGCTGCAGCAGAGACCAGGCGCACCGCATGGGGAAACCCGGGAGCTGTCCAGCAGCAATGGTGCTGAAACCACACCAAGTGGCGGTAGTGGGCTGTTGCTGGTGGTGTTGCTTATGTGTTTGTATGCATGTGTGCCTGTAGGGGGTGGCTTGTGTTGTTCCTGGCAGCCCAAAGCTTTATTTACTCCTGTTTGGAAACCAACATCATATATTCTGAGTAAATCCTCTTTCCTGAAACGACGTTGGAGGAGAAATCCTGAAGCACCCCCGCCTCCTTTAAGGTGCCTGCGCTAACTGAGACATTTGCCTTAAAACAGAGCTTTTCCCGCTTGCAGAGTTTGAATGGACTTATCGGAGGCCATAGGCAGGCACACAGAGAGACCTGGATCAGTTATTCTTATGCTCACGTCAGTCCCGTCTTTTCCTCCCGTGCCTGACCAACTCATCAGTCAGTTTTCTTTACCAATCCAGCCTTTGTTAAGTGAAACTACTTTGCCGTCGCGTTAAAATGAACAGAAGATGTGTAGCCAGTGTCAAGTTTGCAGTGCACGTACAGTACATGTTTCAGAAAGTAGGAAATAGTTATGCCGTTTTGGTTTAAGAGCTCTCGTCACATTAACTTTTGCGTCCTAAAGACGATGAGCGCGCAAGAGGCAAAGGGAGTGTCGCTGTTATGTCGTCTTTACTCCAAGAAAGAGTTTGAAGGAATCACCCTTTCAGTTAAGGTATCAGTATTGAATTAGCGACCCGGACTGGCAGGCTACAGGCGACTGCTCAGTTCTGCAGACCGACTGGGTCACAAGAACCACGCTCATCCCCAATCGCAGTCTGTGCAGGACTTTGGCCAATTTTCCCAGTATTTTGAATGCAGACAACAAGACTACCGAGCCACAGACGGAAAAAACCCACATCGATCACTTGTCTTTGTCATGCAAAATCCCGATTGTACTTCACCTGCGATACATTCATCCATCTCTCCAAACACAAAAAAAACAATTCTGTAATTCTTCGTCGCGCAAATACCGACTTGAGGGGCCAGAGCTTGCTCAATAATTTAATACCGAGCGTGTAATTTTGGTGGAAACGACACGGATTCCCGAGTCGTGACTGCTAAAGTGAGTAATGTGCGCGTTGGCTGCGTCAGGAGAGGCAGTCACTGTGCAGTGCAGACGGTGGGGGAGAATCGTGACTGACTGGGTTGCAAATGAAAAGACCACCCAATAAAAGATACCCACACCAGTAAGGAGGGGGGAGATGCACTATCCATTTCCCCTACTCCCCCCCCTCCTTTAATCCCAAATATTTCTTTTCTCTCCAAAGCTTGTTTTTAGTGTGAGCCCTGCTGCTTGCTGGCAGCCAACTCGAATGCAGACGAGTTGCATCAGTGATGGTGGGGCGGTGTGGATGGAGAGAGGAAGAGGAGAAGGGAGGGAGGGAGGGAGAGGGGGAGGGAGGGAGGGAGGAAGGAAGGGGGGTGTATGTTTGGTTCGGGATCAAACCTGGTATAAGGGGGGGCTCCGGATCCAGATCGTGACCCGGCCTCCTCCTCGATACAGTAACTTGTATGAAGGGAAAGTTGAGAGTTTTTTTTTTGGGGAGGGGGGTGTATTAAAATGGCATTACAATGGAATCTTTGCAGTTTTTGCAAAAAAAACAGGTAAGTTATTTTATATTATTATATTTGATTATTGGTCTACTTTGACAAATTTGATCCCAAAAAACATATTAAAGAGTATATGTGAGAATGCTTTACGGTCGTGATGAACTCTTTAACTCTTGATGTGATGGCCAGCAATGTGTTGTTTTGTTAAGTTGTACACCGTTGCTGTATAAACGGTTGCAGTATACCGTAGTGGTGATATGATTGCGATTATGTTTGGTTTCGACCTTAAAATAACTCTAAATAACTGAACCATCGCGGCTCCGGTTTGAATTTGCAGTTCGGAGACCCCCGTGTCGCTTTTGCAGTGGTACCCTCCATTGAACTCTATAGATGACCATGAGTCGCCCCAGATGCTTCTTGCTGATGTTGTGATGCGATGTGGAGAGCTGACTGAAGCTTCCCACACTTGGTCGACATGCAACTGTTATTTTCAATATAATATTTGGCTCGGTATTTTTGCTTTCCCCATCATTTGATGTTGCTTGTATTTGACTTATAAGAAAAGGAAAGGTGGGCGTTATTTGCGATCAGGTGAAAATGGCTCATCCTTGCAGTCACATGTCTAATTTATTATCACTGTCATTATAATTCAGTGCTATTTATCCCGATTGAACCCATTTAGATCGACGGTCAGTTTCCAAGCCTTGCAGACGCCCTGCAAACGTGACAAAAAAATACATGCATATTAACAAATAGCCGCATCAAATGCTCACATTCCTACATCAGTGCATATAAGTATACACTTTCTCTGGTATAGATCACAATTTGGTTAGCCCTGTCTATTTCTTTCAAAAAGGGGGGTCCCTATATGAGCAAGACACCGATTGGTTGATGACGAGGTTGGGTTTCTCCAATAAGATTTCTCCCTGCTCTCTATTTATTGCCAGCAGTTTACAGCCTTGCTCTCTCCTCACCCAGAGCTCTGTAACGGCAGCAGAGAGCAAGCGCTTTACTACACGGAGACACACCACGGTCCAGGGAATATAATACAGAGAGAGAACACACTGACAACAAAACGCATCGATGCACAGCTCCCAATGATCACACGGGTTTTGCACATCCGAGCGTTTGGATGGGGAAAAAAAGAGGAAAATATGAGTGAGAGAAAGAGGAAGGGGGAGAGGAGAAAGGAATGGATGAGGGAGGAGAGACGAGACGGAAGATAGAGAATTCAAACTGGAGAAGGACTGGGGAATCAAAGCGAAAGGACCTTGGACAGCTCTCAGTTGCAGCAGCAGCCTTGGCATCCGGAGACCCCCCTTTTTTTCTTTCTTGCTCTCCGTCTCTCTATCCATCCTATCCCCCTCCTTGTGTTTGTGTGTAGGCCTATGTGTTAGAGGGACACACTCGCCTCGGGTAGCCGATGGCTGGAGATACAATCAACCGAGCCGGGATGGGAGATAAATTCACGGAAGCAAAAAGGGAGACAGCAGATAATGTCCTTCACGAATCTTTTTGCGGTCTGGGCTTGCTGTTCATAACTATTAATCTGGGAAGCCCTTACCCCAAAAAGCATTTGCGAAGGGCGCATTCGCCGCGCCGAGACATCGACATTGGAAGACGGCTCCACTCGTGGAATTTCACAATCTTTAAGTTTTTAAAGGCTTGTTTACTTTTTTCTGTTTGAATTTTCTTTTTGTTTTATTATTGTCCATATTTGCTCTTGTTATTTTCGTCCTTGCCATAGCAGTGGCGTTTTTATCATGCTTGCTTTTCAGCCTTTATACGTGTGTTTTTTTCTTCTTCTAGTCAACAGTTTTCTTCTTTTGTGGCGGAGCTCTGCAGCCACGTCGCACCCAAGTTTTTTTCTGGTATTCATGCCAACAAACATCTCGTCGGACCCACAACTTTGAGTAATTTCAGTCAATCACACCCCACCCCCATCCCACACTGAACAGTGACAGTGCCCCCCAGCAAAGCAGAGTGTAAACACGGGAAACCCTTGCAATGAACAAGTTGCACGTGGGCAAAACAGTGGCGTGTGTGTGTGTGTGTGTGTGTGTGTGTGTGTTTTTTGGAGGGAGGGGTGCCACTTTCCTTAGACGTCACTCAACCCCCTTCCAAAAAATAATGTGAGAAACACACACACACACACACCTCCCTGTAAGCAAAGTGCACATGGAAGGAAAGGAATTCCCCAAAAAGGCCATCCTAAAATAGGGAGAGACCCAGATTAGCAGATGGAAAGGAATAACTAACATCTGCAATCCCTACCCCATACACTGACCATGTAGTGACTCTCTCTCTCTCTCTCTCCCTCCCTCTATCTCTCTCGTTCGCTTTCTCTCTCTGTATCCTCGTGCTTACATTCCCACAGCCTCCCCTTTAACAGAATCACACACACGCTGTGGAAACGCACACGTGTCTCCTTCCCAGTTTTGTGAATAGTAGTTAATCCACCTCAAGCATCGCCCACCTCTGTTCCCTGTCAACGTTCCCCACAAATAGCACAAAAAACCGGGCACGACCACGTTCTTCCAGCCTGACCTACCAGATCCAAAACAAAAACAGAAAACAACCCTACATTTCTGGAGCTTATTGTCTCGATCAATATACTCAAGTTCTGCAGCACATAAAAACTCTGCCTCCTATCTGGCTGCATATGAATTATGAGTGATGTGGGCACACAAATTGATCACACCGATGAAAATATAAGATAAAGATGAGTATTCCTTTTCTTAAGAGTCAGTGTAAAAATAACAAAACAAGATGCAATTCAATTTAGCCTCGAGAAAAGCACATGCAACGTTATGGTTTGGTACAGTTTGGCTGTCCAGTTGAAGGGAGCATGCGTGAATAACCATGATTCATTCTAAAATATATATTTGCAATACATTGCCAAATAGCACCAAGTGCAGTCTGAAAATGGTGGAAGTAGGCGTACTCATAAATTAAAGAGACCTAATATTTCATAGTGCACGCACTATGAAATATTAGGTCTCTTTTACGCTGCAAGTTACAGGTCTGAAGCTTGGCAAGAAAATATATTGTCAGGAAGGGAAAAAGTGCACGTCAAAGAGCAGACAATTACGTAATTAGAGACATTTAAATCGTTAATATGGTCTGTCTTATAAAGACTAAGTATGAGTTACCTGAAAAGAAAAGAAAAAGCTCATGACGTACAGTTAGCACCCTGAACACACCTTGCTAAAAAAAAATCCCAGCAGGCGTCTCTGTAATTTTCGAGAGTGACCCAACCCATAGGCAAAGCACTTATAAGATGCATCCTTGCCTGACACATATGCTAGAGCAGGACACGTGCTCAAAGCAAAAAAACACAAACAGACGGATGACGAAACCACTGACCTCTGACCTGTGGAGTCTACTTGCGTATCTCTCGCTCTGTCTTATAAATACTATAATTACAGCGGCCAGAGTTTTGTGCCGGATACGCGAGGCTAGTTCTCCAGATAGGGATGTGATTGAAGGTAAACTTGCCCATGCATCGCTTAAGGATGACGTAACTGCTCCGCATAGCTTACGGTATGGATTTGTATTAATAATGGTGCGCTTAAACGGAGACTTTTCTGAAATGTTTGTGGCTGTGTCTGTGGCTACAGTCTGATATCCACCGGCGTCAGGTGATAAAGTTTCCCCAAGTCTCTCCAAATCTCCATGTCACGTCTCCTGTCCGTCTAGGCCTGCACGCATGGCCACAGCACAACTTTATAAACGGTTAAATGTCCTGGCTTTCTGTTTTGCAGGATAGAACAACGACAACAAATGCAAATATGAAAATGTGGTGACTTGTGTGGTGGACCCTGCCGCTGCTGTGGGAGCTTCCAGCTGTGCGCCGGAGGAGAAAAGGGGGACCCACGTTTTGGGTCTTTTCACCGAGGAGCGCAGACGGAGAGAGAGAGAGAGAGAGAGACCGACAGTCCGAAAGACCTTCCTCCTCCTATTGTCCTCCTCCTCTTCCTCATCCCGAGAAAGGTAATTGCACGGCCTGAGATGTGTTCGAGGATGAGGATGACGTCAAACCCAAATCACCCTTTTAATTGCATTTTGCGTGAGGCTCGTTATTACTGCTCTCTGCTTAAGAGCAGGAGTTGTGTCTGCGTAGGGGCATCTGGTCCTGGATTTCTTTCTCTTCTTTTTCTTCTTATATTTCAATTTATTTTAGGCCTTTGAATTATACATGCCAAGAAGTGTTGTGCCGCCTATGTTGCATTGCTGTCTTAAACGTGGATGCAATTTGTTCTTATGAGGTTGTAAGACCATATTGTCAAACGCATCTTAAAGTATCTTAAAACATGTACATATTATACCTGAATAACAACAGCCTCTAATTAAATAGCCATAACTACAGGAGGGTCTTGGGTTGTGTATTAGTGATTTAACAGTGTGCCCGGTATTTCGAAAAGCCCTGTCGTATCAGCATATTTCCAATCAGGATTGCTGTGATATGAAATGACCTCGGCGACATTTTGCGTGTTTTGTCATCCGGAATTTTGAATCGTGCTTGCTGTTGTTCTGTATCTTTTACGTAACATTTTCATAACATTTTCTTATATTGGTGTGTGTGTGTGTGTGTGTGTGTTATTACATTTTCTGATAACGTGGCAGAAACCCGTAGGCCTACAGCTTGCCATTTAATCTGATATTGTAATTGTTATGTCTTGTATCAGTCATCCAACTTCCAAAGATATTCGTTTGTTTGGAGAGTCACCGTTCACACTGGGGCATTCAGCTGCGTTTGTGTGTTTATTGTCATTGTTGGGTATAAAACGGTGTGGTCACAAAAAGTTATTCAGTGACTATAAAGGTGTGTTTATGATATTTGAGCAGGTGTGAGCGTGCATGTAAGCTATGACTGACTGTAACATCCACTGTGTCTGTACTTTAGACTACCAGTAGCTGTAATCTCCCCTCCCAAATACTTGCTACCTCTTGTGAGTCATCATATCGTCGACAGTTCAGGCAACACCTCGACGTCACATTAGGTTTACTTGCCCTGGTTATAACGCATAACGTTGTAGTTACATGCGCCTTGACCAGGTGCAGCAATTAAGACCAACTGGATACAGTTGGAGACATTTCATGGTAGCTATTTTGCATCACTGTAACATTTGGTGATGTATTCAATTGCTCATTGTAAGCCCCATGCTTCTAAGACAGGAAGTGGCAATCACAGTAGGTCTGGCAATCATTGCTCATTGCAACAACATGGATGCTATATAGATAGATGTTGTGTGTGTGTGTGTGTGTGTGTGTGTGTGTGTGTGAGTTGGGTGAATAAAAACAGCTAGGGTCCTACAGAAAACGTGATTTTTGGAGTAGTATTCTTTTTTTAAAATGTTTTGTTGTCATATACCTCTAATGGTATTCTGTAGCCATGCAGATATTTAGTTTTTATTTGTTCAGGTTTTGAGATGTCCATCTCTGATATTTTTGCCTTTACCAATGGAATTTATTTTGTGGCGCTAGTAGCATTGCAAAGTTTTATTAACAGTGTCCTAATTCATCAGGAAATTTTACAATACACACTGTCAACAGTTGTCTCTGGGACTATATCTTCAGTAGAAAGTAGTTCCAATAAAAACTGTGGACATATAGACTGATTCCAACACAGTGCTTAAAATATATATCTATAATAATCCATAAGTATCCATAACGACTCATGACGTTTGATTATATATGTGGTCTACAGCTCTAAAAATACTCTATGAATGATAACTGTAAATTGCAGCTTTGATGGGTATCATGAAATATATTTTACCTATAAGTGTAAAGAGAGTACTTCTGTCCTGCTGTCACCCCTACTGCGTATGACAAATCACGTTGTTCCTAAATGTTCCTAAATATCCATTGACAATCTTGTTGTCTTGTTTAATACAAGCAATGCAAAGCCATTTCTGGGGAGATGACGTCATGGTTAAACCTGTGACTAAGGGCTTTAAAGACGTAGGCTATAAAAAGGCAAATCTGGGTTATTTCAACACAACACAAAGTTTTTACTGCGTTATAACTTGTCATTAAAAATAGACAATATTTATTTATGCATGTATCTTTGCACATTGTCCCATGGAGAGCAGCATCCATTTGTTTTTAGCTGAGAAAAGTGTGGCTACATTTACATTTGCAGTCAGCCAAAATGTATGTGGTTGACTTATTCCATAAATGTATCTTTGGTAACACTTTACAATAAGGTACACAAAAATGTAGGTAGGTAATGATTAACAAATGAGGAATGAATTAGGAACGAAGGGTTAGTTAATGAGTAGTTACTGAATGACTGGGACTCAAGCACTAATGATTAGTTACTGATGAACAGACTGTGTGTTACTGTATTAATGAATTATTTGAAAATCAGTTACTCTGTTCATGGAATTCATAGTAATAAAAAGAAAAGATGTGATACAGGATGATACTCATTATATATTTTAATGATATTCACTTAACATTTACATTGACAAGCAAGGTATATTCTGTGGCATTGTCATTATTGAAGGCTTATAAGCAATTGTATGGTGCTGCAGGGCATGCTTTAATCCTGCCACCCTGGGTTTTGTGCACTGTTGAGCGGTAGACCGAAGAAGGATTGATCCTTAGTTAGCCGCTAGTTATTAACAAATGATTACCTAACCATTAATTACCATTACTGAAGCATTGTGCGTACCTGCAAATTAAGTGACGCATCATACTGGTTATTACTGTATTCTATATCACTTTATCTCCAGGTGCGCACAATGCTTAACTACTGGTAGTGAATGCTTAACTTATCATTTATTACTATAAATCCCAAAAAGAGAGTAACTGCTTTCCTAATGATTCATTGATACAGTAACACACACACAGTCTGTTTATCAGTAACTAATCGTTAGTGCTTGAGTTCCAGTCATTCAGTAACTAATCATTAAAGGTCCCATGGCATGGCAAAAGTTCACTTTATGAGTTTTTTTTTATTTTAACATTAATATGCGTTCCCACAGCCTACCTCCTCTAGTCCCCCCAGTGACTAGAAATGGTGATAGGTGTAAACCGAGCCCTGGGTATCCTGCTCTGCCTTTGAGAAAATGAAAGCTCAGATGGGCCGATCTGGAATCTTGCTCCTTATGAGGTCATAAAGGGCAAGGTTACCTCCCCTTTCTCTGCTTTGCCCGTCCAGAGAATTTGGCCCACCCATGAGAGTGAGACATCGTGGCTTTCAAACACCATGTTTGAAAGCTACAGACAAAGGGCACATACTAAGGAAAGCTTATTGTGGGACTGGCTCTAGTGGCTGTAATTCTGCACCAAGGCTGAATTTTGGGAAAGAGACTTCAGATATGGTATTAGGGGACCACTAAGGTCTATATAAAAGCATCCAAAGAGCACCATGTCATGGGACCTTTAACTAACCAGTAGTTCCTCATTCATTTAACAGTAACTACCTGTCTGTTTAACAGTAACTAATCATTAATGCTTGAATCACAGTCAGTTAGTAACTACTCATAACCATTTGTTCTTGTTATGATGGTGAAGAAGGTTGGATAAATGCAGAGATGACAGGCGAAGTAATGAGCTTGAGTCTTTATCAACAAAAATCCATAAAACAAAGGTGTCCAAAAACAGCAGGTCAAACAACGAAGAAACAAGATGAACTGGAACCAAGAGAAGAATCAGGAAACAGGCAGGGAAACACACAGCACGCTGACACAGGGAAATACAACAATGCTCCGACACAAGACACGGGAAGCACAAAGACTAAATACGAGAGGTAACTAGCAAACAAGGGACAAGTGATACAGCAGGTGAAACACATCAGGGCGGGGCAGAACAATCAAACAGGCGGGAAAACACAAAACAGGAAGTAAAAGCACACAAGACTAGACAGAAAAACAGACTATCAAAATAAAACAGGAAACGTACAACAGAAACATACAACCACTACAGTTCTTCATTCATTCCTCATTCGTTCCTCATTCATTAATCATTAACTACCTACTTTTTGTGTACGTATTGTAAAGTGTTACTGTATCTTTTGGGATAAAACCCCTTATTAATTTGCTCAAAAATGAGTGGACTGATTTCCATTGCATGCTCAAAAACTTCACATGTTCTCTTCATGTATTAACTTATCTGTTTTATTCAAAAGCAAAATGAATGACAGCACATTTTCCTAGACCACCACAGACCTCCATGTTGGATTGAGATAATGTCACTCTTGAGCATTAATTGTTTGTGTGCGTTTGTGGAGGTAGGTTTTATATTTTATTTGTGGTGTGTGTAGTTTGGTCATAGCAATACCCTCCAGTAGACACCCCTCTTCCATTTGGTTCTCAGTGTGCAAGATACTATTGGGCTAATACACAAAACATGTATTTTTTTCATATTTTTGGTTTAAAAGGATATGGCTGTGACTTAACAGTGACTTTATTCTACAAAAAAGAATAGAATAGAATAGAATTGAACTTTTTTTGCCTGTGTAGTCAAAGCCTGATATACTATGTTCCTCTTTACCATTGAGCTCCATTGTTGCCAAAAAACATTAAAACACATCACTGAATTACATGTTCCTTCATTACAATGAGCATGGTTACTGTAGTTTATTTTGAGGCATTTCCACATACGCGGTGCTGTTTCCAAAAAATACTCTAGTGAACGAGATGAGGTGTTGTCCAAGTTCACACTTCACAAGAGATAGCTCAAAGTTTAGTTCACCCAGATTAAAAGTAATTCACGTTCATACAGTAGTTCCCAAATTTGAAATTTTAACTAAATTCACAGTCCCAAAAAATGAAGTAGTTCACTCTAACTTCTTCCGCTTTTTCACGTGAGCTGCTCTGAACTATTCTTCCTCCTACCCGTCCATCTCCAGCTCCTGTCATGAGAATTGTCCTTTTAATTTGAGTATTATACTCACTTTTTAAAACCTGACCATTGAGATGCATGAGCGTGTAGCTTTAAAAGAAATCCAAAAGTAGTTGTACGGTGTGACATAGCATTGATACAGATTAGCACTGTCAAACGATTAAAATATTTAATCGCAATTAACATTAATGTCATAGTTAACTCGCAATTAATTGCACATTTTTATCTATTCTAAATGTCCCTTGATTTCTTTTTGTCCCATTATTTTTTCTCATTTTAATGCTCTTATTAACATGGAAAAGTAGATCGGCTTGCTTTGTGCAAATGTTTTTTATTGAAAATAACTAGCATATAGCCTACTGTAGTGTTCAGTTTCACATGTAACATTCACACTTGGAGCAAATAATCTCTCACACAAAGTAACACTGTCTATCAATAAAAAGGTGAAAAAAAGACTTTGACGAGGGGGCGAAGAATTCGCATCAGCTGTGTGCTTGGCCATCAAGTGGTATTTCAAACTGGACATGCTGCGATGATAGCTCAGTTCACCACAACAAAACACATAGATCACTTTGGTTTTGTCAGTGGAACCATTTGGCAACTTTTCTATTCAGAATCTTATTGGCATCCATTTCGGCGTCTCCCACTTGCCATCCATCCATCCATCCATCCATCCATCCATCCATCCATCCATCCATCCATCCATCCATCCATCCATCCATCTTTATCCACTTATCTGGGATCGGGATGCGGGGGGAGCAGCTCCAGCAGGAAACCCCAAACTTCCCTTTCCCGAGCCACATTAACCAGCTCCGACTGGGGCTCCCCGAGGCCTTCCCAGGCCAGGTTGGAGATATAATCCCTCCACCTTGTCCTGGGTCTTCCCCGAGGCCCCCTCCCAGCTGGACATGCCTGGAACACCTCCCTAGGGAGGCGCCCTGGTGGCATCCTTACCAGATGCCCAAACCATCTCAACTGGCTCCTTTCGACGCAAAGGAGCAGTGTCTCTACTTCGGGCTCCCCACGAATGACTGGGCTTCTCACCCTATCTCTAAGAGAGACGCCAGCCCCCCTACTAAGGAAACCATTTTGGCCACTTGTCCCCCAGATCTCGTTCTTTTGGTCATGATTGGCACACACCCTCTGGTCCCCCTTTTTAAAAAGGGGAACCACCACTCCGGTCTCTACCATAGAGGGCGCGGTAGCTGGATTAAGGAGTTCCTCAAAATGCTCCTTCCACTGCCCTATTACATCCTCAGTTGAGGTCAACAGCATCCCATCCTTACTGTACACAGCCTAGATGGTTCTCCGCTTCCCCCTCCTGAGGTGGCAAACGGTTTTCCAGAAGCACCTTGGTGCCGACCAAAAGTCCTTCTCAATGTCTTCTCCGAACGTCTCCCACACCTGCTGCTTTGCCTCTTTCACAGCAGAGGCTGCAACCCTTTGGGCCCTTCGGTACCTTGCAACTGACTCCTTCTTCAGTCGGACGGCTGCCCTAACCACCGGTGTCCACCAGGGTGTCCGTGGGTTACCTCCCCTTGAAACACCTAAGACCCTAAGACCACAGCTCTCAACCACAGCTTCAGCAATGGAAACTTTGAACACTCACTCTTTTGTCCACTCAGGTTCAATTCCCTCAGTCTCCACAGGAATGCATGAAAAGCTCTGCAAGAGGTGTGAGTTGAAAGTCTGTCAACAGGGGCCTCCTCCAGATGTTCCCAATTTACCCGCACTACCCGTTTGGGCTTAACAGGTCTGTCCAGAGTCCTCCCCCATCCCCTGACCCAACTCACCACCAGATGGTGATCAGTTGACAGCTCCGCCCCTCTCTTCACCCGAGTGTCCAAAACATACGGCCCCAGATCAGATGAAACAATTATAAAATCGATCATTGACCTTTGGCCTAGGGTGCTCTGGTACCACTTATGAACATCCTTATGCCTAAACATGGTGTTTGTTATGGACAATCCATGACTAGCACAGAAGTCCAACAACGGACAACCACTCTGGTTTAGATCAGGGAGGCCGTTCCTCCCAATCACGCCTCTCCATGTATCTCTATCATTGCCCACGTGTGCGTTGAATTGCCCCAGCAGAACTATGTCCCCCACAGGAGCCCCATACAGGACTCCATGCAAGGTCTCCAAGAAGGCTGAGTACTCCAAACTCTTGTTTGGTGCATATGCACAAACAACAGTCAGAGTTCAGTAAAAAGTGTTTACTGACAATGCATTATATTTTTTCCCTGCCAAAACATTCAATCTTGCAATACAATACCTGATTGTAACAATTG
This sequence comes from Etheostoma perlongum, assembly GCA_026937815.1. Classification (NCBI taxonomy): domain Eukaryota; kingdom Metazoa; phylum Chordata; class Actinopteri; order Perciformes; family Percidae; genus Etheostoma; species Etheostoma perlongum. The sequence continues at coordinate 27,380,574 of CM049378.1, read as the reverse complement.
CAGTGATATTAACCTTTTTTTGGTTATGTTTAGGCGCTCACAACACTTACACAGTGAGGGAAAGATCATGGTCTTGGTTTAAAGGTCTACAGTGACTTGAGTTAACAAAGACAACAAAATTGGGAAAACAGTTTTGTTTGTAATGTTGAAACTGTAATGTAATTTCTTGCAAACAGGATTGTAACTTTTATATTTAATCTCATATTAACACCATATTCATTCTCTATTTAGATTATGTGGTATTGCGATATATTTTTCTAACGTGACTATAATGTGCAGGGGTTGAACACCATAAAAGCAACACCTGTGCAATGTGATGAACTTTAATACAGTGTTGGTACATAATACATTTTATTCTTGTTGATTGTGTCAGAGAGGTGTTGATGCCAACTGTAGGGTCATTTTTAGAGTCAGAGTCGGAGTTGGTGTCTTAATTTATTGCATTATATCTTACTATTGGGGCCATTGACATTTGATGCATACTTTAAAAAAACTCCATAAATTTCTTGTAAACCACTCAAAGGGTCCATATGGTCTGAACTTAATTTGTTAAAATAGAAAATATCAAAAGTATTTAATTCATACATTAATTAAATCATTCATTGTTGTTAAGGGTCTTTAGTTGGGCAGCACTGGCTGATGAAGGATTTAGTGTGGTTATTCCTTCCTCCACCTTTTTATTTCCTGTTTTCGCTTAAAATAGATTCACAATTGAATGAAAATGGTTACCTAGTTAGTCTTGAGTTTGTCTTTCCCCCATTGTTTTTGTCTTAAAGGTCCCATAATGTAAATAGTGAGATTTCCATGTCTTTTGTGATTATAAAGCAGGTCGAGGTGCTATATAAATACTGTGAAAGTATCAACAAGCTCATTCCACGGAGCCTTTGGGGCGACCTATAGCTCACCCACTAACCGCGTCTTTTGCAGTGGCCTGGGTTCAAGTCCGACCTGCTGTTCTTTGCGACGTGTCATCCCCCATCTCTCTCCCACCGTCTATCCACTGTCACTATCAAATAAAGGGAAAAGCCCCCCAAAAAATCTTAAAAAACAAAAACAACGGTGCCTTTAAACGTGCTGTCACAACTATATGTAGTCAGATAGCATCGCTACAGTGCAATTACAGTCATTCCCTGGCTGCAATGATGATGCAGAGACACTGAGAGTGCAGATGCGAAATGCTGAGCAATCAGAGCAGACTGGGCTTTTCGGAACAAGAGCTTAAAGAGACAGGCGCTCAAACAAAGCTTTTAAGGCAGAGGGTAAATACAGGTATATTTCAGAAAGACAGTTTGAGAAAAAATAATGTCTTTTTTAACATCAAAGCATGTAAACCTGTTTGAGTAGAAACTAAAAATACAAGTATGAGCACAATATGGGACCTTTAAGAACATAAACTACAGACTAGATTTGGTCTCACAGGTGTAAAACATACGTGCACGCTAATGGTCAGTTGCCATGACTTTTTTGAGTTTGGCTCCGTGGGTTGTGGCTGTAACAGTTGTGAACACATCACATCTGGACATAGTCCTGATTGGCTCCCTCACTAAGCTCTTGGACTGAAAATCCGCCACTCAGCAGGTTAATGTCGTTTGAATGGGATTGGGTGCTGATGTCATCCTGTCAGCACTTGAACAGTCTTGAAATGCATTCAGTTTAACTAATTGAATTCTGTTTGCAATTTTATATGCAAGAACAGAAAGAGCATTATTTTTTAGTCTAAATCTCCATCTGATATCTGATACATCTGATATGTATCAGGGGAAAACTGAATAAAATAGCACCATTGAGAAGAGAAACTGTTTTCTAAACACTTTGCTTTGTCAGTATTATGTTGAATTTGACAGAGCTTGATGGGTACAAATATGCTAAAGGTGAAATTTGTGTTAAGTGTTTGAAATGTTAACCTGTGATTGTGTGATATTAAGCAATCATCTCTATTTAATTCTCAGACTATAGTGAGACATCTTTCTTAAGGTTGTTGAAGTTTTACGTTAAATTTTGGTGAGAAAAACATAAATTGGAGAAGATGAAGAATCATATCAACTGGTTTCACAAAATGGGTGTTTATACAGAAATTAGTATAAATTACATTTTAAGGATAGAAAATGCAAAAAGCCCAGATTACTAGTAGATGCTAGTTTGCGGTTTGAGATGTGCACGCTGACAAATATAGATTGATCTGTCCAAGAGCACAGGAAAAACTGAGTAATAAATGAGTTCTTCATGCAAGTGGTATTTCCCTATTAAATTAGAGAATGACTACTTTGAAAACTGGAGGAGGATAAGCTCTGCAGTGGAGTTGTATTTGGGTTGACATTTTTTTATGAGCCTGACATTAACCAAGCCTGGGGCGAATAGAGATTTTAGTGATGAGTTTTTTTTCTCTCTCCAAGGAGTAAAACAAAATCACCTGCTTTTTCTCCCAAAATGTTTTTAAAAAAATACACACGTCCGATAGTTTTAGAAATTATGTTGCACTTTAATAGAAAGTAAGTAAAAAGCATAGAGGGTCTAGATTCCATTTACTTACCAAAACGTTTACACTGTTCTGAAGATGAGTAAATCCGTAGTCTCGCATTGCCAGACCTTCCTCCACAGTGCTGTACAGGAGGGTCTGGCTAGTCCACACAGCAATCTGGAATGGGAGAAAAATGATCTCTGGTTTATTGGCATTTCTCTTAAACAATCACAATCGTCTTGGGCAGTTCTAAGTGCCGGAGACAATGGGAAGGAACTTGTTTTCGTGGAACATGTGTACGTTAAAAAGTTTAAAAAGTTGTTTTAGTTGTGCAACAGAAAACTCAGATTGGACAGATAGACTGTCTGGATTTACCCTGTAGAGATCTGAGGAGCAGTTAACCAAAGTCCTCGTAAATCCACGGGAGTTTAAAATGCCAACACAAAGAAAGCGGAAGGTAACAGACATCCGGCCTAAAAAGACGGCCATCCTGCAGAATTTCCATCGGCACCTTAAAAATCCTGGAAGTAGAATGTCTTCGATATAGACTATTGAATCCTTAACCAAGTTGCTGAACGTTAAACAGTTTTACTTGTCCAGACCTAAACTATCAATTAATGTCTTCAAATTTTTTTTTGTCCACAAAACATTCTCTGTGTTTTTGCGGTTTGTCCCTTTTCCTGTAATGTTGCGATACTTGTCCCAGGAAAGACTTACCTGTCTGTTAATGTAAAAGCATGCATTTGCTGGATATCCTCAAGCAGCAATACCGTGTTTTTTCAATTGGCAATAGAGACAGGTTGAATTAAAAACAGAGTAATTAAAAAACAAATGAATGTGGTTAAATATATCTTTAATAACAACACAGTAAATCACTATATAGCCAAATAATTACACATTTAGTTTGAAAGCATACGTTGTATTGCGGTAGACGAATGCTTTAAATATGACTCATCCTTTTGTAGGAGTAATATAATTTGTATTTTCTCTTCATTTTGGGCATGAGTCAAGTCTGTGTCTGGAAACAGGAAGAACACAGCAATGTAGTGGAGAGTAAACCCACCAAAATGTGTATAACACACAATTCTTTGTGCCTGTTATATATCTGTATAACGTAACAATGATGTTGTAAATCATGTTAAGTAGCATGAAAGTGCGATAAGATTTATTTGTTTGCGTGTGTGCTTGTGCGTGTGTGTGCATGCATGCGTGTGTGTGTGTGTCAGAGTTGAGGTAAGTCTTTTTGGAGTTTCTGTAGGTCTTGATGTCTTGGTGATGAGAATTGCGTGCGTGCGTGCGTGCGTGCGTGCGTGCGTGCGTGCATGTGTGTGCATGCGTGCGTGCGTGGTGGGGAGTATATCGTCACCACCACTCCTGGTCGTGACTCACAGAGCACAATGCTTTTCGTTCCTCTCCCGAGCCCTTTATTTATTTTTAGCTGAGCAATGTTTTATATGCCCGAACTGTAGGCCTGCACACAAGATGACACACACACACACACACACACACACACACACACACACACACACACACACACACACTCTCTCTCTCTTTCCCTCACACACACAGGCACATGTGTGATGCAGAACATACTTTCGTTGACCCACTCACTTTTTGATACTGTTTTTGTCAGTCGTACAGGTCAAATAGACTTTTTTGTTAATACACATCAAAGTTCACATTTCTGTGTGTGTGTGTGTGTCTGCAGGTCACTGAGCCTGATGATGTCAAAACATAAACAGTAGACATTCTTGCTTGCTGTTTGAAGACCTTTATTTACTGTTTCAGCATGTGACACACTCTAAAGTTTTATTTCATGGATATAACCACAACGTTCCACTTCCAGGATTGCTCCATTGCCAAAGGAAATTCCGCCGGATTCACTCATTTAGGCCGGATATCACTCATTTAGGCCGGATATCCGTTACCTTGGGCTTTTTTTGTGTTGACATTTTAAACTTTGGTGGATTTATGAGGACTATGCTTAACCTTTTCTCAGATCTCTGCAGGGTAAATCCAGACAGCTAGCTAGACTATCTGTCCAATCTGAGTTTTCTGTTGCACAAATAAAACAACTTTTGAACATACACACGTTCCACCAAAACAAGTTCCTTCACTAGGCTATTTTGTAGAGGCGCCGATGCTCCATGCCGCCCAAGACGATTGTGATTGGTTTAAAGAAATGCCAATAAACCAGAGCATGTTTTTCTCCCATCTCAGAATGCTGTGTGGACTAGCCAGACCCTCCTTTGCAACGCTGTGGAGGAAGGTCTGGAAATGCAAGACTACATGGATAATGGATATTTGCTAATGAATACAATGTATTTCTGTAGTAATGATTCAAAGGTATTTTTAAGTAGTCATGGCCCAACATGCAAAAAACTGAACTGAATTACTTGAATTAACACATGACGTCAAGTAAAGAACAAACTAGAAGTCTGACAAGACAAGACATTAGAAGACTAGCTCCTGCTAGAGCCAGACCTCAGAGAGCTGAACTCAAATGTGCAAGTTTATCCAGATGGTAAATTGAGAGGTCTCAAAAACATAACCATAAAATGTAGTAATTAAGTATTATCAAATGTAAAAGCATTATTAAAAAAAAAAACAGCGTTATTAAAATAGGCTTATTGCGCTTTCTGAGAATATAGAATAAGGCTCAGGTTGTTTAGATACTATCTATATATGTAAATATTTAGAAAATTATTGATAATGGTGGAATAAAAACGATTTTAGTCCTGGTTGATTTGGTGACACCAGTGGTAACCATGGTAACAGCAAGCCTAGTTTAATACTACAGCACTCTTTAAGCAACTACTTTGTCAGAAACAAGAGCAACTGTTGTATCAGTTTACAGTGTAACCAAACTGTCAAAAAAAAGTCTGTCAAAAATACATTCAACAGCAATATGATGAGACACACAACAGCAAGGCATGGTCAAGCCTGGCTGAGGAGTTGGAGGAGAGAAGGAGCTCTACAGCTCACTGTGTAGCTGCTCCCTCTTGTTACATTACTCCCTTGCAAAGATTAAAATGATCTGCTGACAAAAAAGATGGCAAAAATGTCTTGTCATGTTCTAGATATTTAAAAATTTTTAAAAGTCCCATGACATGGTGCTCTTTGGATGCTTTCATATAGACCTTACTGGTCCCCTAATACCATATCTGGAGTCTCTTTGCCAAAATTCTGCCTTGGTGCAGAATTACAGCAACTAGAGCCAGTCCCACAATGAGCTTTCCTTAGTATGTGCCATTTTGTCTGTAGCTAGGTGGGCGAGGTGGAGGCTCGGGGTGTGGCCTTGACCAACTGCCACTTTGCTTGTTTGAAAGCCATGATGTCTCTCTCTCATGGGTGGGGAAAATTCTCTGGGCGGGCAAAGCAGAGAAAGGGGAGGTAACCTTCCCCCTTATGAGGTCATAAGGGCCAAGGTTCCAGATTGGCCCATCTGAGCTTTCATTTTCTTAAAGGTAAAGCAGGATACCCAGGGCTTGGTTTACACCTATCACCATTTCTAGCCACTGGTGGACCATAGGCAGGCTGGGGGAACTCACATTAATGTTAAAAAACCTCATAAAGTGAAATTTTTATGCCATGGGACCTTTAATGCTAGAAGTATTACATTTTGGCCACCTAGTTAGCTCACCTGGTTGAGTGTGCACCCCATGTGCGGAGGCTCTGTCCTTGTCGCAGGTTTATGGCCCTTTGCTGCTTGTCATTCCCAATCTCTCTCCCACTTTCCGGTCTTAATCTGTCCTATAAATAAAGGCAATAAAAGAAAGAAAAAAGAAATATCCCATTTGCAATAACAAAGTAAAGTAAGAAAGTAAAGCTCTGGCATGCGGTAAAGCTTAAACCTCCCATGTGTATAGGTAATCAGAATGGTGGACTCTGCCACCACCAAAAAAAAAAAACCTACTTATTTGAGAAGTGAGATGTATTTACAGAATGCAAATACATTAAATGGCTATTGCAGAAACATGAAACATGCAAAGAGCTGAAGTGGTGATGTAGAAGAAGGTACATCATCTCATCTGGTAACATGCTTCTAACTGCAACTCTCTTCTGATCCATTTGTCTTTATTTGTTATTTATATACCATCTTCCCTGCTTGGAATAAAAAAAAAATTAAAAACATGTTTATTGTTTTCTTTATGACCCCCCCCCCCACCCATATTTATCCTCAGCTCTTGTTTCTTCTCCTGTCTCACTTGGAATTCCTATCTCTCTTTATCTCTCCCCCTCCTTTGTCATCTGTCTCTCCCCCTCACCCTGTCTTCTATTTTCCTCTCTCATTCACTCCATCTCTCTCAGGGGCCCGAGGTGAGGATTGACAGAGGGGAAATCCTGACTGACTGAAACCCGGCTGATGAGTTCTCCTCTTCTTCCTCCTCCTCCACCTCCTCCTCCTTCTTTAGTGTCTCCTTTTCCTTCTTTCCACTTTGTGCACCTTCTCTATCTTTTCCCTCTTCTTCTTCTTCATCCTTTTCTCATCCTCTCTCTCCAACTTGTGCATCTGCTTTCCCCCCTCAACCTCCTCGCCTCATGCTGTAGGATTATAGTACATCTACACATGCCCCGCAGAAGGTCTCTCTTAGATATGCATGTGGCCGACTTAATGTGAGACGCACACACTTTAGTCTCCTCCTTCCAAAAACAATGGTCATAAAGCATTATGCAGCTTTGACATCTAAAAACATTTAGTTTCATAGAACAATGCAGCTGGAAATGTGTCACAAAAATGTAAAAAGCTGTGGCGATCAAAACAAACAAAACCAGACATGTTAAAAACAGACGTAGATGTTTAAAATTTAGTAAGAATTTAGTAAGAAAAGTACTTTTCTGAAGATTTGACTTCGTCTACCAAAGGAATGGTGGCACAGTAGAGACATTATTAATATATTATATTTATATGTTATATTAACTTTTCTTACAGAATAGAATAGATGGTATAGAATATAACAGAATATAAGTAGATACTTTATCTACTTTTTATGTGTGCAAAAAGACAGAAATGTGTCTTTGGTTTGCATGTGCATAATCTGCAATTAAAAGGCTTCATAAAAACATGTATCACATGAAGAAGGACTTTAGTCAGATAACACCTGGATGTTTCCAGAAAAATAATGGGTCATCACAAGTTAAATTAACCAAATATGGTATTTTCACAATTAACACATGTCAAATAGGAAGTATTTAATTCCCCAGAGGGCTGATGTAGCAGGTGACTAAACTACCTAATTGTTAGATTGAGATAGTGTACACATTTAGAGGATTCTTGTAGAGCCAACTTGTTCATTTGACTCATCAGACACTAATGAGATGTTTGTGGGCTTTTTATCAGTTCTTTGAATTTATTATGGAATTTCTTGATTTTTTACCGTGGGTGCATACCTGTTTCAAAGCCAAAATAAAAAGAGAAGATTTATTATAAAAGGTTATAAGCATTAGGCAGTGCTTATCACATTTTAGAGGAATTTGAGAGATATAAGCGTTGATGAAATGTACATTAAATTAGATATTTTGGAAATTAAAACATTTGGTCACAAAAAAAAGAAATTAGATATTTCAATCTCACAAAAATTGCAACAATTACTTTAACATTTTCATTTAATTTCTTGTGTTTTTTTTACATAGGACTTGGTGTATGCAATCCCACAGCACTGAAGCAACACTTAATGGCCACTGGAGTGTGTTCTTACCTTAACTGCAGGTATGACAGTGATGTGTGATGCATATTTTCTTTCAAAACTTTACTTTTACTAATAACTCCAATGTTCCTCTTTACAGACACATGGCAGTCTCCCAAAGATGATAAAATCATAGTATGCCTTGATAGATAATCATTCTACGATTTCTATAAAAACGTGTTTTTTATGTTTTTTCTGACTAGCATTACCATATATCAAACAAATACTACAGTACTATTTATTAGTACTTATTAGTAGTTGATGTGGATGCAATGCCAGAAAAAAGGCATGACTGAGAGCATTTTCAAAATGCTTATTGCATGATGGATACAACATTGATTGAGAATTTGCTAAATAAATTGATGAATGTACAGTATTCAGTGGTATGGCAGTGCAGTGCTCATTGGGGCATGTAATAGATCTTGACTATTGTTTCTAGTCTTGTGTCTTTGACTTTATAGTAATCAGATTTTTTTCAATGGAGTTACTCCTTATTTCTTGTTGATCTTGTTTCATGTCCAATGCTTGAATTAGAGGCTCAAATGGCGAGTACCAAAATATTGTCTTCGCAAAAAATGACCCATGTTTTTACTTCTGGGATCCTGGACACTTGATGTAAAAATGCTTTTGTGAACATCATAGCATAAATGAACAAGTACCAACTTAGTTGACAGAGGCAGTTACTTTTTACCATCACCATGCACTTGATGACCAGCAAAAAAAAAAAAACAGACAGCCATTTGTTTAAATGTCTCAAATAACGTGTTCATGTTTATCTGGCATGTACCCTACCTCTAATTGCCTTGTGAGTTATTACTCATATCTGTCCGAATATAAAAAAAAAAAAAAGCTGAAGCTGAAGCTGCAAAATCTCTTAGAGAGGAGGTTGGGGCAAAAAATGTGTTCCACAGAAGACCGATGTTTGTACCTAACCAAACCTTACATGAATTATTTTATTTTGGGAAATACATTTTCTGGCAGAGAGTAAGATTAGAAGATTACAAGCACTCATATCTGTCCGTGAAATATATAGCTATAGCCAGCAGCCAGTTAGCTTAGCTTAGCACAAAGAATGAAACCAGGGGGGAAACAGCTAGCCTGCCTGGCTCTGTCCAAAGGTAACAAAGTCATCCTGCAATTTTATTCACATTACTAAAAGTTTACATTTTAACAGGGATGAAAGGTACATTTCCTTTTATTTTGCACACCTTCTGTGTCTACTGAGACTCTTCCTTCCATTTGATATCAATTATGTAGAGTCTGTAGTTGAATTCCTATCTATTTTATGGTTTTATATATGAGTTGAAAAGAACTAATGAAGCGAACATATGCTATCATGCTCACATCCAGAATCAGTTTTATTATTTAGTTTCTAGTTACAGTGACGTTGCAGTACAGGCAATGGTTTATGTGAAACAGCACTGTGGCGATACCTCTATGTGGCAGAATTAATTTAAAACATTTAAACCTTGACAGGTCTCTTAGCACAGAAAACAGTAGACAACCAAATTTAAGTTATTCATATTTGTTATGCTGTTTGTTCACATCAATAATACTAAATTCAGCAGCAAAACAAGCCTACACTTTGGATTATGATAAACTGAGAAATATAATACAGATTTCTCATTGATTTGCCAAACTCTTCTGTTTCCACATTAATATACCTCTTTTCAGATTAACCCTGATTGAGCCTTAAATATTTCCTGCCTTTATCATAATATTGACTAAGACAATCCGCAGCAATGGATACTGTTATCTTAACTGTCTTATATTTTTGTGGTGATTTACTTATATGGATATGGATATAACAACTAATTTGACAATTATGTAGCAACATTACATTTTGATTGATGATTTGATTCAGGAAGGGATTCTTATTTTTTATGTTTTCATGTAATTCTTTCACACAGAAGTCAGTTTCGAGTTTATTAGTACGTGTTATTTTGCAGAGCTCTGGACCAAATTATGAAGCTGTAGGGTGTGGGAACATTTCCGGATGAAAGTGTGGTGCAGTGTGTGTTACTTTGTGTGTGTGTGTGTATGTGTGTGTGTGAGTGCTGGAGGGCAAAATGCCATGCCAGTTTGCATTGGAGGCTCCTGTTCTCTGCCAGGATGTCCTGTAGCAGACTCCTCCCTCCTGGTCATGGCAGCGTCTCTCCATACGTTTAACCCAGATGAAAAGATGACTTTGAATCTGATTTTTGTACCTGTCATGTCATTTCACCTCCACTAACCAATACACACACACACACACACACACATCATAAAAAGACAAAATTTTATGTTTCACATTTATCATATTTGCGCAGACACTCGTCAGATGGCTGTGGGATTTGGGATGTTTATCTGTTGGTCAAAACATCACCACACAGACGGCTGACATAAACACACACACACACACACACACACAGATACACACACACGCACATACACATACACACACACACACGCACACACACACAGATACACAGATACACACACATACACACACACACACACACACACACACACACACACTGATACACAGATACACACACATTGATACACTGATACACACACACACACACACACACATATGCTCAAACGTGTGAGAGTAATAATAGTTTCTACCTTTGCGGCTGTTACTTGTAGTTCAAGGACTCCTGAACTGTCGATGGGACAAACAACTTCAAATTAAGTTGTTTCAGTTGACTTTTAATTTAGTCAATTCAAACTATAAAGAGAAACTGGAACTGTACTGTATACCTTATATTATTTTAATTCATTTATATCTCTTTTCTGTTTTCTTTTTTTAATTCTACAGAAGCCTTTCATGAACAAGTTGAATCAACAGTGATTACAAACTTGTTTTCCTCACTTTGTCAGCACCATTAATGGACTTGCACACTTGCATATGTCAGGAATACACAATTTCACAATGAGATTCTCACTCGTATGCTGACGCACTCGTACTCACACTTACTAACTCACTCTCACACTTTGTTCTTCTTCTTGCTCTATCTTTAATATCTGTCACACACACACACACACGCACACACACACACACACACACACACTGATGCTCAAATACGTGTGAGAGTAATAATAGTTTCTACCTTTGCGGCTGTTACTTGTAGTTCAAGGACTCCTGAACTGTCGATGGGACAAACAACTTCAAATTAAGTTGTTTCAGTTGACTTTTAATTTAGTCAATTCAAACTATAAAGAGAAACTGGAACTGTATTGCATACCTTATATTATTTGAATTCAAATAAAATAATCCAACAACACAGACCAACCAAGACTCTTGAAAAGTGTATTGACTTTTTATTAGTAAATCCTTATATACTCTTCATCCATAAAACTCATCCTACATTACATTTATCAGCTGCTTTACATCAGCACCTACCGGATAAGTCTTATACATTTTATTTAACCCTTATATCTCTTTTCTGTTTTCTTTTTTTAATTCTACAGGAGCCTTTCATGAACAAGTTGAATCAAAAGTGATTACAAACTTGTTTTCCTCACTTTGTCAGCACCATTAATGGACTTGCACACTTGCATATGTCAGGAATACACAATTTCACAATGAGATTCTCACTCGTATGCTGACGCACTCGTACTCACACTTACTGACTCACTCTCACACTTTGTTCTTCTTCTTGATCTATCTTTAATATCTGTCACACGCACACACACACACACACACACACACACACACACACACACACACACACACACACACACACACACACACACACACACACACACACACACACACACACTCTGTACAATCTTGTTTAAACTTTTCATCATGTATTTGCCTCTCTCTTCTCCATTCCATTCCTTTTACCTTTTTTAGATAAATAAATATTTATCTACATGAATGCAGATGCACACAAATGATCATTTTAAATTTCAAAATCTACTGCAAACATGTAAAGTTACACTGTTGTACACATGAATCATTAACAGTTTTTCCTAAACACCTCTAAATCTGACAAAACTCTTTTTTTAATGAGATTTAAATTTTCCTCAGAGCATTTTGATTCTCCAATTTTTTTTCTCATTTTGATAAATCCTTTTACAATGTGGCATTCTGTACAAAATACCATTATTTTCATGATCCACATGAATGAGTAATTCAGATTCTCAGATTTTAGAAGCAACATCACATCTGTTTTAAGAGTAACAAGAATAAAGGAGTTACAACATAATGCAGATGCATTAATCACAGTGAATGTGTCTGTTTTTTATTTAATAAAGAAACTGGAAATCATGATGTCTGTTTCCCTCCATAATACCTTTTTAAAACAATAATTTAAAACCAAATGTAAATGTAAATGCATGGCTATTGCATTTGTTATCAGTAAGTATGTATAAGTAAACCAAAAAATACCCAAATACACACAAATGTAAAAGCACAAAAATAAAATAATCCAACAACACAGACCAACCAAGACTCTTGAAAAGTGTATTGACTGTTTATTAGTTAATCCTTATATACTCTTCATCCATAAAATTCATCCTACATTGCATTTATCAGCTGCTTTACATCAGCACCTACCATAGAAGTCACATACATTTTATTTAACCCTTAATTATCACACACTTTGAAAAGTATATGTTCCTGATTGATAGTCTTCTTCTGATTAAAATTTAGATTGTAAATCATGTAATGGAACTTTTTCATTTCTGTGTGAAATGACCTTATAGTTATGATTTTGAAAAATGCCTGGGATGTTTTATACCTTTTCTACTTTAAAGTGCTTAGCAGTTAAAAAAACAACACAAAAAAACAAGGCAACCTAGCAATGTACATGAGATATCTGGCTCTAAAACTTGTGCCAACATCCCAATATAATGGACATGAGTGGAATTTTGTTTTAGGGCGCTAAAAATCATGTTTGAAAAACCCAAAGTCCGTGTGTCTTTCAGTCTGTTTTTCTTGTGTTTCTGACACCACATGCAAACATTAGTGTTGTTGTGACCTCTAAAGTAGTACATTTAAAATAATTCCCAGTCGGATTTCCACAATTGTAAAACAATTGAAATTGAAAGCAAAGTGTCAAATTTGATCCAAGCTTGAAATTAAAAAAACTAAAAGAATGAATCATACAAAAACATAGGATCTGTGTGGAGAGAAAGGTACAAGAGGTAGCAGAATGATTGAATTAGAAAGGAAAAAAAATACAAACATGAAAGCATAAAAAGTCACACAATTAACCTCAAAAACCTTTAAACGTCCACTTAACTTGAATGTTTTGTGCTCAGTCCGAGCTGTTTTGCAGCATGGATGTTGTTCATCGCCTGAAAGCAATGACCTCTTCTGACATTTATTATGTGCTAACTAAAAGTTTTAGCATGTTGAAAGAATTTGAATTAAAATGCATTTATGTTATGTCACAGTCAGAAGTCAGTTGTTCGGCCCGTGGCAGCCAGACATGCATCTGACTCCATTTTGTTGCCAACATATAACAACATATTTTCAAATTGAAATACAATTTTGTTGAATTCCTGTAACCATACTCTGTAAGGTTTTAGATTCTGTGTGTCAATTTTATTTTTATACATATTCATTGACAGACAGAAATGTATATGTATACATACAGTATGTATATATTATAAGGAATGATGTAAGATATTCTGCTTTAATTTGCAATTTGGATCATTCAGATAACATACACACACACACACACACACACACACACACATCCAAAACAGTGTAACCAAACTTAACAAAAGGACACTGGGGGGTTAAACTGTGACTGTTAATTTGTGTGTTTCAACTAATTGAGACACACCTAAAGGTATTGAAAGTTTGTTGACATGTTTACTTTTTTAAGACACATTTTTAAAGTCATGCCCATGTTAACTCCAGAAGTAGTAAAATTTGAAAATACAGTTTGCTGAACTGTTCATATCAGATCGTTTCAACCTTTTTTCTGGCCTGTTATTGTGTTTTAGGTCCTTTTATTGCCTTGTTAGAGTGGTGCCAAAGAACATTGTGATGGTCAGAGAGGAAGTTGTTATCTATCTAACATTATCTATTTCAAACATATTCAATTACTGATTTTAATTGAAAATGTATAAAGGAAATATCAATATATCAATATCACCACGTTTGCTCATCTGTGATCCACAGTAAAATTGTTGGGATCACGGCAGCGCTGCCCTGACTTTGACCGTCCAATCTTGCTATTATGTTGGTGATGTACAGCAACAGTTTAAAATAATTTTATGTATTTGCTTTCATTTGCAGGAGTCAGATGCATGCAGAGAAAAAGGAAAAAACGGTGTAACCAAACTGTCAAAAAACGAAAAGTGGAAATACTCACCCAGTATATACAGTGATATGATTACTACATGATTAAAAAATGTAACTTTTGAAAAAACTTTTGCTCAACAACAAACTCAAACTGTGTCTGCATGACCTGGGTCTGCATGACCTCCAGCTGTACACTCAGCAATCTTTCTTTTTCCCTATTTCTAAATTGGTACGGTAAACAATTGTAATGGACTAGTGTGTGTGTGTGTGTGTGTATGTGTGTTTGTCTTTGTGTCTGTGTGTTTGTTTCTAAATGATACAGAGAGGGAGAAAGAGCCGGGGTATCGGTGTCTATCATTCGGTCAACCTGTAAACAACATTTGTCTGTCTGTCATATTATAGAGCTTATATTTTTGGACAAACCTCACATAATCAAGACACTCTTACAGTTTATCACATGTAGAGTCACATGTGGAGTCACATGTGTAAAACTGTAAGTCTGCATAGCAGCAGTTCATGTGGACCAAACTCTAGTTTGTTTTTCATTGCTTGAACACAGTTTTCAAAACTCTACAAACTTATCCCATGACTTTAACCACAATGTGCACAACACTGTGGATTTACAGCACTTTGTTTAAATGCTAACACACTGCTGTCAAAACACAATAGATTTCTGGTGCCTATCAAACACTGCTGATTGCAATTTCATCTGAAAGCCGAAGCAGGAGTCTTGTTTTAGACTAGTTAGTGAAATTAGTGAAGTAATGGTATTTATATAGAGACCAAATAAGAATGAAACAATTATACATTGTACCGTTTGAAAGAAACAAATAAAGATACCAACATGTCCGGGTCAGATGTCTGAGGTTACATACACAGCTATAAAAAGTGAAAAACACTGCCTTTACTATAGTAGAACTGTGGACTTCTCTTTTTTCAGAAAGTAATGGAGGTGGAAGCAATGGAACCACCACATTCATTAGTGCTTAGAGGTGATGCAGACATCCAATGTGATGAAGAAAACTTGCCCCATGATGCTAGAGAAAGGCAGAATTAATCACGCTATTCTTTGTTGCTGTTACGCACCTTTAGTTTTTTTCCCAGTAATTCCATGAATTACCAACACTGACGCTGGTTAGTGCGCGTGCGCCAACGTGCATGCAGCCTGTTGCAGTTGCTCCGTCTTTTTCTGCTGCTACTATTTAATCATTATTACTGTTCACATTGCAATTTCTTAATTATGTAAATACTGTGTCATAAAATTCCTTTAACTATGTAAATACCATACATATCCACACCATCTATATAACTTTTATTTAGATTTCTACTCTGATATTTAAAGAAACTATTGAGTAGCGTGAAGTAACACAAATTGGTCATCTGTAAAGATGAAAAGTTAGTAATTTCTGTACTGGTGTTTGATGCTAGTGTTTTTACTCTCAGTGTGTTCTGACTGTCAGTGTGTGTTGTCAGTGAGGAGTGTTCGGAGTGTTTGCTGCACTGAGCCAGTTTTGAGACGTGTGTTAAGAGTTGTGTTGCTTGGAATGAGTTTTGCAGGTGATGTGAACTGTTTAGCTCAGGTGACTCATGGTCATGCAGACTGTAGTTTTGCACATGTGGCTTCAGTTGTGGCCTCTGTTGTTTAGCAATTGAAAAATATTTATAAAATATTTATAATTCATGGGAAGTCAAAAGTTGTCAGTTAAAATACTCTCAGATGATTCTTAATTGGATGAGAATAATTTCTCTTGTCTCATTAAGATCATCCCAAACCATCTTTTCTAATTGTCTCACGACATAGATTGTTTTAATGTTCATTATTGATATTAGGTTTAATGATGTTCTTCTTCTTTATGATTTTTTTTTACTTTAGCTACAGCTATGCAAATACTTTACTTGTAGAAAAAATTGTATTTTCCTGAATACATTCAGAGTGAGTGCTGACTCTGTGAGTGTTTCACATTAAATGCTTCAGATTTGTCTGATTGTGGGATTTTTTTTAACAACTTTAAATTTTGTCTTTGGACTAAAGAGAAATCTTAACAAGATAAAGTTTAACTCTTCCAATAGGATCTGTTTAAACTTCAATTTCTTAGATGTTTTAAAAGGCTGGTATTAATGTTTTTGTGGGTTTAAGTTTCAGAATTTAAATCTCTCTTCAGGATACATGAAAACATAGAAAGGAAAAATTCTAACTCTACCTATAATTCATATTTAAAATTGTATTTCACAACTATTATGAGAAGAGGCAGTTTTAAAGACTAGTAATCTCATTTGTTTCATTGTCATAATTTTCTAATGAACCAAAAACAATGTTCTTCACAATCTTCCTCAGAGAAACCAAACTGCAGGATGAGTACGTTCAGTCGTCTCAAACGCAGCTTAAAGACAAAAGCTACAAATGCAGGTAAAATCAAAGATTATGCATTTTAAAGTGACCTCCCAGATGTTTATTTAAACTTATATAGATGC
Organism: Etheostoma perlongum; assembly: GCA_026937815.1. Classification (NCBI taxonomy): domain Eukaryota; kingdom Metazoa; phylum Chordata; class Actinopteri; order Perciformes; family Percidae; genus Etheostoma; species Etheostoma perlongum. The sequence continues at coordinate 27,363,707 of CM049378.1, read as the reverse complement.
AGTTTACCCATTTTGTTGTGACTACTCATTGGTTTGGCACTCAGACATGTGAGTTCTTCTGCTGAGAAATGATGAAATAAAATGAGAACTGAATGATAGTGTCATTGGCACGTTTGTTTACCACATACAGGTGTTTTTCTCCATGTACGAATGTTCTATTAGGCAAAACTGGTTACAAAAGGTCCTTTCATAAGCATCGCAGCCTCAGTGAAGCCTCCTCATGTCAGGCAGAAAATGGCTGACTGTACAGCTGAAGGCACAGAGCTCCAGAGAGGCAGAGCAGCACTGCTGCATCTCACAGGCTATTTGTTCAGAAGTTGTTGTCAAACTCTCAAAAATTTAAATTAATGCTATTTTAGACAATTCATGCTGTAAAAGAGAGGAATTAGACTAATGGAATCACACAGATTATTCAGCTTTGTTTACTGTAAAATGTAATTTGTCATTTTTTTGTGCAGAACTCAATGTGTTTTACTTCAAAATGCATAGAGCCGCATGTAACAAGAGTATGTTAAATCAAATACAAGGACATGTTACAAAAAAGAAAACAATATGCAAGAAAAAAACATACAAAAATAGATACAAAACCTGACAGACACAAACACAGACTCAAAAATACACGTAGACTTTTTTAAGCCTCATATAAATCTCTATGATCAAAGTATTAAAGAGAAAAACTATGGGACTAATATAAGAAATACAGTTGTATAAGAAAATGTTACAATTTAATGCTTAAAATAACAGAATTTTTCACCAAGTATGCATTTACCAGGAATTTGTTTTGTGTGTCAAGCACATCAAAATTAAGAAATAATATTAGATAGCTGAAGAAGACACCAAAAAGAAAACATACAATTATAAATAAACATTATACAACACTATACAAATACACAAACACACAATTATACAAAGGAAATACGTACAGCTAAGTTTACAGGGGAAGTAATGGTTAGTTTGATGGGTTATATATGTACATACTGTGTGCAAATATTTCAGTAAAGTTGTCAGATGAGTCCAGTACCAAATACATCCCACTGAATTTACTGCATGTTATGTGTGAACCTTAATGTATTTGTATGTGTATCAGAGATATAAAAAGAAAAAGAAAACAGCAACGCAGTTGTATGTCTGTAGCTGTGTGTGTGTGTGTGTGTGTGTGTGTCTGTGTGTCGACTCATTCATTTTGTATTCCTGTGACATTACCTAACTATATTTTTTCTGTGCATGTTAAACAGTGCTTTTTTTAACATACATTGTACAGTCTCCATGTGATATATTCCTCTTTATTTACTATTAATGTATTCATGTGTGTGAGTTTGAGAGTGTGTGTGTCTCACCATAACGTCACAGCAGATGCAGAATTAGTCTTGCCAAAAAGGGGAACTGTGAGCCGTCTGTCCTCTGGGCGTAGGGGTTAGAAAAGCAGGACACATGTTGTTTGTGTACCGACCCAAAAGGAAGTCCTATCCCTGTTACCTGCACTCACACACAATGTTTCTCTAACAATTACAGTCCTAACTCCATGCATGTGTTAAATATTTGCTTCAAGATAGGAAAAACTCATTACTCACTGTTTGACCTCAGTATAGTATTTAACTGTGTGTTTTTTCATGACATCTTAGTGTTGACTGGTTCATTTATTCCACTCAGTTGTGTGTTAGTGTGCATTCATGCCACTTAAAAGTGTGTTCTCCATGATTCTTTCCTGAATCTGTCATTTGTGTGTATTCTTAGGACCTCAATGATGACTGTGAGAGGAAAGAAAACAGAAACTAACACAGACAATGACACAGAAAGGAACAATACAGGTCGGCAGGGAGAGAGGAGGCAGCTGGACGGGCTGCCAGGGAGCTCGGATGGAACCGACACCTTTTTTTTTCTTCAACCAGCACCACCTGAAATCCTAAGAGTCAAGCCAGTTTGAATGGGACACACCCATACCTCCCTGTCTTCAGGACCACAGAGAGTCGTCTAATCCCAGTATGGGAAGGTAAATGAGTTTGCCTTTAAATATGAATGGGTCCTATTTAATAAACTTCAGGATTTCAGGTGAAAACAAAAGGGTATGCATAACAAAAAATGTAAAAGTTGACACCTTTTTTAATGAACACAAGTCTTAATTCAAAAACCTATTGTATGTGAGATATAGAAGCTCCTGAAGAGGAAAAGTAGAGCAAAATCGACTTTATAAATATCTAAACTAGGCTTTACTTAATTTGTCAAAACGTGTTAAATAAGGGCTAATATGATGTATTACATTGATCTTTAGTTCGTTTTGTTGTGGTTCCTAACCAGTATCTCCTCCAAATACCAGTTACCTGGAGATGGCTAACTAATGCCCTATGACCTAGGTATACGGATTCCCATAGTCTACATACGTAGTTAAACATTAAGTTAAGGCCTGCTTGGGACACCATGCAACCCTTTTATTTCAGACAACTGTGTCCTAGTAAATGTTCAGGGCCTGGACGGATAAACAAGAAGTTTTAGGGGAGCTGGTAGAAGCTCAGAGAGTCTGAGAGAGCCTCGAGCCAGTTGAAAAGAGTCCCACCTGGTTTAATGAGGCATAATTGAGCCTCTTCTATCCCTATACTCTTTGTGTTAGTGGAGCAAATTCAAATAATTCAAAGCAAGCATGTAAAATAGTAAATTCAAATAATAAAAACTAGACTTTACTCAGCGTCGTTAAAATAAACTGAGAAATATTTCATTTAAGCCAGATACGTCAAGTTAAAAACTATACAATTTAATACAAATACGCAAAATGTGAAAATTATTTAAAATCAAATATCTAAGACTAAAGAATGAATTCAATCCCAGCACTCTTTGTAAACAGAGTTCATGGTGAAGGCCCCTGCAACAGCTCAGGCCGGATGCTGTGGTGTGCTGCTGCGGTGACAAAAGGAGGTCAGGATGTCAGCAGCAGGTGCAGGCTGCCAGAGGTTGACACAGAGTTCTTATGTCAGATTCTTATGAGGCTCTTCTTTATTGTTTGATTAATTGTCCATTTTCTCTATTAGTGTTCAGTGAGGCCTTGAAGGGTTTAGCCTTGACCATTTCCCACATAACTGGATCTCTAACCAGTCTGTGAATCTGCAAGTGGACAAAAAAAAAGGAAAATAGAATGGAAAGAGCAGCAGAAAAAGGGGAATGGCTGGTCAAGTTTCAACAAGTACAGTACAATGGCAAATGATTCATTTCAGTTGTTAAAAAATTCAACCAACCAACTAGCTCATGGACCTGAATGCAGAAGCTCTTTGCTTGAGCTGAGCCTAAAAGGACACCTGCTTGTACCCATTTTTTTAAAAAAAAGACCTTGTCAGGATATTTGGCATTTCAACCATTTAGCTGAAACTTGAAAGCATCAGAATAAGTGAGTTTTGAGAATCACCACAATCACAATGGTTCAGGAACTAAACAGTGCAAATTGATTAATTCTCATTTCAGTTCTAGAGTGTTTTAAAAAAAAAAAAAAAAAAAAAAAAGATGAGCCTTAGGATCAAACACAGCACACCTGATGTAACAAAAGGTGACATTAATGGCTTCTGGAGAAGTGTTTGTATTTGTTGTCACCACAACTTTGCTATAAATTAGCAAAAATGGGGCAGGAATTCATTAGGGGACCTTTGGAGGACTCTAGGAGATCCCTGCTGAAATGGGGGAGATTTTTGTTTTCTAAATATTAAATCTGAGGTCTGTTTTTCTCAACTAACAACTTTTCTAAATATTGTTCTCTCATTTCTGTATAGTTTCTGCATAAAACTTAACTGGAGGACCCTGTTCTTAAAGATGAGAGAGCCTAAACCGTCCCAGAAACCCTTTACATTGTTAATGTCTTAACAATGTAAACATCACCTATCCTCACCCTAGAGTATTAATCGTTTTCTCTTAAAATTGTAAAAAGAATGTCTCTTAACAAGAGTTTGTCTGATGAGGGTTTTTGACTGTCAGTCCCAGTACTAGTATTTCTGGATTATATCCACTGATTGCTTACATGCAGTTGCCAGTTTTTATTATTATGATGGCAAAGAAATTCAAATATTCAGTGCCCTCCGCCTCAGTGTTTGTTCAGTCATTCGCAGCAGTAATGCCTTATATCACAAAAACTTTCATTTAAAACTTACATTGATAAAATTAATTTAGGGGGGCGTGATAGGCAGTTTTGCAGAGTGATACCTTAAAATCATGTCCATCATATTTAAGACAGCTGACATCAACAGGCTCATTCACTTTTTATTTAAAGGCCAATATCAGGTGATATATGAGTCTAATCTGGATACTGTAGTAAGTTTTCAGACATGTGATCCAACCAGTGCAGCTGGAAAAGCTTGGAAAGTATGTTTGTGTACAGTATTTGTCTGTGTGTTAGAAGCTATGTGCCGACTTGGAGGCATGGAGCCCATTAGGGTGACTACAGTGAGGGGGGGGGGTCACACAGTGTAATGGCGTTACAGGCTCCTGCTGATGTTATATAGGCTCCTGAAGATGTAGAACGTTATATTAAATGTAAACACACATGTAAAACCCCAGCGCCAACATTTTTAGCACATTATTTTAGTTAAAACTATATCAAATTTCCCAAGCCATTTTATTTTGTCTTTATTTTATTACAAGAGCGTGAGTGACTGTCCGTGAGTGTGTGTGTGTGTGTGTGTGTGCGTGTGTGTTTGGGGGGGGTGTATGGTATTAATTTTAATAAGTCGAAACATGAATTTAAGTTTATTTAAAGACATAGAGAGTAAATGCTCTGTGTGTGTGTGTGTGTGTGTGACAGACACACACACACACACACACACACACTCATACACACATACACATATTATCCCTGTATGCGAAGTATTAATTAATTGGTATGAGATGTTTTGTAAATGTACAAAACATTGTCTGGAACAAACACACACATATTACACACGCAAGTCTGCCAAGAGTCACACACACTCGTAACGGCTGGAAAGTGTGTGTGTGTGTGTGTGTGTGTGTGTGTGTGTGTATCATTCTAAATATATGAAATTGAGAGACAATTATTTAAACATACAACAACTTTACATAAGATAACATACATACGGAGGCATTTATATTTTACTATAATACTTAATAATTAATGATTGAATACAGTTTGTGTTTACAACAATAACTTTAGCTTTGTGTCATGTGTTAATAATATTTTAATAACGCCTGGTGTTAATTCTAACAAACCAAACAGACAAACATGACGCTCAAATATAAAACTTCTTTTCCTTCTTTTCCTGTCTTATTTGATAACTGAGAGAAATGTTATAATGAAAACATTTCCCCTGTATTCTTAATAATCCCAGATTTAGGCAGAATGACCGCCCAAGTCATTTTTATGTTAATTTCAATGTGAATTTAGGAAAGCACATATTTCATTCATTTTCATTTAAGATGGTTTTTGACAAATTCACATTTTATATGTTCAGGGATGCTTTTTGACGGAATTGTAATTCAAGCTGTAGTTGTATTAAAGATGCAGAAAGAGTAGATGTGGGAGTGTTATGTGGTGCTGTGTACAGTGTGTGTGTGTGTGTGTGTGTGTGTGTGTGTGTGTGTGTGTGTGTGTGTGTGTGTGTGTGTGTGTGTGTGAAAGAGTGTTTGAGTGGATTTACATTTACATCTGTATGTCTAAATGTTTGTGCGAGTTTATTAGTCTCATACGTGCACAGTTGAGGTGTGTGTGTGTGTGTGTGTGTGTGTGTGTGTGTGTGTGTGTGTGTGTGTGTGTGTGTGTGTGTGTGTAGGACTTAAACATAAACCTATATTGATTCATTTTAACTTTTGAAATATGAAGGTGATACTGTTCAGACTGTTCAGACATCAGGAAACGTTAAATATGGTGTTTAGTTCTTTAGTTCATATAGCATGTGTGTGTGTGTGTGTGTGTGTTATGAAAGTTTACTGTATGGTGAGATAATGAGTTTCAAAGGGTTTGTAATGTTTCTTTATGTTTTTTTGTTGTTGTTGGAGGTAAAACAGGATGTTGTGACAGCAGCCACCATGTAAAGCAGCTGTAACTGGACATAACATACACATGAACACAGGTATGTTACATGTTTCATGTTATAAAAAAACTAATCCCAGCAAACAACATATACTGTATACTCTGTCAACCTGCACATATACACAAATTCTAAATATAGTCCTGTTTTATTTCAAACCTTAATTACTGAAAAATTGTAAAATATAGTTTGATGAAAAACCACAGCTAATCTGTTAGAGACCCATCGAAAGACTATCTTTTAAATTCCAACTCTGTACAAATTAGGTTATTTCTCAGCTTTCAGTTTATTAAAATATATTTTAAAGTTGCCATTGAGTAAAAATTAAAAGTTTTTTTTTCCAAAAGGCTGAAAATTGTCAAATAAAAACTCATATTTGGCTCAAATTGTGACTGAAAAATCAACTTAGTCAACTTATATTGGCTGCAATGGCATTTTTGTGAAGTTACAGACATAAAAATATAAAATTATTCCTTCAAATGTTGGTCTTTTTTTTAAATAGTACTGCTCTGAGAAATTAAGCTCATTTCAGTTCTCTGTGTCCTCAGATGCAGCTGCTGTGATGATGCTGTGGTTGTCAGATGAAATAAGACTATGGGTATGCATAAAATTAAAATAAACACAAACCTCAATTGTAAAGGACTTTAGTAATATTGTTGAGAGGATGCACTGGAGCAATGTTGCTTGTCTCACTCTTGACTCATTGGGCAGGTATTTATGAAAGAGCTGTCATTATTTAGGCTAGAGTTAAGAAAGATAAATTAGACGTGGCATTATTTGGGGGTCCACTTTAAATTGAGCAGGATTTCTTCCTGTTAATGTTGCAACTACAGCTTTTGGAAGTAATTTGTCTGTGTGTGTTGTGTTATGTTGATTTACTCCTATTGAAATGTTGCTGTCTAAGCTGATACAAACATGCTGTGTCACAGACGTTAACGGTGAATATCATCAGCTAAACGGGACCAGGAGTATTCACTGCAGGGTGGACAGATGTGTGTGAATGACAAGACAGGAGTGGGCTGCTTAGTGATCGTTGTTAGGTATGTGGTTGATGCTCTTCCAGATGTGGAAACCCATGTGCAGGGCAGAAGTCGATCATTTACATTTGAGAAGCTTTATAAGTGTAAAAGGAGGGTTGGTGTGTGTTTCGCTGTCCACTTCCAGGGTGCTGAAATGCGCGTTTCAGAACCACAGAGACAGACAGCGTCACACAAAAAGCAGATAATTAAACCACGTTAATTGACTGTCCTGTAAACTCTGGCAAAGTGTGTACAAACTAGAATATTGGCAGCAAAACGTCAGTGTGTATTAGCGTGATTAACAACAGTGGCTGAAAACAGTCATGGCAGTCGGGATGTTTTTTTTTTTTTTTTTTTTTATTATCATTTTGTCCGTTTGAGAAATTATCAACACAGAGGAAACATGTGTCCAAAATGCTGTTGTGACACTTTTTTTACAGATTGAAAAATAATTCAATCTATAAAAAACATACATTGAAAAATATGTGTTTCAACATAAGTAGGCCTACATTTAAATCAATATAAGATTTAGATTAATGTATGGACAGATAAGTTAGCAGTAACGCAATGAGTGGAGTTACTGATTTGTCATGTTGCAGTGTTAAAGTGGACGTCGGATTTTTAAAGGGTGCGTGTGTTAGTGTTGACTCTGATGGGTGAGAGAAAAAGAGAGAGAGTGTGTGTGTGTGTGTGTGTGTGTGTGTGTGTTGAAAGGAGGGGGACAAAACTTAAACAGCTTGGTGTTGCAGGATTTAGGGGAGGTGGTGTGTATGTGAGTGTGTGTGCTCAGGGCTATCGATACTAGGAAGGGTACATTTACTTTTGTGTATAAAAAAAACAAGAAACGTAAAATTAGACAGCAGTAGAAGCTACTTTTTTGCCTTGTATGTGTAGTTAATATTAAAAGACCCGACCCCCCACCCCCCCACCCCAAAAAAAAGAGTCAGTGGACAAGCTAATATTCAAACATGTTTGTGTACTTTCTCTGTGTGCATTGCGTGTTGGAATGCACATAGACATGTAGAGATTTTCACAGGGAATTTTGCACGATTACATCCACATTTCTTCTCTTGTTTTCAGCTGTTTGGCTGCGAGGACACGACCGAGACGTGAAGGTGGACTCTCAAAACGTCCAATAGCAGTGTGTGTGTAGGCTATATTTCATGTGTGAAATAATTATATTTAATGCTATCAGATTAAAACCACTTTGAGGCTACTCTTTTACAGGTTACACTACACTTAATTGCTGTTTTTAATATGGAAAACATTTGTGAAAAACATGGGTCCTTATCAGAACTTGTTACTTTATACATGTTTATTAAATTAAAGATCAGTGTATAATACTGCCTGTACAATGATGTCAGAATATGAAAATCGGTGCTGTAAAAGTATTTTTTGTAAAGATTATTTTGTGAAAGAGGACATTTTATAAATATATTTTACCCTAAACATTGTGACTATGACTGTGAGACAGCTGGCCAGAAATGCATTTCATTTCACCCCGTTTGATAATTGTTACACAACGAGCCGCTTCTTCCTCTCGGTGTCATGTTGACTTCGATCCCGCCACTTTAGTCCAAGAATACAAGTAACTGCACGATGACTGTCAGCATGTAGAAACATTTTCATACTCTTGTCCCTCTGCTGAGTACATGTCAGGCTTTGCTTTGTGCCACAGAGCCTCGGTGTGTCAGAATATCATGTTTAGTTTTGGTGTGAGAGAGACATAGAGCATGGCGGCAGAGGGGGTGAGTTGGAGACTTAAAAAAATGCTAAAAATAGGCTTTCTGGGTCGGAGTGGGGAAATCACATACTGCTGAGGAGAAAATCGTGACAACCGGTTGTGCTGAAACATCCAGCGTCCGTAAACATGTCTGGCTTATTCATGTGCATGGAAATATTAAGACGATGGAAATCCACATGCCTGTCTCAGTGTTTATGTAACACACACAACACATCTCAATTCCCCTCAATGTTTGGCATGAGGAACTTACTACGATGGTTGTACTCTCGCGAGAGTCTGAAAAGCGAAAGTTGGACTGGGGGTTGTAGTTTTTCCATTTGGGTAGCCTGTACTCGCGCATGTTGCAGCAGAGGCGAGTGGGGAAGAGTTACCTGGCGCAACACACGTGAATCTATGCGCCAATATGTCTCACTGTGCCTGTATCCACTTTTTTAGTGATTATCAGCAGTATGATGCAGACAGAATACCTAAAATAGACGAGTGAGTCATATCTAGGTGGGAACAGGCTGACCTCACAAACTGGCACCACTTTAACCAATAAACTCTCTCCTATCACACCCCAAGGGGCGGGAGATCGTACACATGTTTTACCAATGAGAGAGTCCTTTCATTCATAAAGTGGTGTGGGCAGTTTTTTTCCGAAAGCGTGGGTTTGGAGGGTTTCATAATCCTGACTGAAACCGACAAACCTGCTCTGGTGAGAGCCAATGACAGAGCCCGGATGGGAGCTGCCGTAATGTTTGCCCAATCGCTTCCCATCCCGGTCTCCCTTTGACCCACCCTGCTTCATACAGAAAATCGAATGAATGGGGGAAGCTCCGGAGTTGATTGACATGCATATGCTCCAACCGGCGGGGTGGATCAGCCGAGAGACAGCTACTGCAGCGAGTGAAGAGCAAAGGAGAGCGGGCAGAGTAGGAGGTGCACTTTAAATCAGGCTAGACAAGTGTTGGGGGAGTTGGGGGGGAGTGTGTGTGATGCTACAACCTCCTTATAAAGGGACTCTCTCTCACGTTGTGGCTTGGAAATTAGAGCACATTGCCTAAAATTGAGGTCTCCACACTCTCACACACGCCGAGTCACCGAGAGCCGCTGCCATGAACTGGATGAACGCTGAGGAGACGCTCCGCAGGGCCGAGACGCCTCTCTTCTGGGTCGGCGCGTTCACTGTGGCCTCTCTGGCGCTGTGGCTGCTCTACAAACTGCTCTCAGGCTTTAGGATCTGGGTCTTGGGAAACGGGCAGCTGCTCTCACCGAAGCTGGGCAAATGGGCAGGTGAGTTGGGTCACATCAATTTTCACGCCACCTATCACTGTCACGAAGAGGGCAGCTCTAAAGTAGACAGGTGGACTCGACGTGCAAACACCAGCAAGAGGTTATTGAGCTCAAACTTCACTTTGGCACAAAAAAGAGCGTATTCTGGAGCGTTTTTGTGGCTTAATTCAAGGGGAGGTTGGTGTTGCGTAACAAGCGCAGGTAAGCAGCTAATTGACTGGCGAGAGAATGGTCCTTATTAGCTCAATTGTTTTTTTTTTCTCTCTCTCGCGTCAAACTCTGCACCATCTGCTGCTACGGGCTTCAGTCAGCGTTTTCACCCATATTTGGAGCAGTAGGGGGGTGCCCCACATTGGTGAGCCGGTAGCCAAATTGCGCAGGCTATGCGCACTTTTCAGAGATCTGTTTTATGTGGGTGAAATCTCAGCCAGCGCACTACTGAGCCACATTAGCCCATCCGCATGATGTAGGACAAACCCATATACCCAATTAAAACGTAACCTACATCTAGATAATGTCCATAGCTTTTGACTCATCAAAATGTCACATTGGGGTAGTTTGTCCAACATTTTGACAATAGTTTTAATAATCTTTTACCTCACTATGTATGAATATATTCAGGCGGTGTTTTGTCATGCACTTGCTTGTGTCGTCGGTTTCTTTCGCTATCATTCATTGCCACATTACTTGTCCCATTCTGTTGTTAGATACGATTAAAATGTATTTAATTGGATTTGACTATGTACACTATAATGTACTTTTTCAACGTGCTTTGGCAAATGGGAGCAAGTTGGCAGTCAAATCTAAGTATTTTGGTTTGGTAGACTAGTCTCATAGGAATCGCTCTGCCATGACTTGACCCACTTCTCCAGTCTCCTATTTGGAGAAGACTGCTGCGTCTGGAGCCTCTTGCTGCGCAATTTGCCGAACGCTCCCCTTTGCATCAGGATAGGTTGATTAATCTCTCCAACACCCCTAAACCAGACGACCCGGATGATTTGAATGCTTACTGTCTCTTTATTTTTTGTTATAACCAATGGTTACTGCAATTTGCCTCCAAATCGTCGTTTTTTTGTATAATTGATGTCCTTTGCGCTATAAGAGGGAATTAACGCATGACTCAAAGGTAGGGAGCGTTTAGGAATGAATGTTGTACCTTTTTGGGGGATTCTGTTGGAATATGCGCAGGAATACCGGTGCACACCGATGAGTCATGCGCTTGTTCATCGCTTCGTCATCCATTGGTCATACTGTATAGAAACTGTGATTTTTTTTTTTTCCCCCCCACCCCATTATATCCACATCCAGCACCCCCTGTGATCTCCCACCCCATTGTCAGATATAGCTCTAACTTCGCACTAGATGTTTCCTTCCTGCACTCTTAAGAAATGATTCCTCAGGCGTGTGCTCTAGCAGAGCCCGTTTTTGGTGCAGTAAAGAACCTTTTTCTCAGGCTTTAATTGCATCAAGTATTATGGGTCAAATGAAACCCATGTAATTCTGTAGAACTCAGTTTTAAGAGTGCAGGAAATGTTCTAACCCATCAGTTGTGGCTTTTTTTTCTTTTTTTTAAAGGAAATCTTATTTTACTAATCTAGGGGTAATTGAAACTATAACTTTTCCACACCGGCCACATTTGTTCTTGTATACCTTTTTTTTTTTTTCTTAACATTTGAACTTTCATGCCACTCCCTGAAACCAGTTCTGGTAGTCTGGCAAGCCAACGGTTGAACCCATTGCCGACAAGCCCAACGGTTGGCAGAAAGTGAATATGGTGGAGGAGGGTAGATGTTAGCTAGGGATGCAGTGTCTCCCTGAGCTGGTTGTACCAGATGTGCAGGTCTGACCAGCTCAGGCAGTGCTGTGATTTTCTTTCATACACTTACGTCAACTGGTGCGACTTGTGTCTCCACCTTTTTTTCACAAAAAACTGAGGCACCTGTTGCAACAAGTTAAACTATTCCTTGAATAGGCTTGGTGAAATGCTCCACAGAAACTGCTGTTTGTATGATTTTCAAACATTTACCTATTCTATACCTAATCTTTTCTTTTTCCGTCACATAATACCTAACAAACATTTTGTATCTACCCATGGCAGTACATATTCACTCACATAAAGTGTCATTGTGTAGGAAAACATGTGAAGCTTCTTTATGCTATATCTGAATTTTGGACTAAAGAAAAATAGACCTTAACATCAACAAACTGTAATTTTAATAACTGGAGTAAATAAGCCTGTGGGTTTGTATTTTGACTTTATGTGATAAAGCCACCACTGAACAATTATTTCAAGAAATTGCATTTAATTCACTTGTAGAAAGGGTATAGACTGACATGTTTCCTAGTGAAATGTGCCATGTTTGCTAATCCCGTTAACACATACTTTTTGCAATCCACATGGCTGTTATTACAACACAGAAGACAATTGGTATTTCCTTGTCAAACAGGTTTGAGTGTGTGCAGGTGAGGTGAAGCCTGGTGACCACTAAAACTGGGTTTAAAAAGTGATTCCTTCCCCTAGGTGAATTTTTGTTTTATTTTTTTGTTTTATCATGTTATCACTGCACATCTTTGTGTGCTGGAGCTGTGCAGCTCCACATGCAGAGGAAAGCAGGGATTTCTCTGGAGTTCCTCTGTTGGTCTTCCCCTTAGTGGAGGAGACTCCTAGCGGCACAACGGCAGCACTGCAGAATGGTTGGAGGCGGCTTCCCCGGCCTCTCTACTGCACTGCATCTACACACACTTAAATCCTGCCAGCCCAATCACTGTCGGATGGATGGATGGATAGATAGAATAACAATTTCTAAACCTTGAGCGAAAGCCTGGCCGTCCTCAAGAACAGGCACATTTGTATCTATTTAATTTCATAGCAGATTTGGAGGACGACCAATGGGTGAATTAGAAGAAGGGTAGATTCCTGCAATTTTAAAGATATTTAGTCTTGGAGTTTACATTTCTAAAGACTCGTATTTTAGCAGATTTTCTTTATGATGCAGTGTTCAATATCTATGCTTTTTATTTTCAGTGGAGCAGCTTTTCACTTATATTGTAGTGCCCAGTTTTCCACACTCTTAGGTCTCTAGCATATCATATTATATAAGCCAGTTATGTCTGTTCTGTTGCGTGTGTGTGCGAAACTCCATTCTAGGGAAGTAAATCAGACCAAAGGAAGCTTTTTGTGAAGGTGGCTAGTGATGTGACATGTGCCTTAGAAGTAACACCCTCCTCCTTTTGACATTATAGTTTATTGAATGATCTTGTATAAGAAGAATGCAACCACTCATAAGAACACAACAAGAATTACAAAGACATGGGTTAGCACTTGCGCAATTTGAGTTTGATTTGACACCAGGAAGTAATAATTGGGCACGTGCAAGTTTATCAACACTAAATGCGGTGAATCAAGAGTCACAGGGTGGTGTTTTAATTATGGGAGAATACATTTCAGTGTTATTTTTATGAATAGCCTATAGGTTTCATTCATGGTAAGAAACATGCACATGTGTGAATGGCATTTATCTGTTTCAACTGAGGCAGGGTCTCCAGTTCTTCATGCTTGTGAATGTGCTTCCCCCCTAGTGTTTTGTATCAGTGCGTAGGCAGAGGGAGAGAACAGTGATTCATGTGATAAACACGCTCTGTGACACGTGCCAGAACCAGGGATGCTGGGTAAAAAAGCGAGGAAAAATCCTCCGCATCTCCCCTTATTTCAAGCTCTCCTCAATCCCTCCCTCACGTACTCACTCCATCTCGCCATCCAATGAGGGTGTGCATCAGTTTCTCTATATCTTGCACTCTTTGAGGCTAACAGTACAGTCTTCCTCTGAGCATGTCATTCTCTCCAGTTTTTGTCAAAACTAAACGTTAAATGGTAACACTGTAGCTTCACAAACACTAGACATTTCTTCACCTTGTCAAGTTAGTGGGTTTTCTGAACACTGTTAAGACTACCTGAAGCTAGTAACTTTCTTTAAACAAATGATGTGTTAAATGGTACAGAGCTGCAACTAACGGTTATTTTCATAAATTAATCTGCCAATAATTAAAGCTATGAAATGTAATGTAAAGATGGTCAAAGCCGGTACTAGTTTCCTCAAGCCCAAAGTGGCATCTTGAAATTGCTTGTGTCCAACCAACAGTCTAAAACCTGAAGACAAATCAGGTTAACTATCGTTTAAGACAAAGTAAAGCAGCACATACTCGCAATCTGAGAGGCCAGAAAGAACAAATGTTTGGTGTTTTTGCTTGAAAGTGACAAACGATTGACTGCTGATAATCTTTCCGTCAATCAACTAATTGACTATTTTTTTTAAATTTTTTTTTTAGCTCCTAAATGATATTTTGAAGACCTCCCATAAAACTGAAAAGCCTCAGCAAATAAAGGGGCTATTGAGTGATGAAGTGAACTGGTATTGGCTTGAGTTCCTTAAATGGATCAACCTAGAAAAGACCCCTCTTCAGCATTATTTCTAGTTGAAGCACCAGCAGCTCACACAATACTTATTTACACTTTTGGTCTTTTCAAGCCATGTACTTTACAACGAAAAAAATCCTTTAACCAACTTTTCAGCCTTGCAACATTTTTACACATACCCCACCCAAGTTTAAGAGGTCATTATGTTCAATAATGAAGCTGCATAGTCTATTATTTCTGCAAAATAGTGGACCACCAGCATATTTGGAATTGGTAGTCAATTGGCTTCTGTAAAGTGAAATCTCATTGGTTGCAGTCCAACATGCCAGAAAGGCAAGTTTGTTCAGTTAAGAGTATCTGTTGAAATGTACTGAGGTGTTGCCGTCAGTCTTTTGTGGGACAAAGCTGAGAAGAATGTATGAAGTTATGTTCTGATGTAAGTCATTACCTATCTTTGGATCACATGAGAGGGTGTTTTTAATGTGATTTTTGGTCAAACTCTGTCTTGTTATAGTTTCAATGTCATTTTGGTTGTAAAATAATAGCATAAATCTTTTGAAATTGCATCTGTTAGATTAGTAATCAGTAAAATAATAATCATGGTGTATATTTGTTGCTAAAACATGTTTCACTGCATGATCCACCTGACACTCAAGTCTATTTAAATACAGGTTACTTTTAAAGAATCATTACATTTGTAGAGGAACTCAGCATAGATTTTTATCCGCCAATAGGTCCCAAATGCAGGAATGTAAATAACACAACAGGTTTTTTCAGTCCTGCACCATTGAGGGCTGAGTGTGCAGATTTTCATACTTGCCATTAAAGACTCCAGCAGGTGATTTCACTGATTAACACTCCTTCAGTCAGAGGACGTGAAATCACCTGCTGTAGGCTCTGTTTGAACTCAACAACTCCACACAGTACAGTCTGTCCTTAATGGCACACGGTCAAACAGCAAAGTCTTTTTTAATTTTTTTATTTTCTGCTCAACAATCTCCTAGTCTCAAAAGGTGTGTGTGTGGCATTGCATCTTTTTCTCCCTCTGAGGTATAAAGTGCTGCTCGTTGATAGGAGAGTTTGGGGTGCGACAGATTACATAACAGTACGTAACAAGAGCAGGGCCTACAAGGACCGCAGTCTTTCCTCACTGAGAATCTTAATTGGGGGATTTGGGTTTTGTGCTCAGTTTAGCTCTGCTTTGCTCTCCCTTTTTTAGATTGGAAGTTGAATCTTCCAAAAACAACTCCTGTGGGTAACTGGTAGTTGAGCCCATGCCAGTGTTCTCTATGACCAAACACTTGTCTTATTTTACTAATCAGCACACCTTCATCTTGAGAGGGAATAATCGGTGAATTAATGGAAATTGGAATCTCCATAATAACAGACATTAGGTTTTCGATTGTCTTTTTTTTTTTTTTTTTTAATATGAACTGCTCATACTCGCACACGTGCCCTTCTCATGCAGTCCACGTTAATCTAAACAAAAAAAATCTTCACATGTATCAGTGGTCTTTGAGTGCCCTTTTCTCTTTTTCCACTGCTCATCAGATCTTATGTGGGTTGTTTTTTTTTTTTTTTTTTTCAGCCTGCAGTGCTCATGCTGGCATCTGGGCTATAGGTGGAGGGCTGAGGATGCAGCAGCGGCCTGGTCATCGTGAGGGTGGTGGGGGATCTTGTTGGTATTCAGGTGCTGCGGCAGGCAGGCAGCTCCCAGACGAGGCAGTGCAGGCGCGCTGCTATTTTTACTCCTCCTGCTGCTTTTTTTAGACCCTCGGAATAGTGAGCAGGCAGGGGCTGCTCCACTGCTAGGGAGACAGAAAAGACTGGGGGATGTCAATTCCACTGGACGTGATGTACAGCACTATGCAGAGCTGCGGCGCATTTGCACCACCATCGGGGTGCTTGAGAGCCAACATGGTGGACCAGTTCTATCGGAGGTGTTGGAATGGGGGGAACTGGGTTCAGAGCGTCGTTGCTGGGAATGAATAAGAGGCAGCAGTGCAATCATCATTATACCAACACACACATACTTTCATGGATTTACATACCTTCCCTGGCCTCTCCCAAATCTCTATTTGTACACATTACTCTTGTACGTAGTTGCCCCATCAACACACTTTTACCCTTTTGTGTGTGTTCCTTCTTCAGCGTCAGTCAGGTGCTTGCTTGCTTGTGTGGACCCTTTTTGTTACATTACATCTGTGTGTCACAGATGTAATACTCACGCAAGGAGGAGAATATAGTCGTGCTGGGAGCACTCGGGTGTTTGTTAGTTACTGAACAATGGTATTTTTGGGCGTTGTTATGCTTGTTCATCGCTGAAATAGTTGAATCAGTGACTTATTTTATTCTGTTTTCTGCAGTGGGGATTTGCCATTGGAGCCTTTCCACTTGAAATGCAGCAGACTTGGCTAATAGGAAGAATTGTACTTGTTTAGTGATGAAACAATCAAGGGGCAGTCACCCTTTTTTGAGAATTCATCTGCTTTTTTTGGGGGGGAGGAGCCTGAAGACTGGAGATTTTTCTTAAAATGCACTGCATGCATGCCTGACACACCATAAGTACGATACGAACGTTCATACTGTGTGTGTGTTTTGGCACATAACATTCTTACACACTCACTTCTAGGTTAAAGTTCAAATGTCAGGGATAGTAACATTCTCACATGCAGGTGCAATTCTCTGAAACTTGGTCATGCAAGCGCACAAAATCCCAGCTGCCTTTCTGTGGGGTTTATTAGTTGTGTGACAGGAATGTGGTCTGAGCACTGTTCAATATGTCTCAAAGGCTGTCATGCTGTCACCAACGAGCAACCTAGTAACTGTCATGTTGGTTTTATGTTCTAAATAGTTTCATTCTCCTTTTTTTTTAATTTTTTTTTGTTTTTTATGGTTTGTTTTACTCAAACTCATCAGCAAATTTTAAACTTGTATACATTTTCTGTTATTTTTGGCATGCATGTTATAGATTTGTGTAGCGTATAAACGCTGTAGCTCAAAACAATTAAGCCTCATTCACATCACCAGATTAGATTGGAAAAGGCTGCTTTTTATGTTGCAGTGGTTGTTGTCCCCCCCCCCCAGCCATTTTACTTTGCAGCGAGCGTAGCCTCTCCCTCCGTCTGTTCGCCCCCACCTGCATCTGCAACAAGAGCCTGATTTGGTACAGCCCGCACCCATTGAGGCTTTTCTACCATGGAGCGTTTCATTTTTAACATGGGGAGTTTAAAAAAAAAAAAAAAAAAAAAAAGGGATTCTGCTCTTTTGACTTTGTGCTACTCTCGCTCACTCTTCTCCCTTATTCACTCACTTGTTCTTCTCTCCTCTACCGCTATCTCTATTGTTTCTTTTTCTCCTTTACTCATTCGTTCGCTCTTGCTTCGCTTGCTTCCAGTTCTATTTTTAGCCGCCCCTAGGATCCCTGCTCACTCCCCCTCCTACCCCACTACAGCCTCCTCCTTTCTCCTGTTCCATGTTCGTCATCACTCCCTCCTCTCTGCATCCCCTCTCATCTTGTCTTTTTCCAGCTCCTTGCCAGATAATGTCCGCTAACTCCTATTAATCTTTTATCAAGCCTTGCTTAGAATATATTCATATTGCACTATGTATGTGTGAACTCTAAACACAAGAACATCAGCTCCCTCTCTGTTTTAGCCTCCCCACGATTCAGCTTCTTTACCATCTTGTTTTTCTGTGAAATCTTCCCTACGATTCTCCTTCCGCTTTGTCCAAACTAGAGACACTATTTACCCTTGCCAGTCAGATAAACATGATCTTAAAAATCCTCTTTTGCATAGCAGGAGCTGCTCCCAGTGAGGTAGGGCTCTGGGAATCCTGTAATGTCTTCTCTCTTTGTTCTGCTTTAATCTATACCATCTTATCTCCACTTCTATACAATCTCCTTCCCCTCTGTCTTTGTAGCTTAATCTTTGACTCATATCTATATTATCTTGGGATGTATTGTTTGCATATCGGCGCCAATATCGAACTGCACACTACCTTTTGTGTGTACTTTGAGAATGGACGAAATGTATGCATCTCATCCAAAAGAAAACATTACTTGACTGATGAAAAAGCTTTCATTGTAGAGCTTAAAGAGGCTTTTCTGAATAGGTGAAACGTATAGTGGGTTATGGCACCCAATGGATTTACTCCATGTTAAAGCTTTCACATGTCCAGTCTGTCACTATCTCCATGTTTGGCTACTGAGCAGCAATTATGTTGACAACTGGAAGTGGTCAAACCTGATGTGAAGGTGTGTTGTAAGCCTGTGAACAAAGACAATCCTATTGGTATGTTATGTGTGGCTGTCACAAAATGCAAAGGTAACTAAAACGGTGATTGGACTTTTGAGAACATTAGTTGAACAAACCCTGCCATGCTATGGTGTGAGTGTTGTAAAGAGAACCAATGCTAACCTTTTTGTCTTTTCTGTCTCTCTCCAGTTGTGACTGGAGCCACGGATGGAATCGGGAAATCCTATGCGGAGGAGGTAAGACTCCTCTACCCATATTTATTTTATTTCATTCACGGCAAAGCTGTGACTCATGCATGCATACACACACAGTGTTCACGTTAAGGGAGCTCTTACAGGCCTATTAACGTGGAAGGTCCACACACACACTTTCATACAGGCTTGTCAGCGAGAGCTCATACAGAGGTAACAAGCACGCATTGAATAGGAGCTACCCTGCCACGTATTTTGCCCATACTGGTGTTGGTGTGCTAGCTGTATGTCATGAAGGGCCTTTGACTCATACTGTTGCTATTGGTGCTACTGTGGGGCTAGCCGCTTGTAATGCAATCGTAGCCCAACATTTATGCTGCAGGGTTTTTCAGCATGTCAGTGTTTATGCAGAAATGCACATCTTGAATTCTGCTGTCACATGGAACATGATAAATCCACCTATCTGCCCTAAAGTGCACCCAACAAGCATGCTTCCATCAAAGTGAGCACAACAATTGAGTTTACACATGCAGACAGAGATAAATGATCAATCTATGTCCACTGCATACATTTAGATTATCTGTTAGTATTGCTCTCCCATAGTCTGATCCAGAGTTGACGCACACTCATCGCAAGTTGAGAAATACAAACTTAATTCCACCACTTTACAGAGTTAGAATATTATATGGAAAGGATTCTGATTTGTGAGCACTAAAGTGAAGTCTCCTCTTGCTTCCATCTGTAGTTGCTAGCACTGTATTTTAATGTCAATATATTCAAATTATTACAAACTGGTATTTCCTTTCCAGCTGGCACGTCGAGGATTTGCCATGATGTTGATCAGTCGCTCCCAGGACAAGCTGGATGACGTGGCCAAGTCACTTAGTAAGTGTGTGTGTGTCTGCGCGACATGGGAATCTGTTCAGGGTTGAGAGCACAGGGAGGTGTGTGTGTGTGTGTGTGTGCGTTGAC
This sequence comes from Etheostoma perlongum, assembly GCA_026937815.1. NCBI lineage: Eukaryota > Metazoa > Chordata > Actinopteri > Perciformes > Percidae > Etheostoma > Etheostoma perlongum. The sequence goes on along the minus strand of CM049378.1, from coordinate 27,343,819 downwards.
ATCCAGACCTGCCAGTGCCAAATCAAGGGCATACCCTTGACCATTAGGATTTAGAATATCCTCAAAAGGAGAAAATAATCACTGCTTTCTGATTTGAGGACAAAAAAGAAAGTTTGCAAAATATTGCAACAAAAGTGTGGATCCATTTCCTTTTTCATAAACAGAATGTGTTTTACAGAATTTCATTTTGAGTTTCATTTTTCAGATTTATCCTCTAAATCCCTTTTTTTTTTTTTTTTTTTTTTTTTTTTTTCCCTCATGCTCTAAACGTTAAGTCATGCTATTCTGTTTGAGTGCTGGTGAATTGGAAACATGCAGCCACCATAGCAGCCTGAGTTGTACTTCCTCACTGGGGATATGAAGAAAAACAGATGAAATATCTGGCTTGATTTAAAGAAACGTATTGCGCAACATGTTCATCTGAGATATTTGTTAGAAACCAACCAGGGGTTCCTCATTCAAGTCTACACAAACGGAAAAGAAGCTTCCATTTCAAAGGGAAAACTTTTCCCTTCCTTCTTTCTGGCCCGTCTCCAGATTTTAACAGAGACTGAATGGTGAGTGGCCTCCCCTGTTCAAATAGTGCCTTCTCCCTGTCTCGCTCTCTTTCCATCTGTCTCTGTCTCCCACAGCGCAATTTCTCCTGTCGTGCTTAAAGTCCACAGTGGGGGCTGATGGGTAGTCACGAGCAGGATGCGACGTGCCAAACTCTGGCACTTCTCCCTCACGAGTAGTCTGGCAAAACACCTCCTTGGCATGTAACTGGGCAACCCACCCTGTCCCACCTATAATTTTACTGTCATTAATGTTTCTCCTCTCTCTTATGCAAACGGCTCTTGACTTTTTATCGCACCTACCTGGCAACCCCAAATTACTTCTACAATTTGGCAACTTCAGCCTTTTATATTTCTGCTTTGCCACCATGTTTAATGCATCTTATATCATTTTCTTTGACATGGACACAAAGTGGTTGTGATGACTAAAAATAAGCTGTATATAGCTTTCACAGAGGCTCCCAACCCCTATCACCCCTTTTGTTTGTTACTTGCATCCCTTTTAGGTTCCCCCTCTTTATCTTGCCTTAATGCTGAAATATACCATGACACACTACTGATCTTTGCTGAGGCACATCCCAGGAATTTAGCTTTTTACGTCTCCCTCCCCCACCTATCAGCAGCTTACTTTGGACAATAAATTCTAAATTGCAGCAGGTGCCACGATGGAGTGAAGGGAGGGTGTGGGGGGAGGGGGGGGGGGGAAGAGACCTTGGCTGGTTTGTTGGTATGCAGTGCCCTCTTCAGTTCAAGCCTGACAGTGACTGTTGTTGGGCCGTGTAATGCTGGCTTATTTGTGACACATGAATGCTTGATGTGAGTTTGGTGTGACTGAAAATTCATTACCTTAAACTGGTATCCTTCTAAATGTTGCTCTTGTCTCATTCCTATAACACTTATTGTTCATTGCCATGCATAGATATCATTGTAACCTTAAAGTTTAAAGGACACTTGTTTCTCCCTTTTACAGAAGACCAGTTTAAAGTGGAGACCAGGACCATTGCAGTTGACTTTGGCAAGATGGACATCTACCAAAAGATCGAGGCAGGGCTGGCTGGTCTTGAGATAGGTGTTCTTGGTAAGAATTATGTTTTCAGGACAGTATGTTCATTCATCCTTCATCTCTGTCCAGTGATGACTTGCAGGCACCAGTTCCATGTCAATATTTGAAAAAAATTAGATTTTTGTCTTCAGTGCATTTAACTTACTGAAGAACCTGTTGTATTGCAGACATAAGAGAGCCAAATTATAAATCACTTAACCACTTGGAATACACTTGTGTATTCAAGCAGCATGTAATGCATATGTTTGCAGCAGGACGTGAGACGCTTAGCGTCAATACTATTAAAACAATTGGACATATTTCATAGGGTTGAAGGGTGTTGTCACGTACAAAGACAATTTGGCCTTTATTTCACTGTTGACAAACCACCTTCTGGATTTCACTACATGCACCAGCCAAGTCAAATCATTCAACACTTATTGTGGAAATATAAGGTAGTGTGATTTCCTGACTCTCGGAACAGTGGAGTAACTTGATTCACTTTAGACTCCCTTAATTTAGATACTTAACTTCTTTGTCAACTTTGCCTGAAAGGAAAAAGTATGATGTGCACATTGACTGTTTGAGATGGTGAGATTATTCCAAATGAGACATATTACCAGAACACTAAGGATGAGTACACTTGTGCATGAATTAGTTTTTTGACGCATGCAAGACTTTTTTCAGGGAACATTATTTTGACACAGTTATCAGGACTCATGGTATATGTTTAACGTTGCACTACAAGTTTGAGTAATTTTAGACATTTAGACTCATGTTCACATTGTACATTTTGGTAAGAACGTTTAAGGAACTCTTTGTTCTTATTATGCCAATTGTGCTCTACTGGTAGTAAGGTGTGGCTGTCTAGTGTGGCATAAATGCCTTTTTCTGACTTGTTTGCTTTTGCTGCCACCTTATGGTAGATATTTTAGCTAGTTTGATTTCTCCAGCACCAGTTTATTTTATGGAAACCGGAGAATAATGTTTTTTCTTCCTTGTTTTCAACAGTCAACAATGTTGGTGTGTCCTACGCCTACCCTGAGTACTACCTTCATATTCCTGATCTGGACAATGTGAGTTTGCTTATTTATTATTTTGCGAATGGAAATTGTGTGAAAGTGTACAGTCTCAAAATAACTGAGGTGACTCCTCTAAGCCTGTGGGGGGGAGCGAATTAATTCCCATGCCCCATAGTTTTACCTAATACGCCAGTCATCTGCTTTCTTTTATATCCATTGTGATAATTGCATAGATACATTAACTTACATGTGAGAGTTTAGCTGACCTGTTTTCTGTTTCAGTTTATCACAAACATGATCAACGTCAACATGACCTCAGTGTGCCAGGTAAGTTTCTCTTGGATGCCTTTACACTTTTGCTATTCAGGGAGGAAATATTCCAAATACCATCAACCCAGTGATTGCAAGCTAAATCTTTTTTCTATACAACAGCCCAAGTGTTTGTTTAAAGTTTGAAATGGGTATCACTTTTCTTATCACTTTTCCCCCTTTTGTTCTTCTCATCTTCTGCTGTTTCTACCATGGTACCTGCAGTGTCTCAGTTGTTCCCAAAGCAACGGTGGACTACACCAACGCTGTCTGTACTCGCCACCCACGCAACTCTCTCGCTGTTGGTCTCTGCCTGTCTTTCTCTCCACCTTTTACTTTTAGTCTTTTTTTATTAAATTAAACTCTTTCCCAGTCCCCTTGTTCTCATTCATGAGTTTTATCATTGTTTTGTGTTGACCACTGATGATAACTGAGCTTGTGGTGTTTCTTTAGATGACCCGCCTGGTGCTGCCTAGAATGGTTGAGAGGTGAGTTAAATGATAAGCTTCCATGTTTTGCAGTCATATATCAGCGTTGTAAGTGAGGGATTGTGCCACAGAGCTGCACGACGAATCTCAAAATTAAACAAAACCTTGTTTTCCAAGAACAGTATTTGGTAGATTACACTTTATAAAGGGGACTCTTTTATAGCGAAGGGGGCTAAGAAATCTTCACCAAGCACTTTCATCACTGCATCTTTTTCTCTCCTCCTTTGTTCGCAATGCTGACAAGCTTTCAATTCACACAAAGTGCTCTTCCCACCCGATTGGCTGCTCTGTTCCCATGTGACTCCTGCTGGCCAATAGCAGCACAGGCACATTTGGTGCCGTGTGAGGCTAGAGCGTAGCTCCACTACATCACTGCAGCAACAGGCTGCCATGGCAACACACGGCCCCTACCACACTGTTAGTGTGTGTGTGTGTGTGTGTGTGTGGCATCACTTTGTGTGACTTTTGAAAAGAATGTATTGCACTGATCTAGGAGCAGTGCTTCACATCTTGAGGAAAGCCCTGTTATGTAGATTGTTATGGCAGCAGCGTTAATAAATTGAGGATTTTCAGCAGGCTTTCTTGACTTGACAAAATTCCAAGTGAACAATGAAGCCTCTGTCATCTGTAATTATGACCAGTGCTACATCATCAAAACCTGGGATGAGTCCTGGAATATAATTCAGTCATTCAAAACTCCTAAATGTGACTGACTCTTGCCATCCCAACAAAGCAAAGTTCTTGTTCGGGGCGGCTGTGGCTCAGTGGTAGAGCCTGCCAATAGGATGGTTGGTGGTTCGATCCCTGGCCATGTCGAAGTGTCCTTGGGCAAGACACTGAACCCTAATTTGCCCCCTATGCTGTTCATCGGAGTGTAAATGTGAGTGAGTGTTTATCTGATGAGCAGGTGGCACCTTATACGGCAGCCTCGGCCACAGTGTATGAATGTGTGTGTGTGTGAATGGTTCCTGTGCTTTGAGTAGTCATTAAGACTAGAAAAGCACTATACAAATACAGTTCATTTACATTTGTCCTAAATCACCTTTTTGTATTTTTCTCAGGTCCAAAGGTGTTATCCTGAACATCTCTTCTGCCAGTGGCATGTACCCCCTTGCTCTGCTTACAGTCTATTCTGCCTCAAAGGTATGTGTGACATCTCTACATCTATCTCAACAAACAAAACTTGTCTTTGGAAACTGAAATGTGTCATATTGGTCAGTATCTTGCTTGTTTCATCAAGCCAATTCTTCCTTTATATTGTCCTATTTGGAGGTTCTGCTAACAGACGAACATTTTGCTGACCCATGTATTATTTGTGCAGGCCTTTGTGGATTTCTTCTCTCGCGGCCTTCAGGAGGAATACAGGCGTCATGGCATCATCATTCAGGTGCGTTTGGGGCTTGTCTGCTCTTCTCCTCCACCCTGCATGTATTTTGTTTTTTGCCCAAGGATGTTCTCAACTGTTGGGACAGATTAAGCTTTTTGAGCAAGACAAATTGTTGGAACAGGGAACTGTTCAACGAAACTTAATGCCTGACTTTGACAGACGGAAGCACAAAGCATACTATTTCATTGAAACCTTTGCTAGAGATTTGTCAAAGTTTTTTTAAAAAAATCATACTTGTTGCTCTCAAACAATCGTACCTAAAGGGCAATGCAAAGCATGACTGCATTTTTTACAGCAGAGGCATTTTTGAAAACATGTTCCACATGAGACTGGTTTGTTCTGTTTTTAGCAACCTCTGTAGCATTCACTCATGTGCCACCTGGTGGCTTAAGTGTGTACAGCAGTTTCACCTCAGCAAACCCTGAGTGTATTTTCACCTGATAACCCCAGTCATCAGGCCAGTTTACAGCAATGGTTTTATGTATTTTGAGTGAATCTTACAGTGCCATTGGTTAGGACACATGATACATCTTTGGGTTTTCTGCAAATCTGGATTTTAACTGTGGGAGTTAAACAATGCTAGCCTAAGGAAGGCCAAGTAATTTGACTTATTTTAATTTGTGGGTGCGTCAGGAAGAAATTATTTTTTAAGGGCTTGCTTTGTTTTGTGAGCTCATCTCACATTTTCCCTTGTCTTCCTGCAGAGCGTGCTGCCGTTCTTTGTGGCCACTAAAATGACTCGTATCAGGAAGCCCACCCTGGACAAGCCCACCCCAGAGCGCTATGTGGCAGCTGAGCTCTCCACTGTGGGTCTGCAGGGCCAGACGAATGGCTATTTCCCCCATGCTGTAATGGTAAGAACTGCAAACTTCAAAATGCTAAACCTACCAAGGAAAACATTAGGGTTTTTAATGAAAATGAATATCTAATTTCAACAAAAACATGCAGGCTGCTTGTCTTAAACAACCAATTTGTAGAAACTGTTAAATGCTGTACAATAATAGAAATTGCAGCATTGGATGTCATAACTTGCATCATTTCTTTACATAATGTTTTATGTGCTAAGCAATTTTAAATAAAATGCATAGAACCCTTTTTTTTTTTTTTTTTTCAAAATGTTTTTGCAAATTCATTTGAAAACCCACGCACCCCTTTTGGTTGTCGTTTTTCCTTGCAGGGTTGGCTGACCACCAAGCTTGTGCCTATCAGCCTCGTCATCTTCTTTGGAGCCCAAATGAACCGTCAGCAGCGTACCGGATACCTGCAGAGAAGGAAGCTGCGGGAGCAGAGGAACGGACTACTTCAGAAGAGTGACTAGGAGACTAGCTAACCAATCTGCAGGCAGCCACGGTGCCCGGACCCGGTGCAGCGTCTAAGGAAAGGAAATATTCTCTTTTGTATCTATATGGTTTATCATCAAGGTTTGCCTGATATGTTACGTTTGCGCCCTCAATAAATGTGCACATGTGTATGACTTTGTGTTTAAAACAAACTCCGATCTGATGTTATTTGTTTGGAAAGAAATGGCCAAAGAAGGCAGGAGCTGAAGTGATGATTAAAAGCTGCTGTAGGCAAAGGACAAATGATACATCTCGTCACTGATACTGATGGTGGAAGTAATACAACCAAAAAATAAAATGAGTGCTTTGTTAGTCCTGCTGTTGTAAGCAGTGGATAATGGTGGTGGGCATCATTTTTATGTATAAATATTTATTTTATATTCGTGAACACACAAGACAAACTCATACCTTTCAACCTAGTCCTGTTTACAAATCATTGAGCCATTTAAAGTTGGCAAATTCTGCTTTTTACATATCCGTTTAATGGCATTGCTGAACTACTATAGCATGCATTTGCTTCTTTTTTTTTCCTGCGTGTTTACAGTATATTTAAAAACCATACTTCTTGGTTGGTTATTAACTGTTGCATTCATCACTATCCATTTCTACTCATTAATGTTGAAAATGGTCAGGTTCAATGAGTGGGTGTTGACAGATTTAAAATGTATTATGAAAGGATGTAATTCAGCTGGTGCGATGTCCATGTGAACTACACAGTTGCTCTTATTTTGCCTTATGTGCCTTTTTTTTAATTCAAGATGTAAATCTTAACCGACAATGAAACCTCTTAACCGCTGTATATTTACAGTTGTTCCTCCAGTGTGTTTTTGAAAGGAATTGAGAATATTCTCGATTCATTGAAGCGCAATTATCCCTCCATTTGAAGTTGAAACAAACGTGAAGGTTTTGCATCATTACCTACAGATTTGTTCACATACCGTTTGCTTCTAAAACAGGAGAACTGCTCTTCTTTACGCTGTTGGTGCACAACTGAATACCCTGTATGACTTGGTCTGACCTGTGCCTTAACAAAGAGGTCTTGTGAATGCTTTTGTAACAAGTTGTTTAATATGCTTGGAAAAGAGAATTTCTACATTTAAAATGCGCCGTTAATGTTTATATAGCTGGTATCTCATGTTTTCTGTTTAATAAAAGTTATGGTGTAAAGAAAAGTGTTTTGGTTTTGTTTTTTCCACTGGTTGACTAAAATGACAGCTTTTTGAGAATTTTAGAAATTGGTTTAGCAGCACAATAAACCAAATGAGATCTTTACAGTGCTGGAAGAAGTACTCATTAAGTAATCATGTTTGGTAAAAATCATGCATTAAACCTTTCACCTAAAACTTGTAAAACAATATGTATATAGTTGTTATAGCCTATAATTAATAACCAAGTAGGCCTATGCAGATCTCTCACAATGTTATGTCAATATTATATTGGATTATTTGTACTGCGATAACTTATTGTTCATCAAGGTGAAGCTAATTTTAAGTAGTTACTGATACTGTTATGTATATACTGTAAAACAAAATATATTATCAAGGATCTTGTGTTGAATGGGAAATCTTAATCTGCAAAGAAACTAGTAATAACCATTAACTAAAATTAGTAATAGCTGACAAATTAGTGGAGTAGAGAAGTATTAAGATGCATACAATGGCAGTACTCAAAGTAGGACTCAAAACTGTCATTGTTAACATTAGTCTTCAGTAAATGTATTTAGTTACTTTCCACCAGTAACTAAATACATATATTTAAGTATTGATCTTAAAAGTATTTATACTGACATTATGTACTACTATACTTCTGCACTACGTGACAGTAGGAAATATTCTTGTTTTTTACTCCACTGATTTATTTGTCAGCTGTAACTAGTTGCTTTGCAGACTAGGAGAGTTCAACACATTGTAAATCGTGATCGTAAATGAAATATGATACACTGTTATAGATTCATAGGGAATAATTCAACCGCTGCCTTTGACAAGCAGCCAATTAGAGACAGAAAGAGACGGAGAAAGTTGCGGAATCTATCTACTCGTCTCAGTTCCGGGTAGGATTTGTTTTGTTGTAACACACTTGCCATGGCCGTCAAGGCACAAGTGCCCTAGATAGTTTATGTTGTGTTGTCTCTTTTCTTTTTAGCTGTAGTGTTGCGTTTTAGCAGTCATTTTGGTAAGTGGCTATCTTAGTTTAAAGATTCAACATTAGTTAAGTGGATATTATCTTAACATGGTTGTTTATCTTTAAGTAGGTTATCTAAGCTAGCATAGAGGAATCGGCTAGGCTAGCTAGCTTAAATACCCGTTGACTTCAGAAATGGTCTTGTTGATTAAGTGGAGAATGTGATATCTATCTAACTAGCTAGTTCGTAGTATTATGCGACGTATCACCAATCCTGTTTTTCTAAATGACAGTAACAACAGCATAAATAATTTTCAGTGCGATGTATAATGTGCACAATCTAGCAAGTTTTATTTTTGTCAGCAACTCTTGGGGCAGGCTATGTTTCTTTGTTTAAATAAACAAACAGCAAAGCCAAATATCAGACAAACTACATTAAAGCTGAGGCAGTGGAATACAGCATAAAGGAAATGAAAGCCATTATAAAACATAATGACTTTAAAATAATAAACCAAGCATTACAAAGCACGACAAAACTTAAAGCAAATGCACCTAAAGAAAAAAAAACAAGTAGGACATTCTCTCAATTCAGTCCTTGCTGCAGATATGGCATAACTCTACATCTGGTTTTGGTTCTATCCTGTGAAGAAATGAAATTAAAAAGTTAAGAAACGTTGTCATCATTTTGTGGAAAGACTAGACTCCCTTAGTTTATGGATAATTGTTCATATATTGTCCAAATCCATATTGATGAACGCTTGGTCTTCTTCCTTGGTCCCCCGCAGATGTGATGCGATGTCAGATAAACGTCAGCGTGCCAGAGTCCAGGGCTCCTGGGCAAAGCAACTGCCAAAACCCTCTAGACCAACAGGTAATTTTAGGGTCAATCAATGAATACACTGTTTCACTGGATGCTGGATTCATGGTCCTGATAACCTGCCTGATGTGTAGACAACTACTACTTATTATAAGAATACCTTTTTTTTATTTTATTTTTTTACCAGGTGCAGTCCCAAACAACCAACAACCCAGAAATGTCAACCCAGCCCCTAGTGCTTGGGGATGTGGTCCACAGAAAACAAGTAACACATTTGAGTTTCACCAGCCCACCAAGGTAGGCAATAAATGTCACTGTTCAATTTTAGGATAATTAGTCTGTTAGAATGGTTTCTAAGGAAGTGTTTGCTCTTTCTCTGTTTGACTATTCTACATTGCAGCCAGTTAGAGATGTTCCACCAGAGTATGTGATGGAGTAAGTAACACATTTCTATCTTCACTGGATATACTTTATATTTGTGTTATATGTGTTTCTGTCTCTTATCTCATGGTGTTTTTGCTTGTTATTTGTTTGTATACTCCACACACGTTGGCTTACACATTTTCCATCAATTTATTTTGTTCTGGACAGGCAGGCAGGTGATCATGAGATCAGCAATGGACCATCAGGAGTGTCCAGGTGAGTACAATGTAATTGTGTAGATGAAAAAGTTTAATGGAATGAAAATTTCACTTTATGAGGTTTTTTAACATTAATATGCGCTCCGTCAGCCTACCTATGGTCCCCCAGTGGCTAGAAATGGTGATAGGTGTAAACCGAGCCCTGGGTATCCTGCTCTGCCTTTGAGAAAATGAAAGCTCAGATGGGCCGATCTGGAATCTTGCCCCTTATGAGGTCATAAGGGACAAGGCTACCTCCCCTGTCTCTGCTTTGCCTGCCCAGACATGGCTTTCAAACAAGCAAAATGACAGTTGGTCAAGGCCACACCCCCAGCCTCCACCTTGCCCCCCCTCCGGCTCCTCCTCTAAAGCTACAGACTCAGAAGTGGTACATACTAAGGAAATCTCACTGTGGGACTGGTTCTATTGGCTGTAATTTTGGGAAAGAGACTTCAGATATGGTATTAGGGGACCACAAAGGCCAATATAAAAGCATCCAAAGAGCACCATGTCATGGGACCTTTAAACCAAATGGAAAATAAAGGCATAAATATACCAGTGTGATTAGGGGATAACACATCTGTGATTGGGTTTTAAGTCCACTAGATGGCAGTCATCCCACAAGCAACAATGTATACAGCTTTTAATGAATGTCATGTCTACTGCCTAACTGATGTTACCCACTATGAGACATGAAAGTTAGCCATGTTTCTTATAGACACTGAATATGTAGTAACATGTGTTATACATGTAGCATTCTGGACAACCAGAGTGTTCCATTTACTTTTTTAAGGCATTAAGCTCATGCTTTTATATCTAATATAGAAGACTAATATACCTAGTGCCATTATATCACAGACGAGTCGACCAAGAGCAAGGAAAGAATGGCTCAGAGCCATAGGAACCTTAGAGTCACTATTCTATGATTAATTCTGTGACTGTCACCTGGATTAATCACGTATGAGATTTGGAAAGAAGTATAAAAGGAGGAAAAGGTGAAAGATTTATATTTCAATTCCAATTGAAATCTGCGGTGGCTCCAAAACCCCTACAGTAATTTCTCAAGGATAGGCACGTTACTCTTTTGCAAATTTTTTGTCTTAACAATAATGAGAATTATCTTTTAGATTAGCTGGATACATGGTTGAACGTAATTTGCTCTACCAGTGTACCGCCATGTGTAACATTACATCCAGTAAAGCAATCGTGCCACAATCGGTCCCCAAAACGTCCCATTTGGATGGTAAATGCAGTAATGTTAAACATATTTAATGTAAATCTACAATCATTCCCCAAACCAAGCAAGATTGCCTTGTTGCACACTCCAAATTTTCTTAAAAATTGCCATTTTCCAGCTGAAACAAACAGAGTTTTGCAAGACGAGGGACTTCCGGACGAACATCCAGCAGCACCGGATGTTGTGGCGATTATCCTGAAAATGAACTCTCATTGATCCAGACAAGGCTTCTAACTAACCTTAGATGAGGTGCACTAACAGGCACCAAAGGGGCCAGTATGTTTCTTCAGAACTGCTTGTGGGATGGTGAAATAGTTTCTCTCTCTTAACTTTTCTGACGTTGGTTTGGGGAAGGCTGTGTCCAACCATTTCTGTAACTCTCCAAAACCGAGAATCCAACATTCACACCCCTTCACGCCATATTTGGCCAGCTGTTCATAGGTTAGAAAGGAGCCAGCGTTTTAACTTCTCTCTCACGCTCTCTTTTTTCATTTGTTACACAACTATTTGTGGCACTTTTCACATAAACAAATAAGTGCAACAATAAGGCCTTCCAGCAGAGACTGAAAATGTGCGCAGCTATCCCCATACTTAAATTACATCATGTCTCGCCCCTCTCTATGACTGCAGGCTTCACACTCTACCTTCCAGCGTAGCCTTTAGGACCAACTATAAACACTTTTGATTTCCAACATGGTTGAACAACACATCTTCAGAGCTGGTTCTGATGGAGCATAAACTAATCCTAAGACCAGCCATTTGCCAAATTGTTTTGGCTGGTTATTTTATATTTATTTATACTCTGATGGGTAAACAACCAACTATGCTGCTGTTACATCAGTATTTTGATTAAAGATTCAAGATTCCTTTTATTGTCATTCAGCAAAACACAAACATGTAAAGCATGAAGAAAGTACAAGCATGGCTCCTTTTAAAAAAAAAAAAAAAACAGATAAAAATAGGGTAATGAATAGAGCGCTATGAATATATATTAAAAGAAAATAAATAATTTCCAGTAGAGTATTTGTCTATGTAGTATGACTATTTGCACACAAGCCTCACACAAGACCTTTTTTTTTTTTTTGGGAATTTTAAACATGACAGAAAATTGTTTATGTCCAGACTTGAACCAGGTATTTTTTGATTTTTTGACCTACCCTAAACCCATAGGCCGCCAGGGTGCCCCATTGTGGACTATCCTGTACAAATGCTAGATATATGAACTACATGCTTCATATTGGCTCCTTTATTTTCTGTGTACTATGTCTGTGTGCTTTGTCTTTCCATCTGTCCAGACTGCGGCTGCTGCCTGGGTTTCTTCCCCCAGAAGAGGCTGACTGGATGTTCAGTAAGCTGTTGGCAGAGCTGCCCTGGTCCCAGAAGACCAACTACAGACAGGGTGTGTACCAGGGGCTTAAGGATAAGCAGTATAGAAGGGGTGAAATGTGAGCCTATGATGTAAGGTGGAGGGTGAACAGAGTTCCCCAACTGCAGCCGGCTTGCTGTTGGGTTCATGTCTGTTCTAGTTTTGTGAACTTTTTCTCATGTTTAAGACATTTTTATGGTATGTATATATTTGAAAGCACATGCACAGTACAAATGTCTGCCAACACTGCAAAATTTGTTTTACTTTAACAACAAAATATGTCACATTTTCAGTGTGCATCAGGATTTGTATATTGATAGGTAGTTGTCTGGTGCTCATGCTAGATTTTGTTTTCCATCCACATTAGTAGAGTATAATTTAAGAAGACAAAAGCAACAACTGCAAGAGAAGGCAAAAGCTTCATTTTGCAAAACAGCATTTTATTTTGAAAAGGCAAGAAATAACTCACACATTGTACCCAGACAGAATATATACAGCGATCCTGTTGAACTTCAGCCAGACTTTGCCTCAGAATCAACCTCTCTCTCAGCTGGCTCTTGTCAAACTTGTGTGTTACTCTGCAATAGCTTTGTAGCACACAAACAGCAGTATAAAGACAATTTACCAAGATGATTTCCGAAAACAGATCATAAACTTGTGTCATCTCAATCCATCAGTCCTGAGACTTTGTCAACAAAGTCCATGTGATGTTTAGGTTAAAGAGGAAGTAGTGGGAAAAGGATGTTTAACCCCTCACCAGTCATCTCTCCTTCATACTCTTTTGCCCTGTTTTGTTTTAAAACCCTCTTGACTCCGTTTTTCCGACCATTGCTCACAACTCTAAATTGGAGCCTGTGAGTGAGTAAAGGTTTTGTTTATCCTTTCCCCCTGATAGCAGTGACTGATAAAAGTTGAAATGACCACACATATTTATAAATATTAGCTCAAGAGGCCCTGAATAATTCAGCGCCATAAAAAGCAATGGCTGCTTGAGTAGTTTGTTTTGATTTCACCATGTTCTCGTACCAGAGGTCTGGCCAAAATACACTAATGGCAGAGAATTGGTTCTTGGAAGGGATCTTGTGGTTCCCAGAGAAAGATACACCAAGAACAACAGAGGAAGAGAGAAATTTGATTTAGATGTTTACTTTACCTTCTGCTAGAAATAGATTCTGGTGCAGATGATCATTTTACATGTGGTTCACGCTGGAAAAGGAACATATTAAGAACAAAACTGTGTCAACTTTCTGCCCTACTTATAGTTGTCATTCAGCAAAAAAGAGGCAGCTATGAAAACAGACTGGATCTATTCTCTTGAAATTGCTGTGACCCAATTACTGATGCAATATAGAGTTGGTCCACAGCTGCTGTTTTCCATAAGGAAGATTAATGTTACAGTGTATTTAAAGCCTGCAAGGGTTGAGTATTTGAAACTGGTTACTCAATAGAGTATAATGTTAATAGGCTGCAACATGCAGTACTACCATTTAAAAATGGGTGAGACATTTTCTGATCTAAATCAGGAAAGCTTTCCTTATTTAATTTAGGCAGCAGTGATGCTGGTTATGGTCAGAGTTCAACCAGAGAGGCCAGTAAAACACTGCTGTTCAGCTTGCTGTTAACTTAGTCTTTAGGATAAATGTATTTAACAGTTTGGCATGTTTTTATAAAATGGGGAAAAAAACTGGTATTTTGGGGTAAGGTGTATTTGTTTGTGTGTGCTGGTCCAGGTGAGGCATACGAGGAGCCCAGGCTGACTTGCTGGTATGGAGAGTTGCCCTATACATATGCTCGCTCCACCTTGGCTGCTAACACACAGGTTAGAAAACATTAATCCTCCAAGCCCCCAAAACAGACAATATCAACACATTTATTTTACATTTATTTTACATTCATGTTTTTCTTTTTTTATTTCTTAATTTTTTACTATCATGCTTTTTTTAATTTTAATTTTTATCTTTTTCTTAGACTATTTTGTTGCTTGTTGTCTTGTTTGTGTTAATGCCGTCTCTTTGTTAAAATTGTGGTTGCATGCATTTTCATTTTGTTTCATTATTTTACTACATTCGTTTAGCTCTCATTTCTAAATCTCTTTTTTCGCCTCATAGTGGCATCCATTGCTGTTAACCCTTTGCGAGGCAGTGGAGCAGGTGAGCGGAAGCAGCTTCAACTCACTGCTGTGTAACCTGTATCGGGACGGCCATGACAGCATCGGCTGGCACAGTGACAATGAGGCTGGCCTGGGTACCAAGCCCACCATCGCCTCCGTCAGTCTGGGCGACACTAGAGTGTTCAGCCTCCGCAAGCAACCTCCACCGGTGAGATGATGAGCATAGAAATTGCTGTCCATTCTTAAATTCAGATTAGGTACAGCATAATACATATGTTGTTTAGATACTTAATAAGTATTTTATCAATAAGTATATTATCCCTTTGATCACTGAATGTTGTTATATTTGCTTATATGCTGGCTTGGTAAATTTAGAAAGAAAGTCTTGTTTCATTAGTTTTTTCCTCATCCAGCTCCCAGTATTCATTAAAGTGGTCTCATAAAGTATTTGATTTGACCTTCTAAAACCTGCAGACACTCTTTATGACCTTTTGCTGTTTCTCATGAGTTAGTTTGTTGGTAAGACTTGGCTCACAGTCAAGGAGGCTTTCTCCTGCCTCTACCGCACGCTACTTAATAAAGCAGAACTGCTGTGCAAATCTTAATAAAAAGAAGTGACTGAGGGTGGTGGAGTGCAGAACAGCAGCCAAAGTGAGGTAGTGAAAAACTGGACACAGAGGGGAAAGCTTAAGTCAGGTATTGTGTTTAGACTCAGCAGAGTATTTAGAGGCCTCTGTTTTAGTAGTTGTCTGTTATTTTAAGTGTTAAAGTCATGATGTTTTGGTGCGTGTGTGTGTGTGTGTTTATATATTGTGCTTTACTGTCTTTATGTTCATGGATTTAGGAGGAAAATGGGGACTACACTTATGTGGAGCGGATTCGGATTCCTCTGAGTCACGGGACACTTTGGTGATGGATGGAGCTACACAAGACGATTGGCAGGTATCCTCCACCAATCAAATGCAAGGGCCCATGCACACAAAATGGCCGCTTATAAAAACGCCAGCCTCTGAACACAAGGATGGATCAGAAACAGGCAGAAATTAAATAGACTGCTTTAAAATTGCTGTATTTCATCACTTAGAAATATAGAATAGTGAAACCGCAATGTATATGTTATGTCATATTATTTTAAGGCACTGTAACAGTAATTGTATCTAACATTATGACATATTTACTGTCAAATTAAAGAAAACACTCCAGGAAATAATAACAACAAACTAGAAGGGCACTCAGAGAGTGACAAGGCATGCCTTTCCCACAAGGTAAATTTTTCCAGGCGGGAACTTATTTTTCTGATAATTCCAACACCACATGATTGCAGCATAAATGCCCTTTCTCACAATGCTAACAAAAGTGAAAAGATTATATGTGTATCTGCCCAGTGATATAAATCTGCTTCACAATTTTATGAGGTCGATCTTGGCCCATGCTCCACCCTTCCACATTTTTCAATCAAATCAGGCCATTAGTTTTCCAAAATGCTCCAAACAAACTAAGCTGGAAACATAACGCCTAATATACACACTCCTCGGCGGAGGTAAAAAAAAAATAACTTCTGTACTCTCTGGTACCTGCCTGATTTTTTTTTTAATTATTATTACAGAAATAGTTGTAACACGTTGCACAAAGCTATCCTTAACTATGATTAAAACAGTAACCTGGATAAAATCGGTTTCCTCATGTAACCTTGGACATTTACAATTAGTAAATAGTCATGCACTCAAAATCTCATCTGCCTCAGCCAGGGAGAGACTGCTCGTGTTTGTTTTGTGTGTTTGTGACCGTTTGTGTGGGTAAGTCCTTCCGATTCAACACACAGAATAGACCTGCGGTGCTCAGATTACTCCCCTGAGCAACAGACAGTGAAGATGGATGGAGTGGCCCTGAAAGAATAGTAACGCGGCAGCTTAATGAGGGTCATTTGTTTTACAATCAGGGACGGCGGCCAGGTTTATAAGAGACCATGAAAGAGGATGAAAAGTCTTTGTGTGTGTAATAGAGTGTCTGAGTGTGTCGCTGGTTTCCGTTAAAAGCATTGGGCTGTACACGACAGTGAGGTTATGTCATATTAGTTTGAATTGAATATTGACTGAATGTTTTCAGCCTTTGGAAGAATAGACAAAAGCTCCACTTGTGTGTGAAAAAGGTTACACTATTTAGCTTTAACGTTTTAAAACTTTTTACAGAATAAAGGATGCATAACAAAACAGTTGTGCATAAGAGGAACGTTATGAAGCGATGGTACTTTAGTGTTTGAAAGGAGTTCAGATTCACCAAAGTCACACAATAACACAAAAAAACCAACCTATCGAGGCAGCCATAGAACAGCAACTCCCGTGTTCTGCAAGGTAAAATAGTTTTTGTCAAAGGAGTCTGGTGGCTTTAAAGAGAGCATAGATGGATTTAATGGCTGACAGCAAGATTAAGCGGTGAACATATTCTAAACATAGCATGCACTTGAACTGTTATTGATTTTTTTGTTTCAATATATCCAAGCTATCCCTTTAATGTCAAATTAAATAGCACCTGAATAAAAAACATATGTCTGTGAGTTTCACAAGGTTTTGGAAATGTAAAACGTTTTTGAGAGCGATACTGCTAGAAAGCTAATCATAGTTGTATCGCTCGTGTTAAAACAATCTAGCTGGTCAGGCTAAAATGTAAGTGCAAATTAAAAGGAGTGAAAGAAAAACAAAGGAGGAGAGGGGGAATAAAGTGAGGGAGTTAAAGTAAAAAGCGAGCAAGTAAAAAAAAAAAGGGAGAAGGTCACAGGTGGTTTATGGCGACGCCTCCCTGAGTATCTCAACAAAGGTTTCATCTCCTTTAAAGATCTTGCCAGGGAAAGAAGATCACACTATCCATTCATTCCTTCTCTGTCACTACAGTCCTGGTGTGCCTAATAAAACCTCCTGGCTCAGCTAGAGAGTGTTGGAAGTGAGTGCTAAATATTTAGCTAAATGTGTCAATCCTGCTAAAGTACTTCATTTGTTTGAAAAAGGATACACGGTTTATGTCTGGCTGTTCTGGACTCTCTTTCTTTTGACACTGTTGTGGATAAGCAAACCTTTCCTCTCCTATTTAGATGTAGGGGAAGGAGGAGAGTGTGCGCATATGGCAAAATTCCAGACATAAATGAGTTTCAGCATTGTTTTTGCAAAGGGAAATACATCTGCCTTTTACCCCATATGTGAAATAGTAAGAAAATCATGTTTCTTCTTTTCTGTTGTCCCATTTTCTGGTTGACCTGTAGATCTTGTGCAGAGGTCAACAACAAAGTACAAAAACAAGCCTATGTTTAGGAAAGTCCTGAAAATGTTAATCTTGTCTTGTGTTCTCATATATATTTGCTTTCTAATCTTAGAAGATAATACAACATAATCTTAGTTGCATGAGCATATGAGTCAGTGTTTTAGACAGATAACAACAGTTTATTTTTTCTTTTTACTTTACTTTTTTTACCACATAGATTAGAATATATTTTTGGCTGAAATCTATATATTTCATTTTTTTATTTTGAATTGAAAATTGAGAATTATAATTGATAAATGTTGTCATTACAATGTGAATACAATTTCAAATTGCCAGTATTAACAAATACTGCGCAGCCTGCACAGATAAGAAATGTTGACCATGTTAATGACCAAAGAACAAGAATTCAAGATATTGCTGGATTTGGTAAAGCATCAAATTGGATAAGGAATCAGTAGGGTTAGAAGTTACAAAACCTGAAAATAAAACAACAATAACAATGACAAAAAAAAACTAATGACCTGACATGTTCATTCTTCAGCTGGTTAAAGGTTGGATCCCTAATAGCACCCAGCCACTCACCTATGAGAATGTAGAGGCTCTAAGCCACTACCTCCTAACTTTATATACATTTTTCTGGATAAAAGACCAACAAATAGATATTTGACATGTAAATGGAATGTCTTTTATCTGTCTCCACCAGCATCAAGTTGCTAAAGAGTACCATGACCGAGGCCCGCGCATCAACTTGACCTTCAGAACTATGTACCCAGAGCCAGAGGGCCGCACAGGCCGGGGACCTGAGGTGCAATTCACACCCAGCCAACTGTAAACTTCCCTCTGAGTCAGGTACTTAGGGCTCAGGAAACAAGCGTTTTCAAATACTGATCCACACAATGCTGGATGTGATGGTTGGAGTGTGAACAACGCTTAAGCTATGAGATTTTGTCGTGTGTGTGCAAACGTCTCCGAGTCATTTCAGCTGTTTGAAACAAGTCCTGTAAACACATCACTCAGTTACAGGCCCCAGTATGAATAACAGGGAGATTTGCTGCTCTGTCTGAATTGAACCATAATAAGACTGGAGTCATGACCGGTGTTGATTATCAGATATCAGTGTTTTCAGAGAAGCTAAACAAAAGAATGAGTGATAATCAAGGTTTACTGGCTGGATAAAACCTCAGCACTCCATATTACTTTGACTTAATTTATTGGTTCTGCACATAAAGCTGTTTCTGTTCATTTCAGGCCCCCATTTTGACCCAAATGACATGTCATGAAAAGTGTCTTTATGAAAGACAAGGTCCCGTTGACTGTACAGCAAGTCACTGTCGATGTGACTTTTGGTGAAATGCCTAAATTGTAAATTATTTCCTGTCTTGTTTATTTTGGGGATCTTTTTGGAATGAACATAGTTGCTATAAAAAGGAAAAGAACACTTAGGCAAATTACAGCTCCATCAAGACTGGAATTGGTTAATTTCCCTGTTGAACAAGATTCCTCTCATCAGTCCCTCAAAGAAGTAGTTCAGTTGTTTTTTTAAACCTCTAATGTTAACCAGAATCGTTCAAGTTGAGCTTACACAAGCATAAAGTGTAAGGTCTTTGTTAACAAAACAAGTAACATATATAGTGGATAAAAGTCCTTGATAACAAGAAAACAGTGCTGCGCTGCCCAGGTAACCAATGCAAATTACTTAGCATACCCATTTTATTAATTAATTTGCAATTATTCTTTTTTGATTGAATAATTAAATGTTATTGTTTACAAAAAACATTGTTATTGATCAAAACACATTTTACACAATGCAAACTAAATCAAGAAGGCCATACATATGCTAGAAAAAACCTAGAGACATAAAACAAAAACTAACTCACATGGCTATGGTTGCTATAGTGACATGTTAACAATGGCATACAGTGGTAAAGGTACAGAAGAATCCCACAGCCATAAAAAAGGACCTTTTAACAGCCTGAAATGTATCTAATAAACTAAAGAAAGAGAACCACTAAACAATGTTCTTGGCAAAGTCACCAACATAATAACAATGTAAAGCATGTAGTTTCAGATTCCTGTAGATGTTATTAAAGTTATGGCTTTTTGGTTCATGCATATACATCCTGGCAAAAGTTCTATGTTGACTTTGTTCAAACACAACAATAGTGTGTTTGATAGGACATCAATACCTACACTATTGTCATTTGGGCAGATTACCACACTGCGTTTTATGGAAAAACGACTTTGGGTTCTTTGGGTTCAACGGAATATTGACATCTAAAATTGCATAAATTGAGGAAAGTATATGTCTTAAGGGGATACGCACTACTTGAAATGCACACATTATGGGATATTCTGTTTATTTTGTAACAAGAGATGCAAGAGGTGTTCTTCATTGCTGTTGTTCTGAAATAAACAATTACTTCTTTGACATCTCTTCTATTGTGTCATATGTTCCAAAAAAACTGATTTTTGTCAATTAAGCATAGAATGTCTTATTTAATACATAACTGAATTTTGAAACACTTCATTTTTAGAAGCACAAACAATTTATATGGGACAGGCATGTTCAAACAAAATACAATGTTGTGATAGGAAATTTGTGATGAAAATATACTGCAATCCGTACATAATGTTGGTAAACTACAGGGAATAATGAAAGGTTCTCTCAAGGATCTAGAGTCTAGTCTGAGTCTAGAGACATCTTGCAACCATTGTTGAAACTATATCTAAGAGATGTGATAGTAATGTTTGTTTAATGGAAAACAATTCTTCATTTCATATTGGGGTTTAATTGAAATCGTGCCACAATGCATTCAGAAAGTATTAGGACAGTTCTGTTTTTTGTCCTTTTGACTCTATCCAACATATTCAATTTAAATTGAAACATTAAGGTGAAACTCTTACTTTTAAGGTTGCTTGAGGATTTTTTCTTACCTTGTACGGCAGCTAGATTCTTGCGATTACAAGAGATCATGCGAAAATCCATCTTGTTAAGCTTCAAGTAATGCATTTGTGTCCGAACTACCAGTGATTTGGACCAATCGGCGGCTTGTGAGGAGCTACTGGCAACTACGAGTTTGGTTTAGGTAGTGTGTGACGACACAGACAGGCGACTGTTTGTTCAAAACAATAGTAATAACTGACTGGACTGGAAGCTTTCCTCAATGGAAACAAATGTTTTGGCTCTTCTTCAGACTGGCTTCTTTTTTTGGTTGAAGTTAGCTCATGATAGATGGTGATAGACACAATGCTTCATCCAATCACCTGCCAAGTATTTTTGAAAGTGCCTGCCCTGTTTCCTAACAGTTTCCAATAACGGCTGGGCAAAAAGGGAAGATCGAGTAGACAGACCAAACACAGCATCACCAGGGAAGATACCAAGCTTCTACTGATGTCTGTGGGACACAGAAGCTTGAGAGACAGTACTTCACCTGACAGTTTTAAGATGACCTAATATACTGACAAAATTACTGTTTTCTTTAGATTCTATTTGATACTACCCATTTTGAAAGTTTTACACTTACTCACGCCCACACGCACACTCTTAGAAGATCCATGCATGATGTCAAAATAGTCATGGGTCATTTGTAGCATTGGCTAAGTGTGAGAAAATATCCTACTGTAGCTTTCAGTGACAAGTCCCAGCAAATATGGCTGCCGCAACAAGCATGCTTAATATGGATGCGCTTATTTTTTCCCAGAATTCTGGTAATTTTAAGCTTTAAGCTTCAGTTTTCTGTATAATTAACAATTTAGTTGTGGAAATAAAGGATCACAAATTCAATCAAGTGTCAAATCACTGAACCCACTCCTCCTGGGTGTTTCCTGATGATATGTTATATGCTATTATATTTAGGCATTAGGTCACTGGCTGTGTAACATCAACTTGGTAGTACAAGTCCAATCATACCCTCTGTGCAGTTTATTAATAGTTGTTTGTGTCGTATGGATTGCTCCCATCTAAAGGCTCTCCATGGCAAAACGATCCATATATATATAGATATATATATATATATCTATATAGATATATATATATATATATATAGATAGATAGATAGATAGGCATGACTCTACAGTTTCTTCCTGACTGCTGGAAGATGGGAAGATTGTTTTGATATTGAAGCTTCTTAACATAATTTGTTCTAGTAGAACAAACTGTCTTGGATTGCAGGACAGTTTGTTCTAGTAGAACAAATTGTCCTGCAGTTCCAATAAAGATGTTGTAAATGGGGGTTTTAGACTAGCACAAAGAAAGGCAACAAAAAAATCAAATCAAATAATGACTAAAGATCATTCCTTCATGATATAATTAGCTTGTCACACACAGAATATCACACTTCCCTACCAGTCAGTTGAACTGGGGGGAATATAGGATATATTTTACTAACAGAAACTCACAGCCAGCCGACCTCAACCATCAAAATATAGCCTTTATTTGCCCCAAACACTGTAGACCACTGGCTGACAAGTAATAATACTACTGCTAACCTTTTTTCTTATCCACATGGCAACATTATTTCTCTAAAAAATGCAAATAATTACTGTTGCAATGAACATCATAGACTAGGGCCAGGTTCAGATGAGTGTAAAATAAAGTGACGGCACAAATAATTTACATTCTAAAAAAAAGTGTATTTAATGTTAGGTTACTGTAAGGTAAGACCAACAAAGTGTGTACTGTTCAAACTAAACACCACCTAACAATTACAACATACTGTAATTCACTGCAGCTTCAATTTCCCAAGTACCTTTCCATCAGTACAGCACTTACTGTAACCATGACAACTTCTTTGGTTGCCCCATGTGACTCTTGCCTTACTTTGGTCTGCTGATGTGTTATGTCTTACTGTACATGCCAGCCATAATCCTTCCCCAAACGGCCTGAAAAGAATTATATACCCAACACACACTACACACACTTTTCCATTATTACTGAGCAGAGTAGTAGAAATAGTAAACTGCATGATGTATTTTTGTATAGATAAAAGGGGATGTGTGTAGACTCATACTGTGTAATAGGGTCAGCAAGACTGTGTGTGTGTGTGAGAGAGAGAGAGAGAGAGAGAGAGAGAGAGAAGGGGGTCAGTTAATGAGGAAGACCCACAGTGAGTGCAGCAGGTTGTGTAATAGGTCCTAGGCCTTTTGTTGGTGCAGTGCAGGTGAGACATGTGCCATGCTGTGCCCGACTTTTACTGGCTCCTTGTTGTTGGGCCTCCAGAGGCACGATTGGGGACATTTTGTACCAGACGAGAACGTCACACCACTGAATGGGAAACAAGTCTGCGCTGAACATTTTATTGGCACAGCACCTTCTGTTCAAGTCATTGGGGCTAGCGTCTTTGTTTTTTGGAAATGTTCTGTTGCATATCTTGCACCTGCTCACTGATCACAGGTTGTTCTGGTTGATTCATAACCAAAATAATTATAGTAAATATAGGAAGAAAAAAACCAAAGGTCCTTAATATCTGTTAAAAGGAGGTCGTTAAATTGTCTAGCATACAGCTGCAGCTTTCATTGCTCCTCAGCAACTCAACACATGATCTTTTATTGTGCTGTGCTGTTTATTCTATATCAGATAATTTAAAGCTGCACTAATCAATATTTTTACATCGTGAATGATCAAATACTATGTCTTATATCAAAGCTGTCACTCATAAAATGTGACTCTATTTTGACTCTAAGGGAGCATTTTAACGTCTTTAGGTTTATTGTTTCAGTCTTTCGGGTCTCATTAAGCAGCAGCTGTTATTATTGGAAAATCTCTGTCTTTAAAACTGGATTGCCCTGAAATGTGGTACAGACATACATCTCCCCTTTAGGATGAATTGTAATAATTTTAATGTTTCTTTCTGCGCATCACCAGATCATAATAGGTTTGTGAAAATGAAATACCTGCAAAACTAGCAACATTACTATCAGCCTCTGCTGTACTTTGTTTTTTGTGATAATTAGCAAATATTTGCATGCTAAATGAAGTTAAACACATTGTCAAAAAGTTAAATGGCAGTGTCCATTTAGATGAGAACAGTCCATGAGTTTCTGAGTGTATACGCAGGATGTTTGCAGCTCAGTAACAACTCGGCACTGGAGACTATCAATTTTGCATTCTTGTGTCTTCCATGGAGAGTAGAGAATAAGTGAGTCTGTGAGATTCACTCATATTTTCGTGTGTGTGTTTAGTATAGTCCTTAAAGTGCAGCCTGAAGTCATGCTATGATTTGCTGAGAAGCTTCTCTGGGAACGAGTTGACCGATTCACTTTACCCTCCCCTCCCCTGGGCTTCAGTTTATTCTCCTTTACTGTGCCTCCTCCTCTCCTTTTTCACCTATTAGCCTTTTCATCTTCTCCTCTCCATTCCTGTCTTCTGTCACCTTATCTCTTTTATCCAGCTTGGTCTGTCTTTTGTACAACTTTGAAGTAAACATGTTTGCTGTGACTGTCAGAAAAAAACACATTTTTGCCTTCATCTAACCTACATTAGGGCTTATTATGTACATTAGTTAGTCTTTTCTACATAACACTAAGTGTACAATATTATTGTAAAGATGTTGACTTAAATAATCTATATTTGGAACATCAAGGAATGTAGATGGATACAATTTGTCACAACTAATAAGCCTTACAATAATCTTCAAAGGTAAATGCTTTTTGCTTTAAAACATTGTTATTTCATGTGTCAATCTTTAATGTTTTCATTTGAATGCCTTGTTCTAAGTTTGAATTTAATGGAAAACATGACCTCAGTTGGTCTAAATGTGTCTCTCCTACCGTTTTCAACATCCACCACCTACCCTGTTATAATTATAGCGGCTGGCACTAATCTCATGTTAACAGGAATGTCATTAGTGGCATCTTGAGAACATAACGGCTGATTGTAATGCACCGCCAATGTGGTAACACTACACAAACTGTTCAGAAGGATACTTCCTTGTTTATTGCTATAGACAAGGAAGTATTTCAAAAGACAATCCTGAAACCAGAAGGTCACAGCTGTGGGTCTACTACCAGCAGCTTCTTATGAGCAGATTATTGGTCACCATTACACTGGAAATAAATCTGTCTAATGAAGACATGTAGACTCATATTCATTTATTTAAGGCTGTGTAATGTTTCTCTTATGAACAGTTTTAGGAATCTGTAGTGCCCAGGCAAGGCGAGGCAGCTTTATTTATGTAGCACATTTCATCAACAAGGTAATTCTAAAGGACAGGAAGTCTTAGTGGCTTCCCACCTGTAAAAACAGCAAATGGGCTTTTTTTTGGACTGCCTGGCACAGACGGGGGTACAGCTACCAGGAATCAAAGCCCAAGTCTTTGCAGGGTTGGATGGAATTTTCACCCCCCTCCTCACCCATTCGCCTCCTGACAAAGTTGTGTTGACATAAATTCCGATTGGGATGGTAGTACCCTGTCTGTCTACTCATGTGTTATGAGTGGAATAAGATGGATTGTGGAACCCCAATTTCAAACAAACTGCAATTCACGTATATAGTCAATAATTATCAAAACACTACATTTAACAGATACTTGATACCTTGCCAATGTGGCAAAAGCTGCAAGTCTTAAGGTCTTGTGCATCAACTTAAATGTAGTAAATATGATCTTAGACACATCTAGATTCTTTCTGCATTCAAGTGCACAACAAAAAGCAACATAAAATTATTATTATGTTATTATTTACTATCTGTCACATTAAAAATGTGTTTTATTTGTGAATGCATGTGGTTGTGCAGGGTAAACAGATACAGTGTTCCTGGATGGGAATCCTTCCCAGTCTCCAAGTCTCAGTCTATAAATAACCATGTCCCTATCGTTTCTTACTGACTCAGTGTCAAGAGCGGGAGGGTAGGGGAACCCTGCCAACCCCCAGAGGATGTTGTGTTTATGATTTACCGGTACACCAACATTGCGTCTGTTGCTGGCTCATGTATTTTTAAACAGAATTAAAGCTACCTTTCTTTATAAAATTACACCAGTGAGTGATGCTAGTTATCTATATACTGCTTACTGTATTGAACTTTCTATATATAATGCAGTTTTAACATTACAGTCTTAGTTACAGGCAAATAACTTTGCGTGGACACTATATGACAGATGCAGAATGTAAAACAGTCCAAATGATAGCATGTAACATATAAAACCTTAAGATTATATTCTGTGTTTGCTAATACATTTTCAGAGGTGTTATACAAACAAAAACACTAAATTCATCATATAATATAACTCAGTGCAATAACATTTTATTGGCTTAAATTTCAGTTGAATCAGCACCTCTCAGATACAGCTGCTGCAAAAACACTGAATAATAAATGTCAGAAACGGCTACACTGCTGAATGTTGTGCACAGTCACTGCACCCAGCTGGTGTTCACTAAGTAGTTCTAGTACATAAGGTCTCCTTAAAGACTTAAGAAAGTCGTACAGCGTTGTAACTGTGCACACTTCACAAAGGAGAGAAGACATACAGTACCTGGGCTGCCCACCAACTTTGGTTCCCCTCCTCTCCGCTGTCCCCTGACATTTAGGTTGCTATGGTAACAAGGGTGACCCATAGTGGTGGGTACAGGGTGATTTGCTGGTACGCGAATATGGCCTGTGGCGTGTACCTCACCTCTTGACCCGTGGACCTGGATAATGGATTTGCCTTAATTCTCTCTCTCTCTTTCTTTCATTCTGTTTTTTACACACTTCGTGAAAGTAATTTGTTTGGACATTTTGTTACAACATACTATTATCAGATTTTCACACTGAAATCAACCTGCACAAAAATAACAAAAACTCCTGAAAACACTCACACACAAGAAAAACAACAAGATGTAAAAAAGAGTTTACATTTTACACTACAGGAAAAGTCTAGGGGTCATAAAAATCACTAGTGTTAATTCGTTGGGCACCATGGATGTGATAAAATGCAATGTCAATCCATCAAATAGTCAAAAAGTCTTGTATAAGTCTTAATATTTCAGTCTGGGTCAAAGTGGTGGGCCGATGGACAGACTGACATTCTTAGAATCATGCTTGTCAGACGGCTAAAAACATTAAAGCATTCATTCAAATTCCTTCAAATACCACTGACCAGTTTATTCTTACTTTTTGTTCCTGCAGGCCCTACTTGCTAAATCGCATGTTAAGCATTTCTAAATACTTAATCAGACAGCTTTCTTTGCTGTTAGTGCTTCTTCTACTGTGCATTAAAACAAATGCATATTATACATGCACTAATGGAGAGATGTCAGAGTGAATGGGCTGCCAGCCGAACCAGCGCCCTGAGCGGTTGGGGGGGAGGGGTACGGTGTCTTGCTCAACAGCACCTGGCAGTGCCCAGAAGGTGAAGTTGCATCTCTCCAGCCACCAATTCACACTCTGTACTTTTTGGTCCATACGGGGACTTGAACCAGTGACCCTCCAGTTCCCAACCCAACTCCCTACAGACTGAGCTACTGCCACCTTGTCTTGTTTTGTTTTACTTCCCGTCTTTTGGTTTTCCCGACTATTTCTGATGTTTTTCACCTGTTTCCCAGTCCTTGTGTCATTTGCCTCTTGTTACCTCGTTACCCTGTGTATTTAGTCTCTGTGTTACCCTTGTCTAGTGTCAGATCATTGTTTCTGTTTCTGTATATTGTATGTATTGTATTCTGCAAGAGTGTGTGTAGTCTACCCTGTTGATCTCGGTGTTCCTTGTATTTTTTGTTATTCATATTTTCTGCCTGTTCCTGTTTTTGGGATTCTGCCTGTTCCTTTTTTTTGTATGTTTTTGTATTTTGCCGGCTATTTTAAGGACTCCTTTTGTTGTAAGGATTTTCATTATTAAATATTCAACCTCAACACTGCCTGCTGTCTCGGCACTTGGGTCCTACATTCTCCAAAATCATAACACACACTAATACTAGCAATTTACATTATGTTATGACAATTAACATCTATTCTATATTGGGACAAACTATATTGCAAAGTCCTTTTCATGGCTGTGTGTTGTCAATGGCAATTATATTGTCAGCCCCTAAACTAATACCTTTCATTGTAACTCTACCTGCACACCCACTACGCACAAACATACTCCACGGGCGCACGCTCACACACACACACACACACACACACACACACACACACACACACACACACACACACACACACACACACACACCAATGAAGTGGAACCTAGTGTTGAGCCGCTTATTAATTACAATGTTTGCATCTGATTCCTTTTCCAGCCAATGCCCTTGTTACATAAATGTAATATTTATATACTGGTACATATTATGTCACAGATATTGGCTCATATTCCAGTTAAGATCTCAGTTGGAATATGCTATTGCAAGCACCTGTAAAAGGCCTTATAGTTCTTTAAACATCAGTATATTATAATGAATTTAATTATGAGACTTTTGTATAACAATTGCATTCAAATTAGAAATTATCATTTTTTTAGCTCCTTTTGCAAGCATGCAATCTATCAGTGACATATTGGCAAAAGATTAGAATACATTTTTCATCACCCAGTTTTCTGCTAGGTAAACTTGTTTGGTTTGGTTCTTTAGTTAGTTCATTAAAGTGTTGAGACTGAACCATACAGTAAATGTGCAGTAAAAACAGATGTATGATAGTCAGCTCCAAACCATATTTAATAGGTGTGTGCATATGTGTGTGCTTAGGGTGGGACAAGGGTGGTGTAGGTGATCAAGGAGGGGATTGGAGGGGATTATTTCTCAGCTGCCTTTGACCATGCTCCCCGCTGGAAGTATTCACCTTCAAATGCCATCGGCTGTTGAATACAGGAAATGGGATAGGATAGAGCGGTACAACACAGAGGATAATGCCTACAAAATACCTACCTTGGTTCGACTAGAAACAAAGAAACCACAATAAACTAAAGAATTATTTCTCATTTGAGCACAGTAGATTTTTTTTTCTCTTCCCACCAACCCTACACCAAAAAAGGGACTGTCACAGGCAGCAATGCATTCTGGGATTTACTCCAGGATTTTCCCACCAACAGAATAATAACCACATTACAAAACATTAAAATACATTTTTAAAAACTTCAAATAACAGCAAGCAACAATGAGGCAATATTTATTCTAACATAGATTGTGATATTTTTAGTTCTTTTAGTTTCACCTCTTTATTTTAAGTCAAGCTTTTAACTATGTGTTGAAAGACGTCTGCAGTGCAAATCTTTTTTCTAGGCAATGTGTTTGCCAAATGATGTCCTTGTGTACACCACATGCAGCCTTGGCAGGCTCTTTTTAGAAAAACACGGCATCCCCAAGGACAGTCACAGTTTGTTCTCAATACACTCCCCGTTCCCGGCAAGCATGTCACAAAACACGTACGCTAAATCAAATGGGTGATGATATGAAATTAAAAAATCAAGCATGCACTAGAACCACACATACACACCTACAGTTAAACAGGAATCACAAATGTCGAATGATGTCACTTGACTAGCAGCTGCTGGCTTGATCATGTGTGACCTAAGATCTACTTAAAATAGAGCAAGGAGGTATTTGCAAGTTCACGTTCACGGCTTACAACCCCACTGAACGCGTGCATGCTTGTGCGTGTGTCTGTGTGTCTGTGTGTGTGTGTGTGTGCGTGTGCGTGTCTCTGTATGAGACAAGGAACAGGAGGACCTGGTGTCCGTCTCCCCCTCCTGAGGTGTCATCTAAGGAATGCATGACAAAATGGTGGAGGTGTCACTCCTTTAAACTCTGCAAACATGGAAAAAGGAAAGCCCTTGAAATGCAAAGTTGTCACCTCAGTGCAATTGATTGTACTTTGCATGATGTACATGCTGTCACTGTCACTGCTGGCGTAACTACAAGTTCATATTATTAACTAGGGATGACACTCGGGTTGCCATGACCACTGTGACAATGACTGCAATTATGGGCTATGATGTGAATTATCGATCACCCTGCTTTCATTGAGGTGCATTTAAAAAATGAATTTTACTTCATAAATGTACAATATCCTAAATTAATATCTTGGAGACAGTAAATATCAGCACAATAACTAAGCAGAGCGATATCACTAATGATCACAGAAGTAGATTAAAAGAAATTAAATGTACACAAATATACAGTATCTCTTTCACTGAACCCTGCTTTATATGAAGTAAGTAACAATATTCTTTATAGTGTATAGTTTATTTGCCAGAATTGTTTGTATTGCACTAGCAATTAATTATCCTATCACACCCACTATGTGCTGTGCAGAAACAAAAGCTTATTTTTATAGCGGCAATAAAGATTTTTGTCTTGAGCGTTCAAATTAAAGTCACAAGCATGGCCGTGGAAACATATTTTGAGTTGGAGGTGCTGACAATGTTTTGAGAGTGACTTTTTCAGCCAAAGTCAACCACCACACACTACACTGCATCCATTTCAATGCTCCACAAGAGGAAAAACAAAATCCAAGACAGGGCAAAACTAGGCACGGGTAACGCAGCATATAGGCACAAATCTTCGACAATGGTATAGAATAGGCCTACTACAAGGTCAAACACTGGGCCACAAAATACATGGGTATAAAACACCACTGAATTAAATTAAATCCAATCAAAAGTTAGCTGCCTCGTCGTCTGTTGCTAGCAGGGTCAGTGTTGGAGTGACAGGTGGAGAGCGGCTGCTGCTACTTCTTTCAGTTACAATTGCTGAGTTTTCTGAATGAGGTCTATTAGATTTTTTAGCCTGTGATTGATTTATGAAGATATCCAAAATGCCCTTTTGTGCCATGTTATAGGCAAGCTTACTTCTGTACTGTTGACCCACCAGGAAAGTTTCCACAACTAACTTCACTCCTGAATGAGTGTCAGCGCGCTTATCTCTTACCAACCAAATTTTAAAATCGAATTACATTTAATTGTAATGGAAGGGAGTAGGTTAATATCAATAATCAATTCATTAAAATAAAATGTATGTCATTTTTAATTATGGTTGTAGTTTTTTTACCTTTCGTTAAGGGGGTGCTGTAGCACCCTCTGTACCTCTAGTTCCCGAGTCCATGGAATACAAGTGTGTTGAATGGCTCCGGAAACGATTTTGTCAGCTGCGGTGTGAACGTAACCAACCCAACCCTGACATTCTTCCGTCAGCGGTGACACTGATAAATTTAGTCATTACAGTTACAGTGACGTGACAGGATGACTTGGATTACCGCTCGGGGACCGCTGATGAGTCTCTGGTGTTCGTATATCTGTTTCCATGTGTGACGTGGGACCTATAAGACCGATGCTTCCTGTATGACTGTCCATAACCATTTTTTTTCAAATCTGCAAACATTTTAAAAATGAATTCCCAAAAATTGTTTTTTTTTACATTTTTCAGGGGTTATCTTAAATAGCTTGTTGTTGCTCTGTACACATTGATGCTGTTATGATATATTTAAACTGACTCTGTTTTGAAATACATTACATCACATATAGATTTACATATAAATCAACCTTTAAACAATACAACTGATTGTTTTGAAAAAAGAAAAAATCATGTGTTGCATTACTGAAGAAGCAGAAATTTTTAGTGCCAATATGCTGCTCTTCATTAAATTGTGTGCCATTACTAGCTGAATTTAAGACATTTTGCTGTGAAAATGTGGGCTAAATTTAGTGTGTTTGAATGAATTAAAGCTGGAGTAGACAGTTTTCTGAAAAAAAAGAACAGAAGGTCTGTGTCTATTATACCGGGCATGTAATGTTACTAATTTAAGCAGCGGATCTTGCTTGAAGCTTGCTTGCTTGAAACTTCTGCAATATTTTAGCCAAGGTGATTACAAGAAATCATTCCTGCATCATTCCTTAAAACTGTACAACAATTCACAGCTGTGTGTGAGATAACTATCTAATTACAACAGGATTGCACTATTATGCTACTTGCATACTGGTCACTGGTACTTTTAATTTTGTAATACATACTATGTATGTAGGTTGCAAATGTTATTCTACACTTGAATATACATGTACATTCTTGTTCAATCATAAAAGTATATTTTTCAGTAGTTCTGGCATTTTATCTTTGATATCTTATTTATTTCATCTTATTTTTTATGTTATTTATCATTTCTAGTATATTTCTAGTATTTTTGGTTTATGTGTGAGTGAGTATGTGTGTATGTCCTTGGTAACTTGCCACTTGCTACTTGTAACTTTCGTAATTTGGGATTAAGAAAGTCTATCTATCTATCTATCTATCTATCTATCTATCTATCTATCTATCTATCTATCTATCTATCTATCTATCTATCTATCTAATAACACCAGCTGTCTTTAAACACTTTAGATTCTAAATGGTGTTAAGCATTAATGCCCTGCCTCACACCTGGTTTTTGCATGTTCTCTGGGTATGTATCTGGGTGCCCTCAGGGTGCTCCACGTTCTTTCCACAATCCAAAGACATCCAATCCAGTCTACTTTTGATGTGTTCAGCTTATTGTTGGTCTATGTGTGTAAGTACGCATGTAAGGCTGCCACACTATACATACAAGAGGTAAGAGATGAAGTGGTTGTACCAACACAGGGCCTGATATTGTTTATCTCTTCTGCAGTCCTGTTTACATTATGAACACAGTTAGCAGAGCTGCCTGCCATGTGCCATCTTTCCCTCCAGACTCAAATTAGGGTGAGTTCAGATACACTTTAACCACACATTTCATTTAAGTGAACAGAGTGTGCATTTTTAAGTGCATACAGGGCAAAATCTATTGTTGAGCTCGTTAATATGTCTGTCTAGCTAGACCATAGTTACTTTGGCAAGTAACCAACATATTTGATCCTGACTATGCAATTGGCTAGTGCAATATTAGTGCGCCATATAATAGTAACTACACCCATGGCTGCATATTGAAATGTGTTTGTTTTTTTCTGAGCCAGACTCTCAAAATTCTGGCAAACTGTTCCTGAACTGGAGTTATACACGTGGCAATGCATAAGTCAATAAAATGAAAATCTCCAAAAAATAATGCAATGCTATACAAAACACCACAAGCTGCAGACTCCAAAATTGCCACAGAGTTGACTCAACACCTCTGTAACGGACTCAGATTTTCAAAGGTAGTTGTTTCTGGCAGAGCTTTGTCTAACCCCTGTATATCCCAAGGACTCTGTCCTACATTTTGTGATTAAAACATGTAATAGCATTTCAGTCTCTCAACCTTGACTTTGGTTTGGTCCACTTTTCTCCCTTCTCTAATTCTCTTTTTTATCGTTTTGTCATTTTTTACGTCTCCTTTTCAATCTCGACTGTCTTTCTTTCCCTCTGTCTCTAAATTGCTCTCGCCCTTACAAATCTGTCTGTCAAAGCCCCATTACCCAAGCACACACACACACACAGATATTCTCTCCTCATATGTTTATTTTGGAGGGATGACTCTGACTGGCTGACTGCTCTGAAGGCCGGAACCATGACGGAGATGGAAGGAGGGGAGAAGGAGGGACCTGGCAAACAGGGAGTAGGGAGAGAGAGAGAGAGACAGAGTGGGTAGTGAGCTGCTATAAAAGAGTGTGTTGGAGCTGTTGGTGGCATTAACCTCAGCAGACTGAGATTCACACACACAAAACGAGAAACAGCCAGAGAGAAAGGAGACATCAGGCACCAGCAGAGTTGAAACAGAAACACTGAGGAGTGGAGAACCGAGGCTAACCAGAGCAGCTCAAAAGCATTTGTTTCTTTAAGACTGGCAGTCGTCAGTGTCCCTGGACTTGGAGGTTTGAGGAGTGTTTGTTTGGCTTGACTTTGGACAAACTCTTCCTTTGGTTCTCCTGAGAAAGACAGATGTCTACTTAAATAGGACAAAGCACCAGAAAGAGCAAGGAAAGAAAATAAGACGTGCACAGCCAGTTAGCTGTAGACTTTCAGCTACACTTGGTGTTGCATTTAAACTAGATTTAATCTCGTACCTATTTGGGCTTCTGTTCTACCAATGGCTGCTGTGCGTCAGATGGTTAT
Organism: Etheostoma perlongum; assembly: GCA_026937815.1. Taxonomy (NCBI): domain Eukaryota; kingdom Metazoa; phylum Chordata; class Actinopteri; order Perciformes; family Percidae; genus Etheostoma; species Etheostoma perlongum. Next base: position 27,310,215 of record CM049378.1, on the reverse strand, counting down.
GGAGGCCTCTGGCTTTCATGTCCTGCCAGCTCATCTTATGGCCTCAGCCATGGAGGAGTTCCCCCCAGCAGCTGCCTGTTCCCCAGGGCCCAGCAAGGGGCAAGAGCCGCTCCCGCAGACCTCGCGAGGCTCGCTTCAAAACACAGCCTGTCACCTTTGCTGAAATTGCAGAGGTAGAAGAGGAGGGTTCCTCACCCCTGGAGGAGGAGAGGGCACGTCGTTCCTTCCTACAATCCCTGGAGAGAACCTGCGGCGGAGCACACAGACCCTTCATTGCCCGCCGACTCCCCATCACAGCTGCAACCCCACACCTACACAGGCCAGCCTGGACTCCAGTGACTCGGATTCCACCCAGTGAGATGTGGGACATGCCCCTTTCCTGGCACCCATGTTCCTCGCTTCACCTTAACGCCGCTTCAAATTCAGGCCAACTGAACTGAACCAAACTGGCCTGTCTGCCAGCCTGCCCGTGTGTGTGTAAAGCTGCTGCTGTCTGCATTTAATATATACTAACATATCAACATACAGTATATAGCTCAACGATGCACTTGATGCACATCTGTAAAGATCTCAACCAGGCTGGTTATACTGCTGTATAGATATGATGAAGTAGCAGATGATGCTGTGTTGAACACACTCTTCAAATGTATTCCTTTTCTACTGTAGATCTAGGTCTATAAGGACAGCTTAATTGATGAAAGTTGGCTGATATTTTTCCATTTAAAAGTTGTATAGGTATTTTTTTTCAATCCAGATTTTTCTACTTGACCTGTCACTTTAAAAAAGACTGTTCAGTTAGTATTGTGACTTACCAAACTGTATATACTTGACTAAGCAATGTACTGAGCATCGGAAGTGACCTGGATGTCACTGGAGCAGTAGAGTCCCATTACATAAGCTTTGACAAGAGTTCAAGCTCTTCTTTTCCAACTTCACAGTTAATTAAATCTCTACTCTTGCTTTAATTCCTAAGCAAAATTGCCTTCCTAAATGGCTTTATTTATTCTATTTTTTTTGTTCATAACCAAGTGGTGTTGTATTAGTGATATTAATTGCTCTTTCTGACTTCTAAAGTCACCTTGATGTTGTGCAAAAACATAACCTTTATACTTTGTATTTGTTATACTTTATACATATATGTTACAATGTTTGTTGTATGTACTTTAATAAATATTTTCAAGAATTTTAAAATCTATTTTCCCATTTCTTTTTTAATTTCTATTTAGGAAGTGTGCTGAAACAACAAACTGTAAGTCGGCATTGAGTCGTGTGTTATTCAGACATGTTTTCACATCAACTGACCTGCCACTGTAATCCAACCTGATTCAACTACAGTCAAACAGGTAGAAACTAAAACAAGTAAACATCAACAACATGTGCAAAGGTCAATAGGCTACGTCTCAGCACCAAGACAACGGATCTAAGAAAACAATTACAACCCTAAAAGGTTGATATATGACAGAGACAATATGGGTGAAGAGATATAATACCATTACAAAGATGATACCTAATCAGGAGAAGGGAAGTTAAGAGACGGTGGGTGGTGATATGTAGCCTTTACTGGCTGTCCATCTCCAGTGTTATTGTTAAGATAAACTGACGCCTGACCTATATGTAAACACTCAATACTTGAGCAAAACTTCATGCTTGCTGGCCGGGTGACGCACTTGTCATGGATGTCATTAGCGAAATCAGTCACAACAACCACCAGCCTGCTGAGAGAAGTGCCCTCTGCATCCATCCCTCCTGTTGCTAATAACCCTAATCCATTCAATGACAAGAGAAAGGTGATGCATGACTTTCATCCCGGTGCGAGTCAGCAGCTTGTTGCAGACTGATACAATGCAGCAGAGGCTTAAGTTGAGAACCTGCTTGGGTTGCATGTGGCTTGACTAAAAATTGACTCTAATTAAATAAATCTCAAAGATGTGAGAGAAGTTATTTCCAGACGTAGGATGGCTTAAGCATTGGACTGTGATGCTTGTGCCATAAGGAGATGTAATCACAGCCGTACACAGATCGGAGACCGCGTTTGTGAGGCAGAGAGGGGTAGCAGCAGTGGTGTAGGCTAGTCTAGTGATACACAGGTATACGCAGTATACCCACTAAAAAAAGCTCCAGGATTTCTACATACCCACTTAAAATGTCCAATGACACGCAACAACATACTTTCCATTACAGTTTTGATATATTTTGAATTGTTAACTGTGTTCTTTTTCTTTGCATAGAAGTATATTTCCACCGTAAATAGGTGCATTGTGTATCCAAATGCAGAAAATAAAGTTGTTGACACTCAAAACTTCCCTGGGGGAGGACACCCAGACACCCCACTATGATAATATGCCCCTCCTTTTCCCAAAGGCAGATTCTGGTCCATATTTACAGTATATACTGTATATACATATATATACATATATACTGTATATCTTATTTTATGTCCTCAAAAACGAGATGTAAATTGCATTTATGTTGGGGACTATTTTCAATCAGGGATTAATACAGGTGCTCGTGAGTTTTTATGGCACCAGGACAATATATTGGTTAACTCAAAATAAATAACATGTGCTGTATTTATATAGCGCTTTTCTAGTCTTAACGACTACTCAAAGCGCTTTTACATCATACAGGATACATTCACCATTCACACATTGTGGCCGAGGGTGCCGTACAAGGTGCCACCTGCTCATCAGATAAACACTCACACCCATTTACAACTCAGGGAAACTCAGGGTTCAGTGTCTTGCCCACTTCAACATGGGACAGCAGGGCCAGGGATTGAACCACCAACCTTCCAGTTGGCAGGCAACCGCTCTACCGCTGATCCACAGCAGCCCTCTAACAGTGTCTATGTTAACTGTAATAAAAGAACATGTCACCCTACATGTACAAAGTGTGGTTAATTTACTGTATGTATTCTTACTGGTGTTTGGACAACAATGACAGAGAAATAAGATATATGAAGCTATGCAGGTGATGCTTGTGTGGATCAATTAAATGTTGGTTTGGGTCATTTCATGGTATTGGTTGACAATAAGAAAAAACCAGAATATTGCCATTCTTTCTGTACTATCATGAATATTAATGTGTGCATACAGCAAGTAAAGCAAAACATCCTGGCAACCTCTGACCCCGCTTCTACGCCTCATATGAAACAAAACACAACTGTCCTTCTATTAACAACAGCTACTTCTTGTTTTCCAACCAATGGAGAGGATGAACAAAAAACAGCTGATAGCACACACTCCCCATACCTCTCTTCTCATCTCTCACAAATAAACACATATTAGTCATTGTTTGTCTAGTGCCTGTAAAAGCTGTCATACTTGACCACATCCAAAGCAGAATTACGACCTGTTTTCATTTGTGACAATGCAACTCTGGAAGCACTGCGTCACTGAAATAAGAGGATGACATAATTCTCATTATGTGCTGGGGTGACAGACTCAGCCGATTCATGCAGCCTACTTTTTTCCAAAACCTAGTTTTTTTATTGTAAAGGAGATTGGGGCATGTGCAATAGCATCACTGTAATGAATCATAAAGCCCCCACCCAATCTTATGTATGAAGATATTTCCTTCCTAATTAGTTTCACTGTCTGATTCTTTTCAACATGGCAGATGCTTAGGGTCCTAAAGCTTGAAATACATGTTATAAAGCCTGATTAAAACCCAAATTTGGCCAGAATAACGAGTGAATAGTGTGACTGTGCACTTCTTGCCTTAAAATAAAAAAAATAGATTTCAAAGGCTTTGTACCCTTTTGTTTGTTTTTTTCTAAGCTCTGAGATTTAAACTCTGATTGCACACTAGTTCATTAAAGGTTAACCTCCCCCTTTTCAGAGGTAGATCAGAGGTAGGAACTAGACCTGAGCTGACCCCTAAAATCAATCAGTTAAATCTTGAAATCAACTGGAGAACAGTGAAGAGGTGTCCAAAGAGGGGCCAAGCCACCCTGTGCCATGAATGGTGTCTTTTTTAATTAAGGTCCCATGACATGCTGATTTTTGGATGGTCCCCTTAGATGTCCCCTAATTCTGTATCTAAAAGTCTCTTTCCCGAAATTCAGCCTTGGTGCAGAATTACAGCCACTAGAGCCAGTCCCACAATGAGCTTTCCTTAGTATGTGCTATTTTGTCTGTAGCTTTAAAAAAAATAACAGATTGGCCTATCTGAACTTTTATTTTCTTAAAGGCAAAGCATGATACCCAGGGCTCGGTTTACACCTATCACCATTTCTAGCGACTGGGGGACCATAGGCAGGCTGGGGGGAACTCATATTAATGTTCAGAAAACTCATAAAGTGAAAATGTCATGCCATGGGACCTTGAACAACCTGGCAGAAGACATGATTGCATAAAAGGGCAATCATCTGTTAAATAGGACATGCACATGTAACAAACTGTATAAGCAAGCACCATGTTTGGCCAGCCCTCAAAGCATCAGAATGACTGAGGGGACGCGGAGCCTGAAAATAATTGTTAGAGTGCCTGTGTTTTTTCCCATTATTGTAGGTGGGATGCCAAGATGTTTAAAAGGAAACATCACTGCTTTAAGTGCACTACTGTAATGACAGTGTGTTAGCTGGAGTCTGACCAACCAGACAGGATGAGACACATCCTCTATTCAGATTTTCTGACATTTTGATTATCCAAGTGGAAGTGAACACATTTCCTTTCATGTTATATATGGAATCAACAGCTGTAAATTACATAACAATCTGTAGGAAACACTATTCTACAACAATTAGCAAATATTTGTTTCTATATTAAACACTAAACGTAAGATTGTTGGATTGTTCCATCCTTAAAATAATAATAATCTGTAAAATCACTCGCTTTTTGATTGTTTGTTTATCAACAAGTCACTTTCTAAAAACAGTATAGTCTTGAAAGTATCTAATGGGATTTGGAAGTAAGAACATGTAAGCTAAATGAGGTATTCCATTTACTCAAAATGAAACTTTGCTAAATCCGACTTGGGCCTCTCTCTTCTGAGACTTTTAAACCTGTTGGTGTGTAACAGGGAAAAGAGGAACTTACAGTTTTGTGGCATAACAATAGACATTATATAGACATCATAATCCTCCAACATCATGTATTACCATCCCAGACTTTGTTTACCAATAAAACAGTGTGTGTGTGTGTGTGTGTGTGTGTGTGTGTGTGTGTGTGTGTGTGTGTGTGTGTGTGTGTGTGTGTGTGTGTGTGTTTTCATTATGAATCACAGACCACTCTGAGAAACTGGGCTTCAACAAACCAAACAAAATCTAGCTCAATTTATTTTGTTATGACATGATATGATGATCGTCTCGTAATAATAATGTCTGATTGTCTCATTATTCTAGCTTTTGTTTGAGAAAATGTACCTATATATTGTATTCTCTATTTTACTTCTGTGTCCAACATATTTTGAGTTTATTTGGCATCTTTCTTTATTAAGCGAGCTGCGTACCCGATTTCACTAATTTGGAAAGCATTCTAAGTACCACAATATTACAAAATGTACCAAGTAGAACATGTCCCCAAAACAAGCCAGTTCTCTGCCTTGTTTGTAATACAGACACAAGCTAGGAGATGGGCCTGCAGGGACAGATAGATTTTTTTAGGGTCAGTAGGATCAGAAGATGGCCCTGAATGAAGATTATCCCACTTCAGTGACATAAAGAAGACTTAATTTACATCTTGGCAATGCTATTCTAGTGGTGTGCACTCAAATACTGGTTAGTATGAATAATATCTGCTACCATATTTGCTTATCTGAGAGCATCTGCTGGGTGATTCCACCCACAGTCTGGAGAACATTGTGGTAAGCAGCCTGTTGGTTCTATTGTTGTTTGTGCTGTTTCTGTCTCAGAACTCACATCCTAATTGCATTTTTATGAATCTATTGACATTTATAGCAGTGGGTGTACAATGACTTGCCTGGTTGGTGTCAATTAAGGCATGCAATGAATTTTAAAATGGCCTGCTGAATATTTTGAACCCGTAAAGTCTGAAGGCAAACAAAATTAATGAAAAATTAAAAACACAACTTTGCTTAATATTAGGCAAGGCAAGGCATTTTTTTAAAATTACATTTCATACCTAAAGGCAACTCAATGCGCTTTACAGATTACAGGTAAAAGCAAAGAAACAAATGATAAAAATAATAAAATAACAACAGCCCATGGAATAAAACAATTTAAAAACCAGACAAAAGCAAAAAGTAAATAAGAAAACACAAGGTCATATAAAATAAACAGGGGTTATCATCTGTACAGTGGCTATTTTAGTACACATCAGACTAGTTGCAGCATTCAGAATTTGCTTACGTTTAATCACTCTAAGCAATACTTTGTTGGCCTCTGTCTTCAACTCAAGATGGCAATTGCCAGTGTTACAATGACGCGTGTAATTTACCCACTAAATACAGAGTTATAGAAATATCTGTTACATAAAGTATTGAACTTTATTGAGGTCATCAGGATTCTTCCACTAGAAAGCAAGAGGGGAACTGCTTTCCATACCAATCTATCCAATAGTTGTTGACACATTTCACTCTGGACCACAGTAGTAACTGTACCATAAATCTGTGAAAACATACAAACCATATGAGTGAAACTATAAAATGTCAAAAACTTGTAATCCATGTGAGTCTTCTTTTTGTTTTTATTTATTCCCCAGGCAGTATTTGCTATGATCATATCTTACTACAGTACACATGAACTTTGACCTGCGTGTGTGTGTGTGTGTGTGCGCACTTCTATGCACACAACATGTATGCATCTATATGTGTATTTAAGCAGCAGCAATTTTCTAAAAGCATCCCTGACCTATATCCTTCATGATTTAGGGGGTGTCTGTTGGGACACAGAAAGCAGTCTAGAAGATTCAGCATGGTTCTTTCATCTTTTTCTCTCTCTCTCTATCTCTCTCTCTCTGTATAAAAGCTTTCTAAGCTCTTCATCTCCCCCTGGTGCTGTAAAAAAGAGGTAATCACGGTTGAAGATGGCCCACATACATTCTCTCACAGTATTCTATTTCCTTAAAATGAAAATTCTGGTTTGCCCTCAAGCTCTAGGGAGTAGCATGAAAATGCTGTACTTACCCTGTCCGCAAATTATCTGAAAAACAGATATGGCCTGTTTCAAGGATTTTGGTCATAGCTGTTTTATTATGGTGTATTATTATTATCACAAATCTCCCTATATATCAAGTTATAATATCAAAGGTCTTTGCACTAGCCTATGTAGACTGGGAAGTTATCAAATGTCATCCACAGTCTTATTTACATTAACGTTTGTGTAGTCATTGAATGTCACACTGAGGACATCATTTTAAGTCAGTTTTCTAATTTTGCTAAAAATTTGAGGGAACATTGAAAAAACAGTGAGAAGACCCAGACCTCCAGATCAAAGCCAAATGTTGCTCTGAAAAAGAGTTTTTCCATTTTAGGCAATTAGAGACAGAATGGTTGAGAATACCAAGCTATCGTTCCAATGCTTTACTTGGCACACCAGAGCAAGTGGAGAGTCCCATTTTTTATTTGGTCTCTTTCCTATAAACAAACACACAGAGCAGGCAGCTGAGTGTGGACATTGCATATTAATACTTTTACCTTTATTGATATATTTCACTCTTTATATATGCCCTCTTCTCTACTTTGTACCCCAACTGCTGCATGACAATTTCTCTTGGGATAATTAAAGTTATTTATAAAGTTTTTTTTATTGCCCATAAATTGCCTAGATTTTCCTAATAGGCTACTAAAATATGTTATTTAGTCCCAAAATGTTTAAAGGGAAGGCAAGATGTTTTATATTTATCCATGCTGCTTTGTTTATTTTTCAGTTCACTTGTTCTGGGGCATATATTTACTTTGAGCATCAAAAAGTGGAAATCCATAGCCTTCTGCATAAATTGTAGAGGAAGAACCAGTATTGGTCCTTGGCTGGTGTGTCTCTAGAAACAGCAACATCAAACAATGCTGTAGACCAGCACGTAGTTCTCAAACTGTAAATATTGTACCCCCTTTAAACTGCAAAACATTTTTGGTAGAAAAATAATCTATATATAGAGGAACAATAAAGCGCTGGCAGTGATAGATTTATTGAATGACTGCCTTGTAACTAAAAACATTAAAATCCCACATTACAAATGTTTAGAATCCATCACTTAATTAATTCATTTTGATAGCATAATTATTTTAGGAATTATGCATGACATGTTTTAAATGAGCATTTTTGTAAATATTTCACATAGGCCTACCCCATGCAGTACTCCAAGTACCACTAGGGGTACATGTATTTGAGAAACATTGGATTAGAGTATCACTTTAAAAATAGAAATACTTGAGTAGAGTAAAACATATGTCACATTTACATACAGTTGTTGGGCAAGAAATAGAAATGAGATTCAGCCGTAGCCTGCTTTCCCCCACTGCACACAGGACAATCATGACAACAAACAGAAGCACAGCGACAGTGATGCTGTGTGTCTGTTAGACATGGAGACATGATCACAATATTTCTTTGTTTATTTATTCGGCTAGTTTTTTTTTTTTTTTTTTTTTAATGAGACAGCTGAAATGACAAATACGAATGCAAACCTGAGTCAAAAAAGCCGGAGAATGAATTGGTGTGATGATGTCGTTGCTCCTCTCGTCCAGGTGGAGGCGGTGGAGGACAAACAAACACAACTGGTTTCTGAAGGTTTCCATGGGAATAAGAAAATGAAGACGCTGCTGTAACCTACTGTAACATTGTTGTTGAGCGTGTGTGTTATCCCAGTTGTGTGTTGAACAGTACAAAGAGTGTAAAAAGACTGGGTCCCGCTGTATTACTCAGGCTGCACTACAGCGTCTATTCACAGGCGCGATCCCACTACTGAGCGGCACGGGGGCTTTGGCCTGCTCCGTCTCCGGCCTGGGCCGGTGCACCCCTCCTTAGACGACCTGGTGGTCCCGGGCTCCCCCAGGAGCACCATATCGATACCGAACTTAGTGCGGACACCCGATCGGCATAGTCCGCTGCAGCTCAGAGCTCCTGAGCTCAAACGATCCGCCAGCCTCAGCCTCCCAGTAACTTGGATTACAGGCGCGCGCCACCGCACCCGGCGTTGTAGCCCTTCATTCATAGGGATTTTGGGTTTTACAAACGTGACGTCATCATACCACACGCTCTAGCGGCATCTAGCGACGGAAATAAAACAATGCAGCTGCAGTGTTGAAGGCTGATCAGGATATATGTAAAATTCCTCACTGATAAAACCTTTCAATAAAGATCAATGGGCTTACTTTATCTTTATAAAGCGTACAGGTTATATAAGTCTTCTTTTCTGTTGTCTTGTGCTCTTTATCATTTCAGCAGATTGCATAAATCAGTAACTTATATTCAAAATCTGTGATTGAACTGTAAATGTAAATGAAAGAACAACTCTGCAGGCAGCATTTAAAGGTCCCATGACATGGTGCTCTTTGGATGCTTTTATATAGAGCCACTAGAGCCAGTCCCACAATGAGCTTTCCTTAGGACGTGCCTTTTCTGAGTCTGTATCTTCTGAGGATGTTAAAAAAAAACTCATAAAGGGAATTTTTCATGCCATGGGACCTTTAAAACACAGGGGTTGAATTTAATATCACTGTAAATACACACAAGTAAATAACAACTCTTTATTACAGGGAGCAGACGATGCTGCAGAAAACAACTCAATCTGAGTCATATATCACAATACAACATGTGACCATAAAACTGAGCAGCTGAAAAGGGGATCACAATGTGGACCTGGTATTTTGATTAATAAAAGAGAGAAGGCTTATAGTTTGGGACTACTTTTCCCTCAAACATTTCTCTGACAGAGGAGCATTGTCACATTTAAATAGGTGTGATGAGGTTGTTGATAGTCTGTTAAGGTGATACAGTTCACATCTTTATAATTATTTAACCCTCCTATAATCTGTAGGGGAAAAAATGACATCCAATATGTTACAGGTCAAATTGAACCCCACTGTTATACACTCACAAACAGGCAAATAATCAGTTTTAATTTGTAGCCTAACCTTTTATTATGGCTCTTCAGAGAATTCAGAAAGAAGAAATATAAGATAATTGGACATAATTAGGATACACTATTTTTAACAACTATTTGATAAATGACCAAATAGAATGAATCATGCTTCTTCATAATTGCATTTGCGGCCTTTATTTGTGACATGAAAGTGGAGAGAGAGGGAGAATGACATGTAGCAAAGGGCTGCAGGTTGGAACCGAACCTGCGGCCTCTGCTTGGAGGACTGAGCCTCCGTACATGGGCTACCAGGTGAGCTACCCAGGCGACCCTATAATTTGTATCTTAAACTTTAGTAACGTGTAGCCCTTAGCTGTCAAATAGATATAGTGAAGTAAAGAGTAGCCTATATATTTGGCCCTGAAATGTAGCTATAGTGGATTAAAGTAGCTAGACTGTTGGGTTAACTAGCGTTAGCTATGCAGAGCAGTTAGTGAACTTTCACACAATTAAACTATTGATAACTCAGAGACTAACATGCCGAGGTATTTCTTGGATTTTTCAAGTTACCCGTTGCATCAAAGGGTGTATTGGTGGGTTACATTGACGGTTGCATCTTAATGTACAGTGCTTTACGAAAAAGGAGCTTTTAAAAGTTAAATGCAAGTGGTGCCTGTTTATGTAGCTAATAGTAGGCTACAATCTATCCAGGTTTGATTGACTGTGCATTTGCCCAATATAATATTAACATGAGACTTGTGGCGAATCGCCGGATAGCGTACGCCTTCTTTCGGACCAATTAGGTTGTTGTTATTATAGAATGTAACCAATCACAGCGAAGGAGTAGGCTCCTGCTCAACGGGCGCGAACGGTTAAGGACAGGACAGACGGCTAAGAGAAAATGGCGAATATGGATGAGTTTAGGTACGGGAATAACGTTAAATAGCTAGACATTTTAAGCAGTTTTGATACCTAACGTGAATAAGCTCGGACGTGTTTCATTTCTACCTCGGGTGAAAGTTATTTCGAAGTTAGAACGGAAAGCGCTAAACCTAGGCGAAGCTAATTTGTAATTATGTTAAATTAAGTATTGGTAGTTATGCTAACGTTAGCTGACGTTAGCTAGAAACATGAACTGTCCTTAGTTGGCAGAGCGTAAATGGCGTCCTTGAGCCTACACAATATGAAATGACAACGGACCTGAAAACATTTGAGCGACGCTGACCTCCTGTTTTCATGGATTTGCGTTGAGTTAGCTAAGGGTTCTGGAGCCACTCACTGTCTTTGGGGACACTGCAGTTGACGTTATGGCTTTCCACAACTTGGTTTTTGTTATCGATGTGGATTATGGTGATCACGATTTAGGAGATCAACTGGATACCAGAAATCATCACGTGAAGCGAGGAATATTACAAACCCTGCTGCATTTTGGCTACAAATATGGATTTGACAAATTGCGCTGGGGTTATAAATTCTTTCAATCCAAGACTGGCCGCAATGCAAACTTCTTATCAAGGGGGTCAGACTTCAAGGAGCTTCGACACAAAACTTTTGAGGACTTTGAAATAGAGTTTGAAGCCAAGTTTGACCTGAAGGATAAACAGCAGTTCCCTTCTCAGCAGAAACAGCTATCCAATCATTCTGTCTCAGTTCAAAATGCACTTAAAGAAACCCTGCTGGACTTCCAGTGGGACAGACCAGACATCACCTCTCCCACTAAACAGTCATTGAGGCCGCGGAGGTCGACCCGAGCTGGAAAGCCCAGTGTTTCACAGGAGGATGATATGTCAAACAACGGGAAGAATGTGGTGTTTATTGTCTCGAAGTGTCCACGTTCCAGATCACAACTTGTGGACTATCTTTCCTTGGGAAACAGTGATCTACCTACAGATGTGACGGAACACATCATACCCAGGGCCCTTCACGACATGCTGACTCAGCGACAAGTTGTTCTGCACTGGATTGACAGTAGATCACATGTCCAGGTGAGTACAGCACAGAATACCGAGTACAAAAACAACTGGAAACTTTCAACAAAATCACAATATCTATGAACCGGTAAGTTCATAACAAATCATATGGATGTAAATAAGTGGTGGGATCAGAACAAAATCATTAATATTGTAAATGGTAGTTAAGCTTTATTACTTTATTAGGTAGGCTAATGCAGTCGTAGAAGTTCATATCATTTCAACTGTAAAATAGCCTTTAGGACCAGGAACGGGAACATTTAGGATACTGTGGATCACACTTTTGATGGGTGACAATTTTAGTATATGCTTTGGCCTTTTCGGTCATCAGATCTTACTCAATTGAGCACTTGGGAGCGTTTTTAAATGACGTGTTGGGCAGCACCCTCTTTACTATTAAACTAATTTTTTTTCAGATAGAAAAGAAAATCTGACATAACAGTATTAGTTTGTATCTTATACAGGCAACCCAATTCCAAAGAACTAACAAACTAGTAAGTAACAATGTTAAAACAAACACACAAAACAAGAAAAACAACCAAAAAATACCCATTATCATCAACAACACCAAATGAGGCAAAACATTAGTAAATATTTAAAGACTAAACTAACCTCATACTCTGTTTAACCAGTCGTAGAATGGCTATAAACTGAGAACGCTACCTACCGAAGTGTTTTCCCTAACATAAGTAACGTTGAAGTTTTGTCTTCTTACAGGTCATGAGGTGTGAGGATCACCTCAGCTTTGACAAGCTGTCAGAGGTTCTAGCTCAGCTGGGTGGCAGAGTGATCCCTGTGGTTGCACTGCTGAATATCTGCTTCACTCAAAAGCCAGACTCAGGCTTCAGGAGAAAGAGTTTGGCATTCAAGTCAAGCATTGGATACCTGCTGTCTTCTGAAAGGCTCCACAACCTGGCTTTTCCTGTCATTAGTGGTGTTCTGCGGTGGGAGCAAGGTTGGTAACTTTGAAGTAAATCATTATCATCATCATCTGCTATGGTTCAAACATGGATAAAATAGTGCAAAAGTTACAACTATTCATGTGATCTGTAGTTTAAATACAGATCAAAATAGGGCTGGATCAAAATATGGTTATCTGAAAGAACCAAACACCACAGCAGAAATGAAAATGCATAAATGTAAGACAAAAATTAAGCACATTAAACATGATTCAGAATGAACTACCATTATTCATGTGTGTTTAAACCCAGGTGACATGAATAAAATAGTGCAAAAGTTACAACTATTCATGTGATCTGTAGTTTAAATACAGATACAAAATAGGGCTGGATCAAAATATTTGTTGGGTAGGTATCTGATCAAGAACCAAACACCACAGCAGAAATGATATGAGATGCATAAATGTAAGACAAGGGAAATTAAGCACATTAAACATGAAGTTGAGAATGAACTACCATTATTCATGTGTGTTGTGGTGGTGTTCTTCACCCACCCAGGTGACATGACACAGAGCTGTAGCATCAAGGTTGAGCCAGTGTCTCGGAGACAGAGGCTTCTCCCAGAGTCGGTGGAAGTGTGTCTGAGGGGAGTGCTGCAGGACTGGGATGACTCTTCGCTAACACAGACCTCCACAGAGTCATGGGTGCTACACTGTTCCAGCAGCAGTAACCAGGGAGATGCTGCTGCCTTCCATCATCTCCTGATGGAGCTGTCTGCTCATGCTCTGCACATGGTGAGACATTCAAACACAACAGTGCTGTTTTTCCCATGGTGCTCATGTGCAAATTGCATTTCAGTTACACAGTACAGCTGACCCAGTTAAGGGTTACTGCTACATCACACTTATCTGCTTTGCAAATCAATAGTCTTGTGTTTTCCTTTGGGATAAATTTTATATTTTTGGTCTCATGATGGCACTCCCTATTTTGCAATAATTTAACAGAATAACTATTGTCAACATCTTAACAGCAATCAGGTTTTTCATGTCAGTCCCTAAAAGACTAGGAGCAAAGTTGAGTGAGAAACACATTGCAGAACATTTAAAGAGATACATTTGCCGTTTAACATTATACAGAGCACTCTCATTCAAACAAGTCAAGTTGAAGGACAGATGGTAAACCAAAAAAATATTTTAACACATAATGCCGCCATAGCTCTTAATGAACTGGATGTCTGATTTTTAAATTTATTAATTTAATAATATTTATTGTATGTCTAGTTGTGGATTTTTCCTGTTAACACTTTAACAGTGTATAGAGGGGGTTGTACAGTATAAGTCACATGCCAATTGCTCAGTCGAATAGAGAGTTACTTGGAAGTGTCATAAACTAGCCATCATCAGATATATATATATATATATATATATATATATATATATATATATATATATATATATATATATATATATATATATACACACACTCACTGAAATTGTGCATTTACTGATTCACTTCTCCTTATTTTTCCCTTATTTTGCTTGTTCTCCCAGCTTTCTGAGGTGAAAGACTGCGGCCTGGTGTGCTCAGCTGTCCTCTCCCCCTTGTCACACACTACAGCTCTACTCACTATTCTCCAGCCTGGAGTCACGCAGCACGATCAGTTCCTAACTACTGAAATAATTGCCCCTGCCACAGAAGAAACCTCAGCTGAATTGCCAGATGTTGTGAGCAGTGTTCTGGGAGTAGTGTATGACATCATGGAGGATGATGGTGACACTGTTAAAGGTGATGATGGAATAGTAATATCAAGGGTTCAAAACATTGAACGTGTGTATCTTGGGAAACATTTCTGCCTGAATTTATAAATTAACACACATACCACCAAAGATAAAAGTATGTTACCAAAAAGTTGGAGTTTGACTTTTAGCTGTTAAAAGTACATAGTTCAGTTACAGTTAATATACTTGATAAAGATGGTAATATTTTCTAATTTCCCTTTTTTAACAAATAATGGTAGATGCCTTACTTGCTTATTTACGTTCCTAATTTATGTATATGTGTCCTTCAAATGGCACATATTAGAGACAGCAAAATGTTTAAATCTGTTAGAGGGTGGTAGTATAGTTTTATTTTCAAGGCATGTTATGTTGTATTATTTCTAGCTTTTTATTGCTGTGTGTTTTTTTTTAATCAGACCAACGAAAAGATCACCAGGTTCCTGAGTGGGCTCAGCGTGAAGTCAGCCATTGCCTGCTTACTGGAGGCATGTTGGAGAGTTGGTTCCCTCAGTCGGACCAGTCAGGAGTGAGTTCCCATTTAATGGAATCAATGAGGTAAGATTGATATTTTAAGGTAGAATTTGTAGACATCTCTTTGAAACAAGAATTATATCAAAATTAAACACAAAAATAAACAATAGAAACCTAAAACAAACAAATTTTTTGCACAGAAAGTGACAGATGGTCCTGATGTTTTACCTTCTTTGAACAGGTTGCTGCATGCAGTGCCAGAGCAGAGAGAAGAGGAGGAGTCGTCTGTCCTACAGCAGGAGCTGATCAGTGGTCTGGCTGAATTGTATCAAACATCCCGGGGGTGCGAATGCCAAGAGGGGAAAGAAACGTGAGAAAGCCTCATCTTAATTGCTATGCATATTCCATGGTTTCTATGAAGGTTGTGAATTTTTTTAAGTATAGAAGTTACATTTAAGATATTGGGAATAACCAATTATCGTTTTAAACATAAGTTAAGTTAAAAATTGTGAGGAAATGGAAGTAAAATGTTCAGTTTCCAGTATTGGCTTATCAAGATTTTGACCTGAGAGAAAGCTGAACTAAATATTTCTCTTTCTCTATCATTTACCATTGTTGATCTACAGGTGGCGCACAGCGCACACCGGTGAAACAGAAGATGAAGACCATGAGCCGCTCTCTGCAGATGCTTAATGTGGCACGGCTGAATGTCAAAGCCCAAAAGAACCAGGCAGAGGCTGAGCAGTTGGTGGTCGAGGGCAGGGGCCCAGACAGACAGGGGAAGAGACGTTCAAGTGACAGGAGCAAATCTGGAGGCGCAAACACCATTAGTGAGGGTCACTTTTAATATAAAAAATATATGTATAGTATATTAATAATGCATATTATCAAACTACCTTTTGGTAAAATAATAACTTAAGTATTGTATCTTCTTCCTTTGCCCAGGTTTCACTAGTGAGGAAGAGCTGCTGTCCTATCTAAAGTGCAGTTATGAGAAGACTATGGCAGAGAGAGAGTCCCTCCTCACTGGTGTCCAGCAGCTCCTGTTTGTTGTGAAAACATTCCACGTGACCGAATCAGACCTGCAGGTAAGACACGTGGCAGCTTCAATGTACTGTGTAGGTTCTGACCTGACCTACTTTCATCTTTACAGCAGACTGGTTGTTATTTTTGTTGGTGGACGAATTTATGGATTGTTGTGCTGCACAATTGTGGATAATCATACACTGTGATTTAATTTGTCAAAATGTTTTGTTAGTTAGTACATTTTGATACATTGCCAGATTAAACGTTTTTTTGATTTACATGCCCACTGCAGGGAAAAGAAAATTACAATGTTGATATATACGATGCAGAAACTTTTCTTATCGGGTTAATGAAAGCATTCAGTGCATCACAAAGTACATCAAAGTGAACAGTTGGACTGGGATTTATTTGCATATCTAAAATGTTGTCGTCTTTGCAGGTAAACACCTCCCTGTTTGTCCAGCAACACCTTCTCAAGACCAGCAAATCAATCAGACAGCTCTATGGCACGACGGCTGATGTTGATAGCAAAGTCAGAGAGTGAGTGCTTTCAACCTTTGTGTGTTATCTTGTTTTTTGGGTCAGTTAAACATGTAAAACTTAGCTTATTGACCAGCCACTTAAACACCTGGCTGTAGTTGCACTTGCTCTCTCCCAGGTGCGAAATGTGTGTTTGTCTGTTTGTGGGTGGTCTTAGCTGATAAACCTTGTGCCCATCCTCCTTGATAAATAAAGGTTTAATAAAGCAATTCTTTTTTGAAGTCAAATTAATTATATTTATGCATCAGTAACAGGTTGTCTCCTCTAGGTGCAAGCTTCAGGCGTTGCTGAGGCTGGAGTTGTGCAGACTTTTCTCTGTGGAGCAGTCTGACTTACTGGATGTGGATCAGATGGCAGAGGAGGTGAGCTGCTCACTTTTGTCACTGGTGCAGTTAAATCTCCTTTCTTTATGAAAGGGCCTGGTTTCTTCCTAAAAGGGAGTTTTTCCTTGCTCTGGTGGGAACTACTAGACCTGTTGGGTCCTTGTTAATTACGGAGTGTGGTCTAGACCTACTCTATCTGTAAATTGTCTCGAGATAACTCTTGTTATGAATTGATACTATAAATAAAATTGAATTGAAATTTAATTGATTTAAAATATATATTTATCAATGGCCTGGAACCATTTTGACTAGCAGAGTTTAAGTTTATGTCTTTATGTATGTCATTAATTGCAAAATGGAGCAAACGTAAAAAAGAAAATTCTTATCTCTCCTTATTCTCAGGTGGCTGAAATGCTCAGAATAATCTCTTTAACAAAAGACCCAGTTTGCCTAGCAAGGTTTCTTGGAGATGAAGTCCTCCCAGGGTAAGTGTATGGGGCTGCAGGAATGTTATTTTTGTGTGTGTATTTGCCCAGATTAATCAATTTCACACTTATTCCGCTAACATGCTTTTGTTTCTTGATTGCAATAAATTTTTAGTTTCTAAAAACAAAACTGATAAAAAAATAAATGAGCCAAATCTTCTCATCCAAAGTTGTAATATACTAAGTCAATGGTCTTTCTGTGTCATCACAGGTTCCTGACTGCAGTCCCCAGAGTGCTGGCAGACATCTACCATAGTCTGGGCACCCAGCTCCCTGAGGCTTTGGTGACTGCTCTGCCTGCTGACTTTTTCAGTGACGAGTCAGTTGCCAAAGACAGCATTTCTCCTTCAGCCTCCTCCCCTACCCTCTCCACACACAGCCTGGTTTCAGATGGCAGAGATCGCCTGCAGGACCTGCGAGATCGCTCAGCCAGCAACAGGAGGTGAGGGAGGCTGTATTAATGGAATTAAAAAACATTAAAGAAGACATTTGATTGAAGATGACAATGTTGCTCTTTGAATGTCACTGGATTGGAATCATTGTTGTTTCTAGTAACAATTTAAATGATTAAGCCATGACGTATATATTTTGTAAGAGATACTGTATGTCCAAGAATTTCTTTCTTTTTTTAGGAGTGGGATGCTGACTCGTCATCGCAGTATGACTGAATCATCACAGAGTCTTCGTCAAATAGAAATCCCCAAAAAGACTACAAGAGCTGTAAGATGACCATAGATAATTAATCACTTTCTTATTGGATTTTTATGAAACCTTGATCCACTAGTATTTTCATAATAACACTAATTGTTGGGTTTTAACCAGCTTAGCGTCATCCAAAGGCATATCATAAAAGTTTTAAATACATTGTCTAACTTTTGAAAAGCTTACTGTTTTATTCTGTGTGAAGACCTCATCCAGCTAAGATAGCCAAGCTGACATTTGAACATGTAATGGTTATTTCAGCTGTCTAATCCAGGTTACTTTACCGGCTTTATTGTGTTTTAATTAGTCCAAATCAAAGGCTTTGGAGAAACCTGTTGCAGAACCACCACCTAAACCTCAGAAACAAGAAACACAAGGTAAGTTTCATTTTACAACACTTTAAACACATCCTGCGCCACTTGCTTACTCAGCCCTAAATCTTATCTTTTGAATATAAAACTGAACCTCTGTAACAGCATGAATTAATCTAATTTAAATTAGTTCAAGCATCCTCAGAAATCTCAAACCACATCTACAGAATAATCTTTTAAACTTCTTTCCATTAGTTTTCTCAGTATGTTGTAAAAATTAAATTCAAACTGAATTAAGCATCTGTTTTTTTCCCTACAATGAAGCAAACTGAAAACATCCTTTTTTCAAGCTGACAGGGGGATTGTTTTAAATTCTAAAGACAGATTTTGGGAGCAGTATTACCTTTGACCAACACCATGTTGAAATGAGAGTCCTAAATGCAGACCCTGTTCTCATTTTCCACAGAGGTGACAAAGGTGAGAAGAAATCTGTTCAACCAAGAGATTGTATCCCCCTCAAAGAGAGCCAAACTGCCAAGAAGCCAGTCTGTGTCGGCTGTGGAAGGCCTGAAACGCAAGCGATCTGATGAATCTGAAGGTTAACAAATTCCTTATTGCAAATTAATTAAAAGGGGAAAAAACTGTTGTAAATGAAGGAATATTGACCTGCGTCTGCATGAGAGGAGACCCTTTTACATTTTATTATATAGCTATTCAATCTTAATATTCAGATGTTCAATGATGGTAAGAAAGAAGTGTATTTTTTTATAATGATAGGAGATTGCCCCACAGCTTGTTCATTTCAATTAACTGGATATATTTGTTTGAGCAATTTATTTCAAAATATGTTTTCCCTTTTCAGAGAGGCACAAACTTTTAACAAAGAAAGTGTGTGAAACACCCCACCACAAGCAAGTGTCAAGTCGCCTCCTATACAGGCAGAAAAGTGGAAGGTACAGTTGCTTTATCTTTGCCTTGAGATTTACTGAGTAATTATATGCATTGTATAACCCAAAAATGATCTTCAGTTGCTTATTATTGTGAGCTAAAATTGTTTACTGATTTTATTTTTTACTATTCTTTTTTTCAGGAGATCTGTCCCAACTGAGGAGTGCATTGTGGAAGAATCACCAGTAAAACCTTCAGAAGGTATTTAACTCATATCACCATGTGTTGCTTTTCCACACAAAATATATATTTACATTTATGAATGACAGAATTATAGTCAGTATTTGTCTTTGGTTTAAGTATTCAACAGAAGTGTTTTATCTTTTAAAATCAAGAAAAGAATCAGAGATCAGTCTTTTTCTAGGGTGACTGCTTGCTCTTCCACCACACCAAATGCCATTTTCAATTTAACACTGTTCTTTAAATATATTTCAATTACTTTTCAAATCAACATGAACCGCTCTTCACATCAGCATGAATTGGATCCACCGCACAGCACTTTTTAAAAAAATTAATATATTAAGCTGATTTGCTTGTTAGGCCTGTTGTTTCCTTACAACCAATGTATCATTTAAAAGGCTGTTGTCCGGCACAGTGCTCACTCCACATAAAATGCTACATTACATCACTTCCAGCTAACTTCACAGAGAACAATGAGGGCAAAGCAGCATCACCGATCTGTTTAAACCGAATATTCTCTGGTCCAGCTCAACTACAATATACAAAAATACTGAATAACAAGCTTTTCCTGGCCTAGCTAGGGTTTCCGTTGGCCTGCAGCCAGCCTGTACAATTATAGGTAAAACATGAGAGAAACACAGCAAGCAAGTCCTGGGATTTTATGTAATTAAATTAATTATATTTTAATTTTACCTTGAAAAAAACAAGTTGGTTATTAGTTTTTAATAACTTTAAGTACAGCAGTTTAAAATAAAATATAGTTACCGTTAAAACATTTTTATGCCTTTCAATCCTCTTTAGTTTAACACTGGTATACTGTAGTTAGGATTAATTTTAGTAATTATTTTGTTTCATTGGAGCACTACCCATAACTTAGTCTTTTGTGCTTTGGTTTTGTATCAGATCTAAGAAGGAGCCCAAGGATAAAGAAGTTTGCTCGAAGACACTCAAACGTCTTCTACTCGAGTTCTCAGCCTCGCTCCCGCAACCTGGACAGGGCTCTCTCTGCATCCCAGCTTACTCTCAGCGATGGCGAAATCAGTGGGGTTAACATAAAAACAGTTCGATCTCCCATGCGTCTCCTTTTCGGGGCTGCTAAATCCCCCAGTCGGCCCTCTGACCTGTCTTGTGCAACCAGGGCCACCAGGTCACGGCTGTCCACAGACTCTTGTGTCTTTGAGGTAAGTTCTTTCTTTAATAATGAGGTTTACCAAAACACATCACACGCATTAGTAGCTGTACTACCTAAAGACCGTTAAAAAAAAAAAAGAGCTAAAGAATGTCTACAAATACTTAATTTTACTGACAGATTTGTGATAAGGTCCCTACATTTTTTTTGTTAAAGTATGTGCAAAATTAAAAAAAAACAAAAACATTAATTTACTTTTTAGGTTGTGTAGCAAATTTGATACTTTTTAGGCACTTACCGTATTGCCTCTGAAGTATTGATTATCGAAAAATACCTCGTCATTCAATACCCACTTTCAATAACTTAGTAGTAAATCTCATCAGTGTCAGTGAGCCAATAAGCATTCAGAATGCTTCTACCAAGATCTAACAATGCCGGTTATAGGCTGTCTAACGTCACACGTTGTAGAGACACGCAGGAAAAACATACGAAAAATAAATAAATAAAAAGATTTGGGCCGTATTGTGTAATGTTGTAATTTCTTTCTGTTAAAATTGATTTTTGCAGAATTGGAATTGAATAAAGTATCATTTAGAAACCGGTATTGAAGTCGCGGTATTGGTATCGGTACCAGTATCGAAATGCTTTGAACGATACCCAGCCAAATTACTTTACACATTGTTTTCCTGCTTGTTCAATAAATATTTGAAGACATTCATTTAACTAGAGTATCTATGCATTCATTCATCCATTTTCCCATCCTCCCCTCCTCAATATACTGAACTATCTCCTTTACTGTCAAGTGATTTTTCCGAATAAGTACTTCATCTACAATAAGTGGTAATGGACTATATGGGTAAATTCTAAAATTGTGTGATTGCTTCACTCTTAAATCTGATTTTAAAGCAGCTGTAATAAATATTTTTATAATAACAATGTATCAAGTGACAATGTGAACGGTATTGCTTTTGGTGATGGACCTACAGATATTTATCACCTGAATCTGCAGCTTTTCAGAACTTTAAGTGGCTTTGTAGAGAGTTTCTTATTATTGTATAGTTGCCTGTCCCTCCACTTTAATAGTTTGATTCACTTTTACTGCTCTTAGAGCCGTTTTAGTCGCAGCAGGCAGCTGTTTATAGTTGAAAAAAGCTCTAAAATCTCTAAAAGCCCACTATTGCCTCAAGGATATGTATAGACCGAAAACATTTAATATTGACCTCGCATTCACTAAGTGGCCACAAACACTACTCAGGTAAATAACAATGTTGCTCTGTAAAAGTTCACTATATCTATGTCAATTGTCAACTTGTTTCCGCTGCCCTCAAATGGCCAAAACAAGTTGTTGCAGGTTTAATAATTTGTTTTGTTTGTGTGTTTGTATTAGAGTCCAAATAAAACTCCAACAAAGTCACCTGGCAAATGTGGGAGGGCCATGCATGGGATTACGACACCCAGGACACCCAAGAGCAATCGAACCCCAGAGTCCCCCAAAACCCCACCTCCATCCAGGATGTGTGTTTTCTCTGTTGCAGAGAGCCCTGTAGCAGGTAGCTCTCGTGAACATGGCATGGGTCTGAGAGGCAGTCCTTTCAGATCTCCAGCCAGACAGACTCCTTTGGTAGAGACACCTACTAAGGAGAGCCCTGTGAGGAGTCCACTGAAGGGTATTCTCAGGACTCCGGTCAAGGCCTTGGTTGAATGCCACATCTCTTCAGGATTACATCTTCTCAATAGCCCAATTTCCAAGACTCCCAAGAAAAGTGTCACATGGTCTCCATCACCTCGAAAATGTAGAATGGCAGAGGGCAGTGTTACTTTCAAGGTGCCAGTATCGCCTCGTACTGCATCACGTACTTCGCCGAGACTGAAAAGACCCATTGAGTTCAGTAGTCCTATCAAAAGCACAAAGACCTCAGAAAAGACTGCAAATAGTGTTAATTTTTTGCAGGAAAAAAACGAGATAAAAACACCTGAAAAATGTGACACTGTTAGTCTACTGGAAATGCATCCTCCACAATCCACACCACCTAAACCCAACACTAGAACTCAATCCAAAACCCCTATTCCTACTGACAAAAGGATCACTCGCTCTGGACAAACTCCAGGCAAGAATTCAAATATTGCATCCCCATGTAAGCCAGTATTTACCACAGTAGGAGGTACTACTTATTCAGAGGGACCAAATACCTCAGTAAAGTCTCCAGCAAAGTCCCTGACAAAATCGAGGTATAGTCAAGGGGCTGGAACCACCAGACGTATATTAAGGTCTCAGTCTAGTGAGAATGTTTCCTCCCAACTAAAGACAGAAGCTGCTGAGAAATGTAATCTTGTGGAAAAAAACATGCAGTTAGAATCAAAAGACAAGGTACAAGCTAGATCTTCCCAATCCTCTGAAACTGACTCTAGTTCCCACACAGATTCACAGCTGTTGGACTCGTCCGTTTTAACTCTGTATCCACAGACGACGATAGTATGGACATTGTAGATGCTGCAGTTGTAAAGACCCAGCTTAGTGGAGGTATCAAAATGAACATTAGTTTTTCACGGAAGCCCTCAATGTCCAGTGAAGACTTTTTGTTGAACACAGTGTCACCCAAATCACGGGAGCCACCCCAAGGCACACCTAGCCGGAGCTACGGCTTCCGGCAGACCCCTGACCGCCAACAGAGAGAAGCTGCTGCTCGTTTGGGCTATGGAAATGAATCCCCTCGATTTTCAACTCCTAGAGGCCCGGCAAGACTTAGTCGGCAGAAAAGCATGCACACTCCGAACCCTCTGACTTACCACGTAGAAATGGAAATGCTAACATCAGGACTTCCCAAGCTCAAGATCAGACGTACAGATTCCATGAATGCGGGTGATTTGGCATCAGATGGAGGTTCTCGATCAGTAGCTCGGAGCCCTTTAGTTGTTGTGAAACCTTCTCAGCTGGACAGCCCCTTGGCGTTGTTCTCTAAGCACAGAGATCCAGGATGTGTTTCACCATCTGTCTGTACTCATGTCACCCCTGCCAAGAGCACCCCTGGAAAAGGTGGAAGCGTCCAAACTTACATCTGCCAGTCTTACACCCCTACACGCCATCATGCAGGAACAATGTCTCCAGTGGCAACTACAGACATCATTCCCCTGACTCCTTCACCTCAGAGTGTTGGTAAGGTGACTCCAGACAATTTCAACAGCTGGCCTCGGAGGAAGAGAGCTCAGACTGGAGTGGTTGGAGGCAAAGATCGTGGTCTGAAGGGGGAGCCTTTTTTGGTGGAGTTGCTGGAGGAAGCTGAGCTTGGAGTCAGCAAATTGCAGGATGTTGAGGACACAGATGAGCCCTCAGACAACAAAACTGCATTATTAGCTTTTACTTCCAAACAGTCCCCCCCAGTTGGAACAGAGGCATCTCCTCCGTCCCCACTGGAAGGCTTGTTCTGGATGGAGAAGCTGGCGGAGGAGGCTGACGGTGCTGATCATCAGAGAGAAGAAGAAGACATCATCTGGGCTGCTGGAAATGGAGATGTTAAGTCAAGTAAGCTATGGTTCACAAATTTACAGCTACGGGCGTTTTCACACCTGTTGTTCATTTGCTTTGGTTTGAATCAGTTGGTGTGTTAATAGACTTGGAGCGATTTGCCCTCTGTCGGTTTGGTTTGGTTTGATTTCACACCTAGAAAAATCCATGCGTACCAAATTGCGTCATTACAAATCAGTCAAGAACGTCCAGCCCTCTTATTGGTCTGTATCTTGGGACGGTAGCAAGAAAGTAAATGCAGGAAGAAGGTCCTGTGTTCTGGTCAAACCACCTCATTTCAATAAAATCATCAGACAATGTTTCGCAAAAGAGATTACTACATCAGCTCTAGTCACCGAGACTTTGCTCTGCCGGTGTCTGTCTCCAATTTCAGCGGCTGCTTGTTTGACTACGGAGATGCGCCTGACGGACGGCAAGCTTGACCGCAGTATATTTCTGTGATAGAAACACTGCAAGCTGCTACAGTTTGCTGCTCTGCTGCATCACAGATTGCTAAACAGATTGCACACCTGACTACAGGAGACATTAGCTCGGACTGGCTGAGTTTGTATAGTTGGTGCGGTTTGAGTACAGCTCATGATCTCACCACAAACTACGTGCTCTAGAGTTTGATTGACAGCATACCGAGACCGCCTCTTCAAACAGGTCTCAGTACACTTGTTTGGTCCGCTTTTGGCGCGCACCAGAGTTTGATTACCGTGTTCTCACCTGCCCAAACGAACCG
Source organism: Etheostoma perlongum (assembly GCA_026937815.1). Taxonomy (NCBI): domain Eukaryota; kingdom Metazoa; phylum Chordata; class Actinopteri; order Perciformes; family Percidae; genus Etheostoma; species Etheostoma perlongum. Next base: position 27,285,223 of record CM049378.1, on the reverse strand, counting down.
CACCAGCAGGGCAAACAAACTAGTTTGATTCAACCAAACTAAAGGCTGTCGGTGTGATGTCTCTCTCTCTCGTGGGGGGGCCAAATTCTCTAGGCAGGCAAGGCCGAGAAAGGGGAAGTAAGCTTGCTCCTTATGACCTCATAAGGGGCAAGATTCCAGATCGGCACATCTGAGCTTTCATTTTCTTAAAGGCAGAGAAGAATACCCAGGGCTCGGTTTACACCTATTACCATTCCTACCCACTGGAGGACCATAGGCAGGCTGGGGGAACGCATATTAATGTTAAAAAACCTCATAAAGTGAAATTTTCATACCATGGGACCTTTTAAAATAGCTTCAATATTCTGACCAAATATTTAGTGTGCAATGATATATGACAAATGTGACGAGTGGATGTTTTGTAGTTTTGCTTGATAAATTACTAAAATATGTTATGATAAATCTGTTGTTTGTATTGACCTATCAATTATTTTTAGACAAATTTTTTGCGTTCGAGTTGAGCAACCATTTAAAAAATGGATATGGTATTTGTCCATTTAATGAGATATTAAATGATATGAACAATATTTAACTTTTTTTTGTTGAAATGATTGCATTAACTTACAGAATAAAACTAATTTTATCGCTGATTTCTTTCTACATTTTGACAGTTGAGACTCCTCCCAGCTCAAAGATGAGAAAGCCGGTGACAACGACTGGGATTTTGGCCCTCACTCACTCTCCATTGCTGTTCAAGGGCAAATCAGGCTCTGCTAGTAAGAGAACGCCAAATTTTATAGGTAAGATGTACATTGCTTGTGTTTTACAGTTATCTGTTTTCATTTAGTTATGATTGGTGGTTATGTCGGCAGACTGGGTAAACCCCGCCCACTCTGCCGGAGATTTGATTTTTGCCCTGCAGCTCGGTCTGGAAACCTGCACCTTTAATTCTCCTGCTTCATTTCACAATTATGGTATGCAAACTATAATAGGTCCACTTTGCTGGGTAGTGAGGAGCGGATGTAATCCTTGACCAGTCATTCAAAGTATTTCATCACTACAGATTTGAGTGCCACTGGGCTGTAGACATTCAGGCAGGCTGGTCTTGTTTCCTAGAAGCTCGTGGGTATGACAGACAAAGCCAGTGACCGATTAAATATCATTGTGGGTACCAGGCGGTAGTTGGTCATTAACTGTACATCCATGGTAGAACACAGTTGAGAACCCAGACCTGATAACGTCAGGTCTTCCTGATTTCATGCTTTAAAATGCCCTCCTGACTTAATGTGCAGGGAAATGCAAAGTCAGCATAAAAACTGTTTAGCTCACTCGCTATAGACACATCAGCACTTCAGTAGTAGTACTCTTGGCCATGTAATGTATTTTCTACTTCTCCAGGTGAGCCAGTAGGTCAGCACGCTAGCATCCTTTCACTGGCCTGAAATGAAAGAGCATATGTCTTGATTACCCTTGACACTAGTTAACTAAAAATCCTCATTATTTACCCAAACTTTAGATGAAGCTGCATCAGGGAGGAGGTTAGAAGTTGATGGAGTGGACCTCTCACCCCAGCCAATCACACCCTCATCAGAAAGGACCTACAGCAGAAAGAGGCTGCTTCACTGATTCAAGAAAATCATCTGGCAACAAAGGAAAAAGATTGTTCATTCTGTGTTTTACTGTGAAGTTGTGTGCCATTCTTAGCCATATTTTGTCAGGAGTGCTTTTGATGGCAGATCTGAAAGATGTCTTTCAAGCACCACTTGAAAGACTTTGAATGAATGTCCCTTTCAGTCTCCTCAACCAACACTTTTGACCCTGACATTTTGTGTTCTTCAACATACGTCACGTTTTCTGCATGAGCCACTCTGATGCTAAAACATTGGAAAATGATATTATTTCATTGTTTTTCTAAATTGTAATAAGCTATTTTCAATCAAGTTAAAAGCCTAAATGTGTTGATATAAATACTATTCATTTATTAGTTTTTTTGTTATGAACTTGCTTTTAAGTGAAATGGAAGGGCCTAATTATTGATTCATATTGCAAATACCTTATGTATGTAAGTCTTGTGTAAATAAAAGTCAGTTTTCTTAATTAAGGATTGAAAATCTTTTTTATCCTATACTCTCCCCTGCTTTGTCAGGATTCACATTTGTTTTTTAATATTTGGACAGGAAAAGACAAATAGCCCTGTACAGTAATGCAAACTTAAACATATCGCTGCACATGCTTCCTTCTTTTTGAGTGTGACTTTTATATTTCATTTCGGCCAGCAAATCAAATGAAACCTGATACCTTTGCCATGTAGTCACCAACCTGCACAAAGGTCAGTTCTCTAAAACTATAAAACTCTGTGCTTTCAGTAAGAAGTACATCAATTGGATTTTATTTTTTTCATCAGAACTGCTAGTTGTTATGCGGTGAGATTCTTTAAATGTCATTGGTCATTACTCACAAGATTAACTTGGCATCGAGCACCAGTTGCTTACTGTGAAGTCTGATAAGGTGACCCATTTCTTAGGTGTGTAGAATATATGTAATCATGGCTGAATTCTATTTAGCTGGCTTTAGGGTCTTGGTATTGTGCATGCTGGCTCACTGTTAATGTTTAAGCTTACTCTAGAATACAACAGAGCCATTGTTATTGTTTAAAGCACCTGTGCCTTTTATACTATAATAATTACAGACATCTGCTGTGGAAAGTCCTGTTGAATCATAAATAAATGAGCTATTGAGGGTTTTTTTGACACTGATGAAATTGAGTGCCGATAGCTTTTTACAAATAGAACCAAATGAATTACATGCAGCAGAAGTGTTCAGCAGCTCCAGATGAAGATCTCATGTGAGTCATTACGTTGCAATTTACTTCACAAATATGATGTGGGTTATATTAAAGGGTGTAAATACTTTTGCTATCAATACATGTGTTTTATATTTGTATTTAAATTGAGGTAGAATGGTTACTTGTGTTAATTTTTTTGTACATTCCCCAGTTTTTTGTAAAATAATAAAGCAAGCTCAGGTTAAATGAATCCATTTTATAGGCACTGTTTTTTCCAGTAACACTTATTATCATATATTTTAATTTGACCATGCAGGTGGGTGGTTGAATTTTAGCAGAGTTATATTCTACATTATTTGTTCAAATACATCCTGCTGTGTTGCAAACTAATTCCATATTCTGCAGAAATGCAACGTGAACTTTCCTCTTTAATCCACAGATTACTAAATTATCCTCTATAAGGAGCTCAAGTCCTGAATATGAAACAGTATGGCCTCTGTCTGGAAACTAGAGACTGTGGGGGACATTGTAAAGTTGACATGCAGTCTGTAACTGCACAGATCTTATTACTGACTTTGTCCAAAATATTTCAAATGAGTTGTTTTTGCAAAAATAAGGTACATTAAATCACCATGCAGCTGGGAAAGTTAGTTATGTACATGCACATACACTACACCAAACGTGAAAGAAAAGTCTCGAGAAGTCAGATGACGTCACAGTCTAGAAGTGGAAATAAGATCTGAGGTCTGTGATGTCAAGCTTTGAGTTTAAGGTGTTATAAGGTTTTCTTTACTTATTGCTTCAGTACATCTTAACTATTAAAATAACTTTATTATAAGTAATCATTTCACAAAAATGTGGTACTAGATCTTTTCTATAAATATTGATGTTATTGCTAAAGGTTTCTTGGAGGTCAATGTTACCTTTAGTGGTACGCACATGTATCATTAGACAAAGAACCAGTAATTTTCCCTTGAGTAAACTGAAATCAGCCGTGACGTATGGTTATGAGGATGTTGCAGCTGTTTTTATGGTATGAATGACTGGATTAGCCTTGTGATAAGTTTTAATGCAAAAAGCTCACTTATCCTCTGCATTATGTGTTTTGGGCTGTGTGAGGGAGCCCAGGCATCGTGATGTGAAACCCTTCAGTGCTGCAGCCCCATTCGCTGTCCTTTAGTATTCACACCACGCACTTCACCACCACTGTCAAGATAACCAAAATAAGATATGTAATTTCCTTTTATTTCACAATAATGTAATGTGTACACACACACACACACACACACAGTGTTGTTGTCACTATTATATAATATATTCTTGGATTATTCTTACTAATGTATTTAACTATAAACATCCTAATGCTGCAGCTGCCAAGGTGGAACAAGTGTATAGCAATAGCAATTTCTCATATTTTATAAGATGATCATATGAATCTGTAAGTAGTTTGCAAATAAATGTAGTGCAGAATAGAATTTACCTCTGCAACAGAATAAAGTACACACAGATAAGATAAAACTTGATGTATCCCGAGGAAAGTTGCTGTAATACTCAAATAAAGTAGGCTAAGATAAGATAAAATGGTCCTTTATTGATCCCCAGAGGAGAAATTCAACTGCTGCAGCAGCACAAGACAGAAATGAGTAAAGATAGAGAAGTACAAGTACAAAATAAAATTAAAAAAACAAGAATTAATAAAATAAATATACATATACAAGTAAATAAACTATACAAGAGCAATTAAAGACAAGTTTCAAGCTCCAGTATACTGTCAGGTTTGCGACTTGAACCCAAAAGCAAATGAATAGACATTTTGTAGATTTAGAACAGTTTATTTATAAACTGGTGAAAGTAGTGAAACTGGGCTTGTAGAAGAATCCTCTCAGATGATAGAACAGGCAGTAGACATGGTCAGGGAGGATGAGGCTGGTGAAGAGTGGCGTCAGCAGGCGGGTTCAAAAACAGCAGAACACAGTAATTTCCTTCAGAGCACAAAAAGAGATTAATGAACAATTAGTTAAGCATTGTGGGTACCTGCAGATATAGTGAAATATCATTTGTTAATCATCAACTACCTACTTTTTTGTGTACCTTATTGAAAAAGTGTTGCCGTTAATTGCAGATAGTCAAACTTAGCTTTTAAATGTTAAAAGGGCTTGTCATGGTAGCCAGAGCTTAAGAAGCTGCGCTGATGAGCCGGAAACAGGTGAGTGATTCAGGAATTGCCTGCAGGTCATTCCTAGGAAAGGCCGGCCCACAGAAAAAGGGTGATGAGTGGGAGAGAGAAAGAAACGGAAGCATCCAGAAACACACATTGACACACAGACTTGTCACTTCCCCACTTATGGCTTTGTGACATATACTGTCTACACAAGGTAAGTGATCAGTAAACATCACTCCTAGTATTAGCAGCAAGTCTAGAATATATATATAAACAGTGGACACCAGAAATACAATCTAGTAGCTATATGATGTGGTAAGACAGTATAAGATATTAACATAATCATAACATAAGATATAGTATAGGTGCAATATAATAGTAGTAGGCTAATAATATAATTCTACTACTACTGTTTAGCATAGCAGTATGACATCAATGTACAGTATGTAATATGCATGGTAGTCTAATTTAATAAACAGGTGTATTATAGCAAATAATATACATTAAGCCAACAGAGAGTGAATGAAGAGGGAGTGGTGAGAGAGTGTGCCAGACACTGGGAGCTGTGTACATTGAACTACATAAAAAATTGTAATTGTCTTTTTCACTTTTATTTTGAAGCTATAACTACATTTCCGGTCTCGTTCTGTGTTTCTCCGTCCCACTTTACATCGCTCAGGTTAAACCTTCTCCTCCCTCCCTGCTCTCATTCCATCAGAGGCTCTTCATCACCGACGCTCCCATCCACCTGTCAGTCCTTCCCTACAGAAAACAAAAAAATGGCAAGCAGCTTCTCAAGAATCCTGTCCTCCAAACGAAAAATCCAGATCCTGTCGCTGGTGGGGGGCTCTGTAACGGCTGGATTTCTCCTGCACCGGGACCATGTCAGCGCCGGAGGAGTGCCCGTCCGCAGGAGCTACCCCGCCAGGTAACGGTACCCCGCCGGTTCGTGTGAAATGGCTTTAAAAACACCATGTATGTCATTATGTTTAAAAATTAAGAAGTCCTATTTATATAGTCATGTCATTGACGTAAATTAAGCATAATTATGTTCTACAGTAAAGAGTTAATGAAAAAAGGCGGGGTGTGAAACATCAAAGTAACCTTGTTAGCTATACAGTGAACAACACTGTTACCACCCCGACCCATATAGATGTCCACACTAACAAAAAAAGTCACTTTATACAACACTTTTGCTGCCATTATGTCTGTTGTTCGATATAATGATTGATATTAATGATTTGTATTAAGGTACAAGAGGCATAACGTCAGCCTACTACACAAACCTGATACATACAGACATACATACAAATACAGATTTAGCATAACACATGTAGCCTTTAATGGGAAATTGTGAAGTAGCCTAGAGCTAACTTATAGGTTCATATTTTAAATTTAGACAAATATAACATTGGAAAAAGCAGTTGTTTTCCTCATAATTAATGTGTGCTGTGTGATGACAGCCGGTGAATGGGAATGGTTGCGAATATAAATAAGACTCGGAGAGGCCGGGGAGAGATGGTGCATACGTGTCCAACTACACGCCGCATCAAAAAGCAGTGCATAGCCTAGCCTTCATAATTATTAACTAAAGGTTATCTGCTGCTCAGATATATAAAATCACACCGAAAGAGCACACACAGTCTTTACACAAAAAGTAGGTTAAAATATTAGGCTACTCACCAAAATGTTACTATTACAACGGGGTGGCAGTAGCTCTGTCAGGGTCGCCGGTTCAAGTCCCCATGCGGAACACAGTATGGAGTGTGGATTGGTGGCTGGAGAGATGCCACTTCACCTCCTGGGCACTGGCAGGTGCTCTTGAGCAAGGCACCGTAGCTAGCAGCCCCCTCACTCTGACATCTCTCCATTTGTGCATGAATAGGTCCTGAGCATGTGTGTGTGTGTGTGTGTGTGTGTGTGTGTGTGTGTGTGTGTGTGTGTGTGTGTATTTCAGGCCTTTGTGTGATTACTAACAAAGAGTACACAGAGTGTAAATTGTAATTTACCCACTTATTAAGTAAAAGTCCTGCGTTCAAAATTTTAGCCTACTTAGGTTCAAATATATTTAGCAGCTTAAAGCACAGCTTGAAAAGTTGTATTATATATTTCTTATTGTATTTTTATATGTATTTTGTGTAGAATTGTATAAGTAACTATAGCTGTCGGATAAATGTAACTAAAAAAGAAATACGCAAGTAAAGTAGCCCACAACTACCTCAAATTTGCACTAATTAGCACAGTACTTGAGTAAATGTAGAGTAACATTTCTCCACTGACTGTAAAAGTGCTGACATTGGTTTGGAGATTAGTCTCTGTTTTATCAATTGTTGCTTTTGGACAAATGTACCCAGGGACCTTGATGGCATTGTTAAATCTTGCAATAAGAACAGATACTAATGCATATAGCACAATGTGCACATATTAGTGGAGCATATTCAGTGGTACGATACTAATCTGAATCTGGGCCCACATTTTATGTCTGCGGCCACTCTTGTTTTCTTGGCTTAGGTGTTGGGACGCCAACCGTATGCATCAGCTTTTGTTGCATCTCTCCCTCATTTCCTGCCATCCCTCTGCTGGTGCTATCTAATAAATGAATAAAATGCCCAGAAAATGGATATTAATAAGAAAAATATGAACATCATAACAGCAGACAGTTTGTGCAAGGCAAGCACTGATAACATAAAGCGCCTTCTCAACTCATTGTTGTGGAGGAAAGGGGAATGTGTGCCTTTCGTAGTAGACTAGAATTTCTCTGTGACAAAAATCTTGGATACCTACTGTATATTATCATCATCAGTGATGCTTGTCACATTGTTCGGGAAGCAATTAGGAGAAACAGGTTTTGTATAATTTTAAATTTAAATAACATAGCCTTCCTTGTATTATGACAGACAGCAGGAAATAGGAGCACATTTGCTACTTAGCCTGTGCTGCTTCTGCAGTTTTAGTCTCTATCATGCCTAACTCAATTTCATTCCATCCAGAAAGTATTAAATTTGAATAAAAGCCAGACTTTGACAGCGGGTTCTTTTTCTTTCCATACCAGCTTGCCTAAAGACCTAAATAATAAATAACAGATAGAGGTGAATTAGTCATTAGTCTCGTGTTAATTCAGCAGCATCATTTTATGGAAACAAAGTAAATGTAAAGGCTCTCTTTTCCATCTGCAATGGCACTTATGTTACATTTGGTATCCTATATGAAAGACTGTGAGAGCCATGAGGCGTTGTCTTTACCATATATCATGTAGCTTGAATTATTATTCACAATGTCCCAGCATATCCTACATTATTATCCTCAACTATAATACAATTAGTAGACACATTTTGCAGCAGGGTGTCCAACAGCCATTAGGTCACAGGATTAAACCCCAGCTACCTGTACTGTACGTGCCATTTGGTAGTGTCCTTGAATGAGTCACTCACTCCGCAACTGCTCCAATGGCACAGCCAGGGTCAACCTGTGGCCACACTGCTTTGTTTCTTATCTTGAATTTGTATTTGTGCAGTGCGGAGTACCCTGACTTGCGCAAACACAACAACTGCATGGCCAGTCACCTGACACCTGCCATCTATGCTAAGCTGTGTGATAAGGCCACTCCCAATGGGTACACCCTGGACCAGGCCATTCAGACAGGCGTGGACAACCCTGGGCACCCGTTCATCAAGACTGTTGGAATGGTGGCAGGAGACGAGGAATCTTACGAGGTCAGATATCATTGTACTTTTTCAAACCCACAAATACACACATGCAAGCTCCTTACTTTGCAGTGGCAAGGACACCATTGACAAAGTCCACACTGCAGATAATTACATAGTACATCAAAGTACTGCAAATTGGTATTGGTATGACTTAAGACATTGTCTAACCCAACTTGTTTTTACTATTAAGACAATTTCCACAAATGTGAAACCACTTTAATCATCAGAAATAATTTGGAAATGTGTCTTGTAGTGGGAAGGAGTATTACAGCACAGGAGAGGGAGTGTTTTAGGCCAGGACACCTCTGTTGGGATGTCTCAGTCTATCTATAGTGAGGGTATAACTATATTTCCATTTTAATCTAGTACTTCCTTTAGAGGCCCCACAAGTATCTCTGATTTCTTTCTGTCAATATGTTTTTTTAATCTGATATGGATCTTGAGTCACCATTCAGTGGGAGTGTTAAAGTTTAGTACACTGATAATCTATAATAAAGGATATATTATACATGACATATAGATCTGATTCTGCTGGACAGTCTTGTGGTCCAGAAAGGGATAATGTCTGATGTTACATCATATTATATCCAGATTTTAGCACACAAATGATTAATCCATAAATGTCCTGTATTTTTATATTCCTAAATTTTGGGTCTGTCTCAGGTATTTGCAGACCTGATGAACCCTGTCATCAAAGAAAGGCACAACGGCTACGACCCCTGCACCATGAAGCACCCCACCGACCTGGATTCCAGCAAGGTAATACTCTCAACGACAATACAGACCGTCTTCTTGTCCGAGAACTCAAATCAGTGATGTGCAAAATATATGTAGAAATATTTCCCAACCTGCCTTTGTTTCAGATCCATTCGGGCAACTTTGACGCAAATTATGTGCTGTCGTCCAGGGTGAGAACGGGCCGCAGTATCCGTGGGCTAAGCCTGCCTCCCGCCTGCACCCGGGCAGAGCGCAGGGAGGTGGAGAGGGTGGTGGTGGAAGCCCTCTCCGGCCTGAAGGATGACCTGGCCGGGAGGTACTTCAGCCTCACCCAGATGACAGACGAGGAGCAGCAACAGCTCATTGATGTAAGTGATGCAGTGGTGCTGTATGCCTACGAAGATGTTGTACATTATTGAGGTACCACTTTTGACTTACAGTGCTAAACAGTCATTTAACAATTCCAGTTTGTTTAGATTTCAGACAGAGGTTACATTTAAAGAGACTCACACAAATCATTCACTGAATGTAGTGTGAATGCAACAAAACAATGTGCTCTGTATATTTATTCGGTAATTTTCCAAATATGGCTATTTCATGCTTGCTTTGTTTTTATTTTGGTAGAAACAGAATCTTTTCACAGTTTCATCACATTTAGAACTAAAATTCTAGTGAAATATAACATCAGAGCAGTTTACTATTTCATGTCCCTCAATTCAATTCTCTAAACTTTACGTATCCGTCCTATAATCAATCATTTTAATACAGTAGCAGCAGTGATAGTACATGATCTGTGGACCATGCTAGATCCCTTTTTAAATTGAAAAATACACACAGTACCTGCAAAGTGCAAAGTGGCAGTAATGCCTAGGATAACGGATCTGATTCCCAATGAGGTTACTTACGCAAAACATATTCACTCATGGTAAATATGTTGTCTACTGTGGATGTGGTTGAAACTTGCCCCAAGTTTTAGCAGAGGAAACAAAATAAGGAGCAGACAATTTTATCTTGTTGTCAGAAATGGGTTTGAGTCGAGCCTGCCATGGCATTTTTCTCCTACCCACAATGAGAAAGATTGAACAGATTATTTGAATTCTCAAGTCTCACACCCTCGTTTTTTCTTTCTCCTTGTGACAATACTGTCCAATCCAAGTTAGCCATTGTTGGCATTTTGAGTATAACATGTCTTTTCTCTGTATTTTCAATAGGACCACTTCCTGTTTGACAAGCCTGTGTCACCCCTCCTGACATGTGCAGGCATGGCCCGTGATTGGCCAGATGCCCGTGGTATATGGTAAGTGATACAACCTGATGATTCAACTTTCTGGCTGATTGAGCAAACTTCTTTATTCAAGGGGAGACAAGACCGGGTAATATTATTTTAAATGTAATGGAAAACCTAATTGATTTGATGGAATTGATCAGTTTTGGCACTTGCCGATTGTCTGCTGACTGACTTGCTGATTTCCTTTATACATGACACTTATAGAGTATGTTTATATTCTAAGTCAACTTGTAAGTTGCTTTTGCACCCTTTATGTTCAGCCCTCCAGGCAATTCTCTTTGGCATCCTCACTCTCTACATCATTTCTTTAAGGTGGTTTAGGTCGTCCATATACTATATATACATATTAATATAAATTAACAATCAGTTCGATTCGCTAGGATTTGTATGAATGTTTTCCTCCATTCCTGGAAACTGGCAGCTGGTCATACAAACAAACAATCTCAAAACTGTAATCTTCCCTCTGTCCCAAATGAGGACAATGTTTTAAATGCTTAATTAAATGCCCCAAATATATAACTTTATAGGCATCTTATCAACTTTACTATTCATTTCTGAGTTGGTATGGTTGCTCCGGTAACATTTTCCCCATTGCTGAGCTATGGGGGAGGTGTATTAGCAATGCAGACAATGTTCCCTGAGCCCTGAGTTTCAGCTTGTGCCCAGGAATAGACAAATGCAACGCATCAGCCAGGCAAAATCAATCACCAGCCTCCCTCCTCTCTCCCTCTGCCAGCCGTATCAGCCTATCTTCTCCTTAATAATTCACCTTCACTTCATCCCTCCGTCATCTCTTTTTTCAGGTCCACTGGCAGCTTTCTCTTTCCCTCTCTGGCTCATTCTCCTCCTCTCTTCTTTCATTTTTTTCGCTTCTCATGTGTCATGCTCTACTTTCTCTCATTTTTGGCTTTTCATCCCCCACACTTCAATACTTCTTTTTTGTTTTACTTCCCCCCTCTTGTTTTTTTTCTGTCATTCAAGTATCCTGCACTACTGTATTCTCTAACTCCTCTCTCTCTATTTTTTTCTCTCTGACCTGCTGGCTCCATAACCTATCCATTACCTTATTAAATCTCTAACAATATTAAGGAGGTCCGTTTGGACTGAAAACCTTTGTAGTGACAGTGTCTAGGTGCACTTTAAAAAGGAAATGAAATGTCAAGTGTAAAAGTTAACAATTTCCCCTGAGATTGGTTGTTCATTGGGCCATCAAGATCCATGCTTCCCCTGGGGAGCATGACTGTGTTCAGCAAATGCCACTGTACTTTACAGTACATTACTTTACATATTTTTATTTATAATATTTACAAGTGGAAATGTTAGCCTCACTGTGGCACCTGAGGGAAGGTCAGAGGGTGACCAAAATCGTAATGATTTATAAACTGCATGCCATTAATATTTAGAGCAAAACTCATGGGAATTCGGTCAGTCGCTTTTGAAGTATCATGCTATCTGAATCTTACTTAGGTAAATTTATGTGTACTCAAGTCTCCATAGAAAATGATATCTTAATCTTGATGGGAGGTTATGTGAGTGTTATTTGTGTACGGCAAGTGTTTTCTTTTTTTTGACCTGCTAAGGCCAACAGATAAAAAGTCAGGAATGTTGTCTTTTGGACTTACACTCTGAAGACCATGAATGTCTGTCCCATTCAAGCCATAGTTCTTGAGACACTTATTTAGGACTCATGTACAAACAAACCTACTGACCTTTATTCATAGAGCCCCATCGCTAGTGTGGTTAAAGATACTGTAGATAGCTAGACTAATAAATTAACTAAAAAGCATGCCTTTCTTGTAAGCTTTTCTCTATTGCTAACAAACTGAGTTGTGAGGTTTCCATCCAACATATTTAACTTTACGTTATGTTTTATAAGATGTTTACTTTCTTTTAAGTATGGCATAAATCAATACAACGGACATAGCAAAGCCCTGTAAGCACAGTGCAACCTAGCAGACCACTCTGAGAAACACAACAGTCAGTGACGTGCGGCAAAAGCATTCTCCTCAATAACTGATGTTTAATGGCCTTCTCTCTACTCACCAATGTCATATGGCTCCCTTAATAGAGAAAACCCATCACCAATCTCTACTTATTAACTTATCCTACACACTTTCTGCCAATATGCTTCCAAAATACCACTTATCTATTGATTCAGTCTGGGAAAAATTATTCAAATATTGATTTACTGTATGTATGACATATACTTTGTATTTGGAATCAGTAAATATAATTAAGGTAGTTGATCATGTAAGAAAAAAAGACATGGTTATAAGCTATGGATTAAAAAGGTATAATCAGCTCTGTGTTCAACCATTTACTGGTTACTGCATCAGAATAAATGACCCCCCCCTCCCTGGGCGCTGCATTGTGTCTGTCCACTGCTATCTTGATAGCTACGATGGGGCAAACACAGAGGACAAATAACCCTTATCCACTGCGATATCAATACTTTGTAACTCAAATTCAATATTACTTCTCTCTGTGCAGGCACAACAACGACAAGACATTCCTGATTTGGATCAATGAGGAGGATCACACCAGGGTCATCTCCATGGAGAAGGGAGGGAACATGAAGAGAGTCTTTGAGAGGTTCTGCAAAGGCCTCAAGGAGGTAAGGCTGTGCTTGTATACAGTGCTGCTGTTCATGAGGAATTTTTTTTTTTTTTTTTATTGGACAAATCCAACCCAGAGATTGACATGGGGTACTTTCCATAAAATCATCTCCCGGTAGCACTTTAATTTCAGTTAACCATGAATCAGAAACTGCCTGTTTCTATTTAATTACATGGTAATATTACAATTACAAGAGGTGTAGATATTACCTGGAAATGCTTCTGGTAGTCTCTGTGTAATAACCATGAATCCAAGTAGATTACTTTAGTTTCCAAGTAATCTCTGCACCTCTGTTGTTTTAAAATTACCATGAAATGTGTCTCGTCCTGCACGCACGTAACCCTGTGCAATCTGACCAGCAGCTAAACACCTTCCACCATCAAGCACTGGAGACTGGGATCATCAAAACTCAGTTTATTTGACTTACAAAGGGTGAAACTGGGATGAAACACAATGATTAGTCACTTAGATATTAATGAGTCACAGACATTATACAATGATAACTGTAAAAACAACATAACTACACAACGCTGTAATGCAGTAGTATATTAAGTAGGCTAGCTAACATGTAAGATGAAAAAAAGGAAAGACATAATGTATTGTTATACAGTGTGCGTAGTATAACCTATATTGTTTATCTAAATAAACTAAAATATACTTACATGTGGCACAACCCAAGATAAAAGTGGCAAACTAGCTTACTAAAGCATACCGTCAGTCTAATATGAGCTATCAATCATCATCAGAAATATACATATTGCACATCCAACTTTCTGACAATAATTAACAGAGCTATCCGAACAGTATGTCAGCATCTATTTCACATACCGAGAATTCTAACAAAGGCATGTAACGTCAAAGATTGCAGCAGATAGTATGGAGAGATGATAACACACCATGAGGCTTCCTGCTCACATTCAACTTCCTGACTTAATCCCAGGGTGCAAAGCTCCTGCAGTTCCTCCTACATATATTACCCTATTATTATCATGTTATTACAAAATGAATATAACTATATTACCATTACCCAGATATCGTATATAGTTTGTTCCACATGTGTGTGTGTTCCTTTAAGAACTGTAGGAACTTTTTAGTCAAGTTAAGCAGGAGTTCCTATTGTCATGTTGATGGGGATTGTTTAAGATGTTGAGATGAGAGAGAGACGATGGCTACGAATGACAAAGAGGAGACTGAACTTTGGATGCACCACGTTTCCATGTCATCTCAGGATGTCATATAAACAAGGGCTACAGTGAATTACCACTGACCAGTTTGATGTGCACAGAAGCACATATACTGGGGTGGTTATTTTTCAGCAGCCTTGTATCAGTTGTGGATGATTTAACCAAGTTACTGGATCACAGTAGACCATTGTGCACTTGGGCAGAGCATCTTTACGTTGGCAGCTGTAACGGACATATCTATCCTGCTGTCATCAGATGGCTGTAGGGATTTCATCAGCAAATGGGAAGGGCATTAATCCAGTGTAAAAGCATCTAGTGTATGCTTGCAAAAGCAAAAAAAACTGCTTGTACTAGTCTTTGCCCTGCCATGAAAATAAAGCCTGTAGACAGACGCACAAAAACACACTGTCCAAACATGGCCGTGCAAACATAAATTATTTATCTACGCTGTCCAAGTTTCCTATTCAAGTGTATGCCAGTGTTTGTGCCAGTTGACTCCCACGAGAGTTCATTCAACAGTCCTACAAGTCAACAGCTCTACATTCTTCACTTGACAGCAGTGACACATTAAAACAGCCACTAACAATTTGAACAGTATGTACGTCAAACCAAAGTCATGATCACTCCATATACCAGAGGTCAGAGATTGTATGATTGAAATACACACTCATTGTGTTGCGACTGATTGGATCTCTCTAAGGTGGAGCGTCTGATCCAGGAGAGAGGCTGGGAGTTCATGTGGAGCGAGAAGCTCGGTTACATCCTCACCTGCCCCTCCAACCTGGGCACAGGGCTCAGGGCCGGGGTCCACGTCAAACTGCCACGGCTCAGCAAGGTAACACAATAGTTGTGACAGAAAGAAAATTTGATACTTTGCTATTCTATTTGTGTGTCACACATTGAAAAACAGAGTGTCTGCGTGGTCTGGAAAACATTAAAGTATTAAATTATAAAAAAAAAAACTAAATGATCTTGTGTTCTTAATGTGGGCTATATAGTATTTTTCTAAGTATATAAGTTTTATTTTTTGTTTTATTACATTATTTGTACATTTTGGACCCACATGCATTCCAACTACAATATTTGTACTGTGTAGGGCTATTACAAAATGCCAAATGAGTTATTATTTTATTGCATCTGTTTTATTAAACTTTTTAAATGATGTGCAACAGTTAAAACTGCCAAATAAAATTTTCAGAGGTTTTATTGGTCATGTTGACCTGGAAATGAGCTGTTCATAAGATTATTTACTGTTGGTGGTTGTGAACTCAAAAGGTCTGAATGATACCTGCAGATATCTGAAAGTAAATAAAGTAATAATTTCACATTGAGTAATATGGTGATTAAAGTGCTTTGAAAGTAGAATAACTCCTCTCCCCCAACCCCAAGGATCCCCGCCTCAATACGATCCTGAACAATCTGCGTCTGCAAAAGCGAGGGACCGGTGGTGTGGACACCGCTGCTGTGGGCGGAGTGTTCGACATCTCCAATCTGGACCGCCTCGGACTGTCTGAGGTAGGGAAACGTCTGTAGAAATTCACGGAAATGGTAGCTGAGTGAAGACAAAGACTGTGTGCAATGGCGCCTTAACACATGGGCCTCAAGGGGCCTTAGGAGACATGATCTTAAAGCTCATTAATTATATTTGCCTATATATCTGCACCGCCGCCATGAACAATATCGGGCCAGTGAGGTCACAGAGGTTTCCCATGCATAGTTGACAATCAGGACACTGTACTGTATATCCACATTTTGTAATTCTTCAAATCACAAATTGGGTAGCTGTAGTATCGTGGGCGGGCTATGTGCTGAGGAAGAGGAAACTCACTAAGTGCTTGCTCTTACTGGAATTGTTGGGTCTTTGTAAATTATAGAGTATGGTCTAGACCTACTCTATCTGTCAAGTGTCTTGAGATAAATCTTCTTATGATTTGATATTATAAATAAAATGGAATTGAAATTGAATTGAATTGAAAGAGAAGCACTGGTAGGAGACAGGATGTTGGTGGGTTTTTAATAGAGAAGACTGAAAGACTTTTTGTGTTGCATGCCTGTAGTGGGTGAACTTGTGGACACATACTGTATAAGCTAGGACTTTGCGGGACCATTGCTCAGTAAATCCTCCCTGTATAAACAAAGATTCAATATGAATATTTATTGTGTCACAGTATTGTCAGTGTGATAATAAGTTGGATTTTGTGGAGCAAAAAATAGAAACTCAATTATGGCACAAAACGGACAGACAGTTGTTTTTTTTCAGACCAAATGGAGCTAAAGCTGTTTTCCACAATTGCAAGAGGAGTGAGAGGAAGAATAGAGGAGTGGACAGGAGAGTAAGAAGAGAGGAGTGTTCTTGTCCAGACAGTACATGTAGTTTGTCTTTGTGATGTACTTGTCCGGGTTGTTACGCCTGACGGAGTCATACTTTACAATGGAGCTGTTCTCTATTGTTGTGAACGTGTGGTCGCTTATTTTATTCTGATTACACAGAGTGGAGATGGCTCTTTGCTGTTTCTGGGTGGAGTGCAGTGTACTGATTAGCACTCACTTAATTTCATTCTAATTTTCTTACTGATACATAACTTGAAGATGTGACTCGTTGTGATTGACTGAACATAGACTGCCCGTTGCATCTGTGCAAAAATAAATCCAGGACTTTGACATAAAGAGGTTTTAGAGTTGGAAGGTAAGTGGAGCATCGTGGGCGTCTGACTCCAATATCCACTTCTGTTTTTTTTGTTGTTTTTTTTGAGAGCGTGGGCTGCTCACTGCTGTTTGGTCCTCCATCCACCCTGCACACCCCCCTGTTGAACTGGGGGGTGCAAACTCACATGGAGCCCAAATGCTTTTTGCTGATGCCCATAAACGTCAAATTAACAGCATAATAATAACACAGGTAGAGGGCAGGGTTCCCTGCAAATACAGACACCACCACACACTTCTAATGGGTCATAAGTGATGATTGAGAGACAGGGGCGTTGGACTGGGGGGGAAAGGGGACTGTGTACCCAGGGCCCAAAAAGATACAATGAATGTGGGGAGGGGCCCATAGAAAATGCCTTTCTACAGGGCCCAGAATTTTGTGCTACACCCTTGTTGAGAAGGATTACTTATGTATGAGTCTATTCATTGTTTTTCATAATGTTGCATTGTCTAAATATCTAAATTTGGATGTGGAAAAAATGTTAGTTAAAGACTGTTTCTCTGTGAAAAAAAAAACATCCTGGGGCTCTGCCCTCCATATATTTATAGTGTATAAACCTTATAGCTAACACCCCAAACGTTGTTGTAAATGAGAGCTGCATGCAAGTCTGTTTTGGAGGTGGTTTTTGCTTTTGACTAGTGTTTGGAGAAGGCATTCCTTAAAAAGGTTATTGGCCTCTAGTTGAAACTCAGTTAAGAGTGCAGAATGCTTGTGTTTATATTTGGTGGTGTCTGTAATGTCCACGCTTTGGTAGAGAGGGGTTTGCAGATGTTACCCGTATCCTTAATTAGGGATAAAAGATGGTATTGGTAACTAAATAAAATATATGGCAGACAACCTCCATGTTTTAAGACATAAAAATACTCTGATATGCTAGTCTGGCCAAGTTCAATAGATTTGAGACTGAGCATTGTTGTGGGGAGTCTGCTCTGTGTTTCATAGTTGAAATGACTCTGTCCCAATTGGATAGTCCTTCAACCAATCAGACCAATGATCCGGGTGACGTAGAAGCAACATCAGCATCGACAGGTTGCTACGCTTCGGTGGCGTTCGGTGGCCGCAATGTTGACCGCTATTGTCATTGCGTTTAAACCCGCCAATATTGCGCCAGGTGGATAAGCCAGTTTGTGATTGTTTCCTACAAAATTGTGAACTGAAGCAGGAGAATTAAACATGCAGGTTTCCAGGGAGAGCTGCAGGGCAAAAACAAATCGCCGGCAGAGTGGGCAGGGTTTACTGCTGAATATACTGCTTTCAATAATAAATGGTGTCCGATAGGCTAGCTGATCATTTTCTATGCAAAATTAGATAAATGCACTAAAGGTGATGCGTCTCTCCCTCAGGTCCAGCTGGTGCAGACAGTGATTGATGGCGTCAACTACCTAATCGAGTGTGAGAAGAAACTGGAGAAAGGCCAGGACATCAAGGTGCCGCCACCCCTTAAGTATTTCAAGTAGACACTGATCCCTGACCCCAGCCAACAAACCTCTGGGCACACACATGCACAAACCCCCTGCTCGGTGCCGCCTCATTTATTTCCACTACTAATCTAATCATCTCTCCCTGTCCCATAGTATACCTCTCTATAATATAATCTACATATATTATACGCAGCTATCTGTCTAAACCAAGCCAGAGTCCTAGAATACTGCATCGGGCTTTAGTGCGTTTCAGATGGGTTTCTATATTAAACTCAAATTTTAGCCTAGCTCTAACGGCAGCAAATATTAATCAAGGATGCACAAACTGTAGGCTGTTGTAACGTAGCAAAGATGGCCACCCGTTTGCCCGTCTCTGCATGGCCTAACAGTATCTATGGCTCTGCTCCCAAAGCACTCCTCAGCCCACCAAACCTGGCTTTCCCTTGCCTCGGTCCCCTCCCACCGCATGTCCTATATACTCTTCCCCTCATTTGTGTGTGTTGATTGGTCATCCCTATTATCTGGTGCTTGTACTGTCCATCCCTTTGTCCTCTACTTTCCATCGTGGATTGTGTGCACACAGTTTCTTTTCGCCATTTTGAGTGGATTTGAATGTAGGCTCACAGTGTAAGATTGAAGATACTCGTGTTCTCCAGAGGATGTGTATCTTTGTTGACACACTGGTGTCAAAATGTAATGTTATAACACACTGGCCGGGCTTGGTTATGTACTGTAAGCTCCTGAAGCAATATCATTCCAGCTCACCATGAAATGTTGCACTGTAATGTCTTTTATTAAAGAAATCATCTATTTATCAGCAGTTTCTCTGTCTGTCATTTGTTGAGAGAGCGCTGCTTTTTTTCTTCTTCTTCTACATGAGCCACACGTCATTCTTTGGTATCCAAGAGGATTTTTCTGCAGCATAAAGCCCAAGCTTTAAGTATCCATGGTAACCAAGTTTGAGGTGCATGGTTGCGATCAGTGTGGTTGCATAGTGTCATGTGACAATGTTTAGTCAGGGTTCTTGTTTTCGCACAGAGCCAAGACCTTTTCTGATTTAATAAACATTTTAGGCCTCTCACTTGTCTCTGTGTCAGTTAAAGCAAAGGCAGGTAATATTCTATATTTGTTTTTATTTGTGACCTGTTTTATAGATTTATGTATATAGGAACCAGTGGTTTAGGGGCTAAGTGTCCCACTGAGAAAGTATTGAAAGATAGAATTAAACATTGTTATTTTTATGTCTTTTTATGGGATGTTGATGTAAACAAAAATATAGAATATTGCCAGACTTATCATTTAAGCTCCATGATGAATTACTATTAAATCTAACTTGTACTATGTAGTATGGTGCAAACACCCAATATACAACCATGGTGGGAAATGCGTGAAATTAATTGTGTGCCTTCGGGAGTGAATATTAACCCAAATATGTGTCCGTCTTTTGTTTAAAGGTGAGTGCAAAGACGTTAGTGTTTTCTCTGCAGTGTAGGGAGTATGTAACAAGTGCTTTGTCCTTTGGAGAATGAATAGATTTTTATTGTCTCCAGTGATGAAACAGGCAACAATTTCCCCAGTGTTTTGGTCTGGACGCTGACAGGACAACAAGGCGTTGAGTGTTTGGACGAGACGCAGCTGAGACGTCAAGTGTTGGTGTTCTGTTTCTCTCACTTCAAGGATTTGGAGGAAGATTCTAATGTCCTGAATACATCCTCCTCCCTCCCTCTCTCTCTCTAACGCTCACAGTACTCAGAGCATGTCTCCAGCATAATGCTGCAGACTTCTCTCCTCCTCCTTGTTCCAGATATGGCTGAGGAGAAAGCAGGTTTCTGTGGCAACCACTTCACAGAAGCAATGGGGGCTTTGATTTGAGAGGAAAGGAGCTTTGTGGGGGAAACAGAAAGACAAATCTCTACAGTGCAGAAGAGTGTAGCAGAGTGTGCAGCCACACATATGAAACAGGCTCCTGGGATCAAATGGTGGTGACAGTGACGTCAATACTGTAACTAACAGACTTTACGATAAACGTTGTTTAAATGATAATAAAAAAGGCTTTACGGTATTAAGTGTAAGGTGTAAAGGTGATGTGCTGAGATGCCTTTGGGTGTACAATCATCACTTAGTGAACTTGAAACAGTACAGATGTTTTACAAAATGCTATGCAGTGCAATACTGTTCGCAGCTCCACTGACATTAAATGTCATAAAAACAAAACTCAAGCCTCTGACCTCATTTGGTCCCTGAATCACTTTCATCTAATTCTGCCATTCCCATATCAGCTGTGAGTTTACAGTAAACAGTGGCTGGTCTGGAAGAAAGACAGCTCTGGATTAGCACGGCTCGGCAGGCGGCTTATGAGGTGTTGCTAAAAGAAACAAGGTTTATAATAATAATGAAAGGAATACTTTCCGCACTGTCACACATATTAAATGGTGGACCTTTGTTTTAAAATTGTCATGAGAATCCATTAGTGCTTAAATAATCATGTAAACTGTTTACCCAAGCAAGATATACTCTGGGATTTAACAGGGTGCTCGACGTTACTATGATCAAATATTACAATACTATATTTTTCTTGCAAAATCTTATCTGATTTGTCTCTTTTCCTTTATCTTATCTGCATGGGTGGAGAGCATTGTTTATTCCTGGCATCTTATTTATTATATTCTTTACCTACAATAACATCAGACAGCTATTTGAACAGTGGAGAGGGTTCTCTCTTTATAAAACAAATGTAACACAGTAGAGATTTTGAGTTGTTTAAAACTTAAATTGTTAGTCCTTGATAGGTTGAATAGTTAAGCATGCAAGTTTTCAAATGTACTTCATCTATTCTATGTGTCTTCCACATAAGGGTTAGTTCTGAGGTAACCCTGACCCACAGTTTAGAAAAGATTGGAATGTGTGAGTCTGGAGTAGATTGAAGGCAACACCGTCCCACAGAAATAGATAAACTGACAAGTGTGAGGACAAGAAGAACATAAAAAAGCAGTTATTCTGATGTTGAGGAGTCACTCTTGTACAGACATTTGTGTGTTTACAACAGGCTCTTGTCTCTTGTCATGCAAGTTTGTTCACTGTTTGAATAAATTCTGCATTTAATCTGAAATCATCGGACTTGTCATCTGTTGAAGTCTCCATCATCATTTCCCGTTATCAGTCCTCCTGATTTCATTACTTTTTATATCTCTTATATGTTCAAGATTTTCACTACTAGTCTGTAACTGTCCTCCTCAAAAAGGCAATGAAATTTGAAGTTGTATGGGTGAATGTCAGAGTTGAAATAACTTTAACATTTACACTTTTGTTGGAGTAACTTTCTACTACAACTGCAGTTTGAAGAGAAAAAACATGATTCTAATGAAACGGTGATGAAGGCCTAAGCTTTAAAGGAAACATGCTGAAAGACATTTGTAACTAATTAGACAGGTTACATAGGGACATTTGGATTTTTCAAGCATCAGACTTGTTACTTTTGGTTTTGGGACATCTCACTTGACATCAGAGTATCATGTAAATCTACAGCTTGTGATAGTCATTGTAATATTGTAAAATAGTTGGACTACAAATAGTTGCGAAAAAAGAGTAAAGGATCACTGAGACTGACTGATATATGTTTATTATAACATATCTGACTATGAACGCTCGGTTACGTCGTAACCTAGGTCCTCTGAGTTAAGAGACTACGACTGAATCCCATTTCTCCATCTTACCCCTACCCTTTACCCCTTATCTCTCCAGCTGTAGGCCGCTTGGAGACGGTCAGTGATTCCACGCTAGCACAGGTGCTTTATAGGATATAAATAACATAGGCCGGGCAAACAGGGATTCTTGAATCCACGCACCTGACCTCAGGGTGATCACCCCCTTACATGATGGCATCTTGGAAGTTTGTGATCAATACTGTATGGTGATGTAACCAAGTGGTGTCCCATTTCATAGGGGTATGTTTTCACCCCTAGCCCTTACCCGCTCTTAAAGAGCCAAGGGGTAGGGGTGAGGGGTAAGGGGTAGGGGTAGGGGTAAGATAAAGAAATGGGATTCAGCCATAGTCTCGATCAGAGCATTTTTCTCCATCACTCTGGACTCGAGAGGAGCACTCTGTGCTGTCAGAGTGCTCCCTCTGCTGGACCAATGATATAACTGCAGCTTCATGAAGAAGGCAAATGTTTAGCACACACTGTATGTGACATTGTTAATGCATATGAAGCTTATTTTTGTCTGATGTCTTCAGTAATAAGAAATAATAATAATAATGAAATCAGCTTAAGGGGCTTTGTTCTGAAAGTCAGACAATATCATCTACCCGAGCAGATTTAAACTGATATTTAATCATGCTGTCTTGTTGAGGTTGAGATCAAGACATTCACAGTCAGACAACTAACTAGCAAACAAAACACCACGAATTAGACCAGACAACAATCGACAAATAATTAATACAAACAATCACAAGAGTCATAAAAGTCGTCAGAGGCTCTTGGCATTATATTAGTTTAACAGATACATTTATTGCACATGTTTTAAATTGGATACCCCAAATGAATTGTATAAAACTGACCACCTACAGTATATAGTTGTCTCCTAATCACAGCCAGGTGAACCTAGTGGACCCTAGGGCAAGAACTGTTGCCTCCCCTCCGTCCTCCCACACTCAGTGCATTGAGTATGCACCCTGTTACCTCCAGGTTCAGCACACATGACCTCTGTTCTCTTCTATGTATCATTTTCTTTGTAGTCATTCTGATTAATCACAACTTTATTTAGGAAGATGCACCATGTGAGCATTGTGCAAAAAGGATAATGGTATTAAAACTAGATTTTGGAAACAGTGCACCTCTACAACACAGGGCTTCAAGATTAAGTAATAATGTTGGGCTTACCTTAGTTGATAGTTTATGAACTAGTGCAAAAAACAACTGACAATTGCACACAAAGGTGAAATCATTGATCATCCTTAATCATAGACACATATTGTGCTTTTTTTGTCATTATCTTAATCATCTTATTTATAAAGTACACTTTGTTGCTGTAATGAGGGCAGTATAAAGTTTGCTTACCTGTTGTTTAGTAAGTGCTCAACCTTTACAATAATATGTTGCAATTGCAAAACAGCAATTGAGAAAACAGATATACGTAGCACAAAGAAACATGCAGATCAACATGGTGCTCGGTGTTTGTTCATTCCTCTGGCATTCGACCAATGTTGTACTTAGCTTAAAAACACTAGGGATTTGTATATGAAAACTTGTGAGCTGTAAAATTGGACATCAGTCATGCTGCCAGTCTGCCTGAAGGAAGATCTCAAAATATAAATTAGTGTGAATGAAGCTAAATTTCACCAATGCAGGCTTTTAAGATTAATATGACTTGGACACCTGCATCAAGAACCACAATGGAAACAGATGGTGAACTCTTGTGTCATCCTGGGTATGGTTAACCATACCATGGACTTTTTTGTGTGTGACTACAGACAACTGTATTTATTATTGTTACATGATGTCTAAGCCAAATAAGGTGCAGGCACTAAAGCTCTTCTTTCCTTTATTTCTAATTTATTTTCATGTCTATATTACCGGCATCCCTGTTCACTTTACAATGCATTTATTTTGTAGTACTGTCGGTCACAGATATGTTCTTTTATGTCATACTTCTTAACTATTTTATGTCTTAGATTCTCATTTTTCATTTGCATGGTTTTCTTTTACTACATAAATATTTAAATAAGTATTGTTGGAGGGAGCCTGAGATCCAAGATTTCCATTGCCAACAACTGCTTCTCTGTAATTCTTATTCATTATGACAATAAAAAAACGTGATTGTTGTCATATGAGATAAGTTGTGTTCTTATTTCATCACTGCATTGTTTTTGGTGTCTAATAAATCCATGGGTTGGTGACATATTAAACAACATACTGTGATATACACATTTTAGAGTTGTTTGCAGTTTATTAAAAGCCATGTTATCAAATAGCAAACTATTAACCACTTCCGCGTCTATTCCCTTGGTGTGATGTGAAGAGTTGTGATTTTTGTCGAGCTGTGATTGGTCCTGAGACGATGTTATGCCGGTTGCCTGCCTCTCATTAGCTAACCGAGGCTGACTGACGCGTCGCATGGACCAATGGGAGGTTGCCACACTGTGGTTAGGAGAGGTCTCGCTATTTGCCTGAACACCCTCACCGCCTCCATCCCTTTCTCTTTCTCTATCGACTAGTCTGCATTTGGCTCTGTCCGAGGAGCTTGCACCCTTGGCTTTCACGTCGCCGAAGAGGGGGCTGCCGTGGACACATTTTGCAATTAAAATTTTTTTTGTTAAACAAAGTGAAAAAGATGTTTAAACTACCGCGGTGTGCGATGTTGAGGGTGATTTTTTTGGCCGCTCTCACCGGCTTCACCTGGGCCAGTGATGTGCTTGATTACACGGATGATGATTTCGAAAGCAACATTGGACAACATGATCTCGCTCTTGTGGAATTTTTTGCCCCTTGGTGAGTATGTTCACGCTTTGTAAAGATTTCATGAGCAAACCAGTTTGCAAACGTTAGCTAAATATGCTAGATGCCTCGTATCAAGTCGGCACTGCTGAGTACTGGGTTCGATACCCGGTTCGAGCAGGGCCTTTCTGTGTGGAGTTGCTAGCCAACTAGCTGTATTCATAGACTTTAAATGGATATGAGATTCCAAGACTGCAACAATTTGACAGTACATTAAACATAAATCTGTAACAATAAAAGACAATTAGTCCTGACTTGCATATGTAACTGATGTGAATCATTTTCAATGTAAAATGCGTCGTGCTAATGAAGCTATGAGGAAGTTAGGGGTGTGCCCTTTCGCTGTTGTAACGTTGTGATTGGCCAGGGAAGTTTTGGTGTCCACCTCTGATTAGTCCAGAGGAACTGTGACGTATTTCAACGGTGCCAAACTTGAAGTTAAGCAGGATATATATTAAAACGTAATTTGTAGAGCAGAATTGTTTTTATTTTTTAGCAAAAACACACACTGGTTCCAGTTGATCGAATGTGAATATTAGCTGATTTCTTAATTGTGTATGATAAGCAACCACATCTCTTATGGTTTCAAACTATTACACAGAAAAATAAGCAAAATAGCGATAGTCATTACTGATATTTGCTGACATTTTATGAACAAAATGATTCATAAATGATCAACAGAGTAATTAATTAATATATAATAGTTCATGCAGTTCCCTAATACTTTTTAGAAGCTAATTAAAGTAAAATTATTCTTAATCTGGTGTAGTCATTTTCCACACTTAAACTTTTATGTATTTTACAAATCTAATTGAATTACCTCAAAGATCTCAAATTCCAGATCACGAGCTCTCCCGCAGGATCTTCGCCAAGCTGAAACTTGGATACAGCTCTAGTGTAACCTGTCCTCTTGTTTGACTGATCCATATCCTCTGTCCATTAGGTGCGGTCATTGTAAACGGCTAGCACCCGAGTATGAGGCAGCCGCCACACGTCTGAAAGGCACTGTCGCTCTGGCCAAGGTATTACATAATGCAGTTTACTTTGTCCACTTAACGATGCCTTTGTGCACTCTTTAGTATAGTACTCTCTGTATCTCTTCACAAAGTGAATGTTTCCCCCCCCCCTAGGTTGACTGCACATCCAACAGCAACACATGCAGCAAATATGGGGTCAGTGGCTACCCGACTCTGAAGATCTTCAGGGATGGAGAGGAAACTGGTCCCTATGATGGTCCCAGAACTGCAGGTAATTGCCTCTGATGTGATATTTGTGTGTGTGTGTGTTTTGAAAGGGCTTAAATGCTCTCACACTTGAACAAGTACTCCTTTTTTATATATGCTTATTTCTGACACCTTGTGTTGTTTGTCTGCTTTCCTCTTGCTCTCTGTAGATGGGATTGTCAGCTTCCTTAAGAAGCAGGCTGGACCAGCTTCTGTGGAGCTTAAGGCTGACACAGACATGGCAAAGTACATTTCAGACCAGGATGCAAGTGTTGTTGGTGAGTTACGGTTTGAATTTCAGTCACGATTGGTGAAAGTTGGGAACAGTGGGACCATGGTTGTTGCATCCTTATCCGAACATGATTCACTTTTCTTTCCCAGGGTTCTTTTCTGATGACAAAAGCACAGCAAAGACAGAGTTCCTGAAGGCAGCCAGTGCCTTGAGGGACAACTACCGCTTTGCCCACACCAACTCTGAGGCTCTCCTCCAGAGCCACGGCATTGACGTAGAGTAAGTAGCTCTTTCTGCCTTTGGCCCAGTCTGTGCCAGTTTGTGCTTCGAGGCCTTGGGAGCGGTTATTAGTAATCCAGTGAAAATAACCTTGCCTCCTTACACATTTTATATCACCAGTGTAGCTGTTGGTGCAGCAAGACTACAGTGACATTTCCTGTTTTGTTTTACAGGGGAATCGTCCTGTTCCGCCCACCAAGACTCAACAACAAGTTCGAAGACAGCACCGTAAAATACAGCGAGGACAAATACACCAGCAACAAAATAAAGAAGTTCATCCAGGACAACATGTGAGTTTTGATTGAGACAATTATCTCGCATACAAGTATTCATGTTCCAGTTAGGCTGCAGAGCTGATTCCTTTTTATTTTAAAATACATTTACAGTAGTCGGTCTTGTTGGCAGTGGTAAAGTCATCTTGCGTAGATACGGTATATATTTACATTGATGGCCCGGTGCCAAAAGGACTTTGTGTAGTAGGTGAGGTGTCCACTCAGCAAACAGTCACAATGCATACATTTAGGATGTGTTTGACTCTTGTGATGAACGAATACTGGACTTTATTATCTGGTGTCATGTCATTTTGGAGGCTAAATAAGATAATTTAGTGATTATTTTTAGACAAGAAAAACAAAATGATTGTGTTTTGCAGTCTGAAAAAATGTTACCATTGCAGACACTTGGGTATTTGTGAGTACAATCAGCTGGCTCATTTATCTTTCCCATTTATGGCTTTTCATTTTAGTTGTGTAATGTCATCTATAAGTTGATGTGCCCAGTCTGTTTGATAGAGCTTTTTATAGATGTTGTTCTCCAGTGAGCTTTAGTAACGACTCATAAGTGTGAAACTTAACACCCCCCAAGGAGGTGATGGCATAAAGGAAATCACCTTTGAAATGCTTTCTGTATTTTTTGCCCAGTATGTATGTGAAAAGTGCCTTTTTTTATACTTTATTAATTCAAAGGAGGATATTGAACATGTTTATCTTTTTTATTTTGAATTGCCAACACACATTGAGAAAACTGAAACAAAAAAAAGATTACAGTAGTTGTACACATCACTTGAAATTTACTTTTACTTTCACTTTGCCTTGCTTCTTGTCTAAACATGTACTGTACATAATAACTAGCTTTTGTGGAGGCTTTTTGAAAGATGTGAACAGTGTGGTTAGATCTCAACTTTTAAACAAACTAAATGATTGCGTTTGGTATACTGCTGTAGACAGTCACTGGCTAATGTGTTAGCTTGTGTGTATAGCTTGTTGGTTTTACATTCCTTTTGTAAACTGTTTCATTTTTACTTACATTTTTCCTCTTTTCAACTCAGCTTTGGAATCTGCCCCCACATGACGGACGACAACAAAGACCAGCTGAGGGGGAAAGACCTGATGGTGGCTTATTATGATGTGGATTATGAAAAAAACCCCAAGGGCTCCAACTACTGGAGGAACAGGTATGTGTCTCTAAACTCACCCCAGGGTTGTTCTTTCCTCGGCACCATGCAGGAGCTATTGGCTTTCTCCAATCTCAGTGTGTTAATCACCAGGTTCTAATAAGCAATAATGAAATAAAAGCAACACTTGTTTTTCACTTTGTCTTCCACAATCTTTAACCCATTGCACCCTGAGAATGCTTAGCTGAACTCGTTTGTAACCTCAGAGTTGGATTCAGCCCTGAATACAACCTTTGACACGAGATGCCACTTTCGTCCTCATTTTCAACAGACCAAACTTTAACATTTCACAGGGTGATGAAGGTGGCCAAGGGCTTCCTGGATCAGGGCAAGAAGCTGAACTTTGCCGTGGCCAGCAAGAGCATGTTCAGCCAAGATGTGTCCGAGTTCGGCATGGACGGCAGCTCGGGAGAACTGCCTCTGGTGGCCATCCGCACCGGCAAGGGAGACAAATACGTCATGACCGAGGAGTTCTCGTGAGTCAGATCAGATGTTTTTATTCTTGTTTGCCACAAGTGCATTACCGCACAAAGCATACACATTATTTCATCATCATTCAATCATTTAATATGCACACACAACCACCCTTTGGCTAGACTTTAAAAAAATGTTGGACTTTCTACAGAAAGTGGCACTTAGTAAATGTATATTTAACACAGTGAGGAGGTTCTTGTCTAATGTATTAGACCACTAAATGAACAGACAACAGAAACAACAACTCAAGTCACCCATTTTCATTTGCCTGCAGGAGCTGCGTAATCAAGTAGAAGTTGTACGCTAAAGTCGGATAAACGCCTTCCAATCCATGTATTGATTCTGCGTTTGTGTTTCCCAAACACTTTCATTTTCTTTCTGATTCCCTTGTCTGGTTTTGTTCCAACAGTCGTGATGGGAAAGCTCTGGAGCGTTTCCTTCAGGACTACTTTGATGGCAAGTTGAAGCGTTACCTCAAATCAGAGCCCATCCCAGAGAGCAATGATGGACCTGTCAAGGTGAGATGAAACGTCCAAGAAGATTAATTTCTTCCTGTGACCTCTTGGTATTTAGTTTATTTTTTTAAATAGACAATGTTTTTGCATGCTACCCCCACATTTTCATACGCAATGTGTCATATTTACACTCACAGTCTGTGTAAAACTACTACACTTGGGCAAAAATTCCAAAATCTTTCAGCATATTGTAACTCAAGTGGTCTGAGAGAAAACTAGACTTCTGCACCACATTGGCGCTGTTTGCAGTCTTCAGAAAATATTTGTCACAGAAGACTTTGGTCGGTCACAGGTGATTGCAGATAAAGAGAGCGCATTCCTATTGATTGTTCTGGCCATGCATTGCCTGTGCAAGAGAGGGAGAGCTGCAGGAAGAGGTCTCACTTTTTTTTTTTTTATATAATTTCTGCAATTTTACTAGTTTGAAGAAAGCCAGATCTTTGGTGTTTAGATTGCTTTTGTTGTGTCCTGTTTTGTAAGGGGTTGCTAGAAAAACATATACAGTATATTTAAAATATTTAGAGCTTCCACCAGGGTCTTATATAATGTATTCCAATCCTGTTGTCTGTAGAACTTCAAACTGTATAAAAATCTACAGTACAATAATACAGGTTATGTACCCTGAATCAGGGCTGTAGTACTCGAGTCCGGTCTTGGACTCAAGTCCGTTTTTCTATGGTCTTGGACTCTGTAGTATTTGGACTCGGACTTGTCTCGGACTCGGCCACTGGTCTTGCCAAATATGGCTTTTGGTCTCGACCGAGTCCAGGTGTCTTTATTATGTTGATGATAATATTGGAGGGAAAGTAAAACACAGTTCAGGTGGGGATATTGTTCAGCTTTTTACAAGTTTAGACAGCTAGCCAACGCTACGCAAATATTTGCTAAGGTTAGCGCACCAGCGTTAGCCTAGTTAGCTTATTAGGTAAATATTACGGCTGCCTTCGGAGTTTCCTATATCTGCGTCCACGTTGTCAACATAAGACCTGTGGCGTTAGTGCTCCTTCTGAGCCGTCATTTTATTGCATGAAATAAGCTTTGCTCTAACGACATGGGTGGGTTTTTTCCTGAATATAGGCTAGTAAATCTGTTGTACTCCACTACATTTTGGAGGCAAATATTGTACTATTTATTCTACAACATGGATACAATACCTTTTTAGTTACTTTGCAGATTTAGATTAACAATACAAAATATAAATCAATAAATTATGATAAATTTAATAAAGATCAAGCCACCTGGTGGTGTATATCAAGTAATTAAAATTGGCTCCACCACGTTATATTGATGTACACATGGATGAATCCCTCTTATTATAGTCCAATAACAATACTGGACTAAAGCTAATTGTCTTAAGCTACTATTATGTATTAATGACTTAACATTTTAACTGCAATGCTATCGATCCATAATGAATAAACTTGTGAATATTGTCATTTGTATTGAGGTTGTTGTGGCCGAGAACTTTGACTCCATCGTCAACGACGACAGCAAAGACGTGCTGATCGAGTTTTACGCTCCGTGGTGCGGACACTGCAAGAGCCTGGAGCCCAAATTCAACGAGCTGGGAGAGAAGGTGAGGGAACGGAGATAGTACTCTGAATAAAAGCTGCACTTTAATGACCTTAGGTACTCTAACCCATAGAAACCCATTTATGCGAGTACTGTTTTGCCACAATTAAATATGTTTTAAATATTAGTTGTTGCCTGGCTAGCATGGGCTAAACAGAACTTGCAGACTCTAGAAAATAGATTTTGTGAAGTAGCTTGCAAATCGTTAACAGTTTCTGCTCTGCTCCTAAAGCTTGCCGGTGATACCAACGTTGTCATTGCCAAGATGGATGCCACAGCAAATGATGTGCCATCTCCATATGAAGTCAGCGGGTGAGTCATGAGCTCCGTCAATGGAATACTCAAGGAAAGCCTTGAATGTTTGAGAATTCTGGAAACATAATGTTTGAGAAATGTAACCCCCAAATTCATCAATCCTGCTCACCACATCCCTGAGAAACTGTATGGTGGAGATATGCTTTGATGCTTAATTCACTTGACTGGATCACAAGGGCAAAAATACTAAATACGTCCGGATCATGTCACCAAAAACCTGAATATCACATGATTCACATTTACTTTTAGTTCTTTGATTTCAACAAAGTCAACAGTCATTTAAAAGTTCTGGAAGTTAAACATCCAGGCAGACCTATCAGTGCATTGCAGATATATCGGTTAATATGTCAGCAGATAAATATCAAGACATTTCAGTACAGAAATGCCAATCTGGGTTTGAAGTCATTTAGAAAACAGTGAAGCCATTACATAGTTCCTCCACCAGAGAGCACTGACAAGTAGATTTATCAATTCTAAGGTGTGCAGCGCAGTATGTATATTGGTCACAAAACTAAGGGATACTTATCTAGATTTTGGCTTGTATGTTGGGATTAATATTGTTGTCTGCCTCGATAATCCTGTGTCGATTTGAGCTATAAAGTTAAGGTGTCAGAACAAAATGTCTAATGGTACAGTATGACATGTTAATGATATGAATTCTAATCAATTTCCTTAACCTTTTTGTTGTTTAGTTTCCCAACATTGTACTTTGCCCCAGCTGGACGTAAAATGAGCCCAAAGAAATATGAGGTGAGAACCAGCTTAAAGTGGTAATTTAAAAACAAACAAAAAAGAAGTGATTTCCTGTTTATAAGCACTGTGCTAATGGTCCCGTCTCGCTGCTCGTGTTGCAGGGAGGTCGCGAGGTGAGTGACTTCATCTCCTACCTGAAGAGGGAGGCCACCAACCCCTTGGCAGTGCAGGAGGAGACCAAGAAGAAGAAGAAGAAGAAGGACGACGATGACAAGACAGAGCTATAAAAGCTCCAAACAGGAACTCGACAGCCCCACCACAACAGGAGGAAGGAGGATTGGGGAAATCCATGCAAAGAAAGAACTAAATTATATTCCACTCTTAGTGAACTACCGAATGCTCTGAGGCCAAGTCGAAAAGACGCGGCCCTCCCTTTAGGTCCTCCACTGCTCTGGGGAAACTGTGGAGAGCTGGTGGCCAGGGCCTGCCCGCTGTTTAAAAACAAAAACAAATTTTTAGGGAAGAGGGGACCGCTTTTGAAAATTGAGATTTTTATTTCCCCTGGTCTGTCTACTTCACTTCAGGCTGATGCACTTTGGTTTGACACCCATCTACAGTCATCTGTCGCTTTTGGTTTTTGTCGTCGTCGTCACAGGGGATAATGCTAATGGTGAATTTCTTTTTTCTTTTTTTTTGTCTTTGTAACACGTCTTTGTTTTTGTACATTTGGAAGGATTGTGAAATAAAAAGGCCCACAAAACCAAAAACTGTATGATTTTCGTTCATGAACAATGTTTTATCATACTGCCTAAAACTGTATTATTTACTCATTATTAAGCATTGGCTAAAACATTCTTGTAATTCAAAATTTGCTTTTTATAATATAGCAAGTAGTGATTTAAGAGAAAATGTCTGTCTTCTTCTAACAGTCCAAAACCTAAAGATATTTAATTTATGGTATCAAACAGAGAAAAGTAGAAACTCTTCACATTTTAGAAGCTTGACATAGTTTGTATTTTTTTTTCCCAAGATATATTAATTTTACAATTATTCAGTAAAATTTGTGATTATTTTGTCAATTGACAAATCTGTTTGATATTTTAACTTTTGTCTTAAAGTTGGTTGTGCATATAAAAAATACATTGAATTGAATTTGTTTCGGTCTGTAAATAATTACTCAAACAATTGGGGATGAAAGGTAAAACCAAATATTTCCATCATAACTGAAAAACTGCTGATTTTCTACAGTGTTAAATGTCACCTGTGTACAGTAAAGCCTTTCTCTACAACATAATACATTGGAGATTAATTGCGGCCAACGTCATGCTAAACAACTCTTAAGATTTTAAGGAGAATATAAGACATAAGTACATCTAAGTCAAACTTGTGGCTTTTTGAAGAAACCTGTGGAAAATCAGAAGAGTTTGCTTTTCTTCCATTTTATAGTATTTGGTTTTATTTGATGATCTAACAGGTGGAAGGTGCAGCCGAGTTTTCGCAAAAGGGACACCACACTTATATTTCTGTGTTTATGAACGCACTAGGCAACAGGGACATGATTTGTGACTTAATGTCCGTTGTCACAATATGATTTTAAATTATTGTCATATTTAACTGGCTAAATAATAAAATGTTGCACTTAACTATTACATATTACATAACGAAAGTATTTGGGGCAATATCGCATTTAACCAGTAGGCGGCGACTCCGTTGATCTTTGACTGTAGAAACGCTTTCTGTGAAACAACAAACGAAGAAGAGAAGGAGCCAATCAGATAAAGAGAAAAGGACATATGTCCAGGCATGTTCTGGGTCTGCCTGCTGCCTGAATGTACACGTGCTAGCTACCTCACAAGGTAATACAGAAATAATGCAATCTGCTTTAATGTCATGTCGTACTCTTGTGTTTTAATTGTCAACAAATTTATCTCTTCACATTAGTCGTACGCCGGGTTTTACTTCGAGGAATGATGTTTAATATCTTGTTTGACGTGGCTTCTTTAGCTAACGTTACTACGTTTCCATAACTTAGCTAGCTTGCTAGCTAACTGAACGCTAAACTCCGTTAGAAATCTCAGGTAATTACAGTTTGAACCCCATTGTAATGCGGTTTAATTTCAGTTCACGTCAGCACATCTTTGTAAATAATTGTAAGCTTTTTTTTAACGATAGTTAGCTAGCTAGAGCACACATTGGTCGCTAAGTTACTGTCTATCACGGCCTGCTTGAGGTGACACGTTTCCTGTAAACGACAATGTGGTATATAGTACATACAGCTAACGTTAGCATAGATTTACACTATGCTTAGTCTGGAAATGATTGAACACATTTTCAATCGGGCTTTACGAGCGATGCATTAAAGTGACATTTTAAATGTTTGGTGGCGTTGTCTGTAAAACAATTTGTCATCACTTACGTATGTAACTATATATCTGGGAATAATGACCCTTTGACAGTTCACACTCTCATAATTCATTTTATTAGACCTTTTAATGAGCTATTTGACCTGGTATATTTATCAAGCAAACTAGATTCCCAAAGTTTGCTTCTTCAGAATTGGCGTGTTTTAATTTGTTGCTATCAATCACCTACCCCTTAAAGTCAGTGATATTGCTCCATGACCAAGTCTGCGATATCTTCGTAGACTGTAACGTATAGGAGTTATACAAATATTTATTTATTTTTCCTAATGTCAGTCTCCGTCTGTTCACTCGGTCTTATGCACTTTTTTGTACGCGGCCCTCACGTTATACCCACACAAGAACCAAGTTTAAGCAACAGGCCCAGTAACAAAAGATACAATGCTACCCTTTTATCAGAGCAAATGGATAGATTTAAAAGAGAATCCTGAATAGTATTGATCAACTACTGAATTTCTTTCCTGTAAATCATAATCAGGGTGTTTTGTGTTATTTTATTTCCTTAGAAAATGACTGCAATGCCGGTTTCATTTGTTGATGATGGCAGAGGCGTCAAAAAGGAATAAAGCTGCCTCGTGGGGGCTTTTCAGAAACTACAGATATTTATGCAAAAAATCGATGATGCTCCGTGCCATGGAGAACGCAAGATCTAGGAAAAAATGCCAGCAGAAGATAAACATAGCAAACATGAAAAGGAAAACGATGGACAACCACAATGAACCTCTGGATACAAATAAACTGGTCAAAAAATCAAAATTTAACACTACAAACCAGGAAAGTCAAAGCAGTCTGGACTCTAAAAGCAAGAGCACTCATGTATCTGGACCTGAACACCTTGAGCCTAAAGCTTCTGAGCACCACAGTTTAGTCACAGCCCTCAAAGACATTTGGGAGGTGGACAGTGGTTTCTCCTCTGAGACGAGTCCTCCGGTCAGTGGCCGCAGCTCGCCGTGCCTCAGCTTGTGCTCGATCACAGTGGTGGCGTTGGACTGTGAGATGGTTGGGACGGGGCCCGGCGGGAGCTGCAGTGAGCTGGCCCGCTGCAGCATACTGGACTATCATGGCAACGTATTGTATGATAAATATGTCCGACCATGTCAGCCCGTCACAGACTACAGGACTCGCTGGAGTGGCATCCGGAGGCATCACCTGCACAACGCCATGCCCTTTGCTCAGGCCAGGGAGGAGGTGAGGCCCGCTTTGCTTTTGGATTTGAGATTTACCAATTGGTATCTTTTCCCTCTAAATACTTATGTTTATAATTAATACGTCAGCTTAGGCAGTGAGTATACTCTAATGTCCAAGGTTGCGTGAAAGTGTAGTTGGTGGGTTTAGTGACTTTAACATTTGGATTAAACCGTAATCCATATACAGTACAATGACTACACTGCCATGTTGCAGAGCCATTTCATCGATCCGAAGTAGCTTTTGAATTCATCTTACAGTATGCTGAGCTACAAATAAAAATGTTAACCAGAAGTTTATTTTTTACAAAACTAATAAGCCATTTTCAGGTTTTTGTTAATGCAGAACACATGTATCACCATCAACAATTTCAATAAATAAGAATGTAGATATGTTAATCGCTGAGAAAAAGTCACATTTAAGTACAAATCCAGCCCGGCCTGAGGTGAGGTCTGGAAAATATTTAAGATAACCTTCTGTGCTGTCTCTAAATTTTAAAACGTATATAAGGCTCCAGGTCAAAGTGGTTTGAGGTGTCACGCTTAAACGTAGCAGACACTCCAAATCACTGATGCCAGGTAAATTTATTTATCCTCTTCTGCACTTGCGTGGCTTCTCTCCTGTAGATCCTCAGTATACTTGAGGGCAAAGTGGTCGTCGGCCACTCCATCTACAATGACTTTGAGGCGTTGGACATTGCCCATCCAGGTCACATGGTTAGGGACACCTGCACAACGCGTTACCTCAGCCGGTTGGCGGGTTTCTGCCGCGAACGCTGCCCCTCTCTAAAAATCTTGGCCAGGAAGCTGCTGAACAGGAGTATTCAGGTGAGCGTCTTCAGACACTGTAAATGTGTGGTTTTAATTGTACTAATTTAAAATGATGGGTTTGTTTTTGCTTACAACTGTAGTTAAAATTCAATATTATCTCAGATATTTATACTTAAGGTAGAATCTGGCGCAGAATTACACCGGCATTATTTGGGGGAGGGGGTTAGAGAGGGGAAAATAGAACCTAAGCCTTCTTTATGGCAATCCCTTTCTAACACATAACTACAGTGTGGTCTGGGTTGTTGAAGTCTGCTTCCAGTAAGACAAGCAGTTTGATTTGTTTACCACGCTGACCCTGTCCGTGTTTACCTTGACAGGTGGGGAGGAGGGGTCACTGCTCGGTGGAGGATGCTCTGGCCGCCCTCGACCTCTACAAGCTGGTGGAGGGCGAGTGGGAGCAGGAGCTGCAGAACAAACTGAGGGGAGACAACGCTTCACACGAGCCCAGCTTCGCCTCCTCAAACCACTACATGCAGGATGAGTACTGGCCAGATGATGTCATAGCTGACAGCCAATGAGAGAAGGGTATTAATGATGAGTGGGGAAATACCTCGACAGATTTACATTACATGGGGATGTACAGTCATCAGAGCAGATTTAGATAACTATAAATAATGTGAATGAATAAACGCTTGATGGCAAATCAAGTCTGGATTTAATTCTAATTTTAAAGTGGGTAATTTTTTGATAGAATATGTAAAAGATAACGGCATTGTCTTACATTAGAAGATGTACTGTACAACTATTGGGGAAACAATTTCAACTTATAACTTTTAAACATGATTAGAGTTCCCAACAGCATATGTTTTGCTGTGATGCCAGATATTTGCCTGCAGAGTTGTAATGTTGATCATGTTTCTAGGGTGACATATGTTGGTGCTCTTAAAGTTAGGCGTTATATTAACTTATGAAATAAATAGTTTGGCGTTCAGGAACAGTATTTGCTCTTACTTGAAAGGTAAAATGTAACTTATTGGACATGGAACTGATCTTAGGCCACAGATATTACTATTTTGGAAAACTATAGTTCAGTTGAGTTTGTTGTTTTTTAATGTCCATATGAAAACAGAAATGTGGCGGCTGAACATACTCAAGTTGCAGCTTTTAAAATGTTTTTCACTGTCTAAAAGGCAAACCTCTTTAGAAATTAGTTTAAACTGTTGTATGTTCAGGTTCAAACAATTCCTCCAATGTACTGTATATTTGACCTTAAAGGTTTTATAATGTAACCATTCTAAATTGTGATAGTGTTCTCTTTACCTCTCATAAGCTGCTCTTAAATGTCCTAATAAAATGGCATTCTGTTCAAATGAAACGCTTGGTTTGCTTTCAGTGACTGAAAGTGACAACGCTGAAAACTGAAACCTAATAACACTGTTTCTTTATTGCTGTGCCTTTATATTTTTTTTGTCACTTTAATGTGTCTTGTGCTCAGGTTTAACTTGAGTTTGGAGATACTGTGAATGCAATGCTGCTGAGAGGCTCATCAGTACAGGACATCCTCTGCCTGGCTCTGACTTTATTCTATTTGTACAAAAAAGTATATGCCAATGAAATAAATATAAAATGGATAATTTAGCAGCTAAAGAGAAACATTACAGTCCTCAAAGTTGATGGAGATGATAAAGAGCTCAGAGAGCCCTTCATCAGGTTGACAGAAGCATCCAAATGAATAATTATCTCTGTAGGTCGGATCATTATGTTATTGATAACCCTATGCAGAGGGGAAAATTCCACTCCACAACTATGGCGTCAGTTGTCCTACAAGATCAATGCCAGATTAGCATTAAAAGCAGCATTGTTAGCAGCAGCAGCCTATTAAGTGTGTTGGGAAACAGTCTGACATCAGCTAATGGCACAATGTCCAAGGTTACCAGTTCTTTTCTTTTTTTCTCCTCCAGCATTCCCAGTTAATTTTCAGTGACTGGTAACATCCATGTGAGCTGAAATGTGGCAGAGCTCGTAGCCTGAAAGTTTGTAAAGGTCTAAAGATTTGAGCGTGACACCAGATTATGATATATTGTATATAATTACACTATCTAAACGCGAGCAGCAGGTGGAGCTGTACATTTTGTTATGCTCCACGGATCTTTAAATCTCACATTTAAAGCCTGAACCCCACAGCTCAGGCCATAGGGAGAGAACAGAAAGTAGCATTGTTTTTCTCTATCCATCTAATTTTGTTCCCCAAATCTCTTTGAGCAAGATCAGGTCTGATTTAGCAGATTACTAGTCGCTGCCTGCTTTTTCATTGTTGCATCAGAAGGAAAACGTGTGTTGGTGATGTTAGAAAGTGTACAGAGAAACTTCCAAACATCAACCACACAAAAGAACAACTGGCTGCATCGGTGTGTCCATACTAGACTGTCGAGTGTACAGAAACCTGCTTGGCCAGGTGTCACATTCAGGGCAAAGGATACAAGACAGTATAACTTCAGGTCTAGCTGGGGGCCTTTGTTGCAAAGAAAAAAAAAAAACACACAAAAAACAGCATTTATTTTGAGCCCGATGGCCCAAACAGATATCTGCATATCAATGCAGAATCTGTACAGGCAGGCAACGGGACACAATTTGGTTATCGGAGGTGTTCTAAATTCAGTTCGAAATCCAAGAGGTATTGTCTAATGCATGCAGGTTGTTTTGTGGAGAGCAAAAGACCTTCCCATCAACCATAACTTTTTTCAACATTATCGTTTTTTTTTCCCGACATTTTTGTCATTTTTTAATGTTGTGGGTGCTTTTTTTTTTTTTTTTGATATTTTTAATGTTGACTATTTCAGCTTATTTCGACGGCCCATTTTTTGTGACGAACATTTCAAAAAAAAAACTGAAAACCGGTCAATTTGACCCAAGGAGAACATGGGAGTTAAGGGAGGTGTGTGTGGATTTTCACTTTGCCATCTTAAACAAATCGTCCTTTCTAGAAATAACTTTGAATGGGATCTAATGTGGAGAGAAGGTTCAATGGCACCTGAACATCATGAGTCCAACAAAGGATATGTCGAGGATTATGCAGCAAATGAATGCACAGAGGTGTTTATTGTTTTGGTCTGTTACAGATTAAACATCCGAAAATAAATGGGCCACATCATTTGATTTGATTTAAGCCACTAATGATGTTTCCATTGCTGTAAACGTTTCTTAACCCGTTAAGGGGCAAGCAGTCTTTTAATAAAATTCATAATTGTCAGTCAATAGCAGCTGTAAAGCAAAAAACCCTTCAACTACTTTGATTAAAGTATCTGGTTGTACTTCCTCTCCAGTAGCTCTTTGTCAATTTGTTTTCATGCACACCTCTGTTGCTCACTTACTTAAAATGAATTAAATCTCGAGATGGTTTTACTCAACCTCAGACTGAGTTCACTTGTCCGATTAGATGAAGTGCTCAGAATTGATCACATTATATAAACCTTTACGTTACTCTCAGCTCCTGGTATATTGTGTACAGTATGTAAGAACTAATCTGGTTAAAGGGAATTGGGTGTGGGTGGGTATGGGTGGATATTTCCAGTTTATGAAAGTAAAAGAGATGTTAAGAACACTTTTAAAGCTCCCTCGGTCATAATGATGATGATGATGATGCATTTCTAGTTTTAAAACAAAGATCTCATGTGATTAGTGAATTGTGCAGAAGTGTGGGGCATATTCAATGAACTGCCAAATAGCTATTTCTGTTTTGTGTTGCTTTTTTTTCCCATTTTACTGTTGTGTTTTTTGTGATTTTAATTATATTTCCCTTGTAGCCGTATAGGGTTGCAACTATAATTATTTAAATTTTTTGATTAGTCTACCAATTAGGGCTGGGCCTCATGTCAATGGTATATACACTCACCTAAAGGATTATTAGGAACACCATACTAATACTGTGTTTGACCCCCTGAAAGCATTCTTTAGAAATGTTGGCCCATATTGATAGGATAGCATCTTGCAGATGATGGAGATTTGTGGGATGCACATCCAGGGCACGAAGCTCCCGTTCCACCATATCCCAAAGATGCTCTATTGGGTTGAGATCTGGTGACTGTGGGGCCGTTTTAGTACAGTGAACTCATTGTCATGTTCAAGAAACCAATTTGAAATTATTCGAGCTTTGTGACATGGTGCATTATCCTGCTGGAAGTAGCCATCAGAGGATTGGTACATGGTGGCCATAAAGGGATGGACATAGACAGAAACAATGCTCATGTAGGCCGTGGCATTTAAACGATGCCCAATTGGCACTAAGGGGCCTAAAGTGTGCCAAGAAAACATCCCCCACACCATTACACCACCACCACCAGCCTGCACAGTGGTAGCAAGGCATGATGGAGCCATGTTCTCATTCTGTTTACGCCAAATTCTGACTCTACCATCTGAATGTCTCAACAGAAATCGAGACTCATCAGACCAGGCAACATTTTTCCAGTCTTCAACTGTCCAATTTTGGTGAGCTCTTAGGAATTGTGGCCTCTTTTTCCTATTTGTAGTGGAGATGAGTGGTACCCGGTGGGGTCTTCTGCTGTTGTAGCCCATCCGCCTCAAGGTTTGTGTGTGTTGTGGCTTCACAAATGCTTTGCTGCATACCTCGGTTGTAACGATTGCTTATTTCAGTCAAAGTTGCTTTTCTATCAGCTTGAATCAGTTGGCACATTCTCCTCTGACCGCTAGCATCAACAAGGCATTTTCGCCACAGGACTGCCGCATACTGGATGTTTTTACCTTTTCACACCATTCTTTGTAAACCCTAGAAATGGTTGTGCGTGAAAATCCCAGAAACTGAGCAGATTGTGAAACACTCAGACCGGCCCGTCTGGCACCAACAACCATGCCATGCTCAAAATTGCTTAAATCACCTTTCTTTCCCATTCTGACATTCAGTTTGGAGTTCAGGAGATTATCTTAACCAGGACCACACCCCTAAATGCATTGAAGCAACTGCCATGTGATTGGTTGATTAGATAATTGCATTAATGAGAAATTGAACAGGTGTTCCTAATAATCCTTTTAGGTGAGTGTATTTTTCTGTATCGTTTGTACCGCAATGTCAAAAAAAAACAGAACTAAGTATAGTGATATTTACATCATTTGGACGACACTTTACTTTATGATCCTTGCACATTTTGTTTATTTTGCCTTTCATCCATCTTCGTCCACTTATCCGGTATCGGGTCGCAGGGGCAGCAGCTCAAGCGGGGGACCCCAAACTTTCCCTTTCCCGAGCCACGTTAACCAATTACGACTGGGGGATCCCGAGGCGTTCCCAGGCCAGGTTGGAGATATAATCCCTCCACCTAGTCCTGGGTCTTCCCTAAGGCCTCCTCCCAGCTGGACGTGCCTGGAACACCTCCCCAGGGAGGCGCCCAGGAGGCATCCTTACCAGATGCCCGAACCACCTCAACTGGCTCCTTTCAATGAGAAGGAGCAGCGGCTCTACTCCGAGCTCCCTAAGGGAGACGCCAGCCCCCCTTCTAAGGAAACCCATTTCACCCGCTTGTACCCTGGATCTCATTCTTTCGGGAGTGACGCAGCCTTCATAAAGCAGAGGGTAGGCTCAGGCTCAGCTCCCTTTTCCTCAAAAAGGTGCAATAAATTAATTGTAATACTGCCCCCGCTGCGCCGATTTCTCCGACCAATCTCCTGCGCCATTGTCCCTTCACTCGTGAACAAGACCCCAAGGTATTTAAACTCCTTCACTTGGGGTAAGTGGAGTTTCATTCCCTACCTGAAGAAGGCACTCTATCGGTTTCCTGCTGAGAACCATGGCCTCAGATTTAGAGGTGCTGATCCTCATCCCAGCCGCTTCACACTCGGCTGCGAACCGATCCAGTGAGTGCTGAAGGTCACAGGCCGATGATGCCACCAGGACCACATCGTCTGCAAAAAGCAGCAATCCCCAACCCACCGAACTGCAGCCCCTCCCCACCCCGCTATGCCTCGATATCCTGTCCATAAATATTACAAACAGGATTGGTGACAAAGTGCAGCCCTGGCGGAGGCCAATCCTCACCTGGAACGAGAAAACCGGTTCTCACTTTCAACTAAAACTTAGAACCTTCACCATTAGCTGATATAGTCTATGCATTGTTTGTTACATGTATGTATTGTATATAATGTGTTGGCAGATTACCATAACATTTGGTGGATTAGATTTATTTATTAGATTTTGCTGCTAATCAGGGTCTGAGATAGCCTAGCTCCGCCCCTACATACGTACTAATTTTTATTTTCCGTCAGTATTACCTCAATGACGTTGAGGTTGTGCACTAGCCATAATGGCGGTGGAGAAAGATGCGAACGAAGCCATTCAGTCCGTTTTGGCAACGCTGCCGAATATCTAGAAGTTAAAGCCTGAGCAAGAACAATCTTTGCTAAGTTTTGTTGGTGGCAATGATGTTGTGGCTTCACGAGGTTTGGGAAAAGTTTGATTTTCCATCTCGCTCGTTAGTGGTTATGGAGTTGGCTAAGGCGAACGCTAGCGACGCTAAGCCAACGTTACGACCAAACGTTAGCGATTGGTTATGGCAGATCCAATAGTTTTAAACTTTAAATACCTGCCTTTAAGGAAGTTAACACTTGTCAATGAAGAGTGGCCAGACTCTACAAATGAAATGTACGAGAGTCTGGTAGGACCAGGCTAGGTCTGAGGTTGTCTAAGTAATGAATTTTGAATATAGTCACATAGAGAGACTGCCTATATTATAAATCCCAACCCTTTCTTTGAAAAGTAAAAAAACAATAGATAATAAAGACTAATAAAAGGAAGTAATTCCTATTGCAGCTGGTCCCATTAGAAATGTCACAACATTAGAATCAATAGGAACTCCCAATCAACATCATGTCTCTTAAAATGTTAAAAACAGATCATTTGAATACAGGCCTCCACCTCTCACCAAATGCGATCACGATGCAGAAATCAAACCGGGGAATCAGCAGTCACAATGGTCACTTTTCACTCAAGTCTCCTTGGAATGCAATCAAATCCCTCCACCCTCTTAAACCACCTCTTACCTAAAGTGTGTACTCAAAATTACATCATGCAAAATCTGCACTGACCCTGCTTTTCATCACGGGAGCACCTTCACCATTGGCCAGACACCCTCGCCATCACTTCCTCCCACCCTCTGTGCCTTTTATGCTGATTGAAGAGAAACAAGTTGGATATAATCTGGTGTGACGCCACTAATCCCAACGCTACAAATTATCGGTCCCATCCATCTCGCTCCACACAGACTCCCTGCGACTCACCACCAGCAACTTCACATCTGTTTAAGGTGAGACTCCTACTGGATATGCTACTTCACTTATATTTTCTTCCTCTGATGTTGTACAACTCTCAAACTCTGCAGCTCTTCAGGGTTCCTCTGTTGTTTAACGGTTGTTAATGGAGCAGGGATTTTTACCAGGGACAGCAATGATCTCTTATGACGTGGCATGAAATCAAAGGATTGTGGACATTTGCTTAGTTTTTTCTTGTATATGGATGTACTTGAGTTAATTAGATTCCCACTGTAACCAACAATCCCAAAGCTGGT
Source organism: Etheostoma perlongum (assembly GCA_026937815.1). NCBI lineage: Eukaryota > Metazoa > Chordata > Actinopteri > Perciformes > Percidae > Etheostoma > Etheostoma perlongum. The sequence continues at coordinate 27,241,465 of CM049378.1, read as the reverse complement.
GCAGCTTTGGATTTTAATGTCTATCGAATTGCATATATTATGTTATATTATTCTCTAAACCTCTGCCTGCCGATGTGTGGGAACGTAATTTATAGTATGTAAAAAAAAAAAAAAAAAAAAAAAATGGAGTAATGTGCTTTAAAGGGTCATGTCCACTTATCTGCACATCAAACCCATGAGAACAATTCTCAAGGTTTCCAAAGATTAGATGGAAATGTGTTAAATGATGCACAAGACATTTGAGAATTTCTACTTAAATACAAATGCACATTGAGTTTTTCACTTTAAGTGTGATATATTTTACATCAGGTTAGTGTTCATTATCTATTGCTCTGCTGGTTATTAATTTTGGTCTATAAAATGCAAGAATAGTGTTGTAAAAATATCAGATGTCCATCAGAGTTGCTAAGCCCCAGGTTACGCCTTTAAATTGCTTGTTTTGTTTGAGAAACTGTCTTAAAGTCAAATATATTAAGTTTACTGTCACATATCCTACAAAGAGGATGTACAGTATTTTGTATTTGTACTTGAGAAATTATTAACTTATCTTCAAAATAGTTGCTCATACGTTGCCTGTCAATTAATAGATTAGTATTAGAACAGGCGAATGTGCTACAACACAATTTATTCTTCTTTTTTAAATCTATGGGAAATTTAAGGGAACATTATGTATAGTTGTATACTTTACTGATTTTAAAAATTATACAAACTGAATTTCACATCATTGATGGTTATACAGAATTTGTCGGTATGATACTAAAGAGTAAAAAACTGTGAGCCTGTTGATAACAAAATCAAAAAACTGTTGACCTTAAATCTCCTGATAAATCATCCAGGGATGGGCAAGTGCTAAATATAGCCGAATCAAGGTACCCTGTGATAGCAGAGAGGGTGGGATGAAGGGGGATTAAAGTGGAGTGTGTCAATTGTTTTTGGCTTTCTCTTCCAGACAGTACAAAGCTGATAAAAGAGCAGAAGATATGGCTGTGGTTGTAAGTATTTGCACTTTTACTTATTTAAAACTGTGTTGGTTTGATTTTGCTTAAAGAGAACTAATGAATGCCGATATTTTATGTGGTTTTCTGAGTTGTAATAAGAGCGTTGAAAGTGGAAAACCCTGTGATTGGGTAAATCTCCAAGACAAATACCTATTCATGGTCCTGTAACATGGACTCAGCTGCAGCTCAACATTTCTCAAGACCAAAGCCCATTGTTATGGATGCCATCAACGGCTACAGTAGCATTAGCTGCAAATCCCTGATCCCTGCTTCAGGTCCACTAGTAGTCCTTACCATGTATTTACAGGCTTTCCTGGACTCATGTGAAGGAGATTAATAAAACACTGAGGCCTATTGATTGTTGGTCCTGCAACACTGGTGATCAGGCATTTTGTCTCACAGATAAGTTGGACCGTTTTTAAACCTTTTACCATTACCAAGTCTTGTAAGAGAATTATCACATGTCAGAGTAGAAACAAACTTGCATATATTAGGGCTAGGTATCAAACCTCAGCCCTTTTTTTTGTATTGAGTTATGTCGGAATGAAATGTCTGGTCAGATTTGTAGTCTTTTCTATTCATTAATCAAATATTTACTGAATTATTTTGAGTTCCTATATGGCTACTACTCTGACTTCTTTTGTGAAAATAGTTTTTTTTTACAAAAACATGACAACACCCAGCACCTGGCGCTTGAAAGCTCAGTTAACATGGCAAAGTGAACAGCAACCGAGCTTCTAACTGTTGGTTCTGTTTGATTTATCAGCTAGTGCACAAATAAAATATACTGTGCCTGCAATATATACTCGAGATAGCAGACTGCTCTTTACTATTATGCTTTGCTTTTGCTCCTGAGATAATGCACTCATGAGGACATTTTCACTTTTCAAACTCTAGTGAAGGGCTAATATTCATTTAGCTGTGCCAGTTGCATTGCCCGGTTAGTAGTGTGTGCAGGCTTGTACTGAGACACACTACAGAGCTGTCATTGAGGTCAGAAAGGTTGCTGTTAATCAGGATGACAGTTACAGCAAGACGTACACCAGTTAGTTAGTCGTCTGTTTTTGCATTAATACTCTCTTTTCAGAGTGGAACTTACCGTATGGTGTCGGAGGAGGAGCAGGCTCTCAGGGCCAAGCTGGAACGTCTCACCGTCAAGGACCACGGGCCAGTGTTTGGACCCTGCGCTAGCTTGCCGGACCACACCAAGCAGAAGGTAAGCACATCTGACACAAAGCATAATTCATGTACTACAGTTTAATCACTGTTCTACAATTTATCACTCATGATTTATTACACAATATATGAAATTAAGTTCTTCACTAATGGCTAACATGAAGGCAAGGTTGGACTGAATATCAGGGTACTTAGAGCGACAGATGAAACCAAACTGAGTAGATAGCATTGTCAAACAGTACTCCTCTGTGCATAGCAGCTCTCCCTGCACATTCTTATAATACAGTCAGTCACTCGCAACATTAGACATTTTGACAGTTCTGTGAGCTTACTGTCTGGTCTGGCTCTCCCTACAGGCCAAGGACGAGCTGAACGAGACAGATGAGAAGAAGGTGGCGGCAGTGAAGGAGCTGCAAGAAATGATTAAGGAAAAGGCAGATGCAGGTGACGACCTGGCCAAGGGGGTGCAGGACACGTTTGGAGAGAAACCAGACAGTTTGCTGGTCCGCTTCATCCGGGCCAGGAAGTACGACGTGCCCAGAGCCTTCGACCTAATGAAGGGTACGTTAGAAACATTTTAAAGTGGCGGACATGAATATACTGACAGCATTTTCCCCACTATTTCAATTCAATTGAATTTTATTTATAGTATTAATTCATAAAAAGAGTTATGTCGAGACACTTTACAGATAGAGTAGGTCTAGACCACACTCTATAATTTACAAGGACCCAACAGTTCTAGTAGTTCCCTCCAGAGCAAGCAACAGTGGTGAGGAAAAAACCTCGGACAGACCCAGGCTCTTGGTAGACAGTGTTTGAGGCCCGGTTGGGGTTGAAATGAATAGTGGCAATAACAGTCCCAGTAAAAGATCATGGAACAGTGACTAAAAATAGTAGTTCGTAGTAGTTCATGGCATAGCAGGGCACCGCAGAGCGTAGCAGTATGTAACAGGGCATCGCAGGACGTGTAGCAGGACCACAGTGACAGCTGCAACCATGATTTTGGAGCCTCCCTGATCCAAGGAAACATGCTGGGGAATAACATAAGGACTCGGGGAATGACTCCCCAGAGCTATGTTAGTAACTAGCATTTCTGGGACATGGATGCACACAAATGGAAAGATAAAGGAGAGAGGAGCTCTGTGTGTCAAAGTAAGTCCCCCAGCAGTCTAAAACTATTACAGCGTAACTAAGAGAGACAGGGTACAGAGAGGAGCCTGGTCGGGCTGTACTGCCCTGCCTCCCTATAGTTTTATTTTATTAATGATAATTTGGTAAATTAATCCGACGACAATGAAGAGAAGCAGAGAAGGGGTGCCTTGGCTGCGGCTATACACCCTCCCCCGCCGATCTAGGTGAACGCTGTGACTCCTCACTCCCTAACTCCCTAACTACAAGCTTTATCGAAGAGGAGAGTTTTAAGTTTACTCTTAAATGTGGTGACGGTGTCTGCCTCCTGAACCCAGACCGGAAGCTGATTCCACAGTAGAGAAGCCTGATAGCTGAAGGCCACCAGAAAACATAATTGTATGACATGGACCCAACATGAAAGAAAACAATAATACGCACTGCTAATCTGTATGATATGAGCAGTGGTGGAAGAATTTAATAACTGCATGACACTCTCAAATGACTCTGTTACAAGTAAAAGTCCTGCATTCAAAATCTTAAAGTATAAGCATCAAAATATACGTAAAGTGCAACAAGTAAAAGTACTCATTATGCAGAATGGCCCAATTTTAGAATCATATTTTTTATAATACTGGATTAAAATTATTGATGCATTCATGTTTATATCACTTTAATGTTGCAGCTGATAAAGGCAGAGTTCATTTCTTAATCAATAATAATATATCATCATTTATTAGTTATTAGTATTAACCTGAATTTACAAAGTAACTAGTTTTGTCTAAGTAAAGTAGTGGAGTAAAAGTACAATATTGGCTTCCAAAATGTAGCATAAAATCAAAATAATCAAGTCAAGTACAAGTACCTCATAAATGTTCTTGTACAGTACTTGAGTTAATGTTACTAACACTTACCACTGGATACAAGTGACTGTTTATAATATAATATGGAATACAATATGATGGGACAGCTTGAGACACTGTTTCAGAGTTCTCTAATAATAACTAATAACTAATATATATTTCTGCACTGACAAAATGTCTCATAATTTACAGCTGATCATTTTCATGCTCAAACAACACAGTGATTAATATTTCCACCATGCATGAGTCATTGTCAGTGTCAAGGAATCCTTTCAAACAGCATTTAGATCATCATGTTACACTAAAACTCTCCACTGAAAACCAATGAGACATTGTTACCTAACCTAACTTTTCATAAATCTAAAAAACACAAACGTTTGACTTTTAAATTATTAATTAATATTCTAAAATGTTATTGAACAATTCCAATTAAAAACTAGGATTCCATAATTGTTATGGATGGCATGACCAATCAATACTTACCAAAAGATGCCAAATTTACAGCCTGGTGTGACCCTGGGACCTACCCCTGTGTTTCCACCCAGGCTACGTGCGGTTCAGGAAGGATTACCCCGAGCTGTTTGATAATCTGACCCCGGAGGCCGTACGCAGCACCATTGAGGCCGGCTACCCCGGCATCCTGCCGAGCAGAGACAAATACGGCCGCGTGGTTCTGCTCTTCAACATTGAGAACTGGGACTACGAGGAGATCACCTTTGATGAGGTAGGTGGGTGGTTTCTGTGTGACCACATATCCCACAATGCACCTAGAAGTGCATATTCATTACATTGCATCACATGTCATTTAGCTGATGCTTTTATCCAAAGCGCCTTCCAATTAAATGCTTGCAACCGTGAAGTTGCGAACTCCAGACAACAAGTAGTAAGTGCAAGTACATTAGCTTTAAATAATAATAAAAAAGAGCCATATGAAAGTGTAGCTTTAAGAATATGATATTGTCTTATCCAAGGTGCAGTAGAACAGATGTGTTTTTAGCCATCAGCGGAAGATGCGTAGGCTTTGGCCGTCCTGAATTAAAATTAAATTTAGAATAAAGTATAAATATAAAAGTATCACTATAATAAAGTAAATATACATAACCATTAGCGTCAATATGTAACTAAATTACAAAATGTAAAAGTACTTGTGCAGAATGGCCCATTTTGAATAGTATATATTTTTCATGGAATTACAATTAGTGGTGCAATTAATGTTGCAGCTGGTAAAGACAGGGCTAATGTTAATTGTTTTATATGCTGCTCTCAATAATAAAATATCATCACTTCGTTGATTTATAATTTGTATTAATAATCTGCAAAGTAACTAGTGTTGTCAAGTAAATGTAGTAGTATAAAAAGAGAAAATAGTTGCTTCCAGAATGTATTGCAGTAAAAATTTAAAGTGGAAGAAAATGCTACTCAAGTACCTAGTACCTAGAAATTCTACTGAAATACAGTACTTGAGTAAATGTGCTCAGTTACATTCTACCACAGGATCTCTTCATAAGGTTCTTCATATCATCCCATTTTGCTCAAATATGAACGGAGGACAAAATGTGAACACAAATATCAGCAAGATTTAAATCAATAAAAAACAAAATAAACGTGTGTGTGTGTTTAGATCCTGCGTGCCTACTGCGTGATCCTGGAGAAGCTTCTGGAGAACGAGGAGACTCAGATCAACGGGTTCTGCATCATTGAGAACTTTAAGGGCTTCACCATGCAGCAGGCGTCTGGAATCAAACCCACTGAGCTCAAGAAGATGGTGGACATGTTGCAGGTGGGAGAGATGGATATTGTAAAAATAAAAGCTGCAGATGAATGTTTAAGTTTCAGAGAACATTAATAATTCATTGCATTTATATAGCACTAGACTACTGTATAACACCACCAGCAACTTACTTTGAAAGAGTGTAAATGCTACAGGGCTAGATACTAGATAACTGGATTGGTTTGCAGGCAAGAGAATTAGATGTTATAGATTGGGGTTAAAGTGAAGAAAGACTCTTCCCTCCCCTAACACCTTGAGCCAGGTTTTATTGAGCATTATATAACCAAATAATCTTACTTTTTTTGTTTGTTTTTCTGCCAGGATTCATTCCCTGCCCGTTTCAAAGCTGTGCACTTCATCCACCAGCCCTGGTACTTCACCACCACCTACAATGTGGTCAAACCACTCATGAAGGGCAAGCTGCTAGAGAGAGTGAGTCAGACAAATATAATGACTGAAACTCAGACAACATAATGGGCTTTTATCATTTTATTGAAAAACTGGATGTAAAATATTGGGTGCCGTGTCACTGCCCGATGTGAGTCGAGTGCAGATGTAAGTCGGCCATGCTCAGATTTAAACGATTTACGGCATAACGTGTCGTGCCCAATGTGAGTCGAGTCAGACTGGCTCCTGTTCGAGTACAGATGTGAGTTGCGCATGCTCAGATTAAAATATAAGGTGTCATACTGACATTTTTGAAATCCATAAAATAATAAACGTTTCTCATGACAAACAATAACAGAAGATGGAAATCATTTCAATTCCTAACTTGTAGCCAGCAGTAAACAAACGTTCGTTATGTAGGTCCATTTTTACTGTATTGACATTACCTAAGTCTCTCGTTAGGAGCTTGTAAGCTACTCGTCGCAAAGTGAAGCATGCGCGACTCACATCGGGTAGTGACAACATGTCATTACATGAAGCTCTGAGGTATTTTAAATATTATTTTTTATTCAGTCCTTGTAGTCAAATAAAATGTTACAAGAATTAAAAGTTAGCATTAATTGTCTTAATTCAACTTTTATATGGTGCAACATGCATATTTAATCCAATTTAAAGATTTATGTTTTTGTATTTCATTTGAATAACGTGTTGGTTTAAAAATATTTCATATAACAGTGCTTTTCTTTGGTGGAGCTTCAGGCCTGCAATAATACTCCAAATACCCATAATACTCCAAAATGGCACTTTACAATTAACTTTATGCAGTGGTAGTATAGTACTCAGGTACAGGGTGCTCAAATTAAATTTCCACTTGTTTAGAGGTTGGACAGTTGGGTGCTGAAAATTCCCACAGTCTCAAACACCTGTAATGTCAGCTAATGTCTTTGCTCTAGGTTTTTGTCCATGGAGACGAGCTGGAAAACTACTACAAGGAGTTTGATGCTGACATCCTTCCCTCTGAGTTTGATGGGAAAGGTTCCAAGTACGACGGCAATGCCACAGCAGCCAAGCTGTTTGACTAAACCTCTTCCTTCCATTTGCACCAACCAGGCGAAGAGCCATTATAAATCACAAACCCCACAGACTGTGGAGACTCAAAGGCCAAATCTAACTGTGTGGTTGTGGGAAGAAAACATTATGAATGAAAGGCACAAGTGTGTGAGAAGTTCAAGTGATGTTGTTTTCCGGGGTCCTGATGAAGCACAGTCTAACAGGAACAAGGCAGTCAAAACCACTCCCCCTCAGTCATTAGAGCCCTCTCTGTATAAACCATGTGGTTGCTCCTTAAGCACCTCACAGTTCCTCTTTTTTAGCACTGGACAGATTGTTTAACAATGCATATGTATTAAGATTTTCTACCTTTTAGGCAACCATTGACTTCACAACAGCATCTTGAAAATCAACCTTAGTTTAAAGACTAAAAGCTCGAAATAGACAATTCATCACAATAAAAATGCGTGTGGCTTAATTTTTTTTTTTGCCACATAACAGTAAAGCAGTTTTGGGCTCGTGCTGTTTTGATGCATGCTCACAACTGTTACTGTGACTGATCAAACAATGACAGCGACTTAATATTCTCGGTGGTGGATTACATATCTTCAAGGCTTTGCAAGTTGATGTCATTTCAAACCTAAATGAATGGAAGCCAGTGGCCGTTGCGTTAACTGTGAAGTATGCATATTGGGTTAAAAATTCAAAAGCACCAGTTTGATTCTTTGAACATTCAGATGCATTAAAGTATTTTTATGTCATTTCAGAAAGAAAAAAATGTTAATTTAAACACACAGATGGACCCACGTTAAACCAAATGAGAGTGCTTACTGGCTGGTTTTGAGATAGTCTGTCTCTTACCTGTTTACTTGTGCTTTGTTTATACCGTAGTTCACCCACACAGCTAGTTTGAACACTGGCAGGCTCCAGCTTTCTGAGTTTCTACCCTCTGCCCCCCCTCCCCGTCTCTCCTAGAAGTACAAAGCTGATATTCTAACAAGTGCCTGTCTCATGTGTTTTTGAGATTGCAGTTTCTTCAATTTGAATATTATTAAGTTTTACCCATCTGGTGCACCAATAATAATGTCAATAAATGTACAATAAACTTTATATAAATATCAGTTGTAGTCTTTGCATCAATTTGCAGTATAGTACTTAGAACATGTACAGTTTGACCAGATGATGGCACTAGAGGAAAAATCATGGGAACTCCAGAGTCAGTGGGAGACATTCTCTGTGGCCGATGAATGACTGTACAAAACTTGATGGCAATTCATGTGATAATTGTTGAAATATTTCAGTCCAAAGTGGTGGACTGGTATTTCCATGCTGATAGCATGGCTATAAAAAGGAAAACCCAGAGCTGGTTACAATAAACAGAAAACAAAATTTATGTGAAAATATTTATCAATGAGTGAGTTAAAATATGACCAATAAGGTATGACTGTGCACCACAGTACAAAAAAAACCCATTAAAATTAGATTATAAATGTTACACCCATATGCTGATACATAAAGAACAAAAGGAACTGTAAAAACAGTAAAGTGCAGGCAAAAAAAAGTCCATATCAAACAATTAGGACATATTGCACATACAGACACAATAGTGGTGCCGTTGCATTTGACTTTTAAATCACAGATAAAGTATTAATTCTGGTGGTTAAAATGTTGATTAATAAGCTCACATGGACTTGGGTGGAGTCCTCTGTATTTACAGCGTCTGACAGGATGTTTGTTACTCACAGGAAACTGACTAAAAATCAACAGTCACACCAGAGGCCCAGAATAAACCACAGAAAGCAAATGATTGTCGTGAATTTTACACATCTTATTTTGTCAACATTAGAGACCTTTATCAGTACACTTCTCATGGAAATATACTGTATCATAAGACATAAAAGGTACATGTGCCTTCTGTGTTTTAATGTAACAAAAACTATTATTTGGTTTTACATGGCAAACTCCACCCATCAAGCATGTACCAATAAGCAGCTTAACACAAACCCCCAAAAAACCTTGGCCACTTATGAAACGTACAATTAGCCCTTGTTCAAAATGATGTCTAACATGAGACTTCCTTTGTATTTGAGCCAAAGCCATGTGCCTATTTTTATAAGTTTAAATGTGACCGAAATGGAGCAGAATCATTAAAAAGTACAACGTTGAGCTACCCTTATTTTTTTTTTTTTTTTTTAGAAAAGTGAAGAGTGCTTTGGTCCAAGTGCATGAATTTAATTAATATGCTTACAGTTTGTGTCCCATTTACATTGTCTTCTCCTCTTTTTTGTTTAAAGTGTTTGTGCACACTGTTTGACCCAGCTCTGTCCTGAACAGTCGTGTAGACTTTTTCAGTATTTTGTGTCCAAAATTCTGAAAAGGACCTTTTTCTGTTGGTAATAATCAGAGTTAACAGCAGCATTTAGGAAATGATACCATCTGACCATCCTCATGCTGTTGCAGCAATTCATGGGATGGGACACTTTGACCTGGAGTAGTAAGATGTCAATGCACGTTTGTATGAAGTACCCATATTTCTATTCAACAACACAGAAATAAATGTTAGAAAAGCCATTAAAAGAAAGATTAGCCTTTCTTTTTGTCTGCATTTTTTTAAATAACTCTTTAAGAACCTGACTCCCTGATTCTTTTACTTTGAAGGTCAGCAGCAACATTGACAGCTGATGGTCCACTGTACACAACGGAAATTCAAAGTGAAAAACCGGAGCCAAACCGGGCAAAACGATGCCTCTATACACACACACACACACACACACACATTAGAAATAACACCAAACTGGCTGTTATTAAACAGAATTTTCCAAAATAAACCGCAACCTTTTCTTGATGGAAACAAATGAGATTATATCAAAATAAAAGGAAATTAAATTTACAGTTTGACTACACACGTTAAGGAACAGGAAATCACTACTGTAAACTGTAAATCACGTCATACTGCTGCTTATCAGAGGTAGCTCATTGACTCATGAGTAGCCAGAAACCACACCTGTTGCAGATTCACATTTATATTAAGGCACTTAAAATCTGATCGAGAACTTAACAAGTTAAATTCCAAAAGACTTGCTAAAATCCTTCAAAATACAATTGATGTTGGCCTACAGGTATATTATATAGTATATTATGGTTAAGAGTTTAAGGCTTCAGACTGTCATTCCCAATAAGATACATTTCCAGTTTTTATATATCTGCCTAGTGTGTGTGTGCAAGCTGACTTATGAATATTTGAGTATCTGGGAAATTTCTCAGCAGTGATTCATGTAGGAAAACACATGCAGGTAAAAGGTCACCTCACCCTCCCTAATTATATCACTCGGCTTTCCAGACTCAAGAAGCAGCAGCTGCCAAAACCAGCAGAGGGTAAACTTGTGTTACACTGAGGTTAACTGGGAGCAACAGGAAGGACCAATTCATCATGGGGTCATGTTACATTTCCAGGTATCTTATGTGAGTTTCAATTTACAACTTGGTGTACCAACTTCCAGTTTGCCTTTTCTAATCTGTTTAGTGACTTCCTCAATTCCCCAAATAACTTACTAAACTTTAAAGCCATTAGTACTGAAGTAGGGAAAATACAGAAGAGTATGTTAGTCTTTGTAGTTTTGGTCGCTTGTTTTGTCTCCAGACTTCTATGTATAGCATGTTATCCACTTTGTGTTACCCCTGTGCTCTGCAGGCATGAGTCCCTGTCATGGTGGCTGCTCTTCTGGCAGGCCGGCAAGTTCTTCTCCCACTGGCAGATGGCATTGGTGTACTGCACTATGACCTTGTCCATCCAGGTGAGAGGTTGAGGTAACAGCACGGCTCCCTCAAAGAAGCCCAGGTGGCCTCCGTGTTGGGTCAAGACGAATATCACGTTGGGCATCTTTTCTACAGATAGGAGAAGTAAGATCATCTTTTTTTACTCAGCAGTATTTACTATTGAAGTATGGCTAACACCTAAGTTAGTGCCAGCCCATTCATCCTTCCAAACAGCTGTTGAAACAGTGAAAGTAACAGTGATCTGTAACAGGAAAATAAGTTGGGCTGGTTTGGGTCTGTTGCCCAGCCATTTGAACTACTTAAGTCATCATCCAGTCATCATTGCCAAACATGGCATTAGACCCTATGTTTAAAGTTTCAATTCACCAAATAGATCCATAAGCTTCTAGGCCAACAAATCATATGTCTCCTGATGTAAACACTGGCTCATAACTGAAGAAGCTTTAAAGTGCCCATATTATGCTAATTTTCAGGTTCATAATTGTATTTTGAGTTTGTACCAGAATAAGTTTACATGGTTTCATTTTCAAATAACACCATATTTTTGTTGTACTGCACATTGCTGCAGATCCTATTTTCACCCTGTGTCTTTGGGTCTCTGTTTTAACTACTGAGTGAGACATCTCACTTCTATATTATATTTGTTGGGAGTTGCACATGCACAGTAGCTAGGTAAGATCACATCAGCTAGATAACTCTTTCTCCAACTTTGGTCAGTACAAGGCAGGATTAGCTGGGAGACTTCTTCTAAATGAGGGCGCACTTGTTGAATACCTGCAGCACAGGGACATGGAAGTAGTTCTTTTGTAGATTATGGTGAACTAGTGTGTGGTGTAGCAGTGTTTTGCCATTGAGAATGAGCTAGCATTTTAATAAACGAATGAGTAGTGACAAATAAGGAATTTTAGCAGACTTCCTAATTTTATAATGCCTAACAGTGACCCCAAATGTATGACTTGCACAGGATTGTGAACTTGTGCAGGGTTTGAATTTCAATACATCAACAGGGAGGTGAAAGGATATTTTAGGATTAGGCAGGTGGGCACTATTTGGCACAACCACAGAAACAGATTGAGCTGTACAGTCTTTACCAGCAATAACTGTTGTGTAGCAGTGACACCTTATAATTGAGGTGTTTACTTTTTGCACCTTATTATGTCACTTTGGTTTCCAGCCATTTGATAATTTAAAACACTTTATTTGTCCCCAGAGGACAATTTGCAGAGGCGCATAGAGTAGTACAGTAACACAATATAGGAAGGAATTTAGCATTAAAACACAAAGATAACACAAATAAAATAAATATAAAAAACTACTCTACGAGCCGGCCGATCACCACTCAATCATTGACCCGGAACCGGATGCTCCCTGATCTAGTTAATGTGAAGGTACAGTAAATAATTAACTACTACTTGGAGGGGACTGACTGTGAGACCAGTGGCCAAGATGTTTGGTTTCTGCACAGAAATACACCGTCCTCCTTTCCCTTTCCGTTACTCCACACTACCTACACATACTCTCCCCTACCTAACACTTTGTGTAGATGCGCACGCTCCAATTCATCTACTATCTATATGTGGGTTACCCTATGAGCACTTAAACCAGCATCTGTGTCTCTAACTCTTATCAAGTGTTTTGCAGAATATTGAATATTGTCACCAAATCTTCCAAATCCATTCGTTGAAAAGGCACATTTTCAAGAACTAAGAAAGCCTGTGACAATATGTTTATTCAGTGGGTTTTAAGTGGGTTTCCTATGTGTAAGAGGTCGATACAGCAAAGTCTTATCCTTAAATTCATGGGATAACACAGTTCAAACTTAATCAACAAAATGTTATGTGAATGTTTGGACCTTGTACAAATAATTACAACTGAGTCACTGTAAGTGATGAAGGGAATTATGTAAAGAAAAAAAACTATAATTCATGTGTATTCATTAACTTGAAGTAGAGAACTAGTTTTAGAATTTCACTTGTCAAAATTATTACTCACACTGATTTACATGCATATGGGCCAATGCATGTGACCTACAGAGGCAAGACAAGGCAACAAGCACAGTACACACACACACGCACGGCTCTATATATATATATAAATAAATAAATAAATAATCCAACTGCCTAGTCATATCACATGGCCTTGAAAAATTCAACAAGACTGTCTAGGCTGGGTGGTGTTAAGCAGATAACTGTAACGAGACTTTATAAACACTTAAGACTCCGTCTCCGGTGTCCAACTCCAGAGGAAGGAAGGACAATGGGTGCATTTTGCTCTACTCTAGTCTGAGTTGGATTCCCTGTGAGAACAATGTTTTACTGTTCTCTTTCGTTCTCTAGGAAACAACGCAAACATTCAAAACAAAGAAAATATGAGCTGTCATAGCAACACTTTAATTAACCCATCTGCATGTTGCTGTAGAAAAAGATGTGTAGAGGAGGAGATCATTCCTGCATACTTCCATTTGACTGTTTTTATAAAAGGTGTGAAATCATTGTTTTATTATATGTTGTTGCATTAATGTGGGACTTATTTTTTCAATTGGTTCTCTAAGGCCGTCTTGAAAGTTACTTATCAGTCTTTGTCTCTTAATCATCAGTCAAATCAAGTCAGGGTTACTTTGAATCCATTTAGGTTAAACAAGAAATATCTATATTACTGTAACCTATGAATTACTGTACATCTAGTCTGGCTATCACCAGACCAAGCTCAGTCTTTTAAGATTGATCATTAGTCTGGGGAGTCTGCTCTGTATTTTCTACCGCACAAAAGGCGTGATCAACGTGCATAGTTCAAATTTCTCTGTACGCAACTAGATAGTTCTTCAACCAATCAGACCAACAACCCGGGTGATGTGCTTTATCAACGGTTGCTGCGCTTCGGCCGCCATGTTGAATGTAAACAAAAAGCTGCTTGTTGTTGCTTTTCTCTCATCATGTGCAAAACCCGCCAATCCTGCGCCAGGTGGATAAGCCAGTTTGTGATTGGTCCCTGCAAATTTGTAACGGAAGCAGGACACCAAATGCTTCTAATTATCGACTGTTGATGAATTAATCTTTTGTATTAACACAAACCTGCGAGCGTGCGTGGAATATCCAGAAGTGACTGATGAATGAGTGGGTCGTCTGAGGAGTTTACCAGGAGAAGAGGCACAGTGACCTAGAGATGAAACAACAGTTGGTTTCTGAATGACTTTGTAAGGAGCCAAAGCAGTAATAGTAGTAGTCTTAGTAGATGTTTTAGATGGGTTTTTCAGTGTAGTACTGTAGTTGTAGTAGCAATAGTGGGACCGGTACAAAAGTGATCCCTCTCAATCATCACTTTGTTATTAGCAGTATATCAAAGTAAACCAAACTGAATGTCATATCTATCACGCTTATTGTACAAACTTCTACACACTCACGTTCTTCATGTAGTGCACGCAACTCTCCTTCTCGTAGTACTCCTTCAAGGAGCCGTAGCCATGGAATTTCCTGCAGTACAAATCATGTGATAGTATCAGTGACAGAGATAAGAGTTGTAGAGATTGTGGCAGCCATTAGCAACCAAATCAAAATAGAAAATCCACCCGAATTTCACCTCATGATACTGTCATCGATCTGCATAAGAGACGTGGCTGCGTACAGTCTGCCCAGGTCTGCTTCACAAATGTTGCTGGAGTTCAGGCCAAGCAAACTGCTCCTGTTGAACAATACAATAAAAGCATTTTGACAAATCCGGGCAGGAAGCTAAATCTTTGTTTGGCTGGTAAACCTTAGCACCTGTTTGACAATGGCAGAAATGTTTTACAATGCAGTATCTGCAAGTCATTCACACTGTTAGCTTAATCTCTCAGCATTTGGCCCATGTCTAAGAATGATTACTTGTCTATACTGATTAGACTGTCCGGAAAGTATTGCCTCCTATCGATCTTTATCTTGGTTCAACTACAACAATTAATGTAGAGAAACAACTCAATACATCTGAAAGAAAGCAAGATCCAAGCTTTATCTTTTTTGCTTTCTGACATACACCCCAGAATAAAGCAATGCTGCAAATAATGTATGATAAAATGACACCGTCATAAACTTCAAGGAATTAACACATCTGTAACTGCTGACACTGCTGTTGTGTTTCTCCACCTGTGTGACAGGATGAGCTTCTTCATGTTGTCCGCCAACACAAAGTTGTAGAGCCTCCGGCACTGGTCCCACTGAAGGAATGTTTCCTGGGCCCTACATACACAAACACACATAAATGCATGCATACACTAAAGGTACAAAAAAAAACAACAACATCTGACCAGCTTAGAAAAAAGCTTCAAGAAGGGCTAGAGCGATATAACCAAAATCTTCTATCCCGATAAAAGTAATTTCATATCTGGATAACGATATATAGATCACGATTAAGCATATTTTCTGTTAATTCCATAAATAAATAGTCCATTTGAAATAACCACATAAAGCCTATTTTTGTACACGATATAGACCTTTTTATATCGTTTTGACCATATATATCGTCATATCGCCCAGCCCTAGCTTCAAGGTGACCAATCTTTATGTATATGTATTTAATGTATATTCAAAGGTTTGGGGGCTGAAATTGAAGCACCACTCCAGATATCTAATTAATGCATTATCAATTTCCTTTTTCTGTTTCTTTGTTGGTCCCTCATTCTACCAACCTGAGGGCGCTGTAACCCTGACAGACGGTGACGCAGCAGAGCACTCGGTCCTGGTTGGATTGTTTCTCGCCCAGAAACTTACAGACGATGTTCCCCCCAAGACTGAAGCCCACGACAATCAGCAGCGTCTGAGGAAAAGCTTGTTTGATGTTGCTCACCATTGCCTCATACTCCCAGGTACAACCTGAATGAAAGAGAGACACTTTTACAACTTTGTGGTACTGATAAATGCTTAAAAAAAGGTGGAGTCTGTGATTTTACGAGACTTATACAAATACGCCCTTCCTTTTTTACAGTCCATCTTGCTCCCATTGCCTTTCTCTTTATACATCCATGGCCTTACCCCTGTGCCGTGCAAAGGCGCCAATAGAATAGTGTTATGTGACACAGAACGGCTTGCTAGCAGGCCGTGAGATGATAATCGCTGACTATGACTCCTAGACTCCACCTTTAAATATGAAATTAGATTTCTCTTTTTTTTTTTTCTTAAACCAAATCATTTAATAAATGTCAGACTTAAATTCCACCACCTTTGAATGGAGATCCTCTGGACTCCCCTAATTAATTTTCTCAAGTAAAAAAAAATGAACATCAACTTTTCTCAGTGTATGTTGCAACAGATTGCATTTTCTTGTTTGTTTTGTTTCATTTTGCTTCCCCTAATTTTAGTTCTCCTCAATTTAATGAACCATCATCAACTATGCAATGAACTTTCCCTCTATTGTTTGAACTTTAACATGTAATCACACCTGTTCTTATAAGTCTCCCACGTGACATTTCCCTCTTTACCGTAGGTGAACATGCGGGGAGAGGTGAGCTCCATGTTGGGCAGGGCACCCAGGTGGTTGAGGACGGCGCAGCGGTAACCCTGCTGCTGGGAGTAATCCACAAAGGTCCGTATGTAGTTCTTCTCGCTATGGTTACCGATCCCAGGGCAGATTACCATGGTAATGTCATCTGACATACACACAGACAAACAAGAGGGAACTCAAGTACAGTCATGTGTAGGTGTAAAAGTGGATGTTGTGTGTGTGTGTGTGTGTGTTGATTTAATTGGCTGCTGAAATGGCATTTTTGCTCTACAGATTTCATTAGAGGTCCTCTTACTAGTGCATACTGTACTGTAGTAGCAGTTAGTTACTTCAGGATGGTCTGTCTACACACTATTCAACAAACAAGATCATAAAACTCAGAAGGATACATAAATAACAGACAAAACATACCAGCCTTAGTGGTCCACTAATACCATTTCTGAAGGCTCTTTCCTGAAATTCAGCCTTGGTGAAGAATTACAGCCACTAGAGTCAGTACTACAATTAGCTTTCCTTAGTATGTGCCTTTTCTGTGTTTGTAGCTTTAAATGCTATTGGTGGGGGGGGGGACAAGGTGGAGGGGGGGGGGGCTATGACCAACTGCCATGCTTTGCTTGTTTGAAAGCCATGATGCCTCTCTCTTTCTCATGGGCGATGCAAATTCTCTCAGTGGGCAAAGCAGACAAAGGGGAGGTAACCTTTCCTCATATGATGTCATAAGGGGAAGATTTCCGATCGGCCCATCTGAGCTTACTTTTTCTCAAAAGGCAGAGCAGCATACCCAGAGCTTGGTTTATACCTATCGCCATTTCTAGCCACGGGGGGACCATAGGCAGGCTGGGGGAACTCATATTAATGTTAAAAAAACTCATAAAGTGGACTTTTCATGCCATGGGACCTTTAAAAGTATGACAAAAGATCAGTAGTTGTGTAATTAAATCCTAAATATGCAGTAAAACCAAAGCCAGCTGCTTTGGTGCTTCACTAGATAGGCCAGTATTTGCCACTGACCTCCTGTGCTGTGGTCTCCACGAGCCTCAAAGAGATCAAAGGATGCTGTGGCCCCGTCCTGCATTGGGAGGAACTTGCGGACCCCGCAGGGTGTTGGAGTGTTGACACGCCCCATCTTGCCATACAGGGCCGTCTGGAGATGTCCACTCTTACCCCACAATAAGGGAGGAATGTATCTGAAGAGAAGGATGAGCTCCATATTACATGTCACAGCTGTAATCTCCACCTTGAAGATTTGTCAGCCCTGTCTAAGCAAAGATTATTACACTGCAGCTAGAGACACCTGCCACTCCAACTATAGGACGAGGCAGACAAATCAGTCATTTTACTAACCAGTCCAACCAGCTACTAAGGTTGACATTTGGATTCAGCGACAGTTGTTAAAAAGAAGAAAGGTTACCAGGCCTCTGTAGGCTACTCATCATCTCTGCTTGAGGCTATTGGCTCTTGGCTACATTAGACGCTTCTGGGCATTCAAATGCATTCAAATCTCAGACTGAACGGTCAGCTCATGATTTGCATTGTGGGTAAATGTAGGCGCTAGGTTTTGCCAACTAAAAAGGATGAATGCAAAAGATGACATCTCTGGTTCTGCTGCAGTGGTTTTGAGACAGTTTATTTAAACTGCCTGTTCTAAGTCAGAGAATGTCATAGGAGTGCAATGCTAAATTAGTGGAGTACTCTTTTGAGAGTGATTGCCACTTTTCATGAACCTGTAGCTGCTAGAAATTTGGACTTAAGGACAATGTGTGACAGCATAAAGTTTACTCAGTGACTAGATCCCTCTGACATTCACCAAACAACTGTTAGTTGTTCAGGTGTGAGGCTGCTCATATGGTCCCTATCAGTTAACCTGTTCACTTACCAACCTTCTATCCTCTCTGTATTCATAACTTTTGTTGTTTTTGTTAAATTCTGTATTTTCTTTAAATAGGTTTGTTGATTTAATATGAAGAATGTTTATGTCTAGTTAACTTTCATGCTATTAGTCTATTCTTTCTCCTCACAGTGTAAGAAAAACCCTCAGCTGTATTTTGCTAAAAAAATACAAGTCCAGTCACAGGTCATCTATGTTTAAATTTGAATTCAGTCCAACTCTCTAAGGTCATATCAACGTCAACAAGATCTTGTTCATGTCTCCAGGTCAAGTCTGAGTCAATAGTGTCATGTCCACAGTCATCATGTTTACATCTGAGAAACCAGTTTAAGTTCCATTTAGAGTGCTATTTTTCTCAGTTATTCTGTCAGGTGTTACTTCTTTTCACAGCAGTCTTGAAAAGCCATGCAAGTGAACCTCACACCCAATATCTCCTGTGATCTAGACTCAAATAATTCGAAGCAGAAAACATCCAATGTTCCAGTCAAAGATGCATCACATGTCTTTAGAACGGGGACTACATAATCCGAAACACTCACTCTTTGGTCAGCATTGGGCAGGATTTGAACAAGTAGCGGCTGAGCAGTGTATCTTGGTGGATGATATCTGGTGGTGATGTGGTACTCTTTAGGTTCAGACAGCGGACAATGATGTAGAGGACAGTTGCCACCGCTGCCAGCTTCATGCCATCAAACATGGCCGGCAGGTCCGGAACACAGGTGTTCATGTCACCGTCTTCAATGGTGGTCATTGTAGACACAGTAGAGGACCTATGTGCAGCATGTTAGGAAAGCATTAAACTTATGATATATCTTGTATTAAGAGTGCTAGTGTTATTTATAGTAATATTAATTAGCTAATTTGCTGAGATTGAAAAATTACTAATGAAAATAGAATTTGAGAAATATATACAGTATTTATTTCACTTTTTCCATGGTGGTTTGGGGCTCTGCCTTCCTCAGCATGTGTGTTGTAGTTACGCTCTTTACAGAGCTGCTATCCCTGAAAAAATATCTGTAGTCTGCTGTCAGTGGAAAGTTTTACTTTCTCATACTGGTCTGAGGTCTGTGTCAGAAGCCCTGATACTGCAAACAGACTTACAATATCTGGCCCAAAATGTATAAATATTGGCTCTTGATACAAAATATTTGGTATTGGCAGGGGTGGATGAAGTACTTAGGCTACTTTACTTAAAAAGGTGGGGTCTACAATTCTGGAGAAAACATTGCTGATATTTAAACTCAACACCCAAACAAATGCACCCTCCCGTTAGTGTTTAGCATCTGCCAGATTTATTGTCACTCTCGCTCCCGCTGCCTTTCTCTCTTTATACATCCACGGGCCTTTCCCCAGTCCTGTGCATAAACACAAACGGAATAGTGTTGTGTGGCTTGGTCCAGTGTTGAAATACTCTGTTACTTGTAAAAGTCATGCATTTAATTTTTTTTACTTAAGTCAAAGTACTTATTTGGAATTGCCCACTTCAGAGTGTTGTGTATATTATTGTATTATAATTGATGAGAATTTCATGTGTAAGGAATATTTTAATGTTTCAGTTGTTAAAGGTGGGGTGGAGCACTTACTTTTTTAACTTAATCTATAATAATACATCATTTATTTGTTGGATAATTTTGTATTAAGCTATTAATCTGAATCTGCAAAGTAACTAAAGTTAACAAAAACTGTGGAGTAAAAAGTATAACTTTTGCCTCTGAATTGTACTCGAGTTTAAGTAGCAGGAAATTGAAATACTCAAATAAAGTACAAGTTCCTCAAAATTGTACTTAAGAACAGTAATTCTACAATTCAAGAATACTACTGCTAAATTTGACCATTGGAAACTTCTTGAGAAAATGCCCTCTGGACAGTTTCTACCCACTTTGTTGTCTGACTTTGAAGAAAACACAGTGGCTGTGGTCCCCTTCTTTCTGTCCGATGATGCTCACTCCCAGTGCTGGAAAACAAACAGTTAAGCTACTTGTAAAAACGTACCGTTTTTCAGGGTGTGTAGCTATGTGTTTGGTGTATATACCAAAATTATACACACCCAGCATACAGTGTAACGTGAATTTGCTGGTGTGTCACATTTAGATGAATTTAAAATGTGTTAACAACAAAACCGGAAGGAGAAAATGTAGACTAGGATAGAATAGAATAAAACTAGCATAAAAGCATGCTGTGTTTCGCTAAAGTGTCCTTTACGTTACTTCCCCTCCTTTTGTCACTCAGGTAAAACTGTTCCTGAATAGGGTCGAGTTGAAGCTGAAGGCTTCAACAAACACAAAAACTACATGGACTTTACATAAAGTACACAATATAGTTTTAAAAAAGTATACAGAGAACATTTCCGGTCTTACCATCGCTGTTTTTGGTGGTCTGTTCGGGTTTTGGTCGGATCCACCCGGAGTTGAGCTGAACACCGTCTGTTTACAGCAGACGAGTGACTGAGTATCAGGAAACTCAGAACGCATTCAAGTGCTCTTATAAAGCTCCGACTTTTACATATAAAAGCCACATTAAGAAATAATACATTTAAGCGTTCTTTATAGGGCTTTGTGTGTTTAGTTTTCATCACCTCCACATTATATCAGTTGTTATAGCTTATTTATGAATTTATTCCTCGCTTTCTGAGTCATGTAACCTACTTCAGCTTCCGCATTCTTAAAATGTATCTTTGAAATCCGTCAGCACGTGAAGGCAGCATGACAAACAGTGGTGTAGTTTACTTCCTATTTTAGAGAAACATTAAACATTTTACAGTAACACAGATGTCACACACATGTAGATAGATTATATATAAATCAAGTTGACGTTAACTTACTACCAGATAGGCTACTCCGTTCTTACACAATAGTTTTTATGGGTAGTGACGGCGACAACAACAACAACAGATTCATTTTATTTAGTTATTGTATTTTAAATTAGTTTTTTATTTTTTATTTTTATACACTCAAATTAGTGCAATAATTAACTTCAGTTTCCAGTTAACGGTCAGACCCTTTTATTTATTTAACCACTAGAGGGCGCCATCCGCTAATGGGACATACAATGTGGAGCGTGGTACTTAAGGTCCCATGATATGGTGCTCTTTGGATGCTTTTATATAGGCTAGACCTTAGTGGTCCCCTAATACCATATCTGAAGTCTCTTTCCCAAAATTAAGCCTTGGTGCAGACTTACAGCAACTAGAGCAGACCCTCAATGAGCTTTCATTAGTGTGTGCCATTTCTGAGGCAGTAGCTTTTGAGGAGGAGAGAGGTAAGGTGGAGGCTGGGGGTGTTGCCTTGACCAACTGCCACTTTGCTCTTTTGAAAGCCATGATGTCTCTCTCTCATGGGTGGGCCAAATTCTCTGGGTGGGCCAAGCAGAGAAAGTGAAGGTTTTCCCCTTATGACCTCATAAGGGGCAACATTCCAGATCGGCTCATCTGAGCTTTCATTTTCTCAAAGGCAGAGCAGAATACCCAGGGCTCGGTTTACACCTATCACCGTTTCTATCCACTGGGGGACCATAGGCAGGCTGAGGGAACGCATATTAATGTTAAAAAACCTCATAAAGTGACATTTCTATGCCATGGGACTATTAATATTTATTTGTAGTGACCATATTATGCGTTCAATATACATTATTATAATTAAGATAAAATATTTGTAAAAATAAGATATTTGTGTATCATTCAAAATTGATTATAGGTTTATTGTAGGGTAATGTATTTATTATAGGTAATTATGAGAAAAATATGACTTACAGACATACAGACAACATACAATATGTTTACAGACATACCCCACAATTACCAAACAACTAACATGATATTTCAAATTTAATAAGAATGTGTTGTGAATCACTCAATTAAACAACCGTATAAGGAAATGGACAGGATGGAGAGTCTGTTTTGAGTTGCTTTGGCTTTTCTTAAAATACACTTTATATATTTATTTATATTTATTTCCATTTTACAAATACATCCACATGTATTTAAAAGAAATAGAGCCACAGAGAGTGAACACTCATTTTGAGTGAAGTTGATCCTTAATCATCTTAAAACACCATACATTACAAGAAAAAAGTGCAGAGGTACTGATGCATAATGAAATAAACAACATTTTATTTATTTTTTCATTTCACTAACGTAGATCTAAACCCAATCGATCCAGTATTGCCTCTGACTATTCGAAAGCCTAGATTTCAGATTATGTTGTTACAGGTATTTGGTTCTGAACAGTCCTGATGAACTTTGTGTGCAAAAACAGCTGTCTGAACCATGACGGACAAAATTAGGTTTTAATTGAGCTGTGGCTTGTGCGCCTCTTCCACAGAAATATCGGCACAGGAATGTACGCTACACTCCTTGATCGTTTTCACTTCTTTGTTTATAAGTGTGAATCCTCATTCGTGTTTCCAGATGGAAGGCAGAAGTGAAAAAGGACTTGGTCTTGTTTTTGTGTGGGAGACAGAAGTGAAAATTCACAGATACACACCAGTAAGATTTCTGTATTATATGACACATTCCCCCTATAACGCAGGCTTAACCACATTTTCACAAGGTTTGAGTCTATGGGATTATGCCTCGCTCCACATTGAGGATTAGGATCAAAAAGGCTTCAGTCACACGACTGCTCCATCTAACCATCATTTACTTCATCCTCTGGCTCAGACTTAGTGAGGGTCGGTCATGAGAAGAAGCTTTGTCTGATAGAAGAGGAACATCAGAGGATGCTGCCATGGATTCTCACCACATTTGACGGGTTCCTCATGCAAACCTACCCACAGTGCACATGACTGTTCTTATGGTTTCATGACTGCACGGATAAAGACATTTTGGATTTTGCTGACACTCTTTTTCTGAGGAAAGAAAAACAAACCAAGAAAGATTTATGTATCTTAGCGCACTTTACCATAATAGAAGCTTTGGCATTTTAGGTGACACTTTGGCTACAGGATAGGGAGGTCTCACTTACACTATCCCTGCTCTTTGCTGTCCACATCAACCTTTCACATTTTCTAAAGTATTATTAGACATACACACAAATTTTTAATTTTAATAAAATGCCCAAAGGATCAAAGGAAAAGGCTGTACAATTTGTATTAGTATTTTTGTGGTAATTTCATTAAGCACAAATTAATTTAAGAATGTGCTCCACAACAGTTTTAAAGTACATTTTAACATAGGCCACTATTCGAAACTGGGGCCTCATGATTAGTTCATAATGCAGGTGTGTCTTTAGGGTACTTTGGGGCATTCAGTTCTTACTGGGCTTTAGTGGTGCATACTATTATTGAAAAAAAATAATACAATTTAAGTGCCAAGGTCAGCACCTTTTAGTTGTTTTTCATTTTGTAATATAAATGTGGCTGAAGGTGAGAAAACTGTTGATTTTTTACAATGCATATTATTTTGTTACAGCAAGCAGTGAATGTATTATATAACACATTCCTCACTGCAGAAAAGGAAAAAATAGTGCAGGTTGATTTACTGAAAACAGCCCTTCTTGTAATAAAAGTAAGTATAAACCTGCTTAAAGATGACCTTCCTGTTCATATCTATCATTTAACCAGCTCTCAGTTACTCATTCTCTATATAACATATGTGCATAAACAGAAGAAGCTTGTACTGTTATAATACTGCTGCTTATCCTCAGCTTGCCTTGATAGGACATACTACCAAAATAACCTTCTATATTTACATTTGCATAACATTTAAAGGGCAGCAAGAAGAACAAACTTTTAAGAGATTTATTTGACTTCCTGAAGAGAAATATGCATTTTCATTTCTTTTTTTCTATGTTCCTCATCTTATCAAGTAGGAGTTGAGGTCAACAGAATCCTCTCCTTCCTGTCTTACAGTAGATTCACCCTCTGTTTGACCTATCGCTCATCAAACTAATGAGTGGGAATATAAGAGGAGCTTGGTATCGCTCCAGATAGCTTTGATGTGAAAAGTCATCTAGGGGAAGGATTTTGTGCTTTTTCTTTTTTTTTGCTCCAGCATGCGAGACAAAGCGCTATAGGTTTCACACTGCATCGTTTTAAGACGTGCCCATTTTCATCTGCATTTTATCTAAACATGCATGAGAACAGAGAGCTAACCAAGCATGGTGATGTGATAAGAGTAACCATCAAAGCGCAGCAGCCTTTTTCTTCTGTATTTGAGCTTGTTGCCACGTGAGACCACTTTAGGATGCATTTAAATCACCTTTGCTTGTTCCTAGGCTACAGAAGCATACATTTTACCCTGCAAATCAAAATGGGTAGAGTTCATCTGAGAATATTGTTGCTGCTACTGTAAAATGTGTCACATTTTAAACCACAAGAGAAGAAATGTAAAGATAAGAGGCAGAAAGACTCTTCTAACACTATAAAGCATGTGTCTTATCCTCTAAATCACGCTTTGGTCTCTTGAATTGGGAGCAGGATGAAAAATGACAACCGAATCATATGCATCCATGCAAAATGAATTAGGTGAAAAGGTCTTAGACTCTTAGACATCCCTCCCAAACTCAACACCCATTGAAAAACAGTTTTTCACCTTGCGCCTACTTGGCCCGAGAGTACAAAAAACAACTCTAACCCCCTGCTGGATCTCTGCTCGAGAAACGCCCACGGATTAACCTTTTCGGATTTCCACAATATAACATTGGGCGTAGTCTGCATTTGAAAGAAGGATTTCATGCATGGGAATTATCATGGAAATTTCCCCAGAACCTTTTGAGAATAAGCCAACACAAGAAGACATTAAAGATGCATTAATGTAACAGTTACTGGTCTGTTTGATTACATGATTACATTATTTATACAATTTATCAAATTACATAAAATTAAACATAGTGAAACACCACTTTACATGGGATAAATATGAGGCATGTGTGAATGTGCATAAACTGTGTGAATGTGTGTAAATGTCAAGTATCAAGTGAGCCGATAACACCTTGTATGGAAGTATTTCCTGAGCTCCTAATCATAGTCCTACGTACAATCTTACTTACTACAGCTATCAAATACATATTGTGGAATAAAAAGTGTAATGAATATAAAGTGGTATGTAATAGAAATACTCAAGAAAATAGCCTTCCTCAGATATGTACAGTAAAACACTTGCACAAATGAGTGTGAATTGGGTGTTTAATTTCACCCCTGGTTTCCTCCAGAACTTGTTAAATAAAAGTATGGCTTAAAGTGGCGAGCTGTATGATTTTTGTCCTTGTTAATTTAGAATTTCTACTTGAGTAAAAACAAGGAAATTGTGCTGAAAATTGAGCAGTCAATCTTTCTATTTATATGGTCTGAAGTCTTGTTATTGATAGGCCTATATCAGCTAAGTGTGCAAAAATTGTGTGCATAGTTAAATTTTTTGTGCGTATACAATGGGAAAAAAACTAAGCATTTTTATCCAAAAGATGTCACGCCAGACAACCAGGTCATAATACTGCAAATGTATAAATATTACAATACTTTCATCAATTAATCACCATTGTGTTACCTCCTTTTGTGATAGATAGTGATTTAACTAATAATCTTAGAGATTACAGTTTTAAGTAACCCCATGGGTCACAGGTGAAATGTGACTTTAACTGACACATTTGGAGAGAAATTACTTTCCTCTCAGTGGTTTTTATATTACAGATCTTAATCACGACATTTTATTAAAGGAAGCACATTAGCCATAAACGTTTCTTTTTGTTTCCAGGGTGATTCACTGCGCTCAGTGTGTGTGTGTGTGTGTGTGTGTGCGCGCGCGCGCGTGTGTGTGCGTGTGTGCATGCGTGCGCGTGTGTATATTTTTGGTCACCGACAGCGGGAATAAGGGGGCGGAGTTACAATTAGAAATCCAGACTGTGATTGGCTGAGAGCTAAGGCGCACGTGCTCCTGCTCTACTGCTGCTGCCTGGGAGTTTAGAGCCGCACAACAAGCTCGAGCCACAGAAGCAATAACGTCCAATACGCCGCTGCCCTCCTGTAGTCTCTTTAACTAGCTTGCTAGCTAACTAACGAACTGCAGCTAACCTTATCAACGACTGACAACAACTCAGTCATGAAGGAGCACACAAGTTTTGTACTTGGGCTGCAACTTTTAACAGCGTGCCTGGTGTTTGGAGTGAACGGTAAGTTGCCTCTTTTGTTTTTATTTACAGTTCAAACCGCCGCAGTTCACGTCCATTGCTGTTGAGGAGTTGTTGTTGTTTCAGTTAAGTTGTAGCTAGGTTAAAGTTGCTCTTTCTGTGTTTTTCTCTATTTTAAACTTGGTGGAAATGTAGTAGCCTGGTTTACTTGCTGTTTTTTTTATCCGCTTAGTATGTTTGGTATTAAATCTCAGCCTGGCTCCGTCAATTCGTCACCAAAGTAAGAGCATTTCTGCACGTTCAAGCGAATCGTTTGGAATCGATATTGTCTATAGGTTTTGTAACCTTTGGACACTCTTATGTCTGAATGTATGTAACAGAAAGGATATATACGGCCAGTTTTTGCGCAGTGCCCCTTTTAAGGAACATGACACACATAGGCTGGCTATTATACATGCCCAGTGTTAACCTCATGCCAATGGCAGTTGCTTTTGTTTGCATTTCCAAGCATCAAACAGATGTAGGGCAATGGACAAAGGGTACAAATGGCCTGATTCTCCTGCCTTCATTTTCTGCACACAGACCATGGAGAAGGCACATGTCACACAAGTGCTTTTTTTGTTGTTGTGATGATGTATTTTCCAAATGTAAAAATGTTCCTGTTCCATTTAGAGTTTGTTTTTTGCACATTGACAAAAAGCAGAATTAATTGATGTCTTGGTGGGTTGGTGCTGTGTAAAAGACAGATTGTGTATATTTCTTGTCTGTTGGACTTTGGACTTTTCGAGGAAACAGTCAACATTTAATGCCTCATGGATCAATGTTTAATCAATTACAAGTCAAGGAGATCTAACAAGGCAATTAAGCTTAAGACTGGCTCAAAATCATTTGATTGTAATCTGACTGCAGCATTACATCTGCTTATGAAATCTTTTTCACAATTGTTTTTTTTTAAATTTTAAATCCCCCAGTATCAATAAAACAAGAAACCGCCAATATAAAGATCAGAAAATAAGTGAATTGCCTCTGCATATGAAAAGATAGAAGCTGAAAAATTAAAGACAATTGTCACAAATAAATGGCAACAAAAAGTTTAACATTTTGTTTAACATACAAAACATAGCCCTTGTTAACACCTTTAACGTGTTTTACGCAGGCAACGGACTTTGGCTTGGTGTTTTTGATGCATGTCACACACACAAGTATCAAAAGAAAATATATATATATATTATTTTTGTGGGTGGGAGGGTCACAGTGTTGATCCACTATGTTGACAAACACACTGCAGTGCTGCAGATGCAAACATCTGACTTCGTAATGGAAATGCAGGTACTTAACTTGGAACCAAACATAACCAATATATTTTTTTAACAGATACACCAAAAAATGTCCTGCCTGTATGTCCATTCCTTGTCCTGTAATGTCCTTTATATAAACTTGCATGACAAGAGCCGTTGTTAAATTTCCCCGGTGCATCACTTACATAAATGTTTAACACTTTTTTTTTTTTTTTTTTTTTTGGGACTTTTTCCCTTTATCTGAAAGTGACAGTGGATAGACAGGAAAGGTGGGAGAGGTGGGGGATGACGCAGCAAAGGGCTGCAGGTCGGACTCAAACCCTGGCCGCTACAAAGGACTCAGCCTACATGGGGCGCACAGTCTTACTGTATGAGCTAGAGGTCGCCCCTTAACACACTTCTCTTAAACGTTTTTTGAATTTAAATTGAAACCATATGTAGCCTGAAGAGAAGCACACACATCCCAACATGTTTGTTCCTCGTGGCTCAGGCACGGGACAGCCGTGGAGAATAGGTGTGGTTGCACCGACCACGACGTTGAGTCACTTTTCTGAATAGAGCCGCCAACACAGTTATGCAAGTGAACTTCCATCCACAACAGCACTTAACAAGACCTATCCACACAGTCAGGGAGTTGGGGAGAGGGGACTTGTTGCTGCTGTGTCATGCAAAATGTTTACTGGCAGAATGAGAGCTGAGCCCCCCCCCCATGTTTACCATTCAGCAGGTTATGACTTACTTGTCTGTTTGATGCTAAGGGGAGAGAAGTGGAAAATGGTGTTCTGGTTAGAGGCAGCACAGCCCAGTGTTCTTGTGTCAGTAAGTTTGTGGATGTGTGTGTAAGAAATATGAGTGTTTGTGTAGCTTTTCTACCATGTGTCTGTATTAGGTCTTC
Source organism: Etheostoma perlongum (assembly GCA_026937815.1). NCBI lineage: Eukaryota > Metazoa > Chordata > Actinopteri > Perciformes > Percidae > Etheostoma > Etheostoma perlongum. The sequence continues at coordinate 27,212,702 of CM049378.1, read as the reverse complement.
CCTTCAGGCTGCTGTCTTCTTCAGCACTGATGACTTTATCATTACTTTTCCCACCAAATCCCCCAGGACAGGAATGACCCTTTTTCTTCCATTTGAATTTTGAACAGCTCCCTTAATCAATGTTTCATTGCAATATGGAGTCTTCTAATTTGGGCTACTTTTATTAGTGTCTGTTGGCCCACTTTCCAATCTGCCACGATAAATATTTTACACTCTGTCATGTGAGCTTAAATAGTGAGCCAAGGACAAAGTGAGAGCTACTTGAATCCAAGAGCCAGATATGTTCACACAAAATCTTTGTATTCATATGATCAGAGAAACTCACTGAGCAACTCCATTCAGTTAAAAGCCGTTGTTGTGACACTACTCCAGGCTCTATTTCAGTTGAGAAAAGCTTGTTGTTTGGTTGACTGCTCATGATGCCTGTGTGTATTTTTAGTGGCTGCCCCCTGTTTTATTTTTTTGAAGCAGTAGCAGATGGCTGTGTTGGGACTAGCACTTGCAGATTACAAAAAGCTCACCTGCAGCTGGAGTCCTGCTGAAAAGTAGGCCTGCACGATCAATCGTTATAAAATCTTGATTCACCCTGTTCACGATTTAACTTTTACATAACTTTGATATTTTTTGTAATAAAAAACAAATCACAAATGCTACTACCAGTATTTTCTTCTGTAAGTTTTAAACATAGATTGTATAAAATATGTGTTAAAGTGCTGCAATGCTCTCCCTTCTCTTAATTGAAGCCTCTGTGTTTACAGGCTTGTGGTGATGCGCAATGTGCTATAGGTGCCAAAAAAAATTGGTATTGCCAATTTGTTTTTGTTTTTTGTCATTGTTCATGTGTGCAATAAACATTATGCTTTGTGAGGAAAAAAATTATGGCAGAAAATCGTAATATCATTTCTAAGCTAAAAAAATCATGATTCATATTTTTCCCAGAATTGTGCAGGCCTCCTATAAAAAGCCTCGGATAATTTAAGGACTCGGGCAGCCCTGGCCTTGATAAATCCACTTCCTATAACACATGTGCAGGTTCCCCTCTCCTTATGTCGGGAGCACTCAGTAGTGGCAGATGAGCACTCCACGGGTCTCAATCCTTCTTATTGTCCTTCCGCACATCCTTAACAGTTTTAACAAGGGCTGGACATGCAAGTGTGACGCAGGCCTCTCCTTTTCTTTCTGGAACACTGAGTTCCCACACTTGCCTGCCAGCCTGTACACTCCAGCATGCTAGTGTGTGCGTGACAGAGCAGAGGGCAGAGCCTTTACTGTTTTCAGGCCTCAGGACACATTAGATATGAGCACTGACGTAACCACACACACACATACATACACACGTTTGAAACACATGCAACGTCTGCATAACCACCAGGTGTAGAGCAGATGACAGTAGTAGAGTACCTTGACCTTGTACTTTTGACTTAAATTCCTTTTTTAAAGCCGTCTTAAACTCTCTTGGGTGCATTGCTACTGATACTATTCCTTGTCATCTTTGATAACTCAAGAGTAATTCAGATGAAATGAGATTTTAGCCCATGGTGGTGCACTCTGTATTTTCCTAACGCGGTAAAATGGCGTTCCCTCTCTAAAACACTGCAACCACCAGAAATGATTTTGTTTCACACCAAACTGATCAAGGCTTGCCTGACTTATTTCAAGACAATTTTTATCCAAGTGCTATTTTATCATTGTAACCAGTCACTGTTTCTCTACTGATGGCTCCAGTAACTGTCCTCAAAGAGTCCACCCTTTTGTCCTGAAATGACTCCCTTGTCTTCATCCTGAGTCATGGCGCAGAGCTCTTGAATGACTTCCTAAAGACGTTTTTACCAAACAGTCCTTTACTCTTTTGTTGTGATGTCTGCTTAGCCCTATAAAAGGGTTATGTTTCCTTGTTGTCTATTCACCTGGGCTCTGATATGAGGGCCAATATGTTGACTTAGACCTCTGGTTGATCCTTTCAGTAGCAGCCAATTTAACTTGTTCTTCTCTGAAGCTCCTACAGGAAACGTACACATGCAGGAAACGTATGTTTTTTTTTTTTTTTGTGCTGCTGCTCATTTGTTTCCCAGAAGTAAACACAAGGCATGCCATGGTCACTCATTCCAGCCCCAGCCCTCTGAAGCAAAACACTGGCACTCGCTGTAGTCATTCTACGAGACTGAGAGCTTTTTTGCCAAGTTGCACAGAGGCAAAAATAGTTCAACAATAAGGTTAATACAAGCTTGCTTAATTGGCTGTATGCAAGTAGTTAACAGATACTAATAACGAAACGCCCAGCTTTAGTGTAATAACTTACTTACTTTTAGGATTATTTGGTATCTTTTGATTTGTTTAACAAATATTGCTACATGATGGTTGGACATCCGCTGTGTACTTATATCTGAGGCTCAAGCTTTTGCAGGATCACATACACCTTCTAGCAGTTCTCATTGGGGACTGATTTATTATGCTTTTTTTGTCTGGTATTTAAACCTCATTCTTGGGCTGAGGCATCATGGGAAAGGCACAGACCATGACTCATAAGGAGTGAGAAAAGCACAATGCCCTTTGGAAATGGCTTGTCTTGCCAAACATAACTCCACATACCTTTCTAATCTGTCACTGTGGTGAGGACAAAGTGGGGCACCATGTTGGGTACTTTTAAGCACTGCTGTCATTTTGACAAATGTATGAAATGTTTTTTACAGCATTAATAAATTCTGCAAAATAGATGTGTTTATGTTGTCAGATGACTCATTGCTTTCTTTATTAGTTATTGCAATTCATATATTGGCGTGTTTACATCATGAAAACAACTGATATATTCTTTAGAACTCACCTATGTTTACAGAGTCCACACCCTCATATACTAAAATATTAAGCATTAACATGCCATGGCTATTTTTCTATGGTGGTTCTTATAATCAAGGAGTTACTACTTCAGCAACAACCTTCTTCAGGCACGTGGGTTACTATAGACTGGACAAGCACTTGGATGCCAACACTTGATGTATTTTTGGATAACTGATTAAGTAACCTTTTTTTATAGGCAGCTGCAGCAGCTCAAATGATAGATTTGCTCAAATAACACAAAAGCTGTTCACATTAACAGCTTGTAGTATCTGGCCATGCAAATGTTGTCTTTGTCCAGCTTTTTAGAAATGTGAGATCTGTTGACAAAATAGAGACACATTGACTCTAGAGAGAGATGTGAGAGAGAGAGAATTTTGAAAATGTAACTTTTCAATGTCAGGAGAATCACAAAAATGAAATTCCACTCACCTGCACTGTATTGCGGTGGAGGCAGAAATGTTAGAGAGGAAGATCTCAAAACCTGAGAACATAAACCAAAATTCTCTGGAAATGTATTCTTTTTTATCCTTTTAAACTGTGGTGTGTGTCAGTTTGAGTAGTCTTTGTTCTGTACTGGTTTCTCAATAAACTAAACTGAAACCACAGCCACGATTTATCTCATACCATAAACTCCTGCTTATCTGAATCTGTATTCTTCTGTCTGTTGAAGATAATGGGGAAATAACAAGTCTCTGGTTTCCTTTTGAAACAGCAGTTTACAGTTGATGCAGGGTGGAACAGAACTGCATTCTGTCTTTAATTGGTTAAATTCAAGTTCGTTTAGATTTTTGTTTTGAGTGTGTCATGACCCAATGTGCAATGCAATACATGTTGAAATCCCATAGTTTTTCAAATATAGTATGAAATAAACACAATTTTCTTCATTCCCGTGTAATTTTATGGACGTGGTTTTTACAGACAGTGGCATCACTGGGGATTTTGAAGGAGGCTCTGGTGGTGTGACCACTGTCTCTTGGCTGACCACCTTGACTAATGCATCACTAATTTCATTTCCTCAAAAAACATCCAGGCTAAAACACCCTTCAGACCACAAGCAATGCTTATAGAGACAGTTAAATGAAGTAGGGTGTCTCACTTATTTCAATTCCTTGATTGTATTAACTTTATAAGTCAGCAGTCAAATATTCTCAGTTCATTTATTCACAATTGTTATTCCCAGCTTTAAAAGGGTTTCCTGAAGTGAGCTATCTGCCAGTGTAGGAAGGGAGGCTGTGTTCCTTCCAAAGATAAACAGGCAGCAGCTTTTGGATAACTATGTGATGGCGGTGCCAGGCGAGGTTGTTGTGCAACAGTCCCACGAGATATCCAGCGATTGAAGGCCATGACACTGGACACAGCACTGATAACACTGGACATCCATGAGAAGTGCACTTCAGTGGATAAACAGCCAAACAGGATGTTGGCAAAGTGTATCCCTTTCATTTGTCATTCTCCCTTCTCTCTCAGTGGCCATGGCACAAATCTACTATACAGCTCCTCGATTGCTGGTGGATAATATGTCTAGAGAGTCCAGATTTTGTACATCAGAGATTAAAATAGAATTGCTAAATGCAATCTACAAACTAGTATGCTCATTTGTAATATAGTTGATTTTTTGAATCCTTTCTCTGAAGACCAGCTAGTTAGTCTTTTCACAATGCACTGAGGAAGCTTCTCAGAGTGCTCTCATCCTTGACTCTTTTAAAGAACAGGAAGAGTGTGTGTATTTTGGGGTTAGAAAGATGGAGAGGACACAGCGATGCACAGAATGTTAGAAGTCTTTTCAAAATAACAATTTCAGCCATGGCCTTGTGGCCCCTGTGAATTATACTGTCAGCAAAATAAAACGCCACTTTTCTTTTCTGTAGAGGTCTAAAAAAAACTATTTATCTACTCCCACGTGTCTACTTAGTTTGAGGTGGAAAGAGGTACCCTGCTGCAACACAAAACGGGGCCAGAGCTCCTTTACAGCCTCTATGGCAAACACTGTGGTACTTAAACCACCAATTTCACACTTTGGCTGTCCAACCTCAATTTCCTTAACAAGTATCTGAATGATAAATGTTAACTTGGAAAAGCCTTCCCTGTATTCATGGCGGTCAAAGGCTCCCAGTTATTCACCACCTCCATATTCTAAGTGCCAAAACAGGATATCATTACATCTTTGACTTCCAAAATAGTAGTTATAAGTGTATACCTTTAGGTGGGGGCTACTAATTAGCATAATTCCCCCCGTTTATGGTTAATAATTTTAGGTGGGGGTCATATTTCCCCCCCTAAGTTGCGTGCGCATCCTATTAGGTGGGGGCTACTAATCCCCCGCCTGTAGTGTATACTTTTAGGTGGGGGCCGTATTCCCCCCTGCGCCTTTAGTTAATACCTTTAGGTGGGGGCTACTAATTAGCACAATTCCCCCGCTTCCAGTTAATACTTTTAGGTGGGGGCCGTACTCCCCCCGCGCCTGTGGTTAATACTTTTAGGTGGGGGCTGCTGATTCCCCCCTAAAGCTGCGTGCGCAGATCGCCCAAACTTGAGGAATAAATCAATTGGAAAATGTATAAAAGAAGAAGAATAAATTGAAGAATAATGAAGGTAAGTCAATGATTAAAGTCTTTTAAATGTTTGACTACTAATGTAGTGTGTTTAAACTGATTGTGTGTGTGTGTGTGTGGGTGTTTTGCTTCGTAGCGGTGTCTGACGGGGAGCGATGATTTCTAAACTTTAATGGTTTAAGGCTGTATGACTAGATTGTTAACGTGTACGATTTCCAGGATGTAGCAGTTATATTTATTATTAGGCTATTACTTATACTATTATGCCGTTTTAGCTAGGTAACTGATTAGCTGTATAAATGCGTTTTAAATGGTCCGTGATACGCTGTGTGGGTGTGTGTATAAGCGTTGTTCTGACGGCGTGCGATGGTTTTAAAAACTTAATGGAAGGTTATATGACTAGATTGTTAACGTTCAGTTATATTTTTTTAATCAGGCTAATACTTTTACTCATGGCCCGTTTTTAGCTAGCTAGCTAGCTAACAGCTTGGCTGTATAATGACTTTTAAATGGTCCGTGATACGCTGTGTGGGTATGTGTGTCTGTCTGTGTGTGTATATGCGTGTGTGTGTGTGTGCGTGGGTGTTTGGTTCGTAGCGGTGTCTGATGGGCAGCGATGATTTCTAAACTTTAATGGTTTAAGGCTGTATGACTAGATTGTTAACGTGTACGATTTCCAGGATGTAGCAGTTATATTTATTATTAGACTATTACTTATACTATTATGCCGTTTTAGCTAGGTAACTGATTAGCTGTATAAATGCGTTTTAAATGGTACGTGATACGCTGTGTGGGTGTGTGTATAAGCGTTGTTTTACTATTGACGGCGTGCGATGGTTTTAAAAAACTTAATGGAAGGTTACTAGATTGTTAACGTTCAGTTATATTTTTTAATCAGGCTAATACTTTTACTCATGGCCCGTTTTTAGCTAGCTAACTGGCTAGATGTAATGACTTTTAAATGGTCCGTGATACGCTGTGTGGGTATGTGTGTCTGTCTGTGTGTGTGTGTATATGCGTGTGTGTGTGTGTGTGTGTGCGTGGGTGTTTGGTTCGTAGCGGTGTCTGATGGGCAGCGATGATTTCTAAACTTTAATGGTTTAAGGCTGTATGACTAGATTGTTAACGTGTACGATTTCCAGGATGTGACAGATATATTTATTATCAGACTATTGCTTTTACTCTTCATGGCCCGTTTTTAGCTAGCTAGCTAACAGCTGGGCTGTAGAGTGACGTATTGCGTTTTGTTGGCTGTGATACGCTGGCTGACTGGGGTGCGCGCAAGGCCAATGGAAAGGCGTTAAAAAACCGTGACGCACGGGTGGGTGTAGATTTCTGCCTTTAACTTAACGACAAGATTTCCAGTGGTCACTTTATTCTCCATGCTACTTGAGGTACGTTAAATTCGAATATTGTGCTGCGTAGACATGGATTCTAACGGACTTGGTTTGCGAGGGAGCTTAATCGTTGAAGAAGGTAATTGTGGACCTAGCACTACATTTGAAATGCGTTATCCGCTGCTGAAGAAGAAGAAGAGAAGTCGCCGAGATATTTACTAAAAGTGATACTGAATGTTGTACAGCTAGTTATGCGTTTATGGGTGAGAACGGCTATGGGTATTCTATAGGATATAGTGATGGCTGTGTTACTTTAGCTGTATGTACTAGTGGTGATCCAGAGTTAAAGTCTGAGGCTAAAACAGAGTACGCCGTAAGTTTAAAAGATTGGCGTCTTTTTAGATCTGTAGTCTGTCAGGATCTTGATATGACAGGTTTTCCAGAGATAATTTATGTAGCACAGTGGGATAGCTACAAAGAAGGGAAAATCTTCTGTGTGGAGGCAGATAGATTCAACAGATCGCCAGAGGATTTTATTTTTCTCAGAGTGTGCGAGGAAAAAGAGAAACTTGTTGCTACCAGAGGACGTATGGACTGGAGGTTAAAACCTTATCCTGTCTCCACCCATGAGCATGAAGAATGGTTTAAAAACGTATTCTTTATACAATGGTGTGATTGGGAGCTAATGAAGAAACAGTTTGAATCCATTGACTATGCCATCAGAAGAGATAGTATAAGGATCTCGTATGAGAAGATAAAGAAAAGACTTATATTCGACGACTGTGGGGATCAGAAGCTTTCACTACCCCGACCACTTTAGAGACCTAAAATTGTCAACCACAGAGACTAGGAAGATGGTGGGTGTGATTATGTGTCAAATGTTTGCTAATATACTTTTTCTTTACTGTGTATCTAATGAGCGACTGTTATTTATTCTTCCAGAAGGGTTGGAGTGGTGCTACCCACCTGGTCTGCAGAATTCCTCCACCCCGCGGACGGTCACCGGATCTCCATCTTCATCTTCATCATCATCATATACAACCCCTAAACAATTCCTGTCACCCCCATCCCCTTTGACGCCTCCTCTACCGCCCGCTCTTTTGATCCGGACACCACCGGCATCCCCCCCAGCCAACTGGCATGTGGACAACATTGTGTATTCTTTTTATGTAACATGCAAAAAAATAAGAGTTTTAAAAAAGTGTTGAAAATGTACGGTCCTAATCTGATATGTAACGATACAATGGTCTGTCATTTTGTTGATAAGATACATCCTGTAATATGCCACACGCAGAAGTTTAAGTGCGTGCAGTGCGCTTGTGCTTTCTACAGATGAGATGTTTGTGTAATGATTTTCTTGCACTAATAAAGGATAAAACGTGTCAATAAAAAAGTCCACAGGTCTCGTTATTTTATTCCAGCATTTTAAAAGAGATTTATACATAAAAACATTCACTTGTCATTGACGCAATCATCAGATAAAATAGAAAATATTTAAAAAAAAAAAAAAATACATTGTCACCATTTTCATACATCGTATTGCATTGATACAATCAGATACAAATAAATGAAAGAATTAAAAAAAGAAAAAACTGGTTAGAAAATTCAAATAGAAAACATTCCTCAGGTAAAATAGAAAACATTTAAAAATGAAATAGAATAAAAAAAACATTCAATGGAAAAATCATTGTCACATTTTATACATTTTAAATGCCTCAAATAGAAAATAGCAACCATAATTCTGTACATTGCAATAAAATCAAATAATCAAAAACTAGCCCATCGTGTCATGCCAGGGGTTGATGAATAGCGTAATGTGTTAGAGTACGAACGCTGTTTGAAGGCACTATGGGTTTACTTAATGATTTAGGAGTGTGTTGTCTAATATTTTCAGATGGACCATCTGTTTTAAATGCAGCGATAGATCGACGCCTTACGGCTGTGTTTGGAATTACAGATAATGGCACATTTAATTTTGCAAGGGTTTTTAAAAATGGATTCCACCCCGTAGGTCTTGAATGCATCGAAATATTATTAGTTGTGACACTTTTCACTAGATCGCATAAAATGACTACCTGATATGTGCTCATTGTTTACAATGATTTCGCCTTGATTTGTCCAGGAGATTTTATCATTATTACGAGATAATGAGGCTAGAAGATATTCGGCATTCCGCATATTTCGTTTGGGCATGTGCTTCAATACCTCTGAAATTATAGCATCCTGTATGACATCATCTTTTGAATCTACCTTTGAATGATCCTCTGGTAGCGATAACGTGATTACAGTTTTTTCTTGTTCACCCTGTTTCACCAAGGCCAGGTATCTTTGTAGAACACCTGAGTATTTTTTGGCTTTTTCATATACATTAAGGTCAGACTGTTTCAGAATTTCACCCATCGCCTGATCCAACTCATTTTGGACAGACTGCCTCAAAGACGCGTTTGAGGGTTGCTGTTGCTGCTGTTGTTGTTGTTGTTGTTGTTGTTGTTGCTGTTGTAACGATAGCAGTTGATGCTGAGGCACTAAAAACATTTTCTGGGCGTGCTCCATTTCAACCCCGATTGATAAGGCTCACAATAAACGGTATAGCAGCTCCCAGCAGAGGTAGGAGAAATCCCCCTGTTTGATTGATCGATTTCCTCTTTTTAGAATTGTTCACTTTTTTATCTGCAACTAGTCTGATCACTCTTTTCTTCTTCTTTAAAAGTTTGTATTGTTTGGCCGACAATGGAATGTTACCTCTTAAAACGTTAAGGGCTATTTCACACAGAGCATTAATAAAGTCTGAACTAGCATTCTTAACAATAACTCCCCTAACCCTGGGTGCTGCCTTGTGTAGAAGTTGCAACAATGTGAGGTTTCTCTGCATGCGTGAGGACATTATATAACCTAACGTTTCTTTGAGACGTATACGACCTGTTGTGGTGAGATCAAACCTGTTCTGAGTCTGAACATATCAGGTGTCTTGGCTTTATAATCTATTAAAAGATAACCATATGTAGAGCTAGTTGCATCATTAAAAGCCTCCAGGAAATATTTGTTATTACCGGGATACATTTGTCTGCCAAGCAAGTTTATTTGATTTTTATCTCTGGGGTTTTTAAATAATATGATATAGTTAGTATTTAAGCTTATTGTGCGACTGGTTTTGCCCTGAATAAACAGATTTTGTACTAAATAAATACAGCTGAGATTCCGGGATGAACATATTTTGTAAAAAACGTTTTGAACTTCAGTATTACAACATGCCTCACTCATTACATCATCGATAATCAGCAAATTATTTTTATGAGGGGGGAGAAGTGTCTCGTCACAAAGTGATTCAGGTATCCCATTGACAAAATTGATATTCACAATCTTTAGTAAGTCGTCGTATAACGGTTGCCAGCATGAGTATATATACACAATATTATCAATCTTGTGCGAAATAACTGATGCTGAATTTCGGATTATATCTTTGACCAAAAATGTTTTACCACAATTCGACGGACCGCTAATAACGACGCTGAATGGGTGTTGCAACCTGCCGTCAAAACGCGGTATGATATTGATCATTAATATCCATAGGGAAGTGTTGTATAGTCGTGAAGAACGCGTCGTTTGTTATACACCACCTGTAATTTCTTCGACACTGATGCGTTTTTGAGATGAAACCGCTTTTTATCACGCTTAATGGTGTGCGCCGATGTGACCAGATGGTCGTCAGTGTGTTGATTGGAGACGAATGATTTAACCAATCCTATTAAGGACTCGTGTGTAACCACTTTGGCATTTTTTGAATTGAGGGTGACCCCTTTGCATTTCACCTGTGTGGTTCCCTGTGCCGTCCGATATGCATAGCATTTTGGCCCCCGAAACAAACTCGGTTATGAAGTCTTCATCGGGATGACCACACATCTGGCCTTTATTCAGTTCGTCCGTTAGATCACCGAGATAAGGGCCTAGCGGGGCACCCATTCCCCTGTTTTGCTTGTGAACACGACGCTGTCTGTGTCACAATACAGCACGCTCCTGCAACTTATCCATTAGGTCATATAACTCTAGACGAGCATACGCCGTTGTCATAGCCCCTATAAAGATATTAATATCTTTAATTCTAGAGGCTTGGCCGTTAGTCTCACGCCACTGGACTATCGCCACATCTGGGGAAATGAATGAGAACTGTCTCACATCAAACCTGTCGCTAAACATGAGTTGTGAGAATCGGGTGGATCTGTTATTAGCTCTGTTGTGGGCAAGTTGGTACGCATTGAGAAACGACCCCAGAGGGAATTCAGCAGCAATTTATTGATGCTTCTAACTGCATTGTTAACGCATATTTTATCGGGCTCTAGTCTGATCCCTTCTTTAGCATAATAGTCGCCAACGTATTTTTTTTTTTCTCGTCTTCAGTTTTGACATGGCCTGGATAACCCGACGCCTGCTGCTTTAGTTTGAGGAACGTTTTAACGTATCCTTTAAAAAAGATTGTCGGATTTCTCCGAAAATGCCAGACCTCGTCAATACGATTTACCTTATAGCCTTTTTCCAGTGCCTTCTCCAACTCAACTGTCGCCCATGTCCCCTCCAATTGTCTCTCACGGTCGCTGTGAACACAAGGGGCTGACTGATTCTCCTCATAGGCACAGGTTGCGCACAGAGGAAACATGAGTTTGTTGTGGCAACGATGGGGGAGCACTGGATGAAACAGGCTTCTGGGGGTCTACTGCACATTTCACAAAACCAAAGTATTGTGAAATATCAGCAAAATTGCTATGAATCACCTGAGGGTGTCCAATGGGATAGTCTCTCTTTGCCTGGACTGTGGGGTACAGACTTGTGAAATCATAATATCTGATCTTTTCATCCCCTGTCACCTTGTGGTAAAGTTTTAACGCATTTGTCCGCCCCCCCAAATAGCGCATCTCGTGGGTTCAAACGACTTGGTTTGACATATGTACACATGAACGCCTTGACGTCCGGATCATCACGCAGCGCCATATGCCATGAACATTCCCACATCACAACAACTTTTAGCCCATGCACTGATTCTAACACGGACAAGCGGTCATTGAATTTGGCATACAGCTGTCCATAGGGAAGTTTCAGAGTTGGGTTGATTTCGGCTTGGCTATGACATTTAACACAGCCATGGTAATAACACCCAGCAAATTCGTAGCAAGTGTGTGTAGCTTTGCAGTAGCCGTCAACAGAGTACACTCCAAGGTTTTTTCACCTATGTTGAGGGCGTGTTGAATTTCTCGGTTTTCACTGCGAGCCACATACCCCAACCACTGCATCGAGACGTCCGAATATGTTTTATTGGGATTTATGTACGCACCATCATAGGTCAACGCAACGCTGTCTCTGGGGATAAAGAGCGTTTTAAAAACACCCATACAGCTGGAGGCGAGGGTCGTGAACTGAAATGGATCTAGGCCTGTTGATGCCATAAACGCATTTCTGTAGCTTTCACACGCTTTAGCCAAAACAACGACATCATTGATGCAATACTTTGCCAGTTCGCTGTTAAGATTAAATGTGGTGTCTTTAACAGTATGATACCATGCCATGAATTTTCCCTTTGATTCATCGGACATGGTATCATAACCGTAGAAGGACGGATCAGGATGGGGGCCGATAAAGTTTTCATTCTGCTTTGTGTTGAATGCGTGGGGAAAGTAGCCCTTTAGTGCGTCAGTAAACCCCATAGCTGCAGGGGTTTTAGCAAGAGCCATCGGGAGAAAACTGAATGAATCAATCCACCTTTGCTTGAAAGTGGTATCATACATTGAAACAATACGTGATCCGCGCATTATGAGTGTTGGACAGACTTTTTGCAAAACAAGATATTCTAGCAGAATATAACTGTCAAACCCTGATGCATTATGTGCTATGAATGTCATGTTTTTATAACGAGGTTTTCTGTAATGATTGACAAATGAAGCTACACACTGCGTACCTGAAAAGTACTTCTTGATGCCATTCAAATCCATGCTGCAGACAAAGTTAGCCACATGCCTGTCGTCCTGGTAACGAGTCTCAAAATCGTAAAAGATATAATTAGGATCGGTTTGTTTTTTTTTTTTGAGAGGCTGAATGTAGCACTCATGTTTCGGTCCTACCATATCATCACCACAGTGTACACATTTCGACGGTTTACAAACATGTGCTTTTTTCCACAGATGATAAGTCGTTCCGCAAGCGTCGCAGTATTTAACCCTCTCGCATGGTATGAAGTGATGTTTTGCATTCATTAGCTTATGCTGAGCTAGACACTGTGGGGACTTACATATGCGTTTACAGTCTGTGCACCGTATTGTATGCCCGGGTGTCCGAAACATGCTGTGTGGCAGACATTACACACCAATGCACATACATGTGTGAGATAGTTTGAGTACGTGCCATAACATGCTTCGCATACATAAGGAACCCCAAAAAGGCTGTTTTGTTTTTGATCATGTAGTAATGGCCACCATGGAGGTAGAGCCATACAGTGTTAACGCCTGGGTCGTCGTGTGTTTTTAAAAAGCTGTGGCATTTTAGATCCGGCAGTGTGATGAAAGATTATAATCTTAGTTTTCAAATGCTTCTGAAACGCCAACGTCAGAAAATGAAACGCGGTGTGAATGTTCAAATCCCAGCTCGGTATATAATCGCTTTGCGTAGTCCTCCATTTCGATTAGGGACTGATTTTTGTCGGCATAGAATGCGAGACACACGCCGAAGCAAAGACCGTCTACAGTATTCATAGGAACGAATAATGAATTAATCTTCCGCTGTATTATCTCATCATAACAAATAGACCCCAATTTACACAGACCACCGCCAGACATATTGCCTGCCACTGTAACAACAAATTCTAAGGAGTCCTCAGTGAAAGACGTGTCATTACTCTGTAGAACTTGTGCAATTTGCTCCAGAAATGAGTCTGGATCATAATCACTATCAGCATTTAACACGGCTTGAATATCATCAGCTAGTGAAGGACCCCTCAACACCACGTTTAATACACTATCCTGATTTGCTGCTTCAAGAGCCCTGTCGATTAATCCGGTAAGCGTATTTCGCGAACTTGCGCTGGGACACTATTAACATCAGTCAGGTCAACACTGCGCATATCTATCTGCTGTCTGAATTCAACAGAATTGAATTTAGGAATTTCTCTGATGTTTACATCATTTGCAACCATACTACACCCGGACTGAACTGAAACCGCCGGCTGTAGGCGATCGCTATAGCTGGTGGATGGCTGATTGTCTGGAGGTGTTAATGGCTGTGGATGATTTATTGTGCGTGTGATTTGGCGCTCTACTGCGGCTGGCAATAACGCCTGTAACGGAGCACAACTGGTGGACGGCTGATTGTTTGAATGTGAAACAGGGTACTCATCGTTATCATTATCATTATCATCATCATCTAGGCGGTCAGGATTAACTAAATGATTTGATTTTTTTTTTTTTTTTTTTTTTTTTGAGCGGTGGATCCATTTCTCCTCCGTCTGGTTGTGCGATGCCAGTTGGCTGGGGGGATGCCGGTGGTGTCCGGATCAAAAGAGCGGGCGGTAGAGGAGGCGTCAAAGGGGATGGGGGTGACAGGAATTGTTTAGGGGTTGTATATGATGATGATGAAGATGAAGATGGAGATCCGGTGACCGTCCGCGGGGTGGAGGAATTCTGCAGACCAGGTGGGTAGCACCACTCCAACCCTTCTGGAAGAATAAATAACAGTCGCTCATTAGATACACAGTAAAGAAAAAGTATATTAGCAAACATTTGACACATAATCACACCCACCATCTTCCTAGTCTCTGTGGTTGACAATTTTAGGTCTATAAAGTGGTCGGGGTAGTGAAAGCTTCTGATCCCCACAGTCGTCGAATATAAGTCTTTTCTTTATCTTCTCATACGAGATCCTTATACTATCTCTTCTGATGGCATAGTCAATGGATTCAAACTGTTTCTTCATTAGCTCCCAATCACACCATTGTATAAAGAATACGTTTTTAAACCATTCTTCATGCTCATGGGTGGAGACAGGATAAGGTTTTAACCTCCAGTCCATACGTCCTCTGGTAGCAACAAGTTTCTCTTTTTCCTCGCACACTCTGAGAAAAAATAAAATCCTCTGGCGATCTGTTGAATCTATCTGCCTCCACACAGAAGATTTTCCCTTCTTTGTAGCTATCCCACTGTGCTACATAAATTATCTCTGGAAAACCTGTCATATCAAGATCCTGACAGACTACAGATCTAAAAAAGACGCCAATCTTTTAAACTTACGGCGTACTCTGTTTTAGCCTCAGACTTTAACTCTGGATCACCACTAGTACATACAGCTAAAGTAACACAGCCATCACTATATCCTATAGAATACCCATAGCCGTTCTCACCCATAAACGCATAACTAGCTGTACAACATTCAGTATCACTTTTAGTAAATATCTCGGTACGACTTCTCTTCTTCTTCTTCAGCAGCGGATAACGCATTTCAAATGTAGTGCTAGGTCCACAATTACCTTCTTCAACGATTAAGCTCCCTCGCAAACCAAGTCCGTTAGAATCCATGTCTACGCAGCACAATATTCGAATTTAACGTACCTCAAGTAGCATGGAGAATAAAGTGACCACTGGAAATCTTGTCGTTAAGTTAAAGGCAGAAATTTACACCCACCCGTGCGTCACGGTTTTTAACGCCTTTCCATTGGCCTTGCGCGCACCCCAGTCAGCCAGCGTATCACAGCCAACAAAACGCAATACGTCACTCTACAGCCCAGCTGTTAGCTAGCTAGCTAAAAACGGGCCATGAAGAGTAAAAGCAATAGTCTGATAATAAATATATCTGTCACATCCTGGAAATCGTACACGTTAACAATCTAGTCATACAGCCTTAAACCATTAAAGTTTAGAAATCATCGCTGCCCATCAGACACCGCTACGAACCAAACACCCACGCACACACACACACACACACGCATATACACACACACACAGACAGACACACATACCCACACAGCGTATCACGGACCATTTAAAAGTCATTACATCTAGCCAGTTAGCTAGCTAAAAACGGGCCATGAGTAAAAGTATTAGCCTGATTAAAAAATATAACTGAACGTTAACAATCTAGTAACCTTCCATTAAGTTTTTAAAACCATCGCACGCCGTCAATAGTAAAACAACGCTTATACACACACCCACACAGCGTATCACGTACCATTTAAAACGCATTTATACAGCTAATCAGTTACCTAGCTAAAACGGCATAATAGTATAAGTAATAGTCTAATAATAAATATAACTGCTACATCCTGGAAATCGTACACGTTAACAATCTAGTCATACAGCCTTAAACCATTAAAGTTTAGAAATCATCGCTGCCCATCAGACACCGCTACGAACCAAACACCCACGCACACACACACACACGCATATACACACAGACAGACACACATACCCACACAGCGTATCACGGACCATTTAAAAGTCATTATACAGCCAAGCTGTTAGCTAGCTAGCTAGCTAAAAACGGGCCATGAGTAAAAGTATTAGCCTGATTAAAAAATATAACTGAACGTTAACAATCTAGTCATATAACCTTCCATTAAGTTTTTAAAACCATCGCACGCCGTCAGAACAACGCTTATACACACACCCACACAGCGTATCACGGACCATTTAAAACGCATTTATACAGCTAATCAGTTACCTAGCTAAAACGGCATAATAGTATAAGTAATAGCCTAATAATAAATATAACTGCTACATCCTGGAAATCGTACACGTTAACAATCTAGTCATACAGCCTTAAACCATTAAAGTTTAGAAATCATCGCTCCCCGTCAGACACCGCTACGAAGCAAAACACCCACACACACACACACACAATCAGTTTAAACACACTACATTAGTAGTCAAACATTTAAAAGACTTTAATCATTGACTTACCTTCATTATTCTTCAATTTATTCTTCTTCTTTTATACATTTTTCCAATTGATTTATTCCTCAAGTTTGGGCGATCTGCGCACGCAGCTTTAGGGGGGAATCAGCAGCCCCCACCTAAAAGTATTAACCACAGGCGCGGGGGGAGTACGGCCCCCACCTAAAAGTATTAACTGGAAGCGGGGGAATTGTGCTAATTAGTAGCCCCCACCTAAAGGTATTAACTAAAGGCGCAGGGGGGAATACGGCCCCCACCTAAAAGTATACACTACAGGCGGGGGATTAGTAGCCCCCACCTAATAGGATGCGCGCGCAACTTAGGGGGGGAAATATGACCCCCACCTAAAATTATTAACCATAAACGGGGGGAATTATGCTAATTAGTAGCCCCCACCTAAAGGTATACACTTATAACTACTCAAAATGCTATGTGCTGTATCTATATTGAGAAAAATGTAGTGTTAGATTTTATTTCAGTGTAATCTTGTTAGGAATTAGGCTGCCCCAGGCTACTGAATTTCCAATTTTTGCCATTCATTATTTTATAATCAATGTTGTCATAGTTTCCAAAGGGCTGAAATTTCCTTTTGGATTAAAACTCTTTTACTGTAAATCATAGTTCATTTGGTCTAATGAGCTTTTGACAACCACTACATGCCTCTTGATTGCTTTTCTCCGATTTCCCTCGTGCCGAGAGATCTGCTGGATTGTCAGGTTCAGCCCGGCAGCAGTGATGCTGATGGAAGCATCCAGTGTTTGTCTTGTTTTTACAGTGTCATGATGGCTTACTCAGCTGTTCAGACCATCGCTTCCAACCTGCAACAGCCGATTTTATTCTTGATTCAGCAGCACAACAAGAGAATAGAGTGGAAAATCTAATAATGGAAGAATGCATGGTTATCTGATGCTCTCTCAGAACACATTCAAATCTTTCCTATTGAAAACTTAAACTGGTATGAATATAAACCATTTTCAGTTTTGATTTATGAGTAGCCATAATCGTTACTCACTCTTTAAATCTAACAAACATCAGTCGTGAGTCTTTAAGCCAAAGTCATACACCCAATAGTGTCTTTGATTTTGGTAGGGAAAATATGACTATGGGTGAGGGTGACACAATATAATACTTTCTGTGTTTGTGAGGTTATGTGAATCGAAAACAAACATTATTTTCTACAAGAATAATTTGTTTTAACTTGACGCAATATAACTTTCGTTCCATCTTTTTTTTTTTTTTATTTAGTTAATTTTGTTATGTCTCTCCAGGTGATTACTGTGAGGTGAATGTGTGCACTAATGGTGGAACCTGTGTGACCGGGGCAGGGGCTCCATTCATCTGTATCTGCCCTGATGGCTTCTCTGGAGAAACCTGCAACGAGACTGAGACTGGTAAGTGATGCCTCTGAGGTCAAAATTAGAGGTTTTTTTCCCCCCTAGTTTGCTGGTTAGACAATGACAATATACACAATGCAATTCTTTTTGTGCTGAGTATGATCTGGTTAGAAAATCTGTAACTTATAGCAGCTCTAAAGCTAAATAGTTATTTTAAATGAGAACAGAAACAAAGGCTGACCTAAAAGATTATTGCATTTTCTAAACTGTACATGGACCAACCCTATCCTTAACCTGATTCCAATTCCTAAACACACAATCTATTTTAAACGTGACTCTCTTTCCTCTTGTGTATCTTTATCCGACAGGGCCCTGCAACCCCAACCCATGCAAAAATGATGCCATCTGCGAGGTGACAGGCCAGTCCCGCCGCGGTGACGTCTTCAGCGAGTATGTCTGCAAGTGCCAGCAAGGCTTCGACGGAGTCCACTGCCAGAACAGTAAGTCTGTGCTCTCTCTCTTGAATCATTTTATCAGGATTATATTAAATAGCTATGAATGTTTCCTGTAGAGCTATGTCATAAATGTGAGATTGGGGATAACTGTAATTCTGATGCAACTGAATATCAGTCCTACTGTGTCATATTTGGATATTTATATCATGATCCATGGGAAGTTGTTCTGTTTTTTTATGTGTAAGTATTTTCGTTGTGGCCAGAATAAAAATTGTCAGTGTATTTAAATAAATAGATGAAAAGGCTGACTATGAAGGATGAGAAAGAATCTCATAACAGCTAAATGTCAAGCTCAGTGGGCTTATCTTAGATGCCATCTTATATCAACAAAAACTTTCTTGGCTTTATTTCTCTTCCTAAAAGTGTAATTTAGATTGCTAGTGGTGCTATTTAACATTATCAATTTTATTTTGTAGCAATTATTAATCTTAATCATTAGTCTTGATCATTCTCATCACTGCAGTACATCCTTACTACTTTCAGCTACAGCACACCACATTAAAGGTCTCAGTGTTGCAGATATGCTAGTATCCCTCTTTGACAGACTCCAGATATACATTCCTGTACAATTACAGTGAGGAAAATAAGTATTTGAACACCCTGCTATTTTGCAAGTTCTCCCACTTAGAAATCACGGAGGGGTCTGAAATTGTCATTGTAGGTGCATGTCCACTGTGACAGACATAATCTAATCTGTAATTGGCAAGTCTAATGAGGTCCCTTTTAATCTGTCTAACCCAAGACGCACTCACATGGAGACAGCTGCAGTGAGTGATGGCTTCCAGACAGCCAGCTGTCGTCCTTATGGGAGCTTGATTTACATGTCACTCAGGCCAGGTTGGTTCACTCAGGGTCAGCCTGAGAGAGAGAGAGAGAGAGAGAGAAGCAACGGTGGGAACATGTGCTGTGCTCCTCCAACTGCCTCCAGCCGTGCACACGAGACAGATGGCTACTGTTTGCTCAAGAAGGTGGCAGAATAACAGTGGCCAAGTGTGCCCAAAGAAGTGATTTAGCAGAATGAAGTGGGAATTTTAGGAAAAGCCCTAGTGCATTGTTTGTTTGATCATGTATGCCTTTTTATTCTAGGTGTCCAAGGGGCAGATTTAAATTCAAGAAAAGGTAACTGTGTGCGTGCGTGTGTGCGTGCGTGCGTGTGTCCCCTTTTTGGATCCAGGTGCTCTCTGTTGTCTTGGTTGCATGCGGAGGCACACACACAAACTGCACAAACTGATACTGTACACACACAAACATACAGCACAAAGTCACAGACGGTGAAGCTGCTGAGTTCAGCACTATCTCCTGAGAGATGATAGTGCTATCTCCTTGAGTATGAGTCAAGGCTAGCCACGATACGCCGCCTTTTTTTTTTATCAGTTAACCCACACAGACAGGAAAGCTTTCTTTTAACAAAACAATGTTGTTCAAATCCCTCATGCCTCATCAGTGTACCTATATTATTTGCCTTCTGAAACAGTCAAGTTGTTTCCAAGTTACCATCTATTTTAATCTATAATTCTCCAGTCCATATATATGCAAACATTATATTTTTTTGGTGTTTTCTTTTACTGAGTCAACAAAACCAACTGCTGTTAGCTTAGCTACCAGAATTAGAGCCCACTTCAAAGTAGGCATTTACACTAATTAGATAATGCCTCAAGGATAATGATGAGGGGAATTTATTTGACCGGGTTTGTTCTTTTAAACCCCCCCCCTCCCCCCCCGTGGATTACTGGGTCAGTGAGGTGCCCCTCCATTCACAGATACTGATGACTGTGTTGTGACAGTTAAAGTGCTCTCTAGTGTGTGTGTGTGTGTGTGTGTGTGTGTGTGTGTGTGTGTGATGAGGCTCATGGCAGCCCACTCCTATGGTTTGTGTGATGTAGAAGGATGTATTGTTTTCATACTAATCACTGCATCTTAAAAACTATAAATAGAAAAAAAAATTAATTTTTTTGTAAATAATTGGAAGGCGGACTAATAATTACTACTAAGTTAACGACAAGAGCAAATGCGTTTTTCCCAGTATATTGTTGAAATGTATTTCATTGCTGAATAAATCTCTCTGGAAATTCCACTGAGAAATTAATCAAGGGAAGAAGAAAATCTCCACTGGAAAAAGATTATGATGTGTGCGCTGTACATCCCACATGAACAACCACACACAGCTTATGATCTCATATACAGGCTGTTTAGCATGCACATATACACATGGTTCTTTCCTTGTGCCAGTCTAGCCAACAGAAAGTGGCGGTCCACGCAGAGCCCTAGCAACGTCAGTGTTGCTACTGTTGCCAGGCGGAAAAGTGAATGTGGAGGCGGAACAGTGAATTAAGTCTGCCCTCCTGACAATGTCACACTCACTACTCAGGTCTGACTGCAGCACTTCTGACTGTCCTGTCAAATTGGCCTAAAAGCCTTTTTATAGATTGCTGAGGAAGGTGTGTGTGAGTGCGTGTATGGGGAGACTCAAGTATGGAGGGAAAGGGAGCGAGGGAATGAGAGCGATGTCAATAGCTGTTCACTTAACTTTGGGCCAAAGCAGATGGATGGAAATGGAGAGGGAAGAAGGAGTCTTTCTAATTACGGCCTCAAAATCCAAGAAAGATTAAATCAGTCATTTGCTTCTTATAAGTCGTCAAAGTGGGTGTGTATGAGTGTGCTGCTCTTTTGTTTTGGGAGAGTTTTCAGCTCCTCTAAGGATGTGGTAGTGTGGGCAGACTGGGCTCAATGCCCCCTATGAGTACAGGGTGTTTGTTTGTGTATATACTATACGTGTGTGTTATTGCTGTCTGACCGGCATTTCCTGGTTCACTATTGTTTGCATTAAACAAACTAAATTGTCCCGTTAGAATAGAGAATAGAATAGTCTTTATTGTAATTGTACATGTACAACAAAATTTAATGCAGTATTTCGTTCAAGCAGAGTGTTCAGGGTGAGATTTAAGTATGCTCTGGACTTTTTTGAGGCAGCAGGAACTGTACAGATCAACAAGGGTGTTCTCATAGATATGTAACATCTGATATGACTGTGGAAACTAAAATCATATGTGTTGAAAAACAGTTAAGTATTGAGCCTTTTCAAGTTGGTTTAATTAGAAATAATCTTGCTGTAGAAAGTACAAGATTAACAGTAAACCCATTTACCCATTCTCTGCTAAAACTAGTAAATTAGGGTTGGTTAATTAATTACTTAAATCCCTTTTTAATCAAAATAGGTTTTTCTGAGCTTTTTTCATCCGCATTCTGGTATTCACTAATATAGTTAAGTATTGCATTTTCACATCTGAAACTCCTCTTCTGTTGAACACACAACAGTTGGGGGTTGAGCGACTTGCTTGAGATCCTTCAGAAACTATAACAACCACATTTGTGTAACTATGTAACCATAATGTGGTTTTGAATAACTCTAGACGTTCAGGGAAATCCAACATTTAAAACTTCCAAGACTCCCTTTTTTATTTAAACCACGAGGACGTTGAGTCTTGACTTTGTCAGTTTGATGGCACTTTATTTCTCTGATTAAGATGTTACTTCTATATGTAAAAGAAAAGAAGTTAATACATGTAAGGACTTACTGTAGCAATTATGCATTCTGAGTTAAGGTAAGCTGATCTAACAATAAATGTAATAATATTTAGTTCATACTGCATAAATGCAATAATATAGATGTTAAAACGCTTAAGACATTGAACTTCCTAAAACCACAGCTATTATTTACCAGTGCACAGGATCTGATGTCACCATGCCTTGATCTATTCAGAGTGAGAGCTTAGAAACCAAGCTTTAAATAATATACTCTGGAAATATACTTTATGACATCAGAAGTTTTATCTCCGAGCTCTGCATCCCTCCAAAAAGATTGCAGAAATCTGATTCGAAGCTATTCTAGGTGCTTCTGTCACTCTCTGGTGTACTGTAGCCAGTCTACAAAGTGCACAGCAAATTACACATCTAGAAAGCTTTGGGCCTTTTTTAATTTAATAATGCCATTGTGGTTTTATCTGGTGACCATAATGCCTTTAGATCTTAGTTGGTAGACCAACAACAGTGAAAGCAGTGAACAAAATATGTAATTTCCTTATTTCCTGTTGTCATTTTGATGGAAGAAAAGACTAACTTTTCTGCTCTGCAGCATACCCATTTCAAATGTATGACTAAAAGCTGGAATGTTAATGTTCATAACAGTTATACTATACATTTAATACAGAATTGGACAATACATTTGTGCGGACAAAGGTTTTCTTTCCTCACACAGTTACTGCTCTTTGGCATTGTAGGGAACAGTGTAGTTATCAAACAATCACAGATGGTTTACTTTCAAAACTTAGTTTTGAGTACCTTATGGGCTGATGCCTTATTTTAGGCCCAAATTCTGCTAGCTGCAACACCAATCCTGGACATATTTAGCTTTGCTGATCACCACATGCACTTCCAGCTGACCTTGGCCTTGCATCGATCAGGATCAGGTTTCAACCAAGCCGCATGAGATTTGTATTGGTTTTTGCTTCATGCTGAGACGGATATTGACGCCCTGTATATTGTGGTAGTGTAGCTATAGGGTTTGTTGGATACAGACCATGGAGTGGTGGTCTGTCTAGCACATGCCACAAACTTTATGCAAATAGTGTGCTTATATTGCTAAATATGTAACAGCTGATTAGATGTCAGTATTGTTTTTCTTGGTTGGCATTTTAGAGTAACAAGGTTTTTACCCTGAAGCATCTTTAGAAATGTATTTAATGGTTACAGAGTGCCATGAGTGTTTACATTTTAGCTATGTATAGTCCTACAAATAAAACTATAGGCCTTGGCCTTTGCCTTGACATTTTCCTTTTAACTATCTCAGGAAATTCGTTGTTCACTTTAAAACTCTAAGTTTGCACTTAGTCCACATTGTCGGCTCAAATTTCAAAGTCCCTTCCCTCATTAGTTAACTTGGCCTCATGGCTCATTTCACATTGTATTTGACAAATGAATAGACAATGTTTGCTTATAATATGATTAAAAAAAAGTTTGTTTCTATCTGCAAATGACATGGTAAATACAACCTGAGCAAATAACCCCATACGATTCCATTTTATTTCTGCTAATTCCCATTATAAGTGGTAGAAATGTTTCCAGAATTTTGTATACCTTCTCAGGACTGATGCATGCTTCTCAAGTTCCTCCCTCTGGTTGTCAGGTAAATGGATTAGACCCTGGAGCTGACCAGACTGTATAGTCCTCCTGGTGCCCAATCCTCTTATTGCAGAGAAAGTCACCAGCTGACGCACGTCTAGAGTTTTCTTCCATTGTCACCTTTCAGCGATTACTGATATAGGTCTCTGGGTTGTAGGTGTGGGCGGGTATTCTCTGACATGGGATGACATGAGATCTTGGTGTGTATGCCAGAAAGTGAGACATCATGGAGCCTTTTGTCCAGTAAGCCTCTTCAAGTCTGATGTTAGGACACATTAGAAACCTACTAAAAAACCTACTCTTATATTTGTACCCCATGCAGCAACTAAATGATGAATCATTTAATCCATCCTGGTGAAATGTCTGTCTGCTTTTAATCAAAGAAATGATGTGAACAGGAATAACCTTTTTAACCTTTTGATGTTTTTGAGTTAATGCTGCTAACTGACTAAACAGTATTTGGTTATTGAACACGTCAATTAGCAGTACACATTCTGCTTTTTTTTATAGTTTGAAACAGTTTCATTCAAATGTCCCATAGCCTCAAAAACACAAAGATACCCTGATATTGTTAATATGTCACTATATCTGGATACAGACAGAGGTAGCTGCTACTTTTTCACTTGTTCCAACAAGACAGTAAATTGATCAAAGATAGTATTTACAAAGTGTAGCGAGCTTGATTTTTAAAATATTCAGCTGTCGCTGCTAAAAGGTCATAGGGGTTATGACTGTGGACCTCGTTATCCAGAGTTTGTGGATGCGCATTTCAAAATGACTGTATTTCTCCTGTGACTGTAAAAATGAATGTTTGGAGAAGGAGCTATTTATGGAGAGAGCATGTGGGCAGGGAGATGATGCCATGTGTGTGTTTGTTGGATTGAAATGTAACGTTGGTGCGCCTGGGTTGTTGGCGTGCATTTTCTTCCATAATAACAACCACTGAGGATTAAAGCTTCAGAGACTGACTGATACCCCCTTTCTTCTGGTGTGCAGTCATCTATACAACCAGCTAAATTTGTGCCTTGTTCCTTGTGTATGCGGTCAATATAGAGCGTGTTCAAAGCTGCTTTAGTCACACTGACAGTTCTTGTGGGGGAGAGATGAAAAGGAGTTAATTCCTGTTTCTTTCAGTTGATTCGTTTTCCTCCTTTCTGACTTATCTAGCACAGCATTTGAGCTGGGCAAATAGTGTTGGTGAGGACGCCATCAAGAGGCAATACAAAGAGTTACAAGGAAATGAAACATACATTGCACTAAAATGGCCCTTAATGATACACAACTCTTCTTTTAAAGCAGCATGTATCATGAAGGTTTTTGTAAAGCTAATTTTCAAACTCGCCCAGCAAAACACATTTACTCTTGGGACCTCTACCCCTTCCTGACCACATGATCTCCTGGTGTAGCTGATTCTTTGCTGCCAGATATCTTGATTATCGTTACGTCTTGTCAAATAACAAGTAACAAGCTCCTCTCTCTTAGCCTCTCTACTACAGTTCCAGTTCTGTTGGCATGGCTTCAACTAACTTCAGTGTGAATCAGATGAAGAAATGTCCATCTCTGTCTCTTAAGCATGACCTGTGATCTTCACTCACACTTCTAACTAACTGAGATCTGCTTTCAGACTGGCTGATAACAGTTGATCAGTAAGTTGTTTGTGATTATGACTTCAGTAAGTGACGGTGTGATTTATCTCTCTGCAGATGTGAATGACTGTGCCGGCCAGCCATGCCAGAATGGTGGCACCTGCAGGGACCTAGACGGAGATTTCAAATGCCACTGCCCGTCCCCTTATGTGGGCAAACATTGCCAACTGCGTAAGTGTGACCAGTCAACAGTCAGAAAATATAAGATATTTTAAAAAAAATAAGAAAAAAATAAAAATAAAAAAAAAAAAATAAAAAAAAAAATATATATATATATATATATATATATATATATATAATTTTACTATGTATAAATTGTTTTTTACAATAGTTTCACATTTATTCAAGTTAACTAACAACACATTTACATACATGCACACAAAATCCATATATAATGTCACTATTATTGCCAGCATTATATAAATATGAATTGAAGGAAGAATAATGATGATATGATTTAGAAGGGTGGCCAGGCTGGGGCTTTTTAGGATGATCAATAGGCAGCATGTAGAGAGCCTGCTAAATGAGAAATCAATAATTTATTCAATTAAGCTGTTTCAAAGCTCTGCAGCTTAATGACTTTAAGCTTTACACAGCTGAGTGAAGGTAAATCATATGCAGAGATGTAGGTGAATGTGTATAGGAGTTTGATTATGTGACCATTTACTCAGACATTTCACTTTCTTAAAACAATCAGTCCTTCTCATTGTGCATTCACCATTCTTCTCTACAGCCATAGTAACATTTTGTCTTTGTATTGTATGTTCAGTAGCAGAACTGTATGCCAAATTTGCGTTAGGGCCACAGTGGGAAATCTTACACTAATGTCAGAATCTGCCCTCCACTCCACCTTTTCCTCTGCAGGCTGTATTTCTCTGCTCGGCATGGAGGGAGGGGGCATCGCTGAGTCCCAGATCTCGGCTTCATCAGTCCGTTACAGCCTGCTGGGCCTGCAGCGCTGGGGGCCTGAGCTCAGCCGCCTTCACAACAAGGGACTGGTTAACGCCTGGAGCGCCGCTGCACATGACAAGAACCCATGGATAGAGGTGAGATCAGGGTACATAGAAAAGTATATTGTTAAGTGGGTGGGTAGATAGATAGATCTTTATTGTCATTACACCGAAATTCTGAGACATCCTCTCCAAATAGCAGCAGAAAGTTTTTATATATATATATATATATATATATATATATATATATATATATATATATATATATACCACACCCATCTCATGTAGACAGTAACAGTACATATAGATGAAATGCATAGATTTATTCTTAGTCTAGACTAAGTCTTTTATTTGTAGATCTACCAGGTTAGAAATAATTTTCCTGACATTAAATAATTAGAACTTTTATATTATGAAAAAATAAAACTTGATACAGTTGAGGAGGTTTTTGCTCAGCACTTTAATGTTTTTATTTTTTTCAAAACTATTTGCCATACCCACATTGCCTACCTTTTATTTTATTTTATTTTATTTTTTTTGTGTTTTAAGTTGACCAACTTTTGATTTTGGATAGAACCTCTCATAAAAAAGAAACTTGATTTACTCTTCCTCTTTCAGGTCAACATGCAAAGAAAGATGCGCATTACAGGTATTGTGACGCAGGGTGCCAGTCGCATGGGAACAGCCGAGTTCATTAAGGCCTTCAAGGTGGCATCCAGCTTGGATGGCAAGACGTATACCATGTACAGAACAGACGGACAGAGGAAGGACAATGTGAGAAGACACAACACAACGCAGCAAGAGACTATAGTCCATAAGTCTGTTTTTACTCCCATTTATTGTCCCCTTGGCTGAAAGATCAGACCTCAATACACATAATATGTCTATGCTCACACCGCTTAGTGCTCACACCATCAGACGCAGCGCGCTGTTGCATTAAAGATAGGGAGATTATGGAGGAAGTAAGCATTTTCCCTTTTATTTGAAAATGTTTGTGTAATGGCAGCCGTAATAATGAGCAGGTGCTCTTCACCTTCCTTTGATACTGCAGTCACGTTGTCCTGTGTCCCTGTTATTCCATTTTGTTTGCTATTTTTTCAAAAACTGAGCAGATTCTGTATGATCCTTCTAGTTTTGATTGATTTGAAGTATCTCCCCATACACTAATTAGGTCCAACACCTCACTCTTATTACATTATTGTTCTCCCTTTTGTAGACCTAGTCAAGTTTTTAATTTTACTGTATTGTCTAGGGCTAACTCCCGCCGGCACATAATTGTGACAAATGTCAATGTAAATTGACGCGAATGTCGCATCAAATCCACCTCGGTTGTTCACACTGCGGCCCGCATTGAAAAAAATCTGACGTGGGTCTGATTCAGGACCACATATGGAAGTGGTACAAATCTGATTTGAAAAAATAAGATCTGGGCAAGATTTGAATGTTCACACTACTTCTGAAGATGCCTGACCTGGTCACTTGACCCCAAAAAAAAAAATCTGATTTGGGCCACTTTTTCCTGCCGTCTGAACGTTGCCTATGTTTCTTAAACATATAAATTAACCACTAGAGGGAGCAGCAATGACAAACACATCATACAGCACAGACAGGGAAAAACAGTTTGATTGAACTTTCCTGTGACACTTTGGCCAACAACACCAGTTGTGAAACAAAGAGAGATGTTATGTTAGTGTATATTATACGTACAATTAGTTGAAGTTTGCTTGAAAAACATATGCATGTTTTAGTTTAATTGCTATTTGTTTAGAATAAAAAATAAATCTACTGGTTTAGGAAGGGAGGGGTGAATTCATGTTGTAAATTGTACGTTTTGTATTTTGTTTAAAAAAATTTAAGTAAGTAAAAAATACATAAATCTACTTCAAAACTGCCACTAAGTATCAATATCACTCAGTTACAAAAAACAAACAAATTAAAAGCCCACTTGACAAAGATTGCTAATGCCTTCTTTCTTTGTAGGTATTTGTTGGAAATGTAGACAACGACAGCACCAAGACCAACCTGTTCGACCCCCCAATCATTGCCCAATACATCCGCATTGTCCCTGTAGTGTGTCGCAAGGCCTGCACTATGCGCATGGAGCTGGTGGGCTGTGAACTCAACGGTAAACTTGCACAGAAAACGCACAACATGCACATGCTGCGTGGACATCCACTCACTGTTATGTTCAGTATACTGATGTTTGTTAGAGACTGAAACGTTATTTTCACATCTTAAATCATTCAAATTCCAGGTAGGAAACGTTGTCATCCAACAGCATTTAGCTATTGTGTTTTCCCACTAATTCTATTCAGCCTCATGCTCAGTGATTGATCATATTTCAAAGGATATTACTCAGAGGATCGCACCACTTAGTAACTTTGAACAAAGATGCACATTTATCAAAACCATATGATCATATTTTACTGTAGTAACACTCACAAGCATACTGCACATGGATGCAAATGATTCATAGATGATATTACTGCAGAGAACACATTGGTCATATTCAACATCTAAGAAATTGTCTCCGCAGCAGGCAAATGTAATGCGTCTTTTCAGTCTTTTTGTATTGCAACAAATTTCTGTTTCTCTTGCTGTTCCTTTTATCTAAAGCCAGTGTGGTTCTTTATAACTCGCCAACCTCATTACATTATTGAATATTTGTCTCTTTTTATGGTCTCATTCATCAGATCACTGTCTGTTCTTATTCCATCAGTCTTGCTTCCCAGTTTGTGCATGATTCCAATATTGCTATATTTGAGGCTTGTTTTGTTTTCTGGTCTACTGTGAGTCTGGCATGAGATCAAAGCCAGCATGCATGATTTTTGACCCTTTTTTAAAGGGTTGTATGTTCTATAGGGTTTAGATCCCTACTTTAAACTCAATTAATTACACATCATTGAGTGAATCACCTTAACTGTGAAATGATGTTATGAAAATTAAAGGATGTTGCATAAGCAGCTACATGATGCTGGACATGCATGCATCTTTGACCCTGTGCTCATCTGACCTACATGTGCATCTGTTTTACCCACCAACACTACAGCTTTTTCCATTCTGCTCATCATGTGAAACAATACAGACATGATACAAAACAGAAATGCAAACTTGTGGAGGATCACTGTATAAATTGATGGTGGTTCTCTATGTGAGTCTGAAGCTGCACATGTAAGGCTTCACATTCAGCTCTGTCACCTCTATGTTCACTGCATCATCATTTCTTAAGTGTGCGTTATCTGCTTCACATCACTGGCTGGCCTGTGCCACTTCCTGTCCTTTCCCTGTCTATCATACTTTCTTTATCTTTTTTTCCATTCCTCTTTGTTTCTGTCTCTTCCTCTGTCTCTCTGCCTGGTCTCACCTCCACAGTGTATTCATACACTTCAGGTTGTTCAGAGCCAATGGGCTTGAAGTCCCGGTTGGTGTCTGACCGCCAGATCACATCCTCCAGCACCTTCCGCACCTGGGGCATCGAGGCCTTTACCTGGCACCCACACTACGCCCGGCTGGACAAACAGGGAAAAACCAACGCCTGGAGCGCTGCCACCAACAACCAATCCGAGTGGCTGCAGGTAAGAGAGGAGACCGGACAAAGCTGCACAATGTAATGTGCATGTATGGGTACACGTTTAGCATATGGTATACTGTATGTGCATGCGGGTATGTGTGTGTATATACTGTATGATTGTGTGTGTGTATATGTATGTGTGTATATATATATGAATTGTACATATATCAAATTGTATATAGTTAGAAGGGAGCGTATGACCGTACACAGGGTCAGGAAGGGAATTGACTTGATAAACATTTATTGCTAAACTGTGGGGTAGGATTAAATAAGTCTATGCTGGATACTGTTTTATACTATGTTATGTAATATGTTCTCTTTTTCATTTTGCTTTGCAAAACAATTTATACATTTGTTTTGTTGGTTTTTTTCATTTTTGATATTTCTGAAATAAATGTATTAATTTATCAATTCTTCTTTTTTTTGTTTACCCATTGCTGTGTTTGTAAAACCAAACTGTTTCTGTGTCCTCAGGTGGATCTTGGTTCTCCCAAGAAGATCACAGGAGTCATCACGCAAGGGGCCAAAGACTTTGGCTCCATCCAATTTGTCACAGCCTTCAAAGTGGCTCACAGTGATGATGGCTCCTCCTGGACCGTTGTGAAGGATGCAACCACACACAGAAGGACAAGGTAAGTCCAGCTGTGGCCAGAAACATGCTCACAAATGTTGAGTAAAAAATAACCCAGAATTCATCCTTGTAGAAATAAAAAAACAAGCAAACTACAGCATAAGATATAAAAGAAAATAGCACCTGAAAACCCACTAACTCCAAAAGGGATTGCATCAACATGGCTGCAATGCACACAAATAAAGCACACAGCATTTTGAGGATATGTAAAATACACTATTGACAAAAATACTTTTGATGGGAAAATACACAATAAGATAAAAACACTTAATATAATGATTTATTAAAATAAAAATGTCTTGGTAGATGTGGTCTTAAAGGAAAATATATAGGAGTAATATCTTTTATTTTTTGTCTCGAACAATCAACAATTTTGCAAAAAACAAAAAATTTAAAACCACAAAATAAATGACAACAATTAGAATTCAACTAAAAACAAATAAAGGATTAGTTCAAGAAGGAGCATGCGGAAGCATTTATCTTATTTGGTCCCGCCCCTTTTTCACAAAATTCTATTATTACAAAGTAAATAGATACACAAATACAGCATACAATTTTTTCCAGTCTTACAATAACTTACAACAATACATTCCATTGCTATGTTTCGGTTTATTCTTTTCTATATTGGACAAGTATTTATTTCTTTAGTCTACTGAACTGAACGATATTATGGCTCTGTTTGATGTCACTGTTCAGTCCATTCCATAGTTGAGCTTGTATCTGACACACCCGTCTACACACCTGGTACCATTTATGTCAACACTGGGTTTGATTAGTTTTCGGTATGCATTCATTTATAATGCATTTAAAAATATGCTTCCCTGCCAGATGTGCGCAAGTACAGACCAATGAAGTCATTAAATCAAAGATGTGGTGTATTGACAGTTTCCTCTGACTTAATTGCTTATTGTTAGTCATTTGACATCCACAGGAAATGATTCCCATATATATATAAAAATAAAAACAAGTTGCAAAATAGATGTTTTGTTATCTGGATCGTTAAGGCTAACATCAGCTATGATCTGTGTCATTTTGATTGGCTGCTATTCTCTGTCCAGATCTTCCCAGGAAACAGCGACAACAACGTTCACAAAAACAACATCTTCGAGCCCTCGTTCTACGCCCGGTACGTCCGAATCCTGCCGTGGGACTGGCACGAGCGCATCACCCTACGAATGGAGCTCCTGGGCTGTGACGAGTAGCGCCAGCCTGGTCCAGACTCCCTCCCCCTTCTCCTCCTCTCTGTACCTCCTCGCTTCCCTCCCTCCCTTCTCCCTCCCGAGCCATACCTGCACTGCCTTGCTCTCAGCCCTAGGGGGCAGCAAACACCAGAGTAGCACACCACCACCCTGACCCTGGCTGGTTGCAGGTGGGAGATGTTACCTTTAACCACTGTTACCAGGGCCCTGATTGAGTTTAGCTCACAGTGTTCCCTCTTTGTTTGTTTCCTGAATAGATTCCTCTTCTTTTCCACCTGAGTCAAATCTGTGATCATTTCAAGAAACAACCATGTATCTTCTTTGTCAGAGCAGAGCTCAGGGTCAGATTTTTTTCCCACCTACTGGCTCAATCAAAGTTGTTGACTCCCTCATCCCTGTGTCTAAAGTCAGGGGTAACAGGACTGATGCTGTATCAGTTGGTGCTGCCTAGATTCTGATCCTAGATCAGTTCTACCTGGAACATTGAACCTCCAAGACCTACGGCTGGTGATGTACATAAGCTCCACTTGACAGCTTGCTCACATCCTATAACCAAACCCTTCACTTCCCATCAAGCCACACACAATATTATCTTCAAACAATAAATCAATTTTATTTATTATTGCATTAATTCGTACAAGGTACAATTCCAGTGACATGTTATCCATCATTCAGATGATACATTAATGCTTACAGTTATTATTTTTTCTTTACCAAAAAGTGAATCCACAAATAAGTGAATATGATTGATATATTGGCAAGAAACCTTTAATCTGGTAAGAAACATGCTAGTTGCTCTTTGATGAGGAAAGTAATACCAAATAGTGAAAAAAGCTCTGTTGAGCAGAAACAAGACTCAAGGTATCCCACAGTGTGCGTTTTAGTGTTCCTTATATTTCTCCGCAGTGGTTTGGACAGGAAAATCCTCATTTCATGTTTCCTACAGTACATTACTTTGAACTGCTTTAGAGGGTTAACATCCAAGATGTAAACATAGTATTCACTCTGCAGCCAACAACAGAAATGCGAACATCCCACATCATCAACTCATCTTGTGCCAATGCGCCCTCTGACTTATTTTCTGTGGGTTTATTTAGAAAAATATAGTTTTATGGTGAACTGATGCAGACACACACCAAACAAAAGATTATTCACATAAATTATATTTTAATGTCATTGTGGGATATTGAAGTCAATGAACCATCACAGTCAGTCAGTTTGGCGGCCAAACAGATGTGAACTCAAGGCCAGAAGAAACGCCCTCATTGACTCAGGCTCTTATGAACAATGGACCAAAAAGAGTTTGAGATCATTGTTGCGTGAAAGAACAAAGGTACTTTAGTGCTTTTGAAGAAATGCGCCATTTATTGAGATTTACACGTACTGTTGTCATGAGCTGATTTGACATCTTACACAAAAACCTTTTCAAGTCTTACATTATTCATTCAGAGTTAGTTTTTATTTTTTACACGCGACAGCTATTGCAGTACTCATGTCGTTGGCTGCTACAGCATATGTAACAAATTTCATGAGGTGGTTAATTAAAAAAAATGTTTATGGTCTCTTTAGTTAACTAGTCTTGTCTTTAACAGGCCTCTGAAGTGGAATGATTGTAGAAAGAAGCATGGGTTGAGATTGTTATCACCGAAACCACTTCAGATCTAGACACTTCCAAAATGCTGGTTTTGAAATGACAGTATTAAATTCAAGACTATACAACAATTGTCTTCATTACTAATTGGTTAGAATCATAAATGGAGAGATTAACAAATAGTGTAGAGGCTGCAAAATATACATTTCTGATGGATGTTATCTCAGGTCAAAGCAGATCAGCTCCTAATGTACAATCAATGCTACTGAAACATTTCTGATTTAACACACACACACACACACACACACACACACACACACACAGACACAGCTGGGCTTCACAGTTTCACCTCTTTAATGGCACTTTGATGTTTGTGTTTTGACATTTAAAGTTTTAGTATTATTCCAAGCAGTATAATTGAAGTGTTTTAAGAGCAGTAAACATATATTACATGTCAAAGTATAAGCAAAAGAAAAGAAAATATACTTGCGGTTCAGTTTCTTTGTTAGATGAAACTGAGCTTTGAAAGTCTGGGGGAGTCCCTTGCTTTGGTTGTTTATTGTTATGTGACATGCCTATATACAATACCGAGATCTGTCCGTATTATTGGATGTTAATGTCTGCTGCAACCCATATATTCAGGGTCCAACATTATGCCTCCAGTTGAAAGCTGAGGCCCCGCTGATAAGACTGTAAGAGAGAAACCAAATTAAAACTGATTTTTACGCTTCCACTGGACATGTGACACGACCCGCTATATCATCTGCTTCTGCCGCACACCCGTCACAGTATTCTAAACCTTTCCACCCCATGAATTATGAATTATGGGCTTGTGCAATATTATACTGTGTTAGTTTTGATAACAATGAATATTAATTCAAGATCTTTAAAAAATGCATAAGGGGATAGCGGTGTCACTGAGATGTTGAGGATGGATGTTGGTGTCAGACGCTATATAATATGTATTATTGTTGGAGACAATTCCATAAGCAGTCACCCTTGTTATCCACGTCTGCATGCATTTTATTGACTAATGTTACTTAAGTTGAACCGATTTTGAATTTATTGGTGACTTAGCTTCATGTATTTTCTCGGTGTTTATCAACATTCAAAGTATTGTATATACCTTGTGTCCCCACTGTTCAGGTTTTTTTATGATTGATTAAAAAAAAAAATGGATGTGTTTGATGGTATTATCTGAGTTATTTTCCTGCTATACTGACTGTTGACCTCAGAAGTTTCACTGGATTTAAAACAAAAAGAATAATTTCAGTATTGTGTTTCTAAGAGGATTCCTTTGTTTGGTATTTGTATCTTAAAATGAAAAATAAATAATTTAAAAAAAAGACATTTGTAATCGACTCTAAATGGCTTCAATAGCAATAGTCTATACTGTATGTACATCACTGGATGGAAGGTTTAGGTTGTATTAAATATTCATATTGCTGAATTAATTGGAGCCGTTTTCCATTTAAAAAGGTGGCAGATCAAAAGACTGAAAGCATTGAGAATCATTTTGCCTGTTTAGCATTTAAAAACCCCAAGGGCCTAATCTCCATATATACCACTATACAATCTTCCAAAGGTGTCTTCACCCGAGGAGGGCACGTCCCGCTTAGCCTCATTACACTCTGTGAAGGTCACACTAAAGTGGTGAAATCCCTCTATAGGGGTTTAAAACGCAAGAAAATACCGTGACACCGTGAAGGCTAAATGATGGCGGTGCAGTGTTCCAGCACAACAGACAATAGCATTAGATTAAAAAGGCTGTACACCAGATTACGTCACTTTTCATGCTCAATTAGTAAATGGCAGCTAATTATAATGCAAAACAACAGTTGTCTTATGTGACGATCTCATCTAGTTACCACCAGCACTCCTCACACACCAGCTGTTTTCCCTCATGATGGAGTTGCTGGCATTTAAAGTGTTGAGGACCTAATGACAGTTTTCTCTTCTGTGTCCCCATTGTTATTTAATAAAATGCCAAATTTTCTATCTAGTCTTTCCTTTGTTGTCATTTTCTCTGCATAGCTTTAGGAGGGAGATTCTTAGTATTCAGAGGAGAGATGATTTTTTAGTTTCTTAAACTGCTCTCATTGTACTTAGCCATTATTGGTTTTTATAAAGTCTGTGGCCTCAATGTAGCCACATTTTGTTATAATTAGGGAGTACTTTGTAGAAAAACACCTGAATGTCCTGAATTATGTGTGTATAGCATGTTGAGATAAAGTGCTGTTTTATTTACTACACCTGATAAGAAACCGATGCAATTTAAAAAAAAAAAAAAAAAAAAAAAAGGAAAAGTGAAATGATACCTACTTGTAATTGTCTCAATAACAATCAGCAAAGTTTTATCCAAACAAATCCATTAAACCTTGAAGTTAATGTGCTGTATTTATATAGTGCTTTTCTAGTCTTAACGACTACTCAAAGCTGAACCCCGAGTTGCCCTCCAAGGACACTTTGACATTGAACCACCAACCTTCCAATTGGCAGGCAACCGCTCTACCACTGAGCCACAGCCGCCCCACTGACTAATATTAATATACTAGTTTATGTGAATTACACAATGTCTCCCAGAGTTGTGTTAAAAAATATGATGAATTTAATCCAGCTGACTGCACCTCCATCAGCTCTGTGACGGACATAACTCTCTGTTTTGGTTTCCTGGTATGACAGCTGGCCAGGGACGAGCCAAAGGAGGCGGGAAACTGGTGGCACCGCAGCACCACTACTGGAAAACAGCTATTTTAGATCAGGTATGTACCAACACAGACACCATCCCAAGGGAAGTCATCTAAGAGGGGAAATCCTATATTATTTCAGTTCAAATAAATGTTGGAAACTTTTGATTTGACAGGTGATGAGTGGCTTTTATCATAACTACACCCTTTATTTGGCATTTTGTATCTTTAGTTGGTGCTAAACCTACACCAAAGTCACCAAAAGATGAGGAATTGTAGTGTTTATTTGTTATTACAGCTCATTCTGCCCTCCGTGTTTTAATCAAGCTGGAAACTGTTACCCTGAGCCCTGCAGTTCACTTTATCTTGGTCTTTTATTGAGGCCTTTCCTCTCTAATCCTACACAAGGATTTCAATCACACTAAAACCACACTGACACACACACACACACACACACACACACACACACACACACACACACACACACACACACACACACACACACACACACACACACACACACACCCCTTTTGCGACTAACCTTTATATGAGGAGTCTGCTAATGACAGTGTGTGACTTCACAAACTGACACGATCACCTGCTTGGCTCTTCAGTCAAAACACACAAACATCAACACACACAGTCATCTCTTCCTCTTTCATGTGGTCTCTCTGGGCTCCAGGTCCAAGCTCCACTGGCCTCTCTGGACCTAAATGTTGCCGCTTTGCAGAAATTACACCCCTTCGAACACCACAGACACCCAGCAGTTCAGAGGGGCTGCTGGTATTTGGGGCCCCAGGCCAAAACCTTTTATCTGGGGCTTTGGGAAGAGCACCGGTCTGGTCTTTTCAAACACACTGGGAGATAATGACTTGGAGACACACAGGGAGGGGACATGGCTGTCTCACGGGCTGGGGGTGGGGGGCTGCAGTCGTTAACAGATTTAAGGGTTTTAGATGCTTATCTTGCTGCCTCTTAAAATTCTACGTTTAATTTTATTAGGGAATAAAGCAATTGTCCTACACCACTGAAATCCGTAAATCAAGATGTATTTGCTTGTCTTCTGTATGGTTTCATTTAGTCTTCTGAGAGGTTTTTTGAAGATCATGTTTTTGGCAATTTTAGGCCTTTATTTGACAGGATACCTTAAACCTATAAGAGGAGAGAGAGGGGGATGACATGCAGCAAAGGGTTACAAGTTGGAATTGACAACAGTCAATCAGTCAACCTTAGCTTAGCAAGCTAACTAGAGCTTATCACAAATTGTAGCTGGGCTAAGTGGTATGTCATTATTTTTGCTGGTATTTAGTTATGAATCTCAATATTGGAAAAATTTAAAGTTTGAAAAGTTAGTGGATCACCAAAGTTATTACAACTGATGATTGGTACCAAAATGTATGGCATTCCCTTCAATAGTTGAGTCATTTCACACACAAGATTCATCCTCTGGGAACCATGAATGTGTGAAGTGTTATGCCAATGCATTTAGTGGATGTTGAGGTATTTCAATAAATAAAGTAAACTTTGACCTGATGATGAAAAGTCATGCGATCAACAAATTTATTACAATTCATCCTAAGGGGACAATGAATTGCTGTATCAAATTTCACGGCAATCAATTCAATAATTGTGGAGACATTTTACCCAAAACAACATTCAAAGTCAGTATCATCATCAAAGTTAATCTTCTTGGAACTATACGTTACTTTAAAAACTTTAAAAACATTTCTTGGCAATCCATAGCTGTTGAAATATTTCAGTCTGGATCAAAGTGGTGGATAGGATAGCATTGTGGCTAAAGAGGAAATCCGAGGCAAGGAAGCAAGCCCTTTTTTTTTTTTTTTTTTTTGAAGCCGTCATGGATATTTTCTTTCAAAGCACATATTTCAGATGGTAATGAAGACAGAATGCAGGGTAGTAGAGAGAGAAGGATTGAGCGTGAGCGGTTCACTGAAACAAAGCACTATTTTAGGGTATTCTGCTTAAATGATGATGAGTGAAGATGCAAATATTCAAAACCTTTACTCAAACCCTAACCAGAGATGTTTTAATTGAGCTCATTTAACCTCTTTTTGTGACAAATGTGGAAAATAATGTTCTCATTTCATGACTATGTCCCCTAATGTGAAAGTAACACGAGTCATCACATCATCATCTGAATTTCTGCACTGTGTAAGTTTGTGGGGAAGAACACAATAAAATTGTCGTTTGTAGTATTAGGAGTTGGTTTGTGGATGTTAAGAAAAGTCGGTAAGGATGAAGTTTGGAGGAGGACGAGCACATCAAGATACATCCCGGAATGAGGAGTTCAGTTTAGGGCAAACCACAACTGATGAGGTGGTTGGTGGTGATCCGGATCTGGGAATCCAGGCTTTTAAATGACTATTGTTTTTAAGCCATGACTGTAACATTACATTCATGTAGCTAAATTGTTTGCAAGGTCACATAAACTCAAACTAACAATTCAGAGGGAATTATTCTATTTATAAATACACATAAATATACATATAGTGGCCAGGTTGGCTCAGTTGGTAGAGCAGGCACACATATACCTAGGGTTATGCCTCAATGCAGAGGTCCAGGGTTTAAGTCTGACCTGTGACAATTTTCTTCATGTCTTCCCCCTCTTTCTCTTCCCCTTTCTCACCTAGCTGTCATGTCCAATAAAGGCAAAAAAAGCCCCAAAAAGTATTCTTTTTAATTTTTTTTTACTGAAATGGGCCATTCTGCCTTTTGAGTACTTTTACTTTTGTACTTAGAGTATATTGTGATGGTAATAACTTTTGTACTTTGACTAGTAAAGTAACATTTTCAATGCAGGAATTTTACTTGTTGTAATTGTTCACTGTGGCATTGCTACTTTGACTTAAGTAAGAGATATGACTAATTCTTTTTTTCACCACTGTAGTTCAATGTATCGCTGTGTTGACAGAGCTGCTCGCATGGCTGTATTGTTACACTGGAATTAGTATTTGGTGTAATGCAACTTCATGTTCCATGCTTCATGTTTGAACGGTATCCTTGTTTAGTGACCACAGCAGTGATTAAAAATGAAACCCTCAACATTGTGGATGTCTCCCCCCACCCTGCTGAAATAGTGCCGGTCTTGGGTGTCAGTCAAGTCATGAAGAAAAACATCAGTGGCTGCAGAGGGCTGACCACAGAGGAAAGCATTGCGTGCAGGACTCAGCGAGGCTTAAGACTTTTCGCTTGTGGGACTCTGAGTGTTGTGGCTCTTCCGGGGGGATGTCAGACAATAATATCTACAGCTTCAGGATTCACCATGTGCTCGTGTCAGGAGGGCAGCTTCCATCTGCACCGTGCTAACCAACCTTCACTCAGATAAAGCAGCAGCTCATTCTCTCCAGCCCCAGAGGAGAACTGGAATTGTTTTCCACCACGGCTGCTATTATTTCAATTACTGACTGAAATATGAGTCCATGTGGCAATATTTGCAGTGTTACTTGAGGCCATGTCAAAACATGGGGCATGGAATATGCTCTGTCAGCCGCAACAATACAGAAGTTGGCAGGCTTTGACATTATTTGCTGTTTAAAAAGAGTAACATTTACACTTTTACACTTAACACTTGGCATTGTTTTTCACTTAACCTGCTATAAATCTCAGTTATTTGTTGTTAGAAATGGGCTGTATTTCACATGAACAAAATTTAACATTTTAAGGATTTAGAATTAGGTTCAATCCAATCCTTACAATGACAAATACAGGTCTAAAAACACTTCTCATTTATATTTTAAAACTCCATGGTCAGAGTCGGGTCATTCTGAGTTGCATCATCCAGAGAAAAGGCACACCTAACACCTGTTTGTTCCATTGTTAACTGTTCATTAGGATTTTCCTTAGCTGTTAAATGGCCTTTAACCTAGTAAAAATACCAGGTTATTACTGTTTGCTTACATGAAGCTACAGCATGTTTAAGCTTTATATTTGCACTTTGGATGAATGAGATGTAGCTGTTTTTGTCTTTTCATTGCAAACGCATAATGAAAAAAAAAAACGTTAAGACGGAGAACATCATTGATGCTTGCTAACATTTTTAATGGGAGGAGATGAGGTCAAGAAAGGGGTTAACTGGTTTGACCTGACCCGCATTCATTTTAAACACTAATGCTAATAAAATTCATCTGTGTGCAAGGTGTGGTGATGTGGTATTTGTATCTGTACAGGTATTTGTTTCAGTTAGTTCGTTTTAGACTGTTATCCTTCATAACACAATTATTAAACATAAGTAGCCTAAGTAAAGTATTAAAAGTACTCCATGCAGAACAATATCCCCTGTGACCGTAATACTATTATACATCATATTAGATTATTTGATTTGCAGTTTATATTTTATTATAGATTAATCCGTCTCACTACACCTTCACAATGTTTGTTTTGTCCACCCAAGAGTCCAAACCTCAAAACTATTTAAATAAATACAAATTATTACAATAATCATATTCTTGAAGCTAAAACCATCAAATCTATTTTGCATTTACGCATGAAAAATGACTTAAACGATCAGAATAGCTGCCAATCTGCTGTATGGTCTCGTGTATGATGAGGTCACTGTTTACTTCAAAGGGG
Source organism: Etheostoma perlongum (assembly GCA_026937815.1). Lineage (NCBI taxonomy): Eukaryota > Metazoa > Chordata > Actinopteri > Perciformes > Percidae > Etheostoma > Etheostoma perlongum. The sequence goes on along the minus strand of CM049378.1, from coordinate 27,172,163 downwards.
ATGCCTCGTCCCGTGACGTCACACGCGCGCTCTCTCTGAGTGCCCGGGTCCGGTGAGCAGAGCAGCAGAGGATGAGGAGGAGATGAGCTGAAGACACACCGCTCGGACAACTGCTAATCTGTGAGTGACTTTTACAACTTTTTATTTTCCACAAACAGACGTTCACACGGAGGATTTAAGCCGGAGGTAGTTCGCTTACTTTCTTATTTTCTGTTTTATTAAGCTGGCTGTGAGGTTGAATTTTAAGATGTTATGGTGGCTATACTTGAATACGACTCATATATGCTAGATATAGGCTAGCCTACTTCATAAGCCGCGGTAAAAATGCATTCAAATAAAAAATAAAGTATACTATAAAACGTTAATTAGTAGGCTATAATTTATTGAAACGTTTAGAGGACGTGGCTACACTTCTAAGGGGAGAGGAAACTGCGAAGAATAGTAGTTGAAGATATTAAACATACATTTTTGACGTTTGTCAATGACCGAAACGTTTCTAGAAGACGTAGGATAGATCCACTGTAGATCCTTTGCTGTAATGTATCACTAATGTGATGTTTTTTTCTATGTAGATTTTGGTTTTATTTCAGTTAGCCTAATAGCTGGTTTGATTTGCATTGAGAGATGATTTTATGAAAAGTACCCCATGCCAATGTCTAGGTATAGTGTGGGTTATTATTTTAATTCCAAAGACCAAGAGAACTTTATTAGGATGCATAGTATCCTGGATCCATGAAATAACTGGCTTTTAAAAATAGAAATCTGCCTGCCTCTATGGGAATTTAACATATATTGACATGTAACATGTATTTTAAGGAAGAACATTTATTTATGTACGATACAGTATTCATTCACAAAGAAAATTGGTTTCCTTAAAGGTTGGATTTTTCCTCATTTTTTTAATTACGACAATAAGATAAATTTCCAAAAGATGATTTTTGTATTCCTTTTTTTAGTCAACTTAAGCAGGGGTTCCTATACTCATGAGCAGCTCTGTGGAACAACCATAATCCCACTAAAACACAACAAAAACAACACGTGCTTAAAAATTGTTTCTTCACATTTTTCGAGGACAAAACGGGACACAGGGAACTATTTTTATTGTGAAATTGGATTATCAGGTCGTTGCTGTCTCCCTTGAGCCAAACTAAAGTTATTGCAGTTATTTTGAGATGTAATCGGTGTGACAAACAACTTTGAACTTCAATTTAGATGTTTTTCTCCAAACAATGTGTGATTTCGCCACATCCTCAGTCATCTTCAGTCAGCCCCTATATATCACAGCTAAATAGATAATACAGAGCTCAGTATGTCTTCTGCTCCTTGATTTAGCAGAGAACCGCATCATGCTCAGTCTACTGCGCCCCCTACTGGCCGTCTGCTTGTACCTGCTGCTGCCCGGCGGCCAGGGCTGGAACCCCGGGTACAACAATGGCTTTCACTACCAGGACATCAGCAACGGGAACGGAAACGGAGAGAGTAGGTCCCCTGTTTGTCTGTCGGAAATAACACAATGACAGATTGTACGACTATTGTTCATTGGTTTCATACACTGTCTGTAATAAAACATCTACCAGGCAGTACTGCATACATCCCAAACTGCAACTTTAGCAGCCAAATTCCTGCATTGCTAATTATAATCCAGTGATATATATTAATATGACATTGACCATTCTGCATACTTTTACTTTTGTAGTATATTTTTATGCTAATACTTGTGTAATTTTACTTTTACATGTAACAGAGTACTTTTTACACCATAGTAGTACTATTTTTACTGAAGTTAAAGATCTGAATACTTGTTCCACGTCTGTGTGTGAGACACAAATCCATAACATGCTTCATGCATTTGTGTATATCACAACACCTGGATGTGTCTGGAGAAGACAACTATATTTAATGGAGCCCTGACAGTCTACTGGGTTGTAAAAACAAACTCTGCTAGTGATTGACGTAGTTTGTGTTGCAGTACACCTCTGTGAGTGTGTATAGGGTATTGAAGAGTACTTTTACTTACCTCAAATTAAATGATGTGAACATAGCCATATTAATGTTGTCCTCAACTTATAATATTAGTTTCTCCAAACAGATTCAGTAGCATTAGTTGTTTTGCTTATCAGTTGTTCCCTTGGTCCACTGCTTAGTTCCTATATTTTTGTCACTGACAATATTGTGGAAAAATTTACATAATAAACTGTATAGGAAAAAATAGGAAAAGTGATTCTGATCTGTGGTTGTCTTATTGGTTTTTGTTGCCACAAACAGTTAAGTACGTACACTTTGTGTGTGTGTGTGCATATATACATATATATACTGTATATAGAGGCATGTAGCCTATAATAAGTGTGAATAGCTTATAAACAGAAAAACAACACATGTGATAGATTAGAATTGGTAAGTAATAAATGTGGAAGACTATTTACACTTTTTTTACAGCAGGCATTTTATCACAGTGTTCACACATCACAAGTGTTACTACTAATATCAATACTTATACATTCATGTTGCGTGTGTGCGTGTGTGTGTGTGTGTGTGTGTGTGTGTGTGTGTGTGTGTGTGTGTGTGTGTGGCTCACATGCATGGTTTACCAGGACCTAAATGGAGCCATCATTAATGTTATTAGTTACAGCTATGATTTTCCTGCTGTTACAATTCAAAATGTCTGCTGTTAAAAAGGTTAATTCCGGGGTGGGTTAATCCATAAAACACGATTCATGGATTGACCCAATACACCAATCACATCCCATGCAAATAGACTTTAGGCTACCTGACCAGCTCAGTAGGCCTAGCCTACTACCTTTCCACACAGACCAGAGCCCTTTAGCTTTAAATCATCATCAATATCAAACATAGAAAACAAAGTTAGGATTCGAATGTTTAACATATGTTGTATTTCCGGTGTTTGTGTCTTTTTTAGTCTATTTTAACGGGATTCGCCTCCACGTGGATTCCCCGCAGCTTTCAGTGTCGGCCACCAGGGGGAGCACCGTCACCCTCCCCTGTCACTACCACTACGAGCCTGAACTGTCCGCACCACGCAGGACCCGGGTCAAATGGTCCTGGTTGCCCGCCAACACCATACATGCACCTGCTTCCCCCGAAGCCTTCGCCAGGGAAACTGAGGTTATGGTCGCCATGGGCAACCGTCACCGCAGCTATGGCAGCTTCAGGGGCCGCGTGCGCTTGCGACGCTCGGCACCAGGGGATATGTCCCTAGTGATAAATGAGCTGCAACTCAACGACACCGGCAGATACCGATGTGAGGTGATTGATGGCTTGGAGGACGAGAGTGTGACGGTGGAGCTGGAGCTGCGGGGTGAGGAGTGTGTGTGTGTGTGTGCGTGTATATATGTGTGTGTGTGTGTGTGTGTGTGTGTGTGTGTGTGTGTGTTAGTTAATCAGAAATGTTTCAATAGCATTGACTGTACATTAGGAAGTGATGAGGGTGAAATGTTATGTGAAGTGAGTCAGTTTTAAAATATTTTAAAGATGATAGAGAGATGTCAACTGAAAGGTCTTGTGATGGTAGCCTAATGCAAAAAGTTTTTTTAGGCACAAAGCTTTCTACTTTCATGTACAATGTGGCAGGGATTGAACCTGATGAAACAGCTTCCTTCTGGAGTATAATAAAGTATAAATCACTTAGTAAATACACTGCTGGATTAATCCACCAGGAGGCCCACCAGTAAAAACAATCTGTGGGCCCAATGGATAAAAATAAAAAATCCTGATACAGAGTCAATTTATTCCAGTGGCCATTTGCATTACTGCAGCTAAATCATCCGTTATGGCCATGGATGTATTAAGAGATCATTATGGCCTGAAAAGCATTTTTAACATAAACCGAAATTTTAAAAGAGATGTGTGTAAAACTGTTGACAGGTGACAATATTTAAACCATTAAGGATTTATGTTTGTAAAACAGAAAAGCTATTTTTATATGGGAAACACCAATGCTCATGTGCAGTAGGCTGAAAGCAAACCAGAAAGCATTTAGGCTTATGCGCTGGGAGAGCAATTTTCATTCAGATGAATGGGTGCCATCTTCGAGTCCAGCCTTCCATTTTTTATGATATATCCATGGGGGGCCCCTATTGACCACTTGTTTGTTGTAATTTGGTTAAACACTTATTTAATATGCACCATGTTAATTTTGGCACAGGACCCCTATACGGGTAACCACTCAACATTTCAGTTCTGCTTTATTGTGCATGTTAACAGGTTCGGCTCCCATGTTAACAGGTTAGAGCTTGCACACTGCCTGCGTGACACGCACGTCTCAGAAAACACAAAATAGCAAAATAGAATACGAAAAGATGTTTTTAAATTGTATTTCAATTGGATTCTGATACAATAATAACATGGACTTTATAATATCAGGAAAGGGAATTGTAAAAATATATATAGAGACGCAATGTCCAATGCATCTCAGCTTGATGAGCCCCTTTGGTAATAAGTCAGTCTCTCTAACCACCAGGTTGCCTGCCTATATATTGTTAGTATAACCATAAAAAGATAACTGTTATAAGACACTTCTCCTCCCGATATAGGCGTGGTGTTCCCCTACTACTCTCAGAAAGGACGCTACAGTTTAACTTCTTTGGGGCCCAACAAGCATGCCAGGATCAGGAGGCCACTCTGGCTACATTTGAGCAGCTCTTCACAGCGTGGGAGGAGGGGCTAGACTGGTGTAATGCTGGCTGGTTGGCTGATGGCACAGTGCAGTATCCAATCACAGTCCCACGTGACGGCTGCGGGGGTGTGGATATAGCTCCTGGTCTGCGCAGCTACGGACAACGGCATCGCCTTCTCTACCGCTATGATGCTTTCTGTTTCTCCGCCTCGGTCAAGGGTCAGTCTGAGTGTTTCTGCACGTTTTAAACCTACAGTAAATACATCACTATATATCAATCTTTTCACTTATGATTCTCTTCTGTGTTAGGGACTGTGTACTTCTTAAACAACCAGACCAAGCTCAACTTTACAGAAGCGGTCCAGGCTTGTGCCAGTGATGGATGTCAAATTGCCAAAGTGGGCCAGCTGTATGCTGCCTGGAGGCTGATGGGATTGGACCGCTGTGATGCCGGATGGTTGGCTGATGGGAGTGTCCGTTATCCTATAACAAAAGCCCGGGCTAACTGCGGCCCACCAGAACCAGGGGTGCGTAGTTTTGGGTTCCCCCCTCTATACCTGAAATTTGGTGTCTACTGTTATCGGTAAACTCTTTCTCCACAACACAAGAGACAAACAAACCTGCAGCACTGGCTCCAAGCTCTGCTTGAGAGATTAGCATTGGCTGTAGCCTGGAAGCTAATTAGCAGTTAGCCAGTTTGTTCATTACTGAGATATTTTGATGTCATGTGGGTTAATTGCTCTCCACCTCCATAAGACTGTAACTGATAAGTGTTGAACTCAACTACCAGTCAACAACTGATAAACTATGTGCATCCATCATGCAATGCCACTTCTACAAAAATGTCTACATTATATGGCCGGAAGTATGTGGACACGACCATTACACCCACATCTCTTTCTAAAACTATGGGCATTATTTTGCTGCTGTAACAGCCTCCGCTCTTCTGGGAAGGCTTGCTTCAAGATTTTGGAACCTTTCTGCAGAAATTTTGTCTCATTTCGTCATAGATGTTTGGAGTTTAGGCCTGGCTCGCAGTTCCAGTTTCTCCTAAAGGTGTTGGATGGGTTTGAGGTCATGGCTTTATGCAGGCCAGTCAAGTTCTTCCACACCGAATTGTGAATTTTTTACATTGGGGGCGTTGTCTTGTGGAAATAGGAAAGGATCTTCTACAAACTGTCAGAAGCGCACCATTGTATAAAATATCTTTTTATCTACCTAAATTTGAACCTAAGGGTCCTAACCCTGACCATGAAAACAATCCATGTGTATTATTATTATTATATGGGGTGTCCACATTTTATTGGCCATTTAGTGTATAGTGTCCAACAACAGAAAAAGAGATCACCTTCCCATAGTTTGTTTGTAGATTCAGTAATTTTTTGCTGCAAGTTCTCCTTCACAGATTAAATCAAGCTAATGTTGCTCCAAGTTCTTTGCCAGTTTCTTATTGCCTTTTTGATAACTTAAGAATGACCAGAAAGGGGGATAACACACAGCAAAGGGTTGCGATCTTCATACTCAAATTAAATCACTGCTCCCCAACCGTACCGCAGTCCTTCACCTACCCTCTATTTATTCAACGCAACATTAACATTGTCTGTTTTCTGCTGTGCTCGTCAGAACATTTAAACAGTCAATCTTGGGAGCTTCATACTACAACCACAAAAGTCTGGGTTAAGTGCCTTGCTAAAAGGCACCTTGATGGTTGAGGGAGTGGAGAGTGTTTCTCATTATTGTCCTGTCAGATCTGTCCAGTTGGTCCACGATTGTACACTTACTAACTGAAGGTTACTCTTTCTGTCTTTCTAACACTGTGAAATATACTAGAGTCTTTGTTTGTCTCCTGAAATGTTTGTGTATCCCATTTTATTAAGTATAATGCATCTCTTTTTCATTTTTCTGGGTGATTAAGAGTAGTGCTCTATGATGGAGAGTTATGATTGAGTATCTGTATTGTTGTAATATTTAAAACTATATTGTTAACATCCATTGTGGAAGAAGAAACAGTGTTTTGTTACATACATGTATCTTTTGTTTTTCATTATATATGTTTAAGCATTTGTACTATTTTCTACAAAGTAATTAAAACTTTTGAGACGTTTTTTATATGAGGCACACAGTCATCTCTTCCTCTTTCTCTTCACAAACTGACACGATCACCTGCTTGGCTCTTCAGTCAAACCACAAACATCAACACACACAGTCATCTCTTCCTCTTTCATGTGGTCTCTCTGGACTCCAGGCCCAAGCTCCACTGGCCTCTCTGGACCTAAATGTTAGAAATTACACCCAGCAGTTCAGAGGGGCTGCTGGTATTTGGGGCCCCAGGCCAAAACCTTTTATCTGGGGCGGGGGGCTGCAGCCGTTAACAGATTTAAGGGTTTTAGGTGCTGTTGATGCTTATCTTGCTGCCTCTTAAAATTTTACGTTTAATTTTATTAGGGAATAAAGCAATTGTCCTACAGTACTGAAATCTGTAAATCAAGATGTATTTGCTTGTCTTTTTTATTTCGTCTTCTGAGAGGTTTTAAGATCATGTTTTTGGCATTTTTAGGCCTTTATTTGACAGGAAAGCTTAGAGTTATAAGAGGAGAGAGAGGGGGGATGACATGCAGCAAAGGGTTACAAGTTGGAATTAAACCTGCGACTGCTGCGGCAAGGACAGAGCATCTGAACATGTGGCACATGCTCTACCAGGTGAGCTACCCAGGCACCCCTGTAAATAGTTTATTAATGAATTTTAAAAACAGTCACTTTAAAAAACTTTAAAAAAAGCTCTATGTGTGTTTGTATGAAGGTCAGAAACCAGGTTAAGCAGGTAATCTGTGCTTACATGTTGATGTTCAAAATAATGTTTTCTATTTTCCCCACCTTAGCTTAGCAAGCTAACTAGAGCTTATCACAAAGTGTAGCTGGGCTAAGTGGGATGTCATTAGATTTGCTGGTATTTAGTTATAAATCTAAATATTGGAAAAATTTAAAGTTTGAGTGGATCACCAAAGTTATTACAACTGATGATTGGTACCAAAATGTATGGCATTCCCTTCAATAGTTGTTGAGTCATTTCACACACAAGATTCATCCTCTGGGAACCATGAATGTGTGAAGTGTTATGCCAATGCATTTAGTGGATTTTGAGGTATTTCAAGAAATAAAGTAAACTTTGACCTGATGATGAAAAGTCATGCGATCAACAAATTTATTACAATTCATCCTAAGGGGACAATGAATTGCTGTATCAAATTTCACGGCAATCAATTCAATAATTGTGGAGACATTTTACCCAAAACAACAAATGTCAGCCTCATGCGCTCAAGGAAAAATAAGGGGATTATCAAAGTCAGTATCATCATCAAAGTTCATCTTCTTGGAACCATACATTACTTTAAAAGCTTTAGATAACATTTCTTGGCAATCCATAGTCTGGACCAAAGTGGTGGATAGGATAGCATTGTGGCTATAGAGGAAATCCGAGGCAAGGAGACAAGTTTATTTTTTTTCAAAGCACATATTTCAGATGGTAATGAAGACAGAATGCAGGGTAGTAGAGAGAGAAGGATTGAGCGTGAGCGGTTCACTGAAACAAAGCACTATTTAAAACCTTTACTCAAACCCTAACCAGAGATGTTTTAATTGAGCTCATTTAACCTCTTTGTGACAAATGTGGAAAATAATGTTCTCATTTCATGACTATGTCCCCTAATGTGAAAGTAACACGAGTCATCACATCATCATCTGAATTTCCGCACTGTGTAAGTTTGTGGGGAAGAACACAATAAAATTGTCGTTTGTAGTATTAGGAGTTGGTTTGTGGATGTTAAGAAAAGTCGGTAAGGATGAAGTTTGGAGGAGGACGAGCACATCAAGATACATCCCAGAATGAGGAGTTCAGTTTAGGGTAAACCACAACTGATGAGGTGGTTGGTGGTGATCCGGATCTGGGAATCCAGGCTTTTAAATGACTATTGTTTTTAAGCCATGACTGTAACATTACATTCATGTAGCTAAATTGTTTGCAAGGTCACATAAACTCAAACTAAAGATGAATTTAACATTAGACCCTAGTACCGGACCCACCAATCGTCTCTACGTCCCTCCAACTTTTATGATATTAATAAATAAATAATTTACACCATCTGCACACTGTGTTTTCTGTAATAACATACAGTATTGGGAATTCCTTTACTTGACCTGCACTGTTCACACTCACATCCATACATAAACATGATTGTCAAAAAGTTGTCTCCATGGCAACGGTGCATAGTGAAGTTGACAAGCATAAGTCAATCTGGGTCAGGGTTCAGTGCACATGGTGGGTTCCGGGGAGCTGACACACAGCAGGATCAGCATATTTATGAGGTAAAATGATTTACCCTTTTATTTTAAGTCAGAAACGGACCTTAAGGGAAAGTGAGTCACTAATTTGTATGGACTTGGTAGACATCTTGTTTTGTTACCCGCTACTGTAGGTGTATGATGTGTGCATTGGTTTTGGTGTAACGTTAGCATTAGTTAAATGACCAATGTATTCCAGCATATAACCTAGTAGTTTGCCAAAAATATATTTAAATAAGTGAAAGTGAACTACTACTGTGTAACGTTAGCTTACAGAAATTGCTACCAGTAGGTTAAACTGGCCAGTAAAATGATTCATGATCAACTAGCCTGCTGCTTTATTTAACATTACTGAATTTAATTTATACTTAAGCTGTTAATGGTTTTTCTCTCATGGTGTAATGTGATTATGTTTTATACCCTAAATATTTCAGTCAGTTAACTATAGTAATAGTAAAAGTGAACTAAAACTAAAATCTGTTAGACAATGAAATTCAAAAACAATCACACAAACAACAAATTGAGGAGGATTTTTTTCCTATTATTGTGAAATATTGGTTTGAGTACTGTATGTCTATGAATCACAATGGTGATTGTTTCTACCACCAACTTATTTTCCACATTAACCTCAAATAAGCACAAGATGCTGATTGTTATTGTTATCCAAAAACTACTGATTGAATTGGCTAGTAATACTGCTGTCCCTGGTGACATGGCACTGAGGAGCAATTTAGAATGTTGCGGACTGTTTAAATGGTGCACTTCCATCACTACCATCAACACCTAAATAACATTTCTAACAGCAAAATCTTTCCCACAATACCCACCCACTTTAAGAGCTTGTTGTAAAAAGTTTCAGGAATTAGGAGCACAGAATCTTAAGAAATATTTATCAAGTTTAGAACTGACTCTAAAGAACCTCAAGCAACAGACCTAAAAATTAAAATTTCAATTTCAATTTAAAGGATATGTGCATCAAGACACTCTGATAAGGACATTTTTTTAATGTTGTTTCCCCTTCCAAGTGAGTGTAAGGGGCAACAAGAACTACTCCTGTTCTCATTCTTTTTCTTCATAACTTAAAAGCCACTTTATCAATATGCTTTTGGCCACAATCTATTTCTCTCACAGGGGGATGTCAAAAGACGAAGCTTGGGTTGGGACTTGGAGGCCGCACAAGCCAAGAGGGCCAATTGCTGCTCAATATGGTAGTCCAGGGCCCAAGTATGCACTGCCTGGACTCACAGGTATAGTTAAAATGACCATTAAGCCTTTTTTCCACAACCAACACCGTTATTATCATTATTATAACTGACTGACAATATGTGTCCTTGTTTTCTTCCATAAAGGTAATACTAACCATGACCCTACTAAATACAAAGCACCAATGTTCAGCTTTGGGGCACGTCATACTCACAACTCTGAGAGCCACCTTGGACCAAGCTACCTAATCCCCTCCAACATCACCAGAGTGGGCAAAGTCGGCGGTCCTGCATTTTCCTTCGGCAGCCGACCAAGGGAGCAACAACTGTTCCAGACCCCTGGACCAGGTCAGCAAACCCCTTACACATCTAAAAAGATTTTGTCAAAACAATACGCCACTTATGTTCTGATGCACACTATGATCATTTGAGTTTACTTGTCAGCAGTGTCTTTCTATAACTTTCTTTGGTGTTCCAGGTTATTACTCAATAGAGCATTCAGGGAAGTCCGTCTTCCGGTCTGCTCCTGCTTATTCTCTGTCTGGGAGGCCCAAAGACCTTAGAATTATCAATACACCAGGTAACATATTGTGTTTGCTGTTATCTTTTTTTGAACTGTGGGTTACAAATTTTCACGATACATAGAATATAAACTTGTTGCTCATATTGCAGGTCCAGCCTCCTACTCTCTGCCCCCAGTGCTGGGAATCAAAACTGTGACCACATCTACAGCTCCCGCCTTCTCAATCTGTGGCCGCAGCAAAACTGGATGCTTCCATGAGGACCTGAAGAAGGTACATGTGAATGTCATAAACAAAATATTTCCTTAAAAAAACAACAACCTAGAAATCCTGTGATTTAATTTTGTTCTCTACACTGTTGTTTCCCTTCCAGACTCCTGGCCCTGCTGCTTACAAAGTTGTCGATCCTTGCATTTACAGCCAAAGATCCCCCCAGTTCAGCATGACAGGCCGCAACTTCCCACCTGTTGACACCACAAAGACGCCAGGGCCTGGTGCACACAATTCTGAGCGAGTAAGAAACCCCAAAAGCCTTACTAAAGACACAAATATTTAGCATTTTGTTCCTGTATTGACATTTTGTCTCTCTAGGTGACCCTCACAAGACCAAAAGCTCCAAGCTTCTCATTTGGACTGCGTCACTCGGAATACATCACACCCCTCATTATAGATGTGCCTGAATAATGTCTCATATGCTCGTTTGTTTTAACTGGGAATTCCCACAGCATAAAGCACAATAAAGAGCACAATAAAGCACAAAAAGCAAACTGCTCAGGATTATTGACATCAGATTGTATTGACCAGTTATAGGCCATACTGTATTAGCAATTGTCACTTTGTCAAGGTTATTATGACCACTATCAGTAAATCAGTAAATTATACTGAATTAAAAAAATTAGTGGCATGTCTGCCAGTTGTATTAATGCAACACGATTAAAAAAAGTATTTCAGAGCAATTTTATTTTCAAGTTATTAGTTGTTGGTTTAGTATTTTGATTGGTTAAGTAACCTTTTTAGTCAGTACTTTCTGCAGTATCAATTATAATTGGACATGCCATGACAGCAAAAGCCCATGTTAATAATAACATAACAGATGGCTCCATTCCATTTAGGTGCCCCATGTCAGTGTGCCAGTCTGCACGGTACAGCAAGGCATAATAGCAAGGCTATTATGTTCATTAATGTCTACAAAATCCTATTTATAACCATTGCAGTTATTTTATTTTGGATATAATAATTGGGATAAATAACACATGGAAAGAATCATCTCTATTCCTCTGTCTCTATTTCACTGTAGCTTGATGTGACATTAGAAGAAGTCTAAAGTCTTCGATGGGCTTCTCTGAGGGCAACAGGTGGTAGAGATAGGCAGGGTCGCTTTTTAATCTGGCTGCAGAATTAAATTGCTTTTTTATAGGTTAGGCCCACTTAGTAAAAGATTTGGGCCTGCAGAGCAGAGTTAACTGCAATCCCCTTATTACTCACTGCCATTTAAGGCAAATGGTTAGAAAACAGTTTTACTGTAAATACTTTGAGGTAGGCCTATTCCTGCTGTAAAAGCCTCCGCTCTTCTGGGAAGGCTTGCTTCAAGATTTTGGAACCTTTCTGCAGAAATTTTGTCTCATTTCGTCATAGATGTTTGGAGTTTAGGCCTGGCTCGCAGTTCCAGTTTCTCCTAAAGGTGTTGGATGGGTTTGAGGTCATGGCTCTATGCAGGCCAGTCAAGTTCTTCCACACCGAATTGTGAATTTGTACATGGGGGCGTTGTCTTGTGGAAATAGGAAAGGACCATCTACAAACTGTCGGAAGCGCACCATTGTATAAAATATCTATATTTTGCTATAGTAAGTTTAACCTAAATTTTAACCTAAGGGTCCTAACCCTCACCATGAAAACAACCCCTGATAATTCTTATCTATTATAGATATAATATAATAATTATATTATTCTTTTTTTTTCTATCTGTTGGGAGTGTGAGGACTCCCATCTTAAGGGAGGGGGTGTGATGGCCCTTCCCAATCTGCCGGCCTGTCATGTTCTGCTCCTTTTTGTTTTCAGGTGCTGAGAGTGGGCGGGGAGGTGAGTTGGGAGGGTCGTCTGTACCTGTTGTCGGCTTTGAGCCAGGCGGTAACACTGTCTTTCTAACACTGTGAAATATACTAGAGTCTTTGTTTGTCTTCTGAAATGTTTGTGTATCCCATTTTATTAAATATAATGCATCTCTTTTTCATTTTTCTGGGTGATTAAGAGTAGTGCTCTATGATGGAGAGTTATGAGTATCTGTATTGTTGTAATATTTAAACTATAGTGTTGACATCCATTGTGGAAGAAGAAACAGTGTTTCGTTACATAGATGTATCTTTTTTTTCATTATATATGTCTAAGCATTTGCACTATTTTCTACAAAGTAATTAAAACACCAGTTTTGAGACCTTTTTATATGAGGCACATTTGTTAGAAGAAATTAGTTTTTGATTTAGGGAAACTATACTTTAAACTCATAGTTCCTGTAAATCCTGTATGTACTCAAGCACAAACGTGTAATCTGAATGTGAGAATGTCATATGTACCACTATTAGAAAAAGTTTGGTAGATTGGGTCGTGTGTAGGAAGAGATTGGAGGGTCAGCACTGATGTCACACAGGACCCATTATTAACAGGTGAAGATGTTACGTTGTACCATGTGCAGATGTTGTCACTACCCGATGTGAGTCAAGTGCAGATGTTTCAGCAAAGGCAAATATTGTTGGTGTTCTTTTGGACCGTGTAAAAATTTGGAAAGCGAGCAATGGGCTTCCCAAATCTAGCCTACTAAACAGACAAGTAACCACTATCTCCGCCAGCCAGTGCTTTACATGGGGGAAACATTGTTTAGTCCTGCAGCTTTAACTAAGTCAAACCTTGAAGCCTTTTAACTAAATGCAGGCAACACTTATTTCATGTCTAAATATTAAAGATTAAACTCTCCATAGCCATGCTAGTACGCCTGTGTGGCTGCTAGCCTACAACACAGCAGAAACGTTAGTTTCAAAGTTTGGCCTGAGAACCACCAGAGCTTAACTTGAAACAATCATTTTAAGACATTTTAGGTTAATATTAGCTCAGATTTCATCACTCTAAACAGCTGTACTTTGAGCTGAACATTATGCTAGCATACATGTACAGTAGCATGCATGTCAGCACACAGTTAGCATGGTTGGATGCTAACATTTAACGTAATATTTGACATGTTGACACACTAACATGAAGATATTAGCATATATATTAGGTGTTAGCATTAATCATTTATTAATAAATAAACATGAGGCTGACAGAAATGTAGCATAGATTTTGAGGCACTGTCATGAATTAAAGTACTTTGATGGTCTAACTGAATAGACATTTGTTTTCACGTACTAATCATGATTTAGAGGTCGGAAACCGTACGAGGACTTAAACGTTGGAAAGTGGAAATGTTAACCCACATGAAAAGTCAGTATATCAACAAAGTAATTAAGATTGATCCATAAGTGTTTGTACCAAATTTTGAGATATTTCTTTATGGAAATGTTTGTCTGACAGAATGACCAACAGGCGTTCCAACAGTAATCCAAAATCCAAAAAGATGAATAGATTAAAAGATTAATGCGTAAATGAATGACATGTTCAGAATTTTTTTTGTATGCCCTTTAACCGCTAGATGTGTACCTGGGAAACATTGTTTTCTAGTGATTTTCATAAACCCCCCGCTGGTTGATGTTGCTCTCAAGGTGCGATACAGTTTCACTTACGGTTTAAACAGGAATGCCAGGGTAGAGAGGTGAGATGGGTTACTGACCCATACGAAACAGCCACTGTATGTAACCAGCGTCGCTCTGTCCGGGTGCACGATGCACTTTTAGACGAGTGGGGTCGAACACATTGCTATACCCTCCTACAGCCGCGTGTGAACAGAAACCCCAGTGATTATATATCCAGCAGGTTTTATTTACACCTGCTGGCCATACATGAGTGGACACACACACATGCCACATACATCAGATTAATGTACAAACATATACAGTGTGATTGCGCAGGCACATCACATAAATGCAACCACATATGTACTTATATACATACAAAGCTTCACTCACAGAGCAGATCTGTTTGCAGTGCCTGTAGTGATGAAGGTAGTCGCTGTAGAGGCCGATGAAGGAGCCATTTACTGAGTGTTTTTTTTTCACAGTTTCGTTCCACAGGAAGTTAAAAACAAACTAAATGCCAGGTTTGTGCCTCTGGCTTAGAAAGTTAAACCTCAAATTTAACAGCTCAGGGATATAGGATAGGTTTCCAGAATATCTCAGTGTGTGATTTATTCATAAGCTAGATAGTACAATTCCTTAATATGAAATGTGAACAACTCCTGTCTAAAAAGGTAACATTAGTTTTGCACACAAGGACAATCATTTCACAGAGACAGATGATTCCAAGTTTTATTTGGTACAGTACAGCATACTGTATGTTCACATCAGTATTCGGGATCTGAACAAAGTCACAACAGACGTGTATGTGTGCAATGTTACACATATTATGGTTTATTTGTTAAAAGATAAATCTGTTTGTTGAAGAATCAAAACACTGATACAGACTTGCTGTATTTTTTTCAACTGGCCTCCACATAATCACTCAAACGTTGGCTTCAAGTTGAAAATCTGAGCATACTCATTACAATTTAATAGTAACATAATTTCAGCACACACCAGGAGTGTCCAAATCACCTTCATTTATTTACTTGTACAAAACTTTGAGAAAACTAGGTGTTTCCCTTTGTGACGTTATCACGCTCACTCATCCACTTTCACATTCTGTAGTGTTTTTACCTTATTGTGTGTGTGTCCATTAGAGTACCAGTTTGACTGTCTGGGTTTGTGTGTGTGGTTGTTCCGTGAGAAGTCAGATACAGACTCAAATATCTGCTTTCAGAGTTGAAAAACAAATCTTGACCTTTGAAAAAAGGTCATGGTCAACATTTTAAAATTGCCACCTCAACCTTCTCCATCTTCTTTCTCATCATTTTTTATAATCTTTTTACTGCTTTCACAGCTTCTTTTCCCTAAAAGTGTAAAATTCCTCAAGTTTTAAGAAGTACATTTCTGTTTAAATTACCCTTCTGTCATATTACCAAAGCCAGAAACCTTCATGAAGATGTCTAATACTTTATGTTCAGCTGGCTATAAAAGTCATGCCCACTTGATAAGTAGCTCATAACTGCAACTTACCTGCTAATAAAAATAAATCAACAAATGGTTTGATCATAAAATAATCAAACAAATTGTCTGCTCGTAAGTTGTTGACAGATCCTGCTGTTCAGAGAATGGTAGAATATTTACAGTGAGAAACTCATTCATTCAGCAAACACTGAATCACATAAAAGCATTATTCTTACATCAGACAGTGCTGACAGAAGTCATTGATTGCTCTTGAGAAGTCGCAGACATAAACCACAAAATGCAAAACTGGGTCTTTTACAGCCTGGTCCTGGCAGAAAAGCCATTGGCCAATTCAGCGTCATACTGTATATCTCACTTGTTATTCCGTTGCTTCAAATGTGTCGTCTACAGATGAGTTTTTTTTTTTTTTTTTGTGTCTTTAAGGTGCACTGGATTCAAATGATTAGCACAGAAGTGACTGAAGACTCCCAAAAGTGCACAAGTGCTGATTATTTCAATCCAGGTCTGTTGCAGTGACTTTTATCACGTCTTGAACTTGGATTTCTATATTCATCATCAATTGGAACAGCACAATCATTTCAGTATATCTGATACTGTGGTAATGTTTTTGCACAGTAGCTCTCAAGCCTGAGGTTGCGGTCTTGAAAGATAGCTTATCACCAATGTATTGGCATGTCCTTTACCCCTTGCGTTTACTCAGATTGGGGTTTTTATGCAATCCTGGATTTTTGGAGGCCTCTTCTGATAATTTAAATAAAACAAAACCTAACTTTACCATTTTTATATTGTAGGTTAGGAGAGGTAACATACGCATTGTTGTATTTTCAGGGGTCACAACCAAAAAGGTTTGAGATTTTTTGTCTATAATACAAGGAACAGTATTGTTTCACCAGTCGGAAGCACATAATTGTAGTCCTTTGAGACCAAATAAAAGAAATAAAAACTACTATTTGACCATTTTATCTACCTTTGTGTGCAGTGCTGGCAACTGATTGCAGAAAATGTTGTCATGTGCATTGAAAAAAATGCTTTCAAATACTAGATCACAGCTATAAATTAGACAGTACAAACACATAGAAAAGACTGCCTTCAGAAGGTGCAAGGTGATATGCAAAGATCCAAAACATCAGTTACACGGTGTGTGTGGGTGTGTGTGTGTTTGTGTGTGTACATGGTAGGGAAAGTTATCTTTTTGGTTGGGCATTTGCATTGGTGTCCATGCTTCTTTACAAGAGGGGGGTCCTTTGTGACTCTCTGTTGTATGTCCTTTTCATTCCTGCTCAGAGCAGCTTCCTCTGTTCCTGTTGGCTGCTGACCCCTTTACTTCTTCTTCTGAGGGATCTTTTGTGTAGCCTGTTGCTGTTGACGCCAGCTGGGGGAGAGAGAAGGTACGCATACTGATGACATCATGTAAACACAAGTTGCCAATAGACTTATAAATTACCTTGTGAGTGGTGTGGCTTAGAGGATTAATTTTCAATTTTCACTTTCCGTTATCGAGTCCAGCTTTTGGCTCCCCCCAAGACAATTGTGATTGGCTTAAAGAAATGCCAACTAACCAGAGCACGTTTTTCTACTATCCCGGAGTGATGTGTAGACTAGCTAGATCCTCCTCCGCAGTGCTGTGGAGGAAGGTCTGACAATGCAAGACTACACAGTTTACAGCCTATTTTCTGGTTATACTTGCTATGTAATGTAAATGTGTTAATTATCTGTCCTTATGACGGCTCATTCCACTGTGGTGTTTTTCAATAAACGAATAACATTCATAAACTTGCAATTCCCTGACTTTTGGGGAGTAGTTGATGACATCATTGTGTAGCTATGGCGGCTACGTACTTAGGCTCTGAAGCTACGCTGTAACCACTCAATGCACACTATAAATTTAGCTTTAGAGACGCCACACTTATGTTGGATCCAACAGATCTCATGTGTGAGAAAAGCTACTTTTGAACTCAACGTTTCCAATATATACTGTATATAGAGGGGCAGTTGTGCTCTTACTTCCTCCTGGTTTGTTGTTTTTGGCTGATGCTGCTAAAATTAGCTGAGCCACAGTTGCAGATTGTTGTTTTGGTGTCATTTCTCCATAGTTCCGACCTTTCAATAACCCAAAAAACTCCCTTTGGTCCTACAGCCCACTAGTCCGACGTCCCTTTGTTTCGAAAAAAATAAACCCTCTGCTCCGACATCCCATTGTTCCGGCCATATAGCAAGACTTTTGTAGATCACCTCCCATAATCTAAAATCTGAATCAACATTAACAAGCAAAATTACTTTTACTATATCTTATTAACACATTTAATATGTTTATCTAGCCTAATCCACACAATCTCTGCACCGGTGTGTCATGCAGTTTAGTGTCCCAAATTCCCCTTAATGTAACCCCATTTGTTCAGGTCCTATACCCTGACTAATCAGCTATCCAAACCTATATAAAAAGCCTATATTATCGGAACAATGGGATGTTGCAGCAGAGGGTTTATTTTTTCAAAACAAAGGGACTTTGGACTAGTGGGCTGTAGGACCAAAGGGAATCTTTCGGGTTATTGAAAGGTCTGAACAGTAGAGTGTCGGAGAAATGGGTATTCCCCGTTGTTTCAAAAACAAACAAAAAAAACAAAAACATTTTAAATTCTGGATGGTCAATCCATATGTCAACATATCCCTGCAAGCTCACCTTCTGTACATTCCACTTGTGGCTTCTCCCACTGTCCGTCTGGCATACAGCGTATGACGGGCAGGTGGCGCTGTGTGTAGCCTGCGTCACACTGGTAGCGGACTATGGAGTTGACGGGGTAGCGCTCTCTGCTGCTACCCATCGGCCGACCGTGTTCCACCTCAGGAGGAGCTCCGCACGTAGCTGAAAAGAAGACGGACAACCAATTAGAACACAAAACTAAACAGTTTATTAATAAACAGACGCCAAGTGACAGTTGGTAGTTACGAATCTTGTCTTGGTCATGGTTGCTGGTTCAATTTTTGGGTTTCACAACCCATAGAAATTTTCCTACTGGAAAGAATTTCCAGAATCACTTCTTGGCCAGATACATATTCCAACCATAGCCTACCAGGTCCAGTCTTGCAGGTGAAGGGAAGATGGTAGTTGCAGGGTACGTCATTCCACTGTCCGCCCTCGTGCCTGATCATCACCACACAATCCTCCTGAGAGTTGAAGTAGTTATCTGGCTGGTTGGGCCTCCAGTTCTCAAAGGTCTAAAGACGTTACAAAGATGGTCATTAATACATATAAAAGATAAATTATGTAGAGAGTTGTTAAGCAACCAAACTAACCAGAGGACTGCCGTCTGTCCAGCGGAACTCATTCTGCACATCTTTGTCATTAAGTCCAATCCACTGGTAGTCCTGGCCATTGGCTGCATTGCAAAGAAAAATATATTTGACTTAAACAACTTGTAGTATCCTTGCATCCTTCAAATGGCTGTAGTAGTAACAAAATACATTATCCCTCCCTATTTCATCGAAACCTGACCAGCAATGTAGCATTTATAGCTCTTAAAAGTAAGACATTCTCCCCTTTACTTATACCATCCCCCATGTTAGATATTTACCTCCACCAAGGAGGATATGTTTTCGGTTTGTCCATTTGTTTGTTTGTCTGTCTGTCAGCAGGATTACAGAAATACTACTAGCGCGATGTTCATGAAACTTGGTGGAAGGGTGTAGCATGGGCCAAGGAAGAATGCATACATTTGGTGAGAAATATAATTACCCTAACTGTAGCAAAAACACACGGGAGTAGGTAGATACACACAATGAGCTACTCACAATTGACAAACTGCTGCTCCTCTTGGGAGCCAATGCTGACCAGGTGGGCGTTGACCTCCTGACAGCGTTGCTCTGCCTCAGGCCAGGTGTTTCTCTCCTCAAAGTGGAGGTAACAGCTTCCCTTGAATTCCAACCAACCCTCTGCACAATCTTGCACAGCTACACACACAAACAGTAAAACACATTAAAACTACATTTATTGTAGTTTGGTGACTCACATGTTGAGCAGTCTTCACCAGTGAAACCAGTGACACACAGCAAGCTCTCCCTGCACAGAGCAGGATCCTGAACCACAGGGGTTTGGATCACAGGGGTCTGCAGAGGCTGACAGCAGAGAGAAAAAGACTTTGATTTGAACTTTATTGCTAATGGTATTGCATTACAAGAAGAATTGCTAAAATACATTAGTGGACGTTGGTGGTTCATTTCACAAAATGTTAATTACGTGAATACGACAGCTTTTCTGGCCTCATGAAACAGTATAATATCACCACATACCTTCCACTACTTCAGGTTGCTCCATTACAGCAGGGGTTGCTAATGACAACGACGGTGCTGTGGTTGGGCTGGTGTAGGCTGCATCTGGAGTCACTGCATAAACTGTAGGTTCTGCACGGGTTTCCTGACCCTCATCCACGAGTCCTGATTTACTGGGACTGGCAATGTACTTAGTGTGAGTCATTAAAGGCAGTAGGGCGATAGAAAGCTTCTCACCAAATGGTTTTTCATGAAGGGCTCCACGTCCTGAGAGATGCAAGCCTTGGTTCGAAGGTGCACTAAATTCATGATGGTTCCCTGACCCACTTCCTTCCCCGCTTACCTCTACCACCCCCCGTCCTTGCTCAGGGTGGCGTACCTGTGGCAGTTCGGTCACTTCTATCATGTCATTGCCTGTTAGGTAAATGACATCACCACGATGCAGCATATAGTCCCCAGAGGCAGAGCCGCTGCCTGAGACACCAGATGGAAAACCACTGGGAAAGCCGCTGTGGAACCCATATCCAGAGGGGCGATATCCAGACACCTCCTGCTCACCGGATGGCTGGACTGTCAGATCAACGGTACTGTGGTCGACAAATGAGATGCCAGAAAATCCACCCGAGCCTGACCCGGACGTACTTCCAGATCCAGTCGCACTTGATTCTAAAAATGCCCCACTGGTATCAATGCCTCCCAGGCTTAACTCCTGCTCAGTGGGTTTTTGGTAAGTTTTTGACACCTCCTCCATTTTCCCATCTACCATGATGATTAAGTCACCACTGCTACCACTGATGTCCCCACTTCCACTAGTAAAACCTGATCCCGATACACTGAAGCCAGAGTGTTGTCCGTCGTCCCCAGATCCAGATGCACTACCCAGTTCTCCAGATGTGATGATGACAGCACTTCCCCCTTCCGCCTCCGGCAGACCTCCAGAGGCAGAGTGATCTCCAGAGAAGACGTCATTGCGTCCGCTGAAGATGACGTTCTGTCCTGAACCGGAGGCATCAACACTGGTCCCGGAGGTGCCAGACTCCCCTGAGATCTCCCCACTGGCTGAATGATCAGCTGAACCAGAGCCAGACACATCAACAGCTGAACCAGAGCCAGACACATCAACAGCTGAACCAGAGCCAGACACATCAACAGCTGAACCAGAGCCAGACACATCAACAGGGACTGGAGGTAAAAGGGGTCTCACTGGTTGAAATATTAAGAAGAATCAACAGTAAATTAGATACTTTGTTATATTTTGTTCAGCAAAGTGAAACACTGTGTGATATGATATAACTGTAGCCTAGTGATTTTAAGCAATTAAAAGGGAAAATAAAAGACACTTTTCAGTCACACAATTATTTCCAGTTGTCTTACCAGTGTAAGCAACTT
Organism: Etheostoma perlongum; assembly: GCA_026937815.1. Taxonomy (NCBI): domain Eukaryota; kingdom Metazoa; phylum Chordata; class Actinopteri; order Perciformes; family Percidae; genus Etheostoma; species Etheostoma perlongum. The sequence goes on along the minus strand of CM049378.1, from coordinate 27,150,625 downwards.
CATGAGTTGTGATGGTTGTCTTGTTGATAAAATCCTCTATTTCAGTAATATTCACACTGGTTTCAGTTCCATTGTCGTGCACAGTAGTTTTAACTAAAAACAAACAAGAGATGATAAAGATGCATACTATGTCAATTATGAACAACTTTGGCAAATTTAAGATAATATTTAGGACCACATATTTTGAGAAATAATAAAACCTTAAGAATAAGGTATTACTGTCACGAGGACTTCAGAGAACAGATTTCATGCATCTGTCTCACCTGTAGGAGCAAAGTGATCAACTGTGACTGTTGTTTTGTTGATAACATCCATTGTCACAATTGTCAGATTCACACTGGTTTCATGTTCAACATCAACAATAGGAATTTCAGCTGAAAAAGACAAAATGTAACAGATTAGTTAATGCAAGTTTTTCAGGAATAGCAATAACATCCAATGTTGGTGAATTTGTCTGGAAGAAGTGCTGTTTGGGAGACTTTGAGACACCTAACCCTTTCCTACCTTTAAAACAGTAAGCATCATAACGTGAATGCTCATCAGGAAATCCTGTCTGGTTGGGGTAGGCATAGATCATGTGAACTCCAACCTGACCACCTCCACACTGTGACCTGGGAGTTGTGATGGGGTAGCGGACACTACGGTCCATCAGCCAGCCTGGACGGCACTTATCAAGCCCTTGGTTCCAAGCAGCGAACAGCTGCCCAGTGGTGGCCAAGGTGGTGTTGAGTTTCTGACAGTGCTGCACAGCCTCCTCAAAGGAGAAGCTGTCATAGTCACTAGTGAAGAAGACCTCACCTGGGAAAAAAACGTACACAGACATTTAGAAGAGCTCAAACATGTCAGATACAGTAGATAGGTAGGTGAATAGATATTTAAGTGAGTGAGCTCCTCACCTCGCAGACGTTCCACATAACAAAAAACATCGTAATGTTCACTAGCTGGTCTCAGGCCGTAGGATCTGACTCCTGGGAGGTGTGGCAGATCACCAGCACAGTTATCTCTAGGTTTCACGATGGGATACCTGAGCATGAAAGAGAATATTGGTACAGTATGTTAAGGTTTTGCTTTGTCATGATATCCCTCCAGGAATCATGATATATCGGTCTATCTTTATCCTACACATGCCTTTAGCTCACCTGACAGTCTGGTCGCGGAGCCAGCCAGCGTCACATTGGTGCAGGCCTTTCTCGAAGGCTGCTTGCAGCTGCTGGGTGCTGGCTATGACAGCCCCGACGCTCTGGCACGCCTGCTGAGCCTCCACAAAGTTCAGAGTGTACCGACCGGTGATGGGTCGGTAGTGAAACACCACACCTGAGAAATGACAGTGAGGGAAGAGAAGAAGCGCAAAAGGACAGAAGGAAGGTAAAAACTCTTTATGTTAATTACTCTTCTTCCAGCATAGCCTACTTTGTTCAGTCATCTTTAATTTCTCATTAAGCCATTATTTTCCAAATTGTGGTCATGTACTCATAGTTTGACCATTTACGTATTTGTAATTTCTTAGCTGCTCTGTGGTTATGTAACATCCGATTAGCCAATGACAGAGTAAGACTTCTGGCCAATAAATGAGCCACCGGCATGCATGATAGGATTTCGTAGAAGAAGTGTATTTAGCTTGTCAAAATAATAGTGCTGACACTTGGATTTTCCTGCTTGCATACTTGGATGTGTTTTTGGTTATGCTCCTACCTGCTTTTGCAACCTGAATAGTTAACAGAAATAGAATTTTTGAGTTAGGCATCTCCAAATAGGTCATTGGAATGGGTCAACATAGCTGCCCGCTACTATAAACTCTCTTAAATACAGTCAAAGTTTGCAGCCAACTTTTTATCTTCTGTATCATCTAATTCTGAAACCTGCACATATGCAAAGGGGAATGTCTTGTTTGGGGAAGAAGTGAAGGTTCAGCCCTCTGGATTTCACTCCTCAGAAAGCTCTACAGTACCTTGTGTAGAAATTTATTCTCGAAATATAAAGAAATATTCCAACAGTTTTTTTATTTATTTATTGATCAAGTACATAACCAACTTACCTGTGGGAGACATGCCAGAATCTAAGTCTGTCATACTGGGCGGGGTGGGCAGTATGGACAAGACTTCTCCATGCTTGATCTCCTCTCCCCCAGGTGAGGGGGTGAAGCTTGGGTGTATCCCAGGGGCGGGTGTAATGTGGATTATATCTGGAAAAGGAGTGGTTCTCACGGGAACGGCATCGTCATCCTCACCAGCTGAGGAAAGAAGATTGCATAATTGTTCGACAAATGTTTTGAAACCTTAAGGGTCCCAGAAAATTCAGAAATCTTATAGAAGAAATCCACCTTAACTGCTATGAGTAATGTCAACAAAGAATTCACTGAACATGTATTGTTTGTCCAGGTAGATTTCCTTTCCCCTAAAATCTCCAGGAAGGATTTACCTTGGAAGCAGACAGCATCGTAGCGAGAGTCTGGGTAGGGGTATCCTGTCTGATTGGGGAACAGGTAGACAGTTCTTACTCCTAGAAGCCCCCCTCCACACTGAGGCCTGGCGATGTTGATAGGATAGCGCACGCTCCTGTCCGCCAGCCAGCCAGCATTACACACATCCATGCCATCCTTCCAGGCCAGGTATAGCTCTCCGGTGGTGGCGAGTCGGGCACCGAGTTTGGCACACTGATCTCCTGCTTCATAGAAGGTAAACTTCTCTACAGACATGGAGTAGAAGACCCTGCCTGGGAGGAGAGAGGAAGGGAGACACTTCATTGACATGACAGTGCCAGTTGTGTATACACACAGCCTTTGTTGCTACCCTTGTTCGATAAGTGTACCTGACAGCTTCTCTGCAAAACAGTACACATCGTAGGTCTCATTGACATCTCTCACGCCATAGGTTCTCACGCCGGGGAAGTCCTCCTTGTCTCCAAAGCAACGCTCCCGCGGCTCATGGATGGGGTACCTGAGAGATCAAGGGAGAAGTCGGTCAGCAGATGGACTTTGATAAAAAGTCAGTGACAACATTAGTTCTTTTACTGTCATTTATTGGAAGTCTGTTGGTATGTTTAAGATAAGATTTAGTTTTATATAATTTCTGTCAAAAATAGACACCGAAGCCCAAAACATAATTTTGGTAGTGCTTGTCAAATGGTCGAATGGTGTCTAAACCCCTCTCTTTCTGCACTCCAGTATGTTGGATCTCTTTCTATTCTTCTTACAACTAAATATATATATATATATATATATATATATATATATATATATATACTGTACAATTTTAAATATTATATTATCCCAAAGTTGGGAAATTTGTTTGGTCAAAGTGCAGCACATTTAAGACACACAGGCATAGGTAGGTACCCCCCTCCTACACGCACGCACGCACACACACACACACACACACACACACACACACACACACACACACACACACACACACACACCAACATTTAGGAATACAATGTTGGATATGAACACAACTCACAGCCTTCCCCCTCTTACACTCAATCATCATCAGTCATCCAATCAATCAGTAGCAGGCTTGAAACACATGAGCATGAACATTTTAAATTAACTACTACTACAAACTACTTCTGTCAACAGCATGAATGCCTTTGAGGTCTGAAAGTGTGCACCATTATCCATATTTGTACATTTTTTTAATGTTTTCCCACTCTTTTACAGTATACCTTTTTACCCTGTTTTTAAGTGCTGCCATTTAAAACAGCTATTATAAATACACCAGTTCATTAAAGCATACCTCAGCCTTGACTTCTGCAGTACAGTGGCTCAGAGGTCATTCAGCAACAAAAGAAGATATTTTGAATCTGCAGGCCAGCCTGTCCTTTCTGTGTGGAATTTGCACTGTATTCTTGTGTCTGGGTGGCTTTTGACGTGCTGATTTGGTGAATTAGAAACTTTAAATTGCCTGTAGGTGTGACTGTAACTTTGTTTGATGGCTGCCTGTCTATAATGATCAGTATCAGCAGTTTTAAAAAGTAAGTTTGGATTGACGGACACTACCTGACAGTCTGATCCGAGAGCCATCCAGCATCACACTGGTGGTATCCGTCATCATAAGCAGCCTGCAGCTGGGCTGGAGTTGCAATGGTGGCACTGTTTTGGATGCAGGCGGCCTTTGCCTTCTCGAATGTCAGGGTGTAGCGGGTGGAGATGGCTCGGTAGTGGAACAAAACACCTGTGAGATATGGAAAGTGATCTTTAATATTAGATACTAGGCTCTACATGTGCGCTAAGAGCATTGTTTTTGAGGAAAATATTGAATAAAATTTTAGCAACACCACAAAAAAAGCAAAACCCTTTTTTTTGACATGTAAAAAGATCTTCCTGTAAACCTTTAGTAGAAGAGGACCTTTGAGATAAATTCCAGGGGCTAAGTTGTTCTACATACTGTATGTACTGAAGGAAGTTTGTCTTCTATGCGGTGAGTAGATAATGATTTTAATATTGCAGTGGATTAAGTGAAACTTAATGTTTCTGCGGCATACCCTGAACCTGGATGTCCACAGAGTCATAGTTGTCCTCAACGCCGTGCATCACCTCGCAGCGGTATTTGCCAGAATCTTTGGACCTCAGCTCTGTTATCTCAATGGTTGCATCAGTGGGCACCAGCGGGTAGTTGATCATCGTCACTCTGTCCAAATACTCTGTCTCCACTTGAACTTTTCCCTCTGACGCCACCAGGATCGTGGTGACTTTCTCCTTGGTGACGTAGGTCCATTTGATGCGGTGGGAGAGCGGGGCGATGGTCGGGGCTCCGGTATCATTGACTGTGTTGTCCTGGAAGTAACATGGTACTACTACCTTGCTGCCCAGCAGAGGACGGAGAGGCATCTCCATAGGGATGCTGACACGCAATGTGGCATCCCAGTCTAATGCAAAGATAGGTCAAGGTTACATTTTCAATCTTTTTATGTGTCAAGGAGAATACAACCTAATATATAGTTCAGATATACTCATTTACACACCAAGGGCGGTGGAACTACCATACAAGGCTGCAGCAATTATGGGTTCTTGCTCAAGGACACTTTAAAATTTGGACACATGGAGCCAGTGATCGATCCACCAACCTATATAAAATTAATTAAACAACTTGATCTACAAACTAAGCAAACCAACAGTCATAAACCAACCAAAAACAAATTTAAAACTGTTCTAGGACTACTTTGTTCCTGTACTGCTTGTTACTTTTGGGGGGAATATTGCATCTGTGGAAATTACTAGGAAATAAGGATTACACAAAAGATAATAACAGAACTAACAATGACATGTATAATACAGCTTACTAGTAATTTTCTCTGTTTTATAGTCCGGTTTCCAAAGGGTGTGGAGACACGTATTTAATTGTTTGCACAATGACAATGAAGACTCCATCTTATTAAACTGTGACCACACTTACCATCATGGTTGTTGAGCTCAAACAATACTGTTGCCGAGATGAAAGGCAAGGACACACAAAGCAGAAGCAGGGGGGTCATCGTTACCTGAAAAAGAGCGACACTGAAATCAAATTTGTGTAGAGGAGATAATTAATGACGGAAAGGACAGAAATAGCTCAAAGTTACTGAAAGCCATTGTAATATTTGGCCTTTTCACCTCACTTATTGATCAAAGTCAGCCTCATTTACTAAAATGGAAAACGGACGTCAAGAGATTCTAGTTTGATTTGGAAATACCTTACATGCTTACTGAGGAATGAAAGCCCCTCTGTCTCAAGGCACAGGAAATGTCTTTAGCACTAAAATTAAGTTCAGGCTGAGAGGGAGAAGTAAATTCATTCATTTCAAACACTTTTTCCATTTGTTGAAAACTAACGGTTCTTTTTTTGTCTCTTTGTGTTTATACAGTATATTTATGGTGCCTGTGCATGTATGAAAAAACGATCTGCTGCTGTCAAATTGTTCACAGTATCCCAAGTCTTTCTGATAACAACTAGAGTAAGAGTTCATCTGCTTGCCAATAAATGCATGTGTGTTTGTATTTGCCATGCTCTAAGCCAAATTTTTCGCAAAACCTGCTATGAAGTCTTTATTTGTGCTTTTATTTAATTGAGTTCTTATTTAGCTACATGGTTAGAAAAGTCAGTTTGTCTACCACTTGGGTCTACCTTCAAAACTACTTTAATTGACTTTTTTGCAGACACTTATGGTTCCCAGAGGATGAAGCATCTTGATCTCGGAGATCCTGTGACTTTTCCCTGTAACACCACCATGAGGTTGACATTTTTGTCTTTTAGCAAAATATTTGATGGAACGCCATTAAATCTGGTACTAATATCCATAGTTCCCTCAGGAAGAATCGTAAAGACTTTGGTGATTCTCTGACATTTCCTCTAGCGCCATCATCAGGTCAAATGTTTAATGGGTATGTTGCATTTGAGTCCTGCAAAACTAATGTCATTCCCATCAGCCTCAGCGGTGCGTATTGTGTTTACTGCTAATTCTAGCATTCTAGCATGCTAACACGTCAAGCTAAGATGGTAAACATCTTAAACAGTATACTTGCTTAACATCTGTATGATAGCATGTTAGCATGCTGATGTCGGCATTTAGCTTAAAGCTCCAACAGCTGCATGGCAGTAGACTCTTAGTCTTGCTTTTTTTTCTTTCTGTTTTCTGTGAATTTTCATTTAAAGCAACAAGTCCAAAAACATCAGCTCCGTTATCGTAAACCCACATCTGTCAAGACCTAATTACCACATTGCTTATTTTCTCTCAACTTTCCACTTTCTGTGCGTGCAGCACAGTCAAACAAAACTGTTGAGAGTCCCAATTGAACCCTCATTGTTCTGCATTCACAATCCCCAGGATGGGCTTCAGAATGCACTCACTTATTTCCAAACGCAGAGGGATCTGTGCCATCAATTTGACGCAGACTGCATATTGCGTGTGTGTGTGCGTGTGTGTCTGGGTGGGTGGGATCTGCCAGCATTCTCTGAGTTCCACAGATCCAGGATATATAGGCTGCAGTATAGTAGTACTAATATTTGCCCAGCTGACTAAGATCTGTCTGAGTGAATGTTTGCTTAGTTTGGGAGGAAACACAAAATACCACACGGCATATGTAGACAGATCCTCCCTGGAATAATCGCACACTGTTTTATTATCAGGCTCTGCTCTTCAGTCCACCACCGGAACCTCTTTGCGATGACGTATTGTAACTCCTTTGATGTTTTGTTTTGGGGGGGTGATTCCTGACCCTTTTTTTTTTTAACAATTATATAACATTGTTTGACTTATTGTCAACTTTTCTGGATTATAACCAAATTTCTATTATTCCCAAACAACCTTCCATTAACATCTCCTTTTAAGATGTTAACTATTGAAGATCTATTGAAGCTGCATGTCAACTGTCTTGCCATAGGATCAAGGGCAATATTTAAAGTATAGGCCTACAGTATTTCTAATAAAGAGCAACTTAACAGCAGCTGAAAATCTTGTTTTTGGATTAATTTAGGGTCTGATGTAGAAGTGTATTTCAGGGTGTGTCAGAATAATGTGACATCAGTCTTGGGTGTGGTTAGAGGGGAAACAAAGCACAAAACATATTTAAAAGGTAATCATTAGTGCTATATTTTTCTGGTGTCATATATTATTTTACAGTACATACAATTACAATTCAATATGTCACTGTCAAGGTGGGCATCCCAAGAAAACAAACTGCACTAACTCACACAAAGTATTTACACAGAGAACGCCAGCAAAAACCTCTTCCCATTTCTCTGAGCGAGCCAACCAAAACCTTGACTCATTATTGCTTACTATCATTGAGCAGACCCTCGACTATCTTTAAATGCATCATTTAAACTTTGACCAACGTACACTTCCATTTGTGAGCAAGCCACACCAGGCCAGGTCAAGCCAATCAGCTCTCTCTCCACAGTGTGCCCATTCAGTCGGTAGGGTGGCTGCTGGCTCCCCTGTTCAGCCGCTGTGGTATGTTCCGCTCCCAGCTGAGGTGGGGGGCAATAAGGCCATGGTCTGTTCTAGCAACGGACAGGGGCAGGGCCTTGGGGGGGTGCGACCCTGCCAAGGTAAACACAAGGCAAGCATCCAGGGGAGGCTCACCACCTAACTCTCTCCTCCCACCCTACAGAGTCCTCAGCAGAAGAACAGAGTTGACATTGATACGCACACACACGCAGAAACACAGACCAACACTCATAGATTACCATGGGGATGTGTGAGAGCGCACGTCCAATGCCCCTGGTAAAGAAAACGCATGAGAGTGTGTGTACATATGTTGCTATTGACACATACTGTAAGGCCTGTGTTTGAGAAGACACACAGACTCTTGTACAGTCAAATGGGTGGAGAAAAAAAAAATCATATTCACAGCTTCTTATGGGTGCATTAGTACCGACACCAATATACAAAGACATGTTTGAGCAGCATATGCACATTAGTTTAATGCGTCAAACGTACACATAAATAGACAATGTATTATATATATATGAATACATAAAGATATTTGTGCACTGTTGCACATTTTATTGTCTTATCCCACATAGTGCCTTCAGTAATTCCCCCACTTTGTCAGCCTTTCTTCTAATCTTTGCTTTTTTTTCTTGTGAATTATTGGATAATTTTACAATTTCAGGCCTCTAAAAAAACAAGGAAAACAAATTCCTCTTTGATTGAAGAGTTTAAAATTGTTAGCACAACAACAAGTAGACATTGCTTTGTTTAAAGCCTTAGGGATGACAAGCCATACAGGGTATATAAAAATATATAATTTTACATGAAATTACAATGCAATATGTCACAGTCAAAGTGGGCCTTCCACAAATCGATAAAGACAGCAACAACTAGCTAGAACTCAAACTGCACTAACTTACACAATGGATTTACACAGAGAACGCCATAAAAACCCCTAACCCTTGACTTGTTATTGCTTACTATCATTGAGCAGACCCTTGGCTCTCTTTAAATGCATCATTCAAACTGTGGCCACTTCATAAACGTGCCCTCGCATTAGTGAGCAAGCCACACCAGGCCAGGTCAAGCCAATCAGCCCTCTCTCCACAGTGTGCCCATTCAGTCGGCGGGGGTCAAAAGGAATTCAAAAACTGAGTAAAATTACATACATGCCACTCTTCATCCAGGAAAGCCATCCAGAAAACAAACTGACTAATTCATTTCTGTGTTCCTCATAACATGTTAACAATGGCCTGCTTTTAATACTCTTATTATAGCCACGTTATACATTTAAAATCACTGTGGAATCACACACAGCACAAAGAAATCAAACCAACAAATCAAAAATCCACAATCACTTAGTCAGCTGACTCTGTTAACACCTCACTAAAGTCAACTCAGCTAAACTCAGAAGCCATACCAGACTTCCAGCAAATAAATCACAACTCTTATGGCATCATGAGCCTGAAATCTAACTTTACGTTATGTGTTATGACTTGTACAGTATTAGTTATAATTAATTACCCAGAGATCCAAACTGCTTGATATCGAAAAATAAACTTCAAACTGCTGCTTTTGCTTGGACATCTAAGTACAGTACCTCAATCAATACCTGCCCCCCCACAATCAGAGGATAAAGAAGTGTCAAGTATATTACCTAAAACCCCTTCACAATATTCTTTGTTAGGGAATCCAGTGGTAAGTTGGAAACATACCGTTAATGCTCCAAAGCTCCCAGTTCCAGCGACTCCAGGGGCCTCTTGCTACTGCCTGAGTAGGAGAGCAGAAAGAAGCTTTATTCAAACGACACCACATATTTAGATGTTGGAGAGAGAGAGAGAGAGAGAGAGAGAGAGAGAGAGAGAGAGAGATGTGATCCTTTGCTGCCAGTTGGTGAGGTCATGCAAACAGCCTTGGATGTCAAAGCTGAAGCACAGATTTAGACAAAATTTTTAAAAAGAAAGGACTGTTGCTGCTCCTGGCGCAAATGCAAGATTATCTCAATCTTCCTGCGTAAATTTGTCAAATTGGTTGGAATTGAGGTTCATGCTGCTTTACACACTAAATAAACTATGCAACTATGCAATAGACAAACATGGTTCCAAAACTTTCACAGGTACATATGCATGTTAATAAATATAATTTATTTATAATTTAGTATCAATCAATCGGTCTTTGCTCTGACCTGTTGCCAATACAACCAATAAATCTCAACTCCATGATTAAACACAACTGATTCAGCTGGTTCATCAGCACACTAATTGCCATCACTGATTCATGATTTGAAAGTTTTCAATTTTGATGCGCAGGAACAATACAAGTTACCCAACAGTATCTTATGTTTTAGTTTATGCTGCCTGAAAACAAAAGATTAAATTATAATTATTTGCAATATTCTCCACTGTCTGTCATTGTCTTACACTAATTGTCTCTGTGTCATTGTCATATACATGTATACAGTACATACACATATGTGTGTATGTGTATATGTGTATATGTGTTTGTATATGTATATGGAATATGGATATATGGAAAAGGGGTAGGATTAAATAAGTGTACTTCTTCATACTCCTTTTCAGACATGTCAATGTTGGCTAAGGTTACTTATTGTTTATTGATTGTTTATTGAATGTTTTGCTTATTTAAATTAGTACATTTTTGTGATGTTTTGTTTGGTTTATTATTGATATGACTGAAATAAATTTCTTCATTCATGCATTCCTTCATTATAGGGAGGGGTCCTGATAAACAAGAGGCACAGAGCTCTACCAAAATTGTTTCCCCAATGAGGCAAAATAACTATTGCTATGGTTACTTAAAATGTATTGTTCCCTGAATTAAATTGGTGGTTAAACTTTCATCATGAGATGAGTCATGATTTTAATTAATAAGAAAAAAAAATGGTGGATTTTATAGCACAACCTGTCCAGATAGCCAACAAAGCTGAACCAGCTAAACAAAGTGTAGTACATACAGTACATCTAGTACAAATGCAGTTTCTCAGGTTGGTTATGATGAACATCGTAGAGCTGTTGCATTCTTTGTTGAGCTAGATAGATAACATTACAAGTAAGTGCAATATAAAACTAAAGTGTTTGCCACCTTTAATTTTACACTCCATCACACACATTTTACGCACATTTATTTTATTAAGCAGGTGCCTAGGAGGGTACGAGTAGGTCAAAAGTTTTAAACAAAACTCCGACACACTGTCTATCATCAGCCATATAGTTTAGAGAATATTACAGATCCAAGTCGCAATAAATAAAAAAATATATTATTTCAGCACTGCAGACAGCGCCATACATTTATCAATACACAGATAGGTTACCGGCATATCAGAGCCACGGTCGGGGCCATAGATTCTATCTTGCACAAACCTCAGTCTGATAAAGGATCAGCGAGTAAAGCAGACTAGACTAACACATTCAACTAAACTACCCCTTGGCCCCTGTGCTCGGGGGGGTTAGGTTAACAAGGGGTATGCATTTTGGTTATTTTGCTAACAAAGGGGATGGCATCCCTCCTCAAATTGTCTACTAAGTACTAGTACGTCAAAATTGTGCTGTTGTAGTGCAGTACTTAGTAGCAGATCACAAAACTATCTAATAATGTTAGAGGCTTTAATTACTGTATGTGTTGACTGTTTATCCTTAAAATAATGTTACCAAAATTGTTTAAGTACTTGTGTGTTTGCAAAGTAGCTGATAAAAAATAGGGAAATAATGAGATCTGGGTGAATACTTGTGTGAGCACGTGTTTTAAAAAAAAATATATATATATACTGCCACATGTGTCTGCTGCTGGTGTCTGTTTGCAGTCAGTTTCAAATTAAACATGCTAATATTGGCCTGAGGTTAAGGAAAGGCGTGTCTCCCATTCATCTCCTACCAATCTCTATTCAGATGTGTAAATACTGGCTGTGTACTCCCTGCACTTACTGACACACACTAACCATCTACATCTGCAAAGGAATAAAGTATTAGCAGGCGATTTGCTCTAATTTTGTACTTATTTGCAGACTCAATGTTTATTCAGCAGTTGTACACAGATGAAATAGAAACATCAGATTTACTCACCATCATTCATGTCAATCAGCTGTACATGGGGTTAGTTAAAAGAGCAGCACAGAAAGTCAGGGACCAGAACATTTTTACACCACGCCACCGCCACATATCTTTTTTTATGACTTTTTTTATACAGGGAAAGTTTTCCCAGTGACACTTGCTCTTTTTAATTTTCATGCACTTTGATAGTTATATGGCCTGTACAACCACAGACTTCTAATGTTGGCAACTGAGAAGCTTCACTGAAAACTTGTTGAGCAAACTTCAACAGCTTTTCCCACTGTCCAAGCCAGCAGGTGTGGGGATTCCAAATGGCGCTCTTGAGTCACAAGAAAGCATCCATAATCTTAAGGCCAAGGTGTTTTACATTGTACAATTTGAAGATTAAAGACGATTAAAAGGATTGTAAGCAGTTTTACTTTAAAATTGTATCAAAATCAAAACTCTGAGAAAATACTCTTTGGCATTCATAGTTTTGTTACATGGAAAATACCCCAAAAACCACAAAGTAACTTGCTAATTGTTATGATCTCAGAATTTTTGGATTTTGGATTGTGCGTTTGTCTCTCTTAAGAAAGCTAAGACTGTTGCTGAGCCAAACCCTGCAGTTAATCTCACTGAACATGAAGTGGAAACTTTGAGCCTCTAATATTTGCTCCAGCACAAACAACAGGGAACAAGAAATATGAAAATCTAATGGGCACATTGCTGAATGTCCTCAGAGGATGAGTCATTTTGGTTGCAATGATCCTAGTAACATGTACCCCTTATTTTACAGTTAATGATCCACAGTGTCGGGACAAACCTAAAGTTACCATCTGGAAGATCTCTGTTTCGCTCTTTTTGTGGGGGCCTCAACTCTAGCAAGACTCATGATTTCATTCCGATATTGGAAATTTGTCTGCGACAGGGGAATTGCTTGAAAGTGTTGAGTCCTAACTAAACGTGTCACTAACTGTGCGTCCTTGTGATTTTTCCCGGGAATGTCGCCAGAGACCTAATACATCCATGCCAAAGACAAATATTTTGCAATACTGCAAATGCAAGGGCTTTCATTGGTGGACCATAGGCCACTGTGTTACCTTTTATTGAAATGAAAATCTCGGAGATTGTTGCTTTAACATTTTCAGCCTCACTGGTAGGGCTATATAGCAACATTACAACTTCTAGGATCTTTAATTCTTGTAAGTTTAAGTTTATTGTCATGGGAATGGCTTTAATTTGTTACATTGGTACAAATGTTGGGAAATAATTAAATGGATATCCTAATACTCAACTGTTGAGTTATTTAGAAACACATGATTAAGGGTAAAGTTTTCCTCCAGTTTGGCATTTGATACTACTGTCACTCAAAGTCAGAACAAGAGGCTTAAATTATTTCTGTCTTCGGGAGCTTGAAGAACTGAAGCATTATGTCCGTGAAAAAAAAACAAAACCTCCAGAATAAATAGTGTCATCAGCCTGAAATTGCACTGAGGTTGTTAAAAGTGTTGAGGGTATTGGCTTTATGTGTTGGGCTAACTATATATTAAGGCACACAATGAGTCTCTAAAAACAGACAGGCAAGTTGTTTTCACAGTCTGGCTCGTAAAGAAATTGTGCGCATGGCTGTGGTGTTGGGTTGCCTCACAAAATCAATAATATTTAATAGCAAATGACTGTGTTGCTCCCCACACCAGTTTATACAATATAGCATCCTAGTTCGACCATGAATGACCCTTTTGTTCTCACAAAAATGAAGAATTGGGTTTGTTTCATAAGTTAAATTAAAAATTGTTTTTTTCTGTATTCAAGTGTGTGTGTGTTTAATTGTGTTAACCATTGTCGACAAACCCAAATCATCACCATTCATAGTGACTGATTTCAGCTCATTTGCAGTCTCTGTGAGTGATGACTTGACTTACAACTAGAAGCAGAGTCCACCTGAAAGACCTCTCACAGTGGACGTGAAGGGTCAATACAGAGACGCTTGTGTTTCCTCTCTGCTCTGCCTTAAATTATCCAAATATGGGCAGCCACACGCTGGAAAGAAGCTGGAATATTGCTGACACAGGTAGTCGGATGGGATCAACTGAGGCTTTTTCTTGAGGGTGACAAATTTCAAGTTGAGGAAAAGTGCTGAGGCTTCTGTTTCGGTTGATAAGGGTTGATGCACTTTCTGTTCTCACACACCATGCACCCACCCATTCACACACCAAGACATCACACACACACTTGCATGGACGGTATGCATAGATAAACAGATAATGATTATAAAATTATTGTTGTGAGATTGGCTTTTCTCTTACAGTAAGTCACATTAACAGCACAAATTATAGCATGCAATGTCTGTCGTTCCACCACTTTGGTCCAGACTGAAATGCCTGAACAATAATTGGCTGGATTAAGATATTATTTGGTACATGCATTTATGGTTCCCAGAGGATAAATCCTACAGACTTTGGTGACTCAGTGACTTTTGCTCTCATGCCAACAGAAGATCATCGTTTAGATATTTTAGTATTACGTCCTGACAGCTATTACTGCTACAACGTATGATATGCCACGGTCTCGCATTGCCAGGCCTTCCTCCACAGCTCAGCGGAGGAGGGTCTGGCTAGTTTGCACAGTAATCCGGGATGGTTTATTGTCATTTCTTTAAACCAATCACAACCGTCTTGGGTGGTGCTAAGCGCCAAGCGGGGCCACGTTGTCGCTGCAAAATAGCCTCTGGAAGGAACTTGTTTTGGTGGAACATGTGTACATTCAGAAGTTGTTTTAGTCGTCCAACAGAAAACTCAGATTGGACAGATAAACTAGCTAGCTGTCTGGATTTACCCTGCAGAGATCTGAGGAGTAGGTAACCATAGACCTCATAAATCGACCGGAGTTTAAAATTACAACACAAAGAAAGTGAAAGGTGAAGGACATCCAGCAGAATTTACAGCAGAATGAGAGCAATCCCGGAGTGGAAGTGGAACGTCGTGGATATAGACTATTTGTCATGACATTTTTTATCAACGTTCATGGTCCCCAACGGTGAATCCTAATGACTAATGTCTCATCACTGCATGGTTTGATTCGACTCAACTTCCATTTCGTTTTTTTGCAGATAGTTGTAGAAATGAACCATTAGAGCATTTCCTCTAGTGCCATGTTCACATTTGTAATTACAAAAAAACAAAACCTAGATCTAACATCTTTTTTTTAATATGCACATACATTCTCAGAAAAAAACTGACAGAACCCCCCCCCCACACACACACACACACACACATACACATTGTACACAACCAACTAATTTGCAATTGCAAATGTTCTATATTAGAATATAGTATAACCATATAAATGTCAGTGGTCTGTACATCAGAGTTCCTGACATACTGTAAAACATCTCCACAGTTCATAGAGTAAAAATTGTTTTTGCTGACTTTGTGCCCTGTGCAGACCATAAATCAGTACAAACAGACAAAAAACAGGCTGTTAGACAGACAGATAGATTAATAAATAAATTTGAGAAATATCAGACAACAAGAAAGACAAACACACACACACTTTCTGTCTGTTCAGACTATAAAACAGTTTATATTAATTATGTGTCTCAGCAACATCCTGGGGTCTAGCAACTGTTCAAAGAAACATTAACATCCTGAAGGTGCCAGAAAATTCCTTCCTGTGTTTTAAAATGTGCCTGAAATACACACTCTCAGTTCAGCATTTTGTGGCTGCTTGTATACAATGATTGTGAGTTTTTTGAACATACTGTCCACACACTATACACTATGTAATCTTCCATGCTAGATTACATTTTAGTATATATTTACTTATTTCTAAAAATGCATAGAGAATGAAGCTGCTCATTCAAAACACAAATCAGTTCACCTCTGTGGCTAAAAATGAAATAGGAAAGACAAACCTGCCAACACGGAGCAATTCTCCATATTGATGTTACACTTAAAACATCACTCCAACAGAACTTCTAACAGGTCCAACATAAGGTAGATTGGTTGGGCAAGCATTTTTCAAAACTGTCAGAAAAAAAATTTAAATTCTAGTGAGTGAGTATCCAAATAACACATAAAATCATTCAATGACCTCTTGAAATCTACATGTTTATGTTTTTCAGCTGATTCATTCTGATTTTTCATTTACAGTCATTTGTCAGATTTTGGAATTACGTAATTGTTGTTAAGTAAAATGTGTGTATTGTCATGTTGAAACACAGCTCCAAATCACTGAATAAAAAAATTACAAGAGAAAGGTTGGCATACATTTTCACTCATGTTTGCATTCTGTAAGAATAAAACAAGGATATTAAGTTGTAGTAAATCCTCCAACTTCTTTCCTTGACCAATAGAGGGCACCAAGAGTTGAGGTATTCTGTACATGCATTAGTGTGAAATTAAAATGAGATCATACGTATATTATCATATTATGCTGTTGTAATCATGCAATCACCAAATGCATGTGTAAAGTAATTTTCTGGTGTGAAGTTTTTCCTTTACACCTATTTCCTATTTCTACATAGGAGGGTTGGTATGCAAGTTGTTACTGTAATATGAAAGCTGCTTGTCGCCTGTGTGTGTGTGTGTGTGTGTGTGTGTGTGTGTGTGTGTGTGTGTGTGTGTGTGTGTGTGTGTGTGTGTGTGTGTGTGGGTGTGGGTGCTGTCATAAGGCCTTCCTTTAACCAGTCCTGGTGGGGCATCTTGTCCTGCTGCATTAAGAAAAGGGGCGGTGTGTGTGTGTGTGTGTGTGTGTTTGCATGTGTGTGTGTGTTGACACAGTCTCTGGCAGTCTATCAAGTTTGAGGGCTTGTTGTTTTCTTTACAGCCTCTCTGTAGAGGTGAATAGTCTCTTCTTTATGGCTGCCAGGGCTCACTCACTATATACTGTACACATGTGTATATGATCCACACGGATAGCTCTGAAGAGCAAGTCTCGATAAGATGAGTATCATCATTCTGTGATTTATTTTAACAGGCTGTTGATGTTTTATCACTTTGTAAGAAATTATTCAACTGGCATTAGGATGCTTTAATCAGTCATGTGTGCAGGAATCAGTGATACTGATGAAAAGACAGGCGAACTGATGACTTACACAGCACACAAAGGACTATAGAAAACAGACAATAATGTGCTTGACCCACGTGTTTTTCAACTTGACAAGGAAATGTTTAGAAAAAAGTCTTAAAGGTTTAATTATCATTTCAGCTAGAAAACACAAAAGAAGATTTAACCACCAGTTATTGAGACTTAGTAGAGAGACAGTATTGTCAGACTTTGCAGCACAAGAAAAAGAAAACTTTCATTTCATTCACTTTCTTGTCATTAATGCAGCTATTTTAAGCTTCAAATTAATTAAATGTAGTCCACTGCCCTCATGGCCTAAAGTGAAAAATGTAAGTGCAGTTTTGTATAAAGATCAATCCGGTTTTAGTAAATGTGGCAGAGTTTGAGCCAGAATAATATCTTCCCCTTTTTATGGAAATCTAGAAGAAGAAAGAAGCAAGAGAATGTAACACAGCGAGACATTACTGAACCCGTTCACCTCATTATCCATCATTAGTGACTGTGCACGCTCTTTATCCATGGAATCAAGGAAAGTTTCCAATTTTTAAAATGATTTTTAATGGCATGGAGCTAAATTTGGTCACAGTGCACACATTTTAACCAGCTCTTCTCTATAGTGTCCATGCTGACAGTCTCATACAGAAAGTCTAATGTTACAGCGCTGCACACCTTAAACAGACCTTTTCACCTCCGTTTCCTCTCTGTTTCTGTCTTTTTGTAAGATAAATGTGACTTAAAGTGGACAAGGACTTGTTTGTTAAAACCCAAGATGGCCATCAATGGTAGTGTGCCTATTGAATCAGAAACAGGGCGCTTCAGAGAGCTTTTTTATGCATTACATAATTTCAAGTGTTTAAAAAAAGAGATTTTTGGATGCTAGATAGGTGGTGAGAGAAAGAAGATGAGGAGAAGGAGGGAGAGGTGGTTACTGTTTTTTTTAGTGAACACTACATCCTTATGCCTGCAACACAGACTGACTTCTCATGTCCTGCTGCATGATGGGATAGAGAGCCGCTCCACATTTTCTTGACAGGTTGCCAGACTCACATCAGCCACACCGGGCTGTCTGGCAGCGACCAGCACAGCTCCGATCCTGGGAATGGCTCAATGGGAAGCAAAGGGAACTGTGGGATTTTAGACATTTATGTAAGGCTTGTTTCATACCTCTGCTGACTGTGTGTGGTTCCTGTGTGAGGCTGCAGGGTGTGATGAATAACTCCACCTAATTAAAAAAAAAAAGTCTGTCGGGTTGCTACAACAAATTAATGCTTTGGCTCATGACACAGTGACAGTGATAACGCTACCCGGTTTAACTGACAATACATCCAGGCTAAGTGAACCTATGCTACGTTTAATATGCAGCGATGCATTTTTGCTAATTTCTGTATACCCGGTATTTTATGTCATGACTGTTTAGACCTACAATAAATACAGTACTTAAGTTAATTTTTGAAGTACTCGTACTGTTCTTTACTTATTTCCATTTCCTGCTACTTACTAGGCCTACTTCTCCACTACATTTCATTAATATAAATGTTGTACTTTTTAGTTAAATTTATTGGACAGTTGGAGTTCTAAGTTACTTTTCAGTTGAAAATTTTACATTAATTAAATATAAAGTAAATGTATATACATTGTTGAAGATCAAATCAGTGGTTCTCAACCTCGGTTTCTGACAACTTACGGAAAAAGTTGTTTGTAGATGTGTGGCTCTTTGTTTCAGATGTGTTCGAGACTCAAAGTGTTGTGCGTTCGTGGTTTTGAGTTTGAGTTTCTGTTGGTTTTGAGGTTCTGTTTTTGTTTTGTTGTATTTGTTCTGTTCCCTGTTTTTTGTTGTAGTTTCCTCCCTTGTCTTGTCCAAGGGGGTAAGCCTCTCTTCTCTAAGCGTAGCTTCCATGGTGCCATTTTAGTGCTATGAAGCCATCACCTACAGTTAGCATCCCATTGACTGCATTTCATTTGACATTGACATTGAATAACTCAACATCTGCAGCGTTTCAAGACTTTATTTGTTTGTCGTTTATTTCTAAAGAAACACGACAACGTATAAAAAGCTCCATTACCTTGTAGCTCACGTTATAGCTCCATAGCAGACGTTTTTGTAAAAAAAGTAAAAATGTAAAAAAACGGTTGTGTCAAAACCAAGTGACTTACCGTCGCATAGTCAACACATCATCGTATTGTCAGGAGAAGCTCGCAGACAGTTTCGACTTACTGTACATCAGCTGTTTAGGTTTAATTACTAATGTTAACTATCATGTTAGTTAGCAGTAATTAGCCTTAGTCCATGTTATCTCCTGATATATACCTACGCTCTCCGACTCTGCTGATTGGGAATGACTGAGATTTCTCTTGGCACAGCTACCAGAAGACTTACAACTTTTAGACAAGTTGCCCATGTCACAACTATCTCGTCAAGCTCAGTTGGAGGATGCGCAGTAATGCTTAGTCATTCCCGGAAAAGTACTTCTATTTTCCTTCACTGGTCTCCGTCTAGAACAACGGGATCTGTTGGTCCATGTCTTTAACTGTCTATGGTCTTGTATAGTTGTCTTGTCTAGTTACACTTCCTGTATGTTCTGTTTCCTGTTTTATTTTGAAGTCTCTGTTCTCCTCCCTAGATCTTACTTCCTGTTTTGTGTTTTCCCGCCTGTTTGATTGTTCTGCCCCGCCCTGATGTGTTTCACCTGCTGTATCACCAGTCCCCTTCTTTGCTAGTTACCTTTTGTATTTAGTCTTTGTGCTTCCCGTGTCTTGTGTCTGATCATTGTTGTGTTTCCCTGCATCCACGTGCTGTGTGTTTCCCTGCCTGTTTCCTGATGTTTCTCTCGGTTCCAGTTCGTCTTGTTTCTTTGTTTTTTAACCTGCTGTTTCCGGGACACCTTCTGTTTAATGGATTTTCGTTTAAATAAAGACTCACGCTCATTACTTTGCTTCTGATCTCTGCTTTTGGGTCCAACCTTCTCCTCCACAACACAAAGAGTAACAAAGAAATGAGTAGCCTACTTTCACTTTTGGAACATTTTGCTGATGTACTTTTACTTAAGTAGGAATTTAAATGCAATACTTGTACTTGTAAAAGGACAACATATAACAATTTTAATAAAATAGAATAACAAAGTATAGTACCGCAGTATAACGTAATATATCATAGTAAAATATTAAATATTATTTGCACACTGTTGTACTGATACTTTGTACTTAAATATAGGATCTGCGTATTTCTTCCACACTTTATTTCACAGTTAACTTCCTTCATGCCCTTGAAACGTGCAGTAGTGCAATTCAACCCTTTTACCGGTAGATGGCAGTGATGACGCGTCTTTAAAGAAACTAAACTTTATGTTAAAAACAAAAAACAAAAAAAGGTGAAGAAAAAGAAAAGAAAGGAAGCTAGCACTTTGGCTAGCAGCAGCAGCAGCAGCAGCAGCAGCAATGACCGGACGTGAACTTAGCGTGTAGTTGACTCACAACTTTACTGAGAGTTGAAAACTAAACTTATGCGGCTGCAGCTTCCCTTCAGTCAGGGAAATAAGGAAGAGACCAGCTGACTGAATTCCAGTGTATGTTTCCGCCGGTACGTGCTGTTGTTTTCAACCCTTGTGCTTTACGGCGAATCTTTGAATCTAGTGATAGCGAAAAGTGTTTTTTTTTGTGTCGGTGGAAATGCATAAAAGCAGGCGAGTTTTTAAACCTTGTGTAACTTAACTGCATGTCACATGAGTGCTGTGTATTGGGCAGGTCGACGCTTTCAGTTATATTATGTGTTTTGTTTCGGTTTATTCCTCCCAAAGGAGTCGTGTTTTACTGCAACTACAGGTTGGGGTTTGAAACAGGCTGCTGGGCACTTGTAATGTGTGGTACAAATACAAGGTTAGTGTATTCTATCAAAAGAGAGACCTAACTCTGTGTGTGTGTTGTGTGTTGCAAATAGTGTACAATATAATGCAAATAGTGCAAATGCATGTGTACAGTTTTTCATTTAACCCAACCAGAGATGATCTACCAAAAGGAAAAGTTCCTGCTGATGTGAGACAAGATAAGAAAGACTATATTAATATATATTTTTTTAAATATATTTTAAGACGTACTTAAAACATTGAGACAGTTTTAGAAGACTTGTGCAAGACAATAGAAAAACCTCAACCAGGACACTTTTAATCGTGGTAGAAAAATGTATGGAAGCAGTGGAAGAAACCATTAAAAAGTGGTCTCTGGTCAATATTAGTTGCCCCTCTGGCTTGCTTGTGTGCAGACCAAAGATTGTATCTACAAAACTGTTGAACTGCCATTTGTCACAGACACCTTTAGCAGCCTGGGCCGACGACATCACAGCATTAAATCCAACGTGTTTTGCAAGCAGTGTTGGGCATGTGGTTAGGCAGTTGCGTCACTAGTTTAACTACTTCTCAATAATGGTAAAATTTGGTATACCATTGGGTCTTTCACAAAATATTTACACAATGAGATTTTTAAATAATCAGTAATGTGGATATCATGACTAAGTGGGTAAAAGCAAATAATAGAACAGTCTGTTAAGTTAAGAGAAATGACATCACTTTACTGTAATGCAGATTTTAAAACCAGGAAAACACACTTACACTTATACCATATTATGATATCCAAAATCTAAGACGATATCTAGTCTCATATCACGATATCGGTATAATATTGATATATTGCCCAGCTCTACCCTGATAGCTGTATACCTGGCAAAAGTTATTCATCAGTAGCTTAGAAGCGGGAGAATAAAGTCATGTTTCCACGTTCCATAAATCATCTTGTAAACCCTACAGCGGTCTCGTCTCATGCAGTGAGAAATGTTTGCGTCTCTGTTTTCTGTAATGCCGCAGTTTGTATTCGCAAACAAAGCTAATTTCTCAAGTTCCTGGTGCGTAATGAATTTAAAAGCGTGTGGAGGCATCTGTAACTGCTGTTCCTCTTCTCCTAATAATCACCAGCATGTTTTCTGACCCTGGGTCATAGTGTTTCAGGGCTAATGTAAGTGTCCAATCTCGATAACTTTGTACACTTGAGCAGTGAGTTGAATTTTATTGAATATAATAATTAACAGTTCTGTTAATAATTAAGTCTTGAACTCTCTTCAGATAACAAGCTGTTCACTTGATCAGCATCATACTGACCCTGATAGAAAAGTAGGGTTACTGGGCTAAGCAAAATACTTCACCTTAGAGCTGGGCAATATATCAATATTATATCGATATTGTGATATGAGACAAGATATTGTCTTAGATTTTGGATATCATAATGTAATAATATGGCATAAGTGTTGTATTTTCCTGGTTTTAAAGGTTGCATTACAGTGGTGATGTAATTTTCTAAAGTTACCAGACTGTTGTAATATTTGCCTTTACCCACTTAGTCATTATATCCACAGTACTGATGATTATTTATCAAAAATCTCATTGTGTAAATATTTTGTGAAAGCACCATTAGTCAACACTACAATATCGTCCCGATATTGAGGTATTTGGTCAAAAATATTGTGATTTTAGATTTTCTCCATATCGACCAGCCCTACTTCACCTTTCCCAATAGAGGTCCTAATCTTACCTAGAAGTAATCTAGAGTTATTAGATCAATCCACAACATATGAGCCGTAATTGACAGGCAAACTGTTTCCGTTTACACGGTGTGTTGTAAATTGTGATGTCCCTCCGTTGCCATCTTATCAGAGAAGTGCTAGAGACCATCTCCTCCCTCACCGGTAATAAACACGACACAGCCTCCCTGTGGCAGACAGTCTCGAAGGTCAAAAGCCTTTTATTGGAGCCGCGTTGTTTATCTGCAGCGATGACTGAGGTGATGTATGCATGGACGAGGGCCTGCAGCTCACAGCTGGGGAAGTTTTTAATCAGCCTCCTAATTTATTAATGGGTAATATAGGATTTTCTTCTTTTTTTTTTGAGGGGAACAATTTAACTGGCAAAGAGGACACATTTTCATATGGTGTTTTTGTCAATTTTCATAAGAGGACACATTTTCATATGGTGTTTTTGTCTGGTTGCTCTGTCTATTTCCCTTTTTGTATTCCTTTTTCTGTTTTGTTATGGTAAAAGGAACTACAACATCACAACTCTGTTATGATTCCAGTCATGCTTTAATAATAGACAGTGTTGAAAGTTGTATCTCAACACAGAAAGTATAAGAGTGGGAATTGTTTAAAATTCTTTGAATACAACAACCTGGTGTCATTTCTGATACACTTTTTTTTTTTTTTTTTTTTTTTTTTTTTTAATTCCTTAGTTTTAGTGTGACATAAATGTTTTTCTAGGATATATAAGACTATGTGACCTTTGTTAAAAAGCGGCCACTTTTACTGCAAGTCATATAAGTCATATAAATGTGCGGTAAAACAAAAATGTGGTGTTTTTTGAAAATTAAACCATGTAAACCTATTCTGGTACAACCCCAAAATGTATGAACCTGAAAATGACCCTAAAATGTCACTTTAACAATTTGGGAAGTGATTGCAATGGTCTGGTATGGACTGACAATGTGATGCAAACCCGTTGGAAGCATAACTTCATTGTTTTCCACAGACAACACTAGATGTTGAGCACAAAGTATGTGGATTCACAGGTTCACAATTCTGTATGTTCAGTTTTGAACAATGGTTAGCAAGCAGTGGCAAGATATGTGTACACACCATAGGATACCTCCAAAATGCAAATCAGGTGAAAGAGGAATTGATTTTCTGTGGAAATGTTGCTTCAGAGCACAGTGTACCTGGAAAACAATTATAATCTCATGCAAAGTGGTACCATCAGAGGTGTTGAGTCATGTGTGAGTGAGGGTTTTTTCATCATAACACCAGCTGAGCTCATTGTTGAAAGTTTAATTAGTGAAGTCACTTGGTTTAATCACTGGTTGGATTTTGTATGATTTGATACATACTTTTTTTGCATGTATGTCTTACCATCATGCAGAATTTCTTTAATGGTGTGAAATGTTGGCTTATCCTTGCCAGTTGAGTAAAGGACATGGCCTAGTAAAGGCAGAATAAACCCAAGCTGAGCAGTGCCTACTCACAGCGGTTATATTTATTTACGAGTTTATCTGTTGGTGTCCTTTGACCCCGGGCGATCAAGATGGGGTTCCACTTTGTTTAATGTGGCCTGTCATCGCCTCAGACGTTAGTAGCTATGAGTTATCTTTGGGTAGCGTAGCTGGCCCACGGCACCCAACACCCGTGCCTTTGCTCCACCCTTCAGCTCCTGTATCACCCGTCCGCAGAAGAGGACACTGTTATTTCTGGGTACCAAGGTTAGGCTGGGTCACGTGGTGTGATATTTAGTGATATGATGGTATGTCCTGGCAAATAAATTCAGGACACATGTCTTGTCTTTAACAGCCAAAACAGTTGACCTAATGCCAGTGACCTAATCCCCACTGTATGTGAGTGGAAGTGACACACAGTCATTCAAAGACTGCGTGTAGCGCATAGTTCTCACTGAAAGGTAATATGTTCCATCCATCTGTTTCAGGAGGCATTTCCCCTTTAGTCAGCTGGTTGTTGGGGTCAGGGTGGTGGTGTTTGAGGGGAGTGTGTGGGGAGGTGTGGGGGGGAGGGTATTAGACTATACTGATGAGAGACATGAACAGGCTTTGGCTGCGTCTACTGTTTGTGTACATACTGCAGTGGCAAGTTTCTTCTAGCTTGGCTACAATTAACACCTCACTCTTGGGCTCAGTTGTGAAGCAATGACATAACAGATTTGTTTATTTATTGAGTTTTATCAGATCAGATAACTGATAAGCAGTAACTGAACACACAACAATTAGATGGAAGCAAGACGGTTGCAAATGTTTGGTGAAGTTTGGCAGCTTTTAGCAATAGATGATTAAAATGATCCAAATTTATCTATCAACTTATTTTCCCCAAGTGCATCTAATTACTTATTTTCCCCAAAATCTATTGTTTTGGTGTGTTGTATGATTTTGCAGAGGTTTAGTCACAATATCTTTCCTCTTTAACTGAAAATTGAGTGCTGTCACACACAGGACAGACATTCTAGGGATACGTTTATTGTTGCATCTGTCTTCTTCTGCGTTTTCTTGGGAGACAATAACTGTGGAAACAGTAAAGGTTGAGTTTTCCCAGGATAAAGGCCCGTACACACCGGGACGAATATCGCCGGGCGTTATTCGTCAGCGTTTTTCGACGCGTTTTTTGTGTTCACACCCAAGCGATTTTCGCTGACGATGAGCCGAATGAACATGCAAATTCATTATCTGTCACTAGATGGCGCTTAATGTAAAACAGAAATACCCCCGTACATAGGGTGGCGCTGCGCAACTTTGCGCTTCTGATACTCGCTTGCAACTCAGAAGAAGAGCAGAGAAGAAGAGAGCAAGTATTTAGAACATTTCTTCTAAATCAGATACAGCTCTTTATGTTCCGAAACCAACGAGACCAGCAGCTCAACATTTATTTTGGACATCGTGCTTTGCCTCTTCCTCGTCTCGTGGCAGTGATGACGGTGGCGTATGTCTTCTTCGTTTGTATGCTCGGTAAGACCGTTTTGTGCTTGAGCGCCGCCAAGTTGTGTTTTACTGTAACTTCAGAAGCACAAGACACGTGAGCAAAAGGGCCGATTTCATTGGTCGGATAGTTTTTGACGCGGCGCGTCAAACCAAAAAAAAAACGAACCCGAGGCGTTTTTTAAAAATGACGCTTTACGCGTCGCGTTTTTCGCGTCGGTGTGCACACTCTCATTGACGCCCTTTGTTTAGTCACGACGCGTTAAACGTCGGCGAATATCGCGCGCGAAATTCGTCCCGGTGTGAACAGGCCTTTACACTGCTATTATTGGTAGACATACACTCCGTTTCCAGTTTATTCGGTACACTTAGCTAAAAACAGTCCTGCTATGAATGCTACTTTAACAAAGGTTATAATGTTTAGTTTTATAAGTGTTTTACAGAGGTTTTGTTGATTGAACTGTAAGATCATTTTGTGGGCTGGAATTGTATTGCATTATACTGAAAGATGTTTGTATGTAAGTACTGTGTGTGTGTGTGTGTGTGTGTATATATATATATATATATATATATATATATATATATATATATATATATATATATATATATATATATAATTTTGTGTGTGTGTGTATAATGCAGCGCATTACCTCTCTAAAACAGAACATTTTAAGGATTTATTGCAGGACAGTTGACTGCATTAGTTTTAGATTGATGCACCTTATAAACTGACAACCGAGTGTAGTTTAGGGCTGGGCAGTATATTGATATTATGTTGATATTGTGATATGAGACTTAGGGCTGTAACGATATACCAAACCCTGGGTTCGGTTCATATCACGATTTTTAACCCACAATTCGATACAAACCTCAATATGTTGATGTATTTGGTCAAGCATATCGTGATATCTGATTTTCTCTCTATCACCCAGCTCTAGTGTAGGTACGGTTCTTTTTCTATTTTGAAATTGAATTTTCTGATATGCCAATTCTGGCTTTTACAACACACAAAACAAAAATGTTCTGCTGGGTGGTAAGTCACATTAAGAGGATAGGCTGAAACTAGTTTGTGACTATTATCACAGTAAAGACGACAACAACAAGCAGCAGCTCTTTTTATGCGGGTTCCACACTTTACTGCACCATTTTTCATTGACGTTATGCCATTCTAACCTTTGGTGCCTTTTGTATCCATACAGATACATTTTCCATCAAAAGTGTGAAATAAAGAGACAATTAAAAATAGGAATGTGATCACAAAGCAGGAGATGTTACAGAATAGTGTTTGCGACTTTAAGGCCTCAGGGTATTTGGAAGTGAGCAGCTCTTGATTTGATTTTGACATGTTTAAGCAATATCTTAGGATAGACCGTGGTATGTTGTGATTATATCGCAGCTATGGGGTGTTGTTCGGCACGGCGCAAGGATTAGATAAGAGGAAACACATTAATATTAAATTGTAGTTGTAGTTTAACAATTACGATAAAACCAGTTTAGTACTGACTGAGGTAGTACTAAAAAAAAGTATCCATTAGCAGGTACCAGGTGCTTTTGTTTTGTAATGGAAAACCAAAAATTGACGAGTAGAGGCAAGTCGAGTAGGTACCATGCAGAAGAAAAAGTGTGTAAGAGATGATGAGTGATATTGAGTGAAGAGAGTGAAGTGTGGGTCATCTCACCTAGAGGAGCTGTGAGCCAGACTAAAAGAACTAAACTAAAGCTTTGGCCTAAACTGCTGTGAAGGGAAACTAGAGCCTACGTACAGACTTCTAAAGATTAATAATTGCCCTTAAATTTAAGTTAATTAAGAGTAGATCCTATGACTGTAGTACAGAGATAGTTGACCTTCTGACACTTAAGTGATTGTACAATAAACGCTAAAATTATTATAGTTATTGTACAGCTGAAATTGAAAACATTGATTTGAAGTTGCAACACATTTTTTGCAGTTATCAGAGGCGCAAATTATGAAAACAAATCTGACAATCTATATCAGCAGCAGAAGTTCTTTCCTGCTCCACTTTTCTTTTTGTTTCCATTACAGCCAATGCCAAAGCCATTATTTAACCTCCATTTATACAGTATAAATATATTAAATGCTTAAAGCTTTAGTGTGTAACTTTTTGATATTAAAACACGTCTGTTACAATCAAGCCATTGCCAAATGAGTTGCTACAAAGCTAATTAAGACTATCAGTTCCACACAACTCTCTCTGTATTTCTCAGTATGGCTGTGTTCAGAAGATTGTGTTATCCGGTGACTTTCCTGCACAGAAGATCAAGTGAAGATAATTAGCCTACCTCTTCTGAAGAGGCCATCATGTTTTTTTTAATCCTGTGTCCTCCTTGGCTATTAGCAACTGCGTGGAAGTGGTGGGGCCCAACAGTTTTGTTGTCATTACTTAGAATTCTTCATGGGGGCGACAGAAACTAAATATGGATGAATTTCTTTTTAAAATTTAAAAAGTACAAGCTTTTGCAGAATAACATAATTGAGTAAAGTTAATAACAAATAGTAGATGTATCGTAAATCCTTATCCGTGATTGGTTATTCCTGCTCTGAACACGTGAGTTGTTGGAATAAGTTGCTGTGTGTTGTTGCTCACTCTTAACTCCTCAGTTGGTTCTTTGGTGTAACCTTGGGAAGTTTGACAAAAAAGGATCCTTAAATTTCACGTTATATGTATCTTGTATTGAGGACTTTCCAACGTGCTGGATCCTCTACATCCTCTACATAAAACTTGCGATGTGCATTTAGATAATATGTTTTGTGATAAACTGACGCATATACCTAGGATGTCTGTAAACACCCTTTCACAGTGGATTAATACATGTGTACACACTTCCATCATCCATACATACAGTATTTCTATAGTCAACATACCAGAAATTCGCTCTAGCCAAATCTTGATTCATATCTTAAGTATGCTAACATTTGTCTTGAGTGATGCCATGACCCAGTTTCCGCAGAAATCAAAGTTTTTCTTCTATTGTGTGCCTGACTTTTATTTCACAAATGGATGATGTAGCAACACTGCAACAACCAGGACTGTGGTTATTTAGATGCACAATGTTTATTTAAGTTAGCTTGCACAGCTGTAAAGGGTGTGTTTCTCTGCAACTGCCAAATGCTGCTTAACTTGTACTGTTTTTATTCATAGGGCAAGCAAAATGGTGCACAGATGTTGACCCTGGAGTTTCCTGTGTGAAGACGCGACAGACCTCCTCTGTCTTGACACAATGAGTTTTTCTACCAGGATCTTGACTTTCTACCTCAACATACGTGGAGTCCACTCCCTGTGTTCTACCTCTTAGGACATCCACGGCTCTTTTTGTACCTCAACAAATACAGTACGCACACAGAAGCACATAGCTGTTATCAGCCAGCTCAGAAACACCAACAGACCCTTCACTCTAACACCAGGCTCTCAGGCGCCAGTCATCTAGCCACGTCGTAACAAAGTACACTGGGATTCTTCCTGCTTTGCGGTCATAATCGCTATCTGGGGAAGATCCACTCAAAGCAGCCATGTTTCACCGGGGTTTGTGATGTCCAAAACCTGCGACGGACAAGGATCAGGACCTGGACTAAGGGAAGGACAGGGGCGGGGGGGCGTAGATGTTCCTAGGTTTGTGATTGGCTGTGGGGATGACGAGCAGGACATGGGCCAAATGGAGACAGGCATGAGGAATGAGATGTATAGAGAAGAAGAAATGGAGGGCGATGAATCGGTGAGTGACAGGTGTAAAGACTTCAAATCAAAGTTAAATTATTACTATTTTATTTATTATTACTAGTTTTTATTAGCAGTGTAAATTGTAAAATATCACAAAATGATTTGCATTTATAAATTATAGTCCATGCATTGTATTAACAATGTAACTTTAACTTTTTAATGTAAATTTACAATAGAAACTACGATTTCATTGTGGAATAGGAACCTAAACTTTGGTCATTTTTTGGGCAGAAGGGTATTAATAGGGCTGGAAATTTGAAAGAGGAAAGTTTTATTTGGAGTGGAAAAAGAAATGGAGATGGAAATATACAAAGGCTGGCGTGAGAACAATGCAGTAGATAAACAGGGTTAAGGCATCTGGACTGTTTAGTCCTGGATCTCAAAAGGACTTTATGGTAGTGCTGTGTTAGCGGCTCGCATGCTTGCTATGACTTTCTCTCTTTGTCTCATGTATGTCTCTGTTGTACGGTCTTATCTAGAGACTGAGTTACATTGAATGAATAGATAATAATAATAATAATAATAATAATAATAATAATAATAATAGATAGCAGACAGATAGTAGTTAACAGGTAGTTTGTACTTCATTCGAATCATTGTACGCAAAAACAATTCAGTGTAATGCACTCTCAAGATTCAGATACATTTTTCATGATGATGCGTGGGAAGTTTCAGCATGCTGATGAAGCAATAACTTTCTCCTGTTTGTGGTAAGTAATGGTGACATTTTCAGGTTTCAATGAATGAATTGATGATTTCATAATGATAACAACACAGCTGTCATCATTCTCATATCTTGACAGACCGCAAACCTTACTGTGATAGAACAAAAATAAAAATCTGTAGCAACACCAGCGTCCTGTGAGGCTGTAAAGCTCATAACACACCAAAAACAAAATTGATGTGAATGTAAAATGGACAAATGTCCCCTACCACTACCACTAGTATGGCAGGTCACCCTTGAAAAAAGATTCTTAATCTCACTGGGTTTCTCCTGATTAAGTAAAGGTTATAATAAAAAATAAAAATAATCTATATCCTTTGAGAATCATCATTGTAAGTACCAACATTTATCAACGTTATCAGTCCAGGCTGTACTTAGCATTCTGCTCAAAGTGCATCTTATAATGCTGTTAGCATTGTAATGTACTTTCTACAGTGTTGTACTATGTATATTTGCTTAAGTTAAGATACCTACAGTTATTATGTTGCCAACAATTTGATTGTTAACCAATTTTTCAGGAAGAGTGTGGTTTCATGCCATGTTTGTAGTTTTAAGCCTTAGGATCTAGGGCTGTAAAACTCTAAAGAGAATTATTCTCTTTATATGTCCATCAAACTACTCAAATATCACTCTTTAACATCTCACAATACGACCATAAGGTCCATTTTTAAAGGCCACCAAGATCCAGGATATGCCATCTTGCTGTCTGTACATTCCCCTATACATATTGTTGCATTGGCACATTCTTTGTCAGTTGTCAATGCCCTTGTCTCACTTGTCATCCTTTTCTTCTCTGCCCTGGTCTTCCCTGTCCTCTCCACCAGCCACCAGAGCGTCAGATTGTGGTCGGCATATGTGCCATGATGAAGAAGTCCAAATCCAAGCCCATGACTCAGATCCTTGAGCGCCTTTGTATGTTTGACTACATCAGTATGGTCATCTTTCCAGAGGAGGTGATCCTAGAGGAACCTGTAGAGAAATGGCCCCTCTGCGACTGCCTCATCTCCTTCCACTCCAAAGGTAAAAAACATGTTAAAAACCTCCTGTTGCACAAGAGGAAGCTGTGACAGGGAGGTGGAGGGGAAATGTGGGAGATTGTGTAGCTTCGCTGGCTACACTGGCATAAACTGGTATAACATAGAAATAAAAGTTGTTTACTCAGATGTACTGTATATGGAGTAAGACATGTTTTACCTATCCTCCAAATAAATGATCTTGCTCTTAAAGGAACACGCCGATTTATTGGCACTTAGCTTATTCACCGTATCCCCCAGAATCTCCTACAAGTCGATACATACCCTTCTCTTCTCCATGCGTGCTGTAACTCTGTCTGATGCCCCCAGCATTAGCTAAGCCTAGCAAAGATTCTGCAGGTTACTGGTTCCAACTAGCGTACTGCTTCCAATAAGTGACAAAATAATGCCAACATGTTCCTATTTGCACATTGTGATTAGTTTAGTCATAGGGTGTACAAATAACATGAGGTCACATGAGACAGTCATATTCGAACCGCATACTAAGTGGGAACTATATTCTCAGGTGCGGCGAAGCACTGGTTCTTCTGCTACTTGGGTTGAGTGATTTGCTCGCCGCACCTGAGAAGCCCGGTCACAGTGGAGTTTGCTCCATAGACAGTCAAAGAAATGGACCAACAGATGCCCTTGCTCTGGACAGAGACCAGTGAAGGCTGTTAGAAGCACTTTTCTGATAATAGCATATCACTGGATCTGTGCATGTATTACCAACTATAAATGGCAAAAAACATATGCTTTCATATACTATTTAAGTATTATTTCCACTTTGACACTGAACGTTCTCACAGTGTGTATTTGAGCCTTAAGTCTTGAGCTTATCACATGAGACTGCTTTTCCATTCTATTTTTAAAAGAATGAGATTTTTGAATTGTTGTTTAGACCATGGGAACATAGTATGAGTGTTGTTGTTATTATTGGGAAGTAAAAAAAAAAAAAAACATTTCCCAAAAATGTTTCCTGGAGATATATCTATCCTGCTCACATGCAGAGCAATATGGTGAACAGTGACCTTGAATCCATTTGTGACATATGGGTCACTACCTCTACCAGCAATTAGCTACCCCACACATAGTACTGCAAGCCTGTTAATATAAAGTGGTAATGACCCAAGACCTGTTCCTTTTTAATTTTCTGTTGAAGTACCTTGATTAAAAATGAGAAAACTGTCATGCAGTGTGTGATAGTTTTCTCATTTTTATTCAAATGTTGCTTTCCTCTGTCACATATTCAGGTGTGCAGAGGCTTTTTCAATCTGAATTTTGTAAAGATGTTAAACGTTTTTTTAAGATAGAGCTACGCTAACATCTTATAAAAATAAAACATTAAGACCCATTACAAGTTTTAAATACAACAGATTTAAGATAAGTTTAAAATCCATCAGATGGGTGGCTCAATACATGATCCCATATACAGAATGAATAAAGAAAGCATCTTTATGTGAAGCTGAAATGACCACCAGGCACCATCCCAACCTCCTCATGACTTAATACATAAACCATCAGTACACTTGTTTTTACCATTTTTCATATGCTAAACTGAAAATAGGCTCATGTACTTTTGTGTCAACAGAGAATAGCAAAACAGAACTAAACTCTCTCTCTCTCTCTCTCTCTCTCTCTCTCTCTCTCTCTCTATATATATATATATATATATATATATATATATATATATATATATATATATATATATATATATATACACACGGTATTTGTAAATGCTGGTTGAGCTAGGATTGATGTGTGATATTTTCTTTTTTAGGTTTCCCTCTGGACAAAGCTGTGGAGTATGCCAAGCTCAGGAATCCACTGCTCATCAATGACCTCAACATGCAGTATTTCATACAGGACAGGTACAGTTGAGTAGTGTGAACAGACACACACAGGGCTGAGGGGTATCAAAAAAGTTTTTACTGGCTAATTAAAGAAATTCTGGTCCCTAATAAGATATTGGCTGCACATACATTAGTATAACGAGGGTCAAACAGTAGACAAAGTTGCGCGCCCAGAATGTTCAGTTGGTAGAACAGGCACCCATATATAGAGGTTTAGTCCTCGACACAGCGGGCCCAGGTTCGACTCCGACTCTGCACATCAAAGCCATATACATAGACTCACTTTGGATGTTCTTTTTGGAGGTAATTTATTGTCATATTTGATTGCCTGTCAGGAGGGAAGTGTACCGGATCTTACAGGAAGAAGGCATTGACCTGCCTCGTTATGCTGTGTTAAACCGAGACCCCGACAATCCTGAGGGTGAGTAAGAGTTCTTATTGTGTGTTAAATACCTTTGTATGTGTAAACCTCTGATTCATGGTAATAAACTAAAACAATGCCATCAATTCCAGGAAAGATTTATTGGATAATACATCTAAATGGCAGCATACAGGACATCAGTAACTTAAAATGTATATGAACTCTTGTGCTATAAAGCACAGATGGATTTGACTTATTTTTAGTATGTGTTTGAAAGATGTTCTAGTAAAGAGAATTTAAAACAAAAGTCTTAACCTGTGCAGAGTGTAACCTGGTGGAAGCGGAGGACCATGTTGAGGTAAACGGAGAGGTGTTCCCTAAACCCTTCGTGGAGAAACCTGTGTGT
Organism: Etheostoma perlongum; assembly: GCA_026937815.1. Taxonomy (NCBI): domain Eukaryota; kingdom Metazoa; phylum Chordata; class Actinopteri; order Perciformes; family Percidae; genus Etheostoma; species Etheostoma perlongum. The sequence continues at coordinate 27,116,999 of CM049378.1, read as the reverse complement.
GCCGAGGACCACAATGTGTACATCTATTACCCAACGTCTGCTGGAGGGGGCAGCCAGAGACTCTTCAGAAAGGTAGCTGTCACCTAAGTGACGCAGAAAAATCCATTTAGTCATTGACACATGCTCTGATCCAGGGATACTTACAGTACAACAAAGAAGGAGGAGTTAAGCTTTTGGTCACACTGCTTGTAAACTTTTCCATTCATTGACAATTTAAAAGCTTAGCATGTTGAGCTACATAAAGATTACCCTACATGTCAATGAATGCCATTTTTATATGTTTCTCACTTTAAAAAAATCTTTTTTTGGCGGGGTTGGGACTTAGTGTTATTGCATAATGTAATGACTTACTGTACATAAAGGAGATATGGTTGTGTGTCAGCTGCGGGGTTAAACCTGTTAGCTTTTAATGGGGCAGTCGAACAGATCAGTGGAACGTCAGTGACACAAAGTACTATTAGGAAAGCACATAGGTGGAGCAAAAGGTTAGGGAATGAGGTGAAATAAGATTTTAATTTACAGGTTTGGTTCCAAATGCCCTTCTTTGTCTTTCTCTCTGCCTCTTTGCTGTAGATAGGGAGTCGTAGCAGTGTGTACTCCCCAGAAAGCAGCGTACGAAAGACTGGGTCCTACATCTACGAGGAGTTCATGCCCACAGATGGTACTGATGTCAAGGTACTGTACATGTTCAATCAGCCATTGATGGACATGTTTTAATTGCTTGAATTGATTAATGCATCAGTTACTCATTCTCCGTGCGTGCGTGCGTGCGTGCGTGTGTGTGTGTGGTGTTTCCAGGTTTACACAGTGGGTCCAGACTACGCCCACGCGGAGGCCCGAAAATCACCTGCACTGGACGGAAAGGTAGAGAGGGACAGTGAGGGGAAAGAGATCCGCTACCCCGTCATGCTGACCGCAATGGAGAAACTGGTGGCCCGCAAGGTCTGCCTGGCCTTTAAGGTAAACTTTAGTCATCATGTAGAGGATGTAGCACAGGAAAACATTGAAGGGGGTTGAAACTGTGCATTCATTTTTGAAAACAGCATTATTTTTGGGCCTAGGGTCCCTTTCTTGTTCTTTTGGTATTTCTGTCCAAGCTGTTAGTGGTCACAAATGCTGCCTCTCTTTATGTTGAGTAATCAATGTATAGCTAAGACAAACACTGCACCAATGAGACAGTAAGACCTTGTGCTATCAGCTCATGAAACCCATTTTAGAGCAGGAAGAGCATTATCTTTCAACCAGTTACTGTAAACACAGACAGTTGTAGACCTATTTAATTGTTTTACTTGCAAACTAAATGGAATATTTCCTTACACAAATGTACTTAGGTAACGGGGGCTGCCAGAAGCATTGTTTCTTATGCTGCTGCCATGGAAATTGTTCATATCACACTCTGACCAACATTATACAATGTTGTAATCGGCAAACATTTAACAAATAGGGAGGAACTCTAGTGTGGACTCCATTAACACCCACAGTTCATTATGGGAGACTGAGTGAATTCAGAAACCCCACTAAACACACAACAAACAATAAAGAGGCCGACAGCATAAGGGACAGACAATGAATAATTCACAAGTTCTTTGTATTGTAAGTAGAGCTCTTAATATGCTTTGTCTATTCCCAAAGGCAATTTGTTTTTAAGGATTATGAGACCAAATAGAAAATGTTCCTTTTTAAATAGTGCTAGTAGCAATAGAAGCCTCATAAACACAAACCTGCAACTAAATAACAGTTATACAGTTACAGATGCCTCTGTTTTATTTAACTGCAGTTAAAAACATGTTTTATTACAAGCAATAAAGCTTTTCACAGAAAAAAGCAGGAGGTGCACATATAAATGAAATAATAATATGCCACAAATGATACACATTCTCTTCTTTGGGGAACCAAAAACTAATAACAAACTCAGTTACAAACCTTACAACTGTTCAATAGAAACAGTTGTTTTATTCTGCACATTGTGTCTAACATCTCTATGGAGTGGATAAATGTACTTTAACTCAGTTTTTTGTGTGATTTTTAGCAAACAGTGTGTGGGTTTGACCTGCTCAGAGCCAACGGCCACTCATACGTCTGTGATGTTAACGGCTTCAGCTTTGTCAAAAACTCCATGAAGTACTACGACGACTGTGCCAAAGTCCTGGGGTAGGTGACATTAGCTTACATACTATTAAATCTGTTTATTTTGCTTTTAGCTTATTTTCATGTTTTATTTGTTCGCTGCAAATACGAACTAAATATCCTGATTAATGCAACATAATCACAACGTCTCCTATACATTTTCCCCCACAGAAAGCTGCTATCAGCCAGGCTAAAGCTAATGTAGGTAGCCTATTGAAACAAGGGGTCTGTCTGCCCCAACTAACATTACGGTTCGGAGCTACGACACTGGAAACGTAACACTAATCTACTATAGAAGTCTGTGTCTGATCTAATGTAATTTACACTGATTTAATTGTTCTTGGATATACAGAGTTTGTTGCTAGTGGCATGCAGGTCTGATCAAGCTAGCCCCGGTAGTCGACCACAACCAGAAATTTAGAGGAAGTTTTTATATATATATATATATATTTTAAAGGCCTCCACAAAACATAAAAAGAATTCCCAAACATTAGTTATTTGTAGTTATTTATGAGTTCTCACTAAAATAATATAATAATTTGTTGTATTGTCACAACATAACAGAGGAACATCAAACTACGTATATATTAAAGTTCTGATAAATAAAATGTATAAAAATACAAACTTAAGATATGAAACTTTAAGTCCTTTTGAACAAAAACACATAATAAAAATAAAAAATAATCGGTGTTGCCAACAGGGACGTTGTAGAGCGCCCTCTGGTGGACAAACTATGCAACGGCAACGCTCATAACATGGTTGAGTCTCTTTTATTTTTTAAATATTAATTTATCATAATCATTTATTTGTCATTATAAATTATTCTGATGAATGAATATTTAAAAAATAAAAAAATAAGCCATTATAAATGGAGATACCGATACCCAGCGATATATCGGTCGGGCTCTATAATAAAACTATTTAGTTGCAGTAGCCAACAATGAAAATAATAGACACCATAATCTTGTCAAACCAAAGTCTTCAAGTATATGTCAATGTCAGCTGTCAGCTGTTGTACCTTTTTTAAAGTTGCCTTGAAGCTGTCATGTTGTAATTTATCCACACCTCTAGACAGCTCGGCGGGTCCAGTTTCAGCTTTACATCTTAGTTTGTTACTGATTTATCACCTCTCCTTCCAGGCGAAGTAAAACTGAAGCTTTACGACTAACGATCCATACATTTTACAAATAGAGAGACACAGGAAATGCAGCTTCTCTCCAGTAATGGAAACAAGCATGACTGTAATGTAAGTCGTGACGCTCAGGTAGCATTCACTAGTGCAGGATCTCGTCATGAACTTTTTCATGTGCACAAAACAGAAGGGGGCACTGTGCAAATGGAAAGTTGAGATTAATATTATGAAATTATCTGAAGGGCAGCATCTTGATAGCAACTAAGTAGGTAGTTTGAGTTTAAAATAATAAAACAAACATTTGGTCCAAGATGGGGGTGGGGAACAAAAAATACCCTCTGAGATATTTACCTTTCAACCTGATTCTAATGCTGTTCGTGCTTAAAGCCTTTAAAGGAGCAGTGTTAAGGATTTAGAGGGATTTATTCACAAAAATTGAATCATTATTCATAATTGTGTGACCTCACCACTAGATGTCAATAAATCCTACATACTCATCCTTTTAAGTCTTTTTTATTGTTTTCTCTGCCTCAACAGCAACATGGTCATGAGGGAGTTGGCCCCCCAGTTCCACATCCCCTGGTCCATCCCCATGGAAGCTGAAGACATCCCAATCGTCCCAACAACCTCAGGAACCATGTACGTAAAAAAGCTTTAAAAAAAAAAAAAAAAAAAAAAAAAAAAAAAAAAGGATCCGCTAAGTGGTGTAAGGGAAGATATATTGATCTGGGGACTACTGTGCATATAATACGACATACCATATATGAGATGATATGACTTTAACTATACAGTATGTCTGTGTGAACTTTGTCTTCAAAATCCTTAAAGGTTTGTGGAGTTAAAAGATTCATTAAGTAAGGTATATTATGTTTTATAGCTGTATTTTAACAGATTAGAAGTACTTTTAAACCAAATGTTGCAAAAATAAATAAATCTAAATTTAATGTTAAATAAATGTTCCGTTTTAAAATGTATGATTTTACTGTGATTTATTTACTTAAAGCTTTAGTGCGTAACTTCTGTATATTAATATACGTCCGTTACATTCAAGCTATTGCCAAATGAGTAGATTCAAAGCTAATCAGCTCCATAAAACTCTCTCTCTATTTGTCAGTACGGCTATGTTTAGAATTTGGTGTCCGGTGACTTTCGCGCTCAGAAACTCGAGTGAACATAATTACCTCTTGTGTTTTTTAATCCTCCATGTCCTCCTTGGTTACAAGCAACTGCATGAAGGAGGGGTGGTGTGCGATCAAGAAAGGCTTGCATCATGTGGATGCAATTACAGTGTTGTTGTCATTACTTAGAAATCCTCATGGGGAAGAAAGAAACTGAGCACTATAGCTTAAACACTAATTTGTCTAAGTGTCTTTTGGTTTCTCATTCTTAGTGACACTCTTAATGATGGTCAGTGATGTCCAGGCTTGGATAAGGTCTTAGTGGACATTTGTCGAGGTGCTATGGTGAAATAACAGAGTTTCTACCACATTTTAATTTTCCTTTACCTTATTCAGGATGGAGCTGCGCTGTGTTATTGCCATTATCCGCCATGGAGATCGCACACCAAAGCAAAAGATGAAAATGGAGGTCCGACATCCTCTGTAAGTCTCTTTAAGATGTCTCTTTCTTGTTCTGTCAAAATATATTTTAAATATTTGGTCTCTTGTATTAGTAAAAAAGTATCATCCATATTAAAATGAAAGATATCCTTGCATAGTGTAGCTCCTGTAACTACAAAATATGGATTAAGAAGATTAAGATGCAGAATTTACTGTCCTCGCTAACTGCATTTAGGACACTACGCTGAAACCTTCTAAGGGAATAAAAACAAACTGCACCAGCCTGTCTCTCTTTACCTACTTATTTTATGTCAAATACGTTTGACTTTAATGATGTTGCCCTTAACCAATGTAACTGTGTCTCTCAATTCTACTGTTGTATTTGTTTTCTTTTTTCTTGCACAGATTCTTTGAGTTATTTGAGAAGTATGGAGGCTACAAGTCAGGAAAACTGAAACTGAAGAAGCCAAAACAGCTACAAGTGAGTGAGGTTGATTTTAAATCTCTTAATCCTTCTTTTTTTCCCACACTCCCTTTCCTCTGCCTGTTTGTTTATTTTGTTTTCTTTCTCTTTTTTGCCAGATTATGACTGAGTTCATTTTACGGCATTATGAAGGGTTTCAGAGCACAGTAATGTTTGCATATCAAGCTTCATAATTGTTTTCATGGATCACAGACCATTGCTTTGTTGTGTAAATATATATACCAACACAGCTGTCACACTGCATTCTGTGTGCGCGTGCGTGTGAGAGAGAGAGAGGGTGAGAAAGTGTATTACATTTTAAAGATAAACACTAAATTAAGAATAACTGCTTCTGTGGTTCCAGGAAGTGCTGGATATTGCCCGTCTGCTGCTGGTTGAACTGGTCGAGCACAACGACTGTGAGATCGAGGAGAAGAAATCTAAACTGGAGCAACTCAAGACGGTCTTGGAGATGTGAGTGACGTCTCACATCAAACAAGCACACACTCTTCTCATAAACACACAAACACACAACATCAGTTACCATCTTCCTGTTTCCTGTCGTCATCATTCATCAGCAGTCACCCACTCTCATCAAAACTAGCTTCATCTTTCAACACTCAACAAAGGTTCAGTCAACTTTCCTTGTACTCAGACATGTTTACCCTGATTCTCTCCATCCCTCTTAAGTCTCTAACTCTTAACTTTCTCTTTTCTTCCTTCCTCTGTCTCTCATTTCTCCTCCCCACCCATCCCTCCTTCTTTCTCTCCAAAAGGGAATCCAGCTTGAATGACACTCAGTACGCACCATCTCCCTTCTCACTTTAAAGGATGAGGTTTTACCACCCTCCTTTTCTTTAGTCTATTTAGACTGTGCGTACAAAATATTAGGAATACCTGGTCTCTCTCTTGACACAGACCAAGTGGGTCTGTGGGTATAAACGGGGTAAAGGAGGTAGTTTAGATATGGCTTGTGCAGGATTAGAAGTTTAAGTCATTATTTGAAAGGTATTCCTAATGTTCTGTGCCCTGAGTGTATCATTTTTATTAACATACATTCATTTCTAGCCATTAACACCGGGACACAGTCAAATGTCCCTGAGGATTTTACTGTGTTCTGTAAGTGTGCTGTGCTCTTTTGTATGCATGTCGTTCTCACCACATATCAGCTGGACTCTAAATCTCCTAATATCTTTCTTCCTCTGCATTCCATCAGCATTTACACTCATTTAAGTGATTTGCTGGTGCTATACTCCATATTGATTGGAATGAGTGCAACAACAAAAGTAATATGGAAGTCTAAGATGATCAAATTTAAAAGAAATGCAAGGTTCAAAACAGCAGTAGAAAATTATTTTTTTATATTCTAAAGTGAATAGGTATAAAAATGTTTAAATTTCACGAAAAGTTACTTTTAAGGTTTGCAACACAGTCCGCTGAAACTACAACTAAAGAGTAATCCACCTCAGTGAAAGATGTGCTGTTCGTCATTCTATTGCCAGTTCATACACCGTAGTAGTGATTCAACCCAAAGTATACTTCTTTCACATACGCTTTAACAGTTTTTTGTTATAAATTTTAAATAAACTCCTACACATTCCGATCAAGTATTAGTGTCAAATCTGTTGACATTCTCTGTCAAAACCCTTCTACAGGCTTCTACAAACAAGCTTATAGTTTACCTGTTGAAAACAGTTTAAAGTTTAAACCTGCGCTAACTATTTTTTTTTTGCACTTCCGCGGCGGCAGAAACAACTGACATATTATTACCTTACACTCTCATATGGCAAATTTATACTCCTATACAACTGACCTCTAGCTGCTAAATGCTCACTGTGTTCACCAGCTAGCAGCTAACTTTGTCAGTCTGCTGAACAGATAGTGTGCTCTGGGCTTATCACAGCCTCTTGTTTGCTGAAAACAGCCTGAATTAAAGCAGTGAAGGTGAACCAAAAAATAAAGGACTGTTAAAAACCAAAAGAACGAGCTGAAAGAGGCTGAAATGCTCCGTAGAGCTGTGGAAAACAACACAGGCGGTCTGCTTTGTCACTGTGAGCAACACCTTTCACATACAAGCCGTGTTGTACTGTGCATTCCTAACTGAAGGCTTACGTTAATTAGGGTAAAATGCCTCCTTGATTTAATAATGGGGGGGGGTATGTAAGACAGCATGAGAGAGTGAGTTTGTGTAGCACAGGATTGCAGTAGGCTTCACCCAATTTATACTCCAGTATATGCAAAGTAATACCAAGAATTACATAAAAAAAGTGATGATGTCTCTTTTAAGTGAGTCTTTGGAAAGAAGCCAGAGAAGCTGAACAGCTGTCCGTTATTAATCCTGGTTTAGGGTCCATTGTCATGTGACTTTTTGAGACGTTCACTCAGCTGCCTGTTCTCTAAGAGAACACTATGCAATCATTAATCTACAGGATGTGCCTGATATGTGTCTGTGTGTGACTTTTTAGGAATAAAAACACAATTAAAATTGGCATTGATTTTCACCTTGCACCATTTTAGAAGCAGTCACACATGCTTTTACTTTCTCTTTTGTTCTCATGCCCACACACGTGTAAGCAATTACACACTGAAATCAAACTGGTCATTAGCTGATCCAAAGTACCTGCTGAATGATTGAATTACCTTAAACCATTTGCTAATACTGTACTCAGTTGTGTGTATGATTACTGTAAAATTTTCGAAAATGTTGTTGCCTTGTTCTATTCTTTAAGCTTTTGTTGGAATAGAAGTCAGATGTGTGCTATTTAATATTTAAACTAAATTCTTTACAATGGGATCTATTCTTTCTGTCTTTCCTCTTTCTATCTGTCTGTCTGTCTGTCTGTCTGTGTGTGTGTGTGTGTGTGTGTGTGTGTGTGTGTGTGTGTGCGTGCGCATATCAAATGTTTTGTGCCTGCTTTGTGTGTGTGTGTGTGTGTTCTGTCTCTCCAGGTACGGTCATTTCTCAGGCATCAACAGGAAAGTTCAGCTGACTTACCTGCGTAACGGCCAACCTAAAGCATCCAGCGAAGAAGAAGGTAGTGTTTTATATTCTTGGGTAGCTCTTTTTGAACTGTGAGTGTGTATATTGTGTGGTGTGTGTGAACAGGGTATCGCGAGTTTACATGTAAACAGATGATACTCATGTAATTACAGAATAAAGGAGGCCTGCAAATGTGGTGCTAGTTAGAGAAATTATTTATTTTTAAATTCATATTTTAGTAAGAGAAGTGAGTTTTTTTGATGCAACTGGGGAAGTTAAGAGACAGGGAAATTTTAAACGGTGAAACATTTTAGCAAATAACAAGTGCTAAATTAGGGAAGAGCAGCTGAAATAGGCCAGAACCTTATGTGAAAATACCCTGTTAATATTTTACATATAGGGGGTGTAGTGCTATTCCCACTGACTGAAATACTGCTTTATTATTGCCTGACTCTTTTTAAAAAAAAAAAAGTTCTTTCTTTGCATTTTTGTATAGTTATTACTGATATGAATAACAACACGCTGCTGTTTTTCAGATTCTAAGAAGGACAGCCCATCTCTGCTGCTGGTGTTGAAGTGGGGCGGGGAGCTGACGCCTGCAGGCCGCGTTCAGGCTGAGGAGCTGGGCAGGGCCTTTCGTTGCATGTACCCTGGAGGTCAAGGTACCCACTGGACTCAAACTCCCATTAGCTAATAGATGTACTTATGAATGATCTTTCTACTTAGGCTCTAGTGGAAATTAAGTTATTCTATGGTGGAAATGTTTTATTTTTTTACTTTTATTTTGTCTCAGAGGAAACATTTCTATTACAGTTGGAAATAACTTAAACATGTTTACGATATATAAGACATTCTGGTATTTTATTTTCATTTTAACTATTTATGAAATTCCCATATCCTTTCTGGTTTCCTAAAAGTATTGGATCTAATTCCCTGACTTTCCCTGTGTGAAATTCATCTCTCCAACTTCCATGAGATGGGAGTTACTTTAGTTTTTGTTTTATGTACAGTTGCACACATGCCCACAAGGAAGCAAACACATACCTACACACACACACGCAAAAACGGACATAGGCATTAGACATTAACATTATCAAATTACATTATAACACAGTCAAGACTACAACTGATAATCATACAGCCCTGTCTGTCCTACTAACATGTTCCTTTGCTCATGAAAGTTTTTTTTCCTAGCCCTTCTTTTCAGTCACACAAAGCACTACCATATACAATGTCAACACTGCATAGCTGACATAGGGCGTGTTGAAGGTGGAGGTTATTTTAGTTGTCACGCTACATTTTCAGACTTATTGCAGCCACTGGGTCTGGGGCTTTTGTGCCTCTCATTATGTGCTTTCGTAGATGTTTAAAGACCTCATATTCTGCTCATTTTCAGGTTCATTATTGTATTAAGAGTTTGTACCAGAATAGGTTTCCATGGTATAATTTTCAAAAAACACTTATTTTTCAACGTTTTAATTCTGTCTCCTGGACATGGCGATACAACTATGTGAACTCTTCCTACTTCCGCTTTAAGTAGGTTGGTAAAGGGCGTGCACAGTTGCAGCTAGCCCAGCATTATAATGTGCGTTACAAAGTGAACAGTGTTTTCTGTGGGAGTTGGTAACTCCTTTTGGGGTGGACTTTGGATTTTTTTTCACTTTATTAACCTATTACATGCACAAAAAAGATATATAACACAATAAAGGTAAAGGAAAAAGCCAAAAAACATAATATGAGCACTTTAAGTCTTGTTGCCTTCACTTCAAATCAGAGACGATAATAGAGAAGACTAATATATTCAAAAAGATCTGAATCTCAGTTAAAAATATAACATTTCTTTTTTCTCATTACGTTTTCACAAACATTGTATAATCATTACCATGATGTTATTCATTGGATTTGACGGATTTTGAGGTGACTCTTGGATTACTGTACAGATTAAAACAGGAAGAGACTACTAATAGCTTGTAACTACATCAGATGTGCAACAGGTTAAAGAATGATGGACCAAAATGTGACTGTAGAAAAACACGAACATACTATAGCATCTGTAATGTCACGCATAGGTTATAGAACGGCCTGACTTAGACTAGGAAATATTAAATGGGAAAACCAAGTGGAGACTTAAACACCAATCATGAAAACATATTTCTAAATACCTGCTTCTTGGGCCTTAATTTTTTTTTTTTTTTAAATGTAACAACATTGTTGAAATCACCACAATGCCAACATTAGAATAATTTAGCACTTATATCAGGCGTTTATTTCAGTGACGATTAGAGGAACTGCACCTGGATACACTTCTACATGTGAGCTTGGCAGTTCGTTCATGACCTTGGAGGAAAAAAGGGTCATGAATGGAGAAAAAACAAAGTTGGCAAAAACAATGTTAAATCAAGGTCCTAAAAGTGCTCAGAATAAAGTTTGAACATCTACAGTGCCATGACAACTGAGCAAATTCCGGTCTTCTGATGAAGGCTGTGTGGTAAGAACCTAGAGTTAAGATTGTACTGTCAACCACTTCCACATTGGTCAAGGTAACATTGGATAATGACACTTAAAAGAGTAACTATACCCAGGCTCAAAATACTACTAAATACTGTCCACACCATCTGTAGTAGCACACTTGACAACATCCAACTGTTATGTCGGGTGTTGTGCATGACATGCAGTAATGCTTTTCCGCAACGCAAATGCTTAATAACCCTGACGCTTTAACCAGAGTGAAATACAGTTGGTAGACAAACCTGCGTGTTTCATAAAGTTTTTTCTCTCTCAATCACCTTGCAGAGCTTTGAACTGAGCAACGCCTCCATTTCATTCATAGGTTACTCATTTTCAAGCTTTCCATCTTAATGCCTTTTTGTTGCTTTTTTCCATGCAAAAAACTCCCAAACTACACAGAAAAAAACAGAATAGAAGTGAATTAATCTGTCCCTTTTGTTGCTTCTTTTTTTAATAAAAAAAAGAAGACTATTTTCTCATCCCGGCCACTGTTTCCACCACAAGTTTGATCTATTAACTCTGCTCTTCTCTTCTTACCTGTTGTTGCTCTGTGTAAACTGCTAGCCGGTAACCGCCGGTCCCCTGGATGTGAGTCCCCTGACTTTGGTAAGAGGTTTCCTGGACATCACCGCTCTTCCACGCCTTTCTCATTCTGCGCATTTGTCGCTCCGTCCACTAACGTACTCTGATCTCTCATCTTATCATGATTTTGTTTCATTTCATCTGGCGACTAGTCCTGTTTGTCCCACATTGAGATTGCTGTGGATTGTTTGTATCGTCGTTTATGTGTTCTCGAGGTACCGCAGAAAACGTGTTTTGGTCACACATGCGTTGGCAGGTAAAGTGACTGCAGTTTGGTGTTGTAAGCTAACACGGATGATCTCACACTAATCCTACTGCATTTCTTTTTCAAGAGTTCTTGGGATGTTGTTCTTTGGTTGATGAAAGCCAGTCTACTTTAGCCTCAATTAGAGCTTAGAACAGTTGTACATTTCCAACGTCGTAGATCTTTCTTGTCAAATGAGGCATGATAACCCAAGTTAGTCAGTGGTATTATATCAGGCTGTACACTAAAGAAATTAGTACAATTGGCTGTACACTAAAGGAAAATGCATGAAGCTTCAGTGTGATTTGATCTGTAGAATTGGTATGCGTCCGCCTCCTACAGTTGCATTAATTTAAGTATACTCATTATGTTAAAAATACTCACTACTTATAGTCTTTCAAGAAGTAATCTAAAGTATTCATCAGGGGCTGTCTTCAGTAATTTTTGGGGTTTACCCAACATCTGTTAACTTCACTTTCACTTCATTTTATTCATAGCTTAAAGCAAACAAGTTAAGTCTAGTTTAAGTGATATGAGCCATCTAAAAAGCTTACAAAGCATTCTGAGGACAATGCATTTGAACTGAAAGTGATGTTGCACTTGCACAGGTGCTGTGTATTGCCTGGGTGGTTATTTTTAAATGGAAATCCTTGGTACTTTTGGGTAGAATCAATTAATTTTTTTCTCTTTTTTCTTTCAACTAAAACCCTGAGTCAGCCATTTCTTAATTGAGAACATTATTAGCTAGTTAACTATGATGTCCCACTCTGTGTACAATCTTCCAGGTGACTATGCTGGGTTCCCAGGCTGTGGCCTCCTGCGCTTGCACAGCACTTACCGCCACGACCTGAAGATCTACGCCTCCGACGAAGGCAGGGTGCAGATGACAGCCGCTGCTTTCGCAAAGGTAACTCTGCCCTTGTAAAATATATCTAATGTATAACTGATGTGACTTAAACATTTAAATGAGAATTTATTTTTAAGGTTTTGAGGACAAAATATCTCTTTGGATACTCTAGCGTCTATGCCAAATATAAGCGATAAATTTGTTGAAAAAAAATCACTACTGGGATTCCCAATATTTAGGGGTTATTTAGCAGTTAGAGGATGGTTTCGTTAAAATATAAAATGAAACATTAAACACGTGAATATTGAAAAAAATCTTTACTTTTCTGATGATTTATTTCTGGTAGACTGCTTGTTTTGTACAAAAATATTTTGTTCACCTAAGACAAATAAATGTAGAAAGTCTGTACATTGAGAGGCTGGAACAAGCAAATATCAAAATTAATTATCAAAATAAATACGATTAATTTTATGTTGTTCAACTAATCAATTAATTCACTAATTGGTTCGAAGACCACATTTTAAGAAGCTGCAGAGCCACCATAAGAACAATTAAAATGTTTAAAAGGTTAAAGGCATACATAAACAACAGCAACTGTTTTATATCTATGGTTTAAAGTTACCCTCAGATAAACTGAGGGTAAAATTAAGAAGAACTCTGATTCAGCTTGCCCATAACTTAAACATATCAAGTTTACTCTTTACTCATGTACTGTATGTATTTCTCTCTCACATGATTGAATATTAAGTAGAAATGCCACACAATGATTCAGTTCAAGTTCTGTTTCTCTGCAGGGTCTGCTGGCTCTAGAAGGGGAGTTGACTCCAATCCTGGTTCAGATGGTGAAGAGTGCCAACATGAACGGACTGCTGGACAGCGACAGCGACTCTTTGACTGACTGCCAACAGAAGGTGAAGGCAAGGCTGCATGAAATCATGCAGAAGGGCCAGGAGTTTACACAGGACGACTATCAGAAGGTATGTGGCAAACCTGAGATAGTAAAGTGAAAATATAAAAAAATGGCTGAATCTGAGAAGGTGCATGGTGCAATGTTTGCCAGAAAGCTTTCACATGTTTACTTTAAACAGTTAGACTTGCTTCACAAGTCTTTATTCTTGAAATGTTTATACTTTTCCAGAGAATTTGTGAAATATTGTTATGCAAGTTTCTCCCATTGCCCAAAAATTGAACTAAAGAAAATCTTCCCATGCATGTATTGGCTGCAATTCGTCAAAGTCCTTTCAGACTACAATGATTGATATGATGTTCTGTAAAACGTGTTATCTATTTCCTTCTGTTCCCATTGTGTCTCAGTTGGCACCAACTGGCAGCCCATCGCTGGTGAACTCAATGAAGGTCATACAGGATCCAGTCAAAACCTGTGATAAGGTGTACGCCCTCATCCAGAGTCTCAATTCACAGATCCGCAGGAGACTGGAAGACCCCAAGTCTGCAGGTAGTGTGAACCTGCCATACCTGTTTAAAGAAGAAAAAATATTCAGCTGCATTTGGCGAAAAAAATTATCAAAATGTTTAACTTTGTTGAATCCGAGATATTTAGTTTAGTCTATAGACTTGTCTGGATAAATCAGACTAAATGTGTACCTGTAAATGTAGTGAAATAAGTATAATCTTCAGAGACAATTACCTTACTTTTTAGACTAAAGTTAGTCATCCTGTGTATTTCCCCAGACCTTCAGCTTTACCACAGCGAGACTTTGGAGCTGATGCTGCAGCGCTGGTCCAAACTGGAGAGAGACTTTCGCATGAAGAACGGGCGCTACGACATCAGCAAGATCCCGGACATCTACGATTGTATCAAATACGACTCGCAGCACAACGCCTCACTTGGACTGGAGGACACGCTGGAGCTGTTCAGACTGTCCCGTGCCCTGGCTGACATAGTCATACCACAGGTGAAAGGTCTTATTTAGCTTTGTTGCACAATTTAGGATTTCTCAGGACCTGCCTAGAAGATGGCATACTTGATCTATGCACACATGTTGCATTACTACCTAATTATATTGTAATATTGTGCTGTAAGATTTTTTTTCAACAAGAAGAAACTTAAAGAGTTGTTTTGTAAATTATCTGAAGGAGTCTGGGAAAGTTAACAAATGGGTCACATTGGAAAATTGTGCCTAATTTTCCATTTAAGCATGAACTCAAACTTAGTTGATCCCTGTGGCAAGAAGAAAATGTTGCACCAATAAAGGGTACTGTGACTCAGCAGAAAAAATCAAAATACTCTATAAAGTATGCCATTAAATACAGCAGCAACAGTAAAACACTATGTTCATTAAAAGGGAATTAATTCTGGAAGTGCCACAGCATAATTTTATGTCACAAAATACCCATTTTTAGGCCTCCATGCATGAATGTGTCACTAATTATCTGTGTTCAGCCTGTGATGTCCAGCAAGTTTTACTCCCTTCCACCCCAAAATATTCTAAGTTAAGACTTAATCTGTTTATGGCCATTAATACTGTAAGTAGATATAAAAGAATTGGATGAAAGTGTTCAAAGGGCTTTTTTTCTTTCATATCATCCATATCAGGAGTACGGCATCACCAAAGACGAGAAACTAGACATTGCTCAGGCTTACTGTGTTCCTTTGATGAAAAAAATCCAGCTGGACCTGCAGAGGACCCATGAGGACGAGGCTGTTAACAAGCTGCACCCTCTGTGAGAATACAAGCCGCCACTGAAACACTACGGGAGTGTACCACTATGTTGACTGACAAGCTTTGTGTCATTTCTTGACCCCTGGTGTTCAGGTATTCTCGTGGCGTAATGTCTCCTGGCCGCCATGTCCGCACACGACTCTACTTCACCAGTGAGAGCCATGTCCACTCCCTGCTCAGCGTCTTCCGATATGGAGGACTGCTGGATGTATGTCTGATTTTAACATCAATGACCATTTTGTTTTAGTAGTATTGGTATGTCATCTTTCTGTGTCTGCTAATTATAATAGTAGATTTAAAAATTCTACTTCCTAAACGTCCTTCCAGTCTTTATAAGTCTGGCTCACTGGATGTACAGTGCTGAGGTAAAGCTTGATAGATGTCCCTACACTATCTATTTAGCAAGGGCACCGTTGCTGCATCTGGGGCTTAGTGCCGCCCAGGACAGCTGTGATTGGTTTAAAGAAAAACAAACAAGCCAGAGCTTTTTTTCCCTATCCCAGAACAGATGAACGGTGTAGCCAGACCAGACTCCAGAGCTGTGCAGAAACCTCTGGCAGTGCAAGACTAAGTCTTCACGCAAGACTAAGTCTTTACTAAAGACTAGGAGTGGCCACTCAGGATACATTTTTATCAATTATTTCTATCAATGAGGTCCTTAAAACCTTTTAATATTAATGAATGTCCTTACATTCAAGCCATTGCAAAATGAGTTGCTACAAAGCTAATTAAGACCATCAGCGCCACACAAGTTGCTCTGTATTTCTCAGTATGGCTATGTTCAGAAGATTGTGGTGTCTGAAAACATCCTTCACAGAAGCTTGAATGAAGATAATAACCTCTTCTGAAGAGTCCATCTTAGGAGGGGTTGGGGCGTGTGCGCGATCACAGACGGCTGTATCATGTGGACACACCGACAGTGTTGTTGTCATTACTTAGAATTCCTCATGGGGGCGACAGTAACTACACACTGAAGTGTACTATTGAAAGCAACATGTGTAATTACTTGTCTTTGCCAACAAAGGCTACTCCACTGTTGGGCTGGACACACAACTTACTTTACAGCAATGATCTGGGCAGTTCAGTTTAATTGTATATTATACACACATCTGTATTAACAAATGATATATTTGATATAGCTACATTTGTGACTGTGTACTATCAATATAATTATTTGTATTGACTAGTCCTATAGATTAATGTCTTCTGTTGTACATCATTATTATGGTTATGGACATTATTAGATCATCATACAGTCCTCTCTGTATCTTAAACACAACTTCTTTTGTTTTGTGTTCATGTGATGATTTATTTTTCCATATTATTTGGTGTATAATTAGATTTAGGTTTTTGTGTATTTATTATGTATGAGATGTTTGCGTGTGTTTATGGTATGTATGTTTTCGTTCGATCAGGATGAGAAGGACCAGCAGTGGAAACAGGCCATGGACTACCTGAGTGCTGTGACTGAACTCAACTACATGACACAGATAGTCATTATGCTGTATGAAGACAACAATAAGGTTAGCTGGCACATGTCTTGCTCTTTTATATTCTTTTCAGCCTTACCACTGCAATTGAATGCATTTCTTTTTGTTTGTCTCTGTGTTTTGAGCAGGAGCCCTCCTCAGAGGAGCGATTCCATGTTGAGCTTCACTTCAGTCCAGGAGTCAAAGGGTGTGAAGATGAGGAGAATGTACCTCTTGGCTTCGGCTTCCGCCCAGCCTCCTCAGAGGTGTGTGAACTTGTCACTTAGTTCACGTCTGTACACTTGTTGGTTTCAAAAAGAGTAAATTCCATATAGAAGAATGTACACAAAACTTCCTTTTAATTATTTTTGAAAAGGGTTATGCTCCATTAACAACTTTTCTCACATCATGAGATTGCTCTCTATCTCGAATGAGATAAATATAATTTCTGTATTTTAGTGGGCTGCCCTTTTACAGTGTTGGGAGTAGGAAACATGTAATTAGATTAGTCGTTTAACTACATTTTGTAGTAGCTTGCTGCTAGTTTAACTACATTCATATTTGCATAGTGATTCAAATAGCTCAATTACTTTTTTTAAGATGTATTTTTTTTTTTACATTTTTGTGTAGTTAACTACTGAAACTACGAAATAATTTTGGGACAGGAAAGGAATTATATTTTATTTTCATTTTACCATTGCTTCTCAACTGGCGAGTGTTTGGTGTTTTTTGCCCCCAACATCTTCTTCCAGACAACGCGGCAATGGTTATGTTTAGGGTCAAGGTTAAGGTAAGCTGCCTGGAAGGTGATGTTGGAGGTAAAAACACCATCAAGCCACCAGCCACTTTTGTTTTAGGACAGGTTTAGATCTCATTGCTATTCCAGGAAATGAACCTGTGAAAGTATTTGGCTGTGTTTTGTTATGTTTTCAAATGTATATATGTCAATTAGTCATTGTAAGTCACATATTGATTATTGTTATTAACAAATGTTTACAGAAGTTGCTGCATGTTATTTTAGAAGTTACCTGGCTCACTGAGTAATTGTGCTTGGTGCAATACTACCTAGTCTCTAGGTTCTGGAAGGCAGGTGTCTGACATTCATTGTCTACAAAACCAAAGCTGACATTACTGCACTTTCCATGAATAGTGTTTTTTTTGTGTTTTATTTTACAAAAATATATCTATTATATCCTTCTTGGGTTCTCTGATCAATCAGAATCAAGACAAAAAGACTAATCAAGGAAGTCTGGAAGACCTTTCCCAGGACCAGCCAGACCAGGCACTTCCCCTCTCTGAGCTAATCAACATCCAGCGAAGGTCCCCCATGATCCGCAACCGCAAGACAGGCTCGATGGAGGTACCAAACCCTTTAGTGTTGGCAGTAACCCTTTAGTGTAGCCAGGATGTACTGTTAATAATAATACAACAAGACTGGGTGTTTCTTTTTCTTTTCCCACATAGTAGTTCAAGCCTCTCTTTAGTTGAGCAGCTTTGTTTAAGTCAACGAGAGAAGTCAGGCCCCTCATTTACTTTGGCAGTTGTCAGTCTTAACCCCTGTGCTCCATGGCTCCACTCAGGTCCTCTCTGAAACCTCTCCGACCCAGTCCTCCAAAGGCTCCACATCTCACCGACTTTTCCCCTCGTGTTCGCGCCAATCTCCTGAGATCAAACCAGCCAGTGGCCTAGGTGGGCACCTCGTGTGTGTGTCTCTCTGTGTCTCTGTGTGTGTGTGTGTCTTTGTGTAGTTCATGCCAAAAGACAAACTGATCTCACATCACATTTTATCTGCAGCTGTCATCACTGATCCTCCCCTCATCACAAGCTCCTGGCTGTGACTTCTCCTTGCCTTTCCATATCTCGCTCTGTCTCCAGTTATTTCTCTCTGTGTTTTTCTTTCCCAATTTTCTTTCCATCACCCTCCCCCTCCCCTCTGTCTCTCTTTCTGACATTCACACAGCTCCAACCTTAGCGTAGCTTATCAGTAGCCAAAGAGGATCAGACTTAGAACTATGCAGGCACGAGGTCAGCAGGGAGAGTTACGTTCACAGCCAAGTGCAGGATCTCTGGTACAACATAGGGGACATTCTGAAGGTGTTTCTATCTCTTATTTCTGAGATCTGTACAGGAAACAAACCAAACATCTGAAGATCGAATTGAATCAGTGTTCAGTGATGTTTGCTATTTTGCTTTTTATTTTAATGCACATATTATTGTAGAACAAACTTTGAAATATAAACAGTGTTCTTATTCCATACTGCACACTAGTTGTAGACAGTCTGTACTGTATACTAACTGACAAAGTGAAATCAATAGATTTTATACAATTACAGTGGGTACGGAAAGTATTCAGACCCCTTTAAATTTTTCACTCTTTGTTTCATTGCAGCCTTTTTCCAAAAATCAAAAAAGTTCATTTTATTTCCCAGTAATGTACACTCAGCAACCCATCTTGACAGAAAAAAACAGAAATTTAGAAATTTTTGCATATTTATTAAAAAACAAAAACTGAAATATCACATGGTCATATGTATTCAGACCCTTTGCCGTGACCCTCATATGTAACTCAGGTGCTGTCTATTTCTTCTGATCATCCTTGAGATGGTTCTACACCTTCATTGGAGTCCAGCTGTGTTTGATTATACTGATTGGACTTGATTAGGAAAGCCACACACCTGTCTATATAAGACCTTACAGCTCACAGTGCATGTCAGAGCAAATGACAATCATGAGGTCAAAGGAACTGCCTGAAGAGCTCAGAGACAGAATTGTGGCAAGGCACAGATCTGGTCAAGGTTACAAAAAATTTCTGCTGCACTTAAGGTTCCTAAGAGCACAGTGGCCTCCATAATCCTCAAATGGAAGACGTTTGGGACGACCAGAACCCTTCCTAGAGCTGGCCGTCCGGCCAAACTGAGCTATCGGGGAGAAGAGCCTTGGTGAGAGAGGCAAAGAAGAACCCAATGGTCATTGTGGCTAAGCTCCAGAGATGCAGTCGGGAGATGGGAGAAAGTTGTAGTAAGTCAACCATCACTGCAGCAATCCACCAGTCGGGGCTTTATGGCAGAGTGGCCCGAAGGAAGCCTCTCCTCAGTGCAAGACACATGAAAGCCCGCATGGAGTTTGCTAAAAAACACCTGAAGGACTCCAAGATGGTGATAAATAAAATCCTCTGGTCTGATGAGACCAAGATAGAACTTTTTGGCCTTAATTCTAAGCGGTATGTGTGGAGAAAACCAGGCACTGCTCATCACCTGTCCAATACAGTCTCAACAGTGAAGCATGGTGGTGGCAGCATCATGCTGTGGGGGTGTTTTTCAGCTGCAGGGACAGGACCACTGGTTGCAATCGAGGGAAAGATGAATGCGGCCAAGTACAGGGATATCCTGGACGAAAACCTTTTCCAGAGTGCTCTGGACCTCAGACTGGGCCGAAGGTTTACCTTCCAACAAGACAATGACCCTAAGCACACCGCTAAAATAACGAAGGAGTGGCTTCACAACAACTCTGTGGCTGTTCTTGAATGGCCCAGCCAGAGCCCTGACTTAAACCCAATTGAGCATCTCTGGAGAGACCTGAAAATGACTGTCCACCAACGTTTACCATCCAACCTGACAGAACTGGAGGGATCTGCAAGGAATGGCAGAGGATACCCAAATCCAGATGTGAGAAACTTGTTGCATCTTTCCCAAAACGACTCATGGCTGTATTAGATCAAAAGGGTGCTTCTACTAAATACTGAACAAAGGGTCTGAATACTTATGACCATGTGATATTTCAGTTTTTGTTTTTTAATAAATATGCAAAAATTTCTAAATTTCTGTTTTTTTCTGTCAAGATGGGTTGCTGAGTGTACATTACTGAGAAATAAAATGAACTTTTTTGATTTTTTTGGAAAAAAGGCTGCAATGAAACAAAGAGTGAAAAATTTAAAGGGGTCTGAATACTTTCCGTGCCCACTGTATATTGTTTTTAAGCTCAGTTTAATTATTATTTTTTGCAGTTGTTAGAAGCTCCTCCATTTATTTTGTGCATTGTATCCTCGTACAATAATGTACATGCAGACTTAAAATTCCACTTTTGACCATTAGGTTTGGAATTGATTTTTAGAGCACTCCAAAGAAATACAAATAAAGACTTATTTTTTATTCATTTAATTTTAACTAGAGCAAGACCAATATATCGGCAAGCCAATTTTAGGCATTTCCAGATCTATCGGTATTGGCATTTATAATGCCTGATAAGATTAGAAAAAAAATCTGAATCATTTCTAATGACAAATAAATGATTTTGATATTAATTAATATTTAAAACGGATGGTCAACCAATGGTATGAGTGTTGAAGTTTCATAGTTTGTCCACCAGAGGGCGCTCTACAATGTCCCAAAACAGGGAAATTTGTTTTGTTACGTGTCTGGATTTAAAATATATATATATATATATATATATATATATATATATATATATATATATATATATATATATATATATATGTATATATATATATATATATATATATATATATATATATATATAATATAATATCGGATTTTTAAATCACCAAATATTTGTATTTGTATCGGCCTTAAAAATCCTTTATCGGTCGGGCTGTGATATTAACCAAACAATAACTTTTATATTTATTTGTTCATCTAATTGCAGGAATTGTCATTTAAGAATTAGTCACTATCCTCATTAAGGGTGGTATATAGTTAAAGTTTGTACTATGTAAAATGTGTAGATATGAGGGTCTTCTTCATCAGAAGCTATATGGTACAGTGCATGCTCCAGGTTTTTATAGCTGTCTTAACCTTTTAAACTAGATGAAACAACACATGATCAATAACACACTGTGTTCTTTATTGCCCCCAATATGTTTTTGGGCTCACCTCCCCACAGAACTATTTTTGGTGCTTAAATAAACCCCCTTAAGTTAAATGTTTAGGTATTTCTTCTTAACCCCCTATCATGGTACTAATAAAATGCCCTTCAATGTTCCAAATCAGCTGTCTCTTTAAGCACCTCTATGGGCCCCCCCTAATTTAAGACCCATTAAAGGAATCTTGTTTTGCTGTGTGTACACTTTCCAAGGGCATGCATCCTCCAACAACGTGCTAGCACGGTGACACTCACATAAGCATGAAAGCCCCGTCGTCTAAATCAAGAGGTGTGGCTGTGAGAACGGGGAGTAAAGTCACTTTGTGGAAACTATTTCTGTCACGTATGCTTCACTGGGAGTCTCAAACCTATGTATATCAGCTATGTTAAACTGCTGCAGTGCAGTTTAGGAGATAAACTTCTTTGCACAACTAAGACCTAAAAAATGTAATAAACTAAATGGATATGGGGCAGAGAGGAAATAAGCTTATTATACAGTAAGTCCTTTCTAATAAAAAAAAACACTCAGATGCATTAAAATATAATCATAAACATTAAGTAGACAAGACTGCAAACAAGAGCAGTTACAAGTATAACAGTGCAGTAGGGTTGTCTTACTTCTCCCTAAATGTGTTAATCATTCTGTCACTCAGTGTCTAATTATCACAAGTCTGATCGCAGCAGTTGGTTCTGTGTCCATGCAACATTAGAGCGGCTCCACCTAAAGCCTCTGGGTGAGTGGAGCCTGACAGTTATGTATAGTAAATGTGAGGCTGCTGACTGATCCCTCCCTGTTCATCACCAACACCAGTGGCACTGACTGCACTGGTCGCTGACGAGAGCAGCAGGTGTCAGAGCTGACCTCTGTTATTGAGCTGCTTCTCATAGCTTCATACTGTATATAGAACAAAGATCCCCTTTACATTTGGTATTTTCCTGCTCTTCTGTGTGGTCTATAAACTCAATATTGATTTAAAATGTTAAAATAAAAAACATGATACATTTATGGGCATTTGCTGTTGTAACTTCAAAGGGTTTATGCACAGCATGGGTCTGAAACAATCCCTTTTCCACAATCAGTCCGTTTGTCACGCCGCTGCTGCTTTTTGCATATGAAACACATGTTCTTTATTTGTTTTACTTACTGTTGGCTTTGTTTACACACATGCACACATACTTGGGGCTGGGTACCAAACTTCAGTACTTTTATGCAACCACCGAATAAGCTGTCTAATGTTATACGTTGCAGAGGCATACAGGAAAAATCCAACATTACTCACAGAGAGGCATGACTACATTGATTGCCACATAGGTGTAGAGCTGGAAAAAATGATTTGAACCGCTGTTAAGGAGATTTATGAATTGCATTTCACTGTTTTGATAATTGTTTGCTGTTTGCATATAAAGCCATATTATGATTGTACTCTCCCATAACAAGATCTTGTCTGGAGCCTGAGAGCAGAACATGCGCTCCCTGACCAGATAAAGGATACGTCATCAAAACTGACCAGATAACAACTGATGACATTGATGATTGTATTTCACTCATAAATGAGACAATTTAAAGGGCTTTCAATTAGACTTTTTCTGTACTGTGTTGTAGTGCTGAAAACTGGCTCCTTGTGTGGTCGCAAGTAAATAGGAACCTTAAGATATCTCCAGTGTCTCTGTCCATTAATTGATAATGTAATTATTCTAACTACAATGTGTAATGTTGTTATGTTGTTTAAAATGTATTTTATAAACTTGGTATCAACAAAAGTATTTCGAAGATCCAGTATGGAATTGACTAAACATTAAACATTTTGAATGATACCCAGCCCTACACATACATTATGCACAGTTCTTGCAGTCACTGTTGTGAAAACATTGTAGCCTGGATGATATTATTTCCAGGAACAAATATCCACTTTGTTTTCAGATTATCCATTAAACAATTTTTTGTTTATCATAAACTGAAAATAATGTAAACTGTAGCTACAGTGTTTTCACACACCGTACATCATTTGAAATGTACACACTAATGGCAGACTCTCCTAATAGCATCCGTTTGTTATGAATAATGGCATGGTGTGTAATAAAAACTAGTACTCACCCTGCACACCTTCCTCCCCTGGCTCCTCACACAGGGTCGCTCTGCTCTGGCCTCTTCAGTGCCTCTGCCCTTGGGGTGTCCTGTAGTGCCCCCAACCTGCGAGACTACGTACGCACACACCACCACCTCCACCGAAAACCACCTCTGTCCCCTGGCAGTCTGCCGTGCCAGATTAGCATGTTTGGTATGTTCACACCACTGTCTGTCCTTCTCCACAAGGCGGGTCTTTTCATCTCTATATTTTTTATCCTTAGTCTGCAAACTCTTTCTGGCTTAGAATATGTTATTTTATTGTTCTACTTTTTGCTCCTTAAGCTTTAGACACTTTCATTTTTGAGACATTAAGTTTTGTCATTTATTTATTTATATTTTTTTAATTAAAGCTCCCTGCTTTCTTTTGCTACCTTTCCCAAACCAAGAATTTCAATCCGTTGCATCACATTTCTTCGGTGATTTTACTTTGCAGTGTACTGCAGGGCACTGATTTGACGGCAGAGTGATAGGCTGTGCAGCAAATGCTGAGCATGCAACCTGAGACTGGACTATGTACCACAGCTATCGGTGATCAATGTTCTCCCAGATCAGCATGTCCACTTTATGATCACATGGGTGTCTGCTTGGGTTTGTACGTGTTGAAATTCTCTCTCTCTCTGTGCATGTTGTTTTGCAGTGCTACCATATCCTCTCTCATGGAATTTAATTTCATAATCCACTGTAAAGTAGTTTTTGTGTTTGGAAGCCAGAAGTCTGGCTTTTTTTATTAATCACAATTTATGGTAATCCTTATATTAAGAAACTCAGCCTGTTATTTGGAAAAGATATATTTCAAAACCCAGTAATCCACTTTAAATAATTCCCAGTCCCATTCTCCCTCCCCACCCTTTTCCCTCAATCTCATGTTGGAAATGGTGAGTACAAGCAAACAGTTTTCACAGCCACCAGGTCTCCTTAAAGCAGAATTAATTATCCCAAACATCTGGATTGAATATAATTTTCATGGTCACAGCTGCTTTAGTTAAACATGTTTGTTTCACATTTTCAAAGCTGTATCACATCCTTGGGTTAGGTCAGCAGCAAATAATTCCACCAGGTGTCGCTCTGACTGCAAGGTTACACACTGCCAGGAGCAAACCAATGCTTTCCTCTCACAATTGTGTTACATCATGTTTTGCTCTCTGAGAGACGGGAGGGTTTGGACTGACGTCAGTGCTGCTGACTGGTAGCGAGCGCTGCATCAGAACAACGGATTATTATTTTAACGGGAAATGTGAATGGAAGTGTACGTTTTGAACTCAGACCTTAAAACATAACCAGTCTTGGTGGGGAGTGTACTTTAGAGCAACCTTTATTTCTCATGTACCCCCACAGTAGATGAGTTGATGCAATTTACCACTACTAATTATAAAACATTGGATTTTCTTACAATAACTTAGTGATCTTGGATCCTGGAAAAGAAATCAAGTCTAAACTTCTGTTTATTTTTTATCCCCATTAGGTTTGGTCAAGTTTGCATTCCTATTATTACTGTTGCAGAAGCTCATTGTTTCAACTGCAGTTCTCTTCAAATGTACGTAGCATTTTGCCATCTTTCAGCCGATTGTTTAGCTGTCCAGCCGCAACTTTACTGTTTTGGGTCAGACTCGCTGCTCTCATAGCCTTGTTTCAGCAGCAGTTAGCTTTTCTCAGCAAAAAGCTACAAAAACCCACTGTACACTACCTGCTCGTCACCAAAGAGCAGACAGACACAGTAAGCGACTAGCTGGTGAACATAGTGGAGAGTTTAGCAGCTATAGAGCCAGATAGGAGTTGGTGGAGTCCAAAACCAGAGCTAACAGAGAGTCTATATTGGTATGGATTAAACAAACAAGAAATACTGTGTAAGTGCAATAAGTCAACAAGAAAAGCCAAGGAAAGGAAGAATCAGGAAGTTGGATTCACAGGTCACAGATGCATGCATTTTATATCAAAGTCCAGCATCACTCCTCCTGCATGTTTAGTACTCAGCCAAAGATTCATCATTTACACCATCCACTCCACAACCTCTCCACTCACTTTCACTGATAGCCTCTTTGTTTATTCAGAGATGACACTCTCTCATGTTGGTTGGCAGACAGCTATTGATGAATCAATAGGCCAACTCTCTTTCTCTCTTTTCTGTTTTTCTCCTCTTTTTTTCTCATGTGAAAACACATCACTGGCAAACAGGCAGACACAGGTACCAGCAGCAGACCCAGTAATACCAGTTACCTTTCTTATCTCCTCAGAGCTGTTCTCTATGCCACCAGTAAAGAGATTTTCTGTGTCGTTTGCCAGGCATCCGACTAATGGTATGTCTGCTTTTATTCAAGTTTATTTTGACACTCCTCCAGTTTTTCCTGTTATCTTGCATGGCCTTTTTGTGGGAAAACATTTCCTGTGTTTTCAATTTTTGGGTTTTTGACGTTTGTCTGCGTTAATTACATTAAACGTCTCCAAGATTTAAAAAACAAATACATTTTAAAAAGCTTCTGTTTCACCACACACCCTTGGTGTTTGTTGTATTTTGTGTTGTTTTTTGGCCCTCACCTCTAACACCACCTGCTCTGCCTGCAATTGTTTGATTTGCCTCTCTGATCCTGCTGTTCTTCACAGGATAGATGTATGTGCCTTATGTGGAATATATCTCCTGCCTCAGATATATTTCCACGTGCAGATAATCTGTGCACACATAATATCTACTCAGCTGCACGTTTCTTCATTACAAATCATTTAGTCTGTTAATTTCTTAGTTTGGGCTATAAAAACAAAAATTTTCTTCTGACAGCAATCACTTTTGGTGTGGTCAGAAATATTGCTCTTGTAACCACACTCAACAGTGACGTCATGGTGTACTGTCACACTCAGGAGTACACTTCTACTTCCCTGCAGCAAGGTGAGAGGTTAAACCGGTGGGTGTTAAGTTGCTTTTGTGAGTTGCTCTCCAACATGTGAATGCTCCTCACAAAATTAGGCAGTAAGACGTGTATGTGATTTTATTTCTTCTTACATTTGTTGGATGGCAGCTCTGTAGTTACACACACTTAACAAAAGAACAGAACAAGGAAGTGGTTAACTGGATTTGACAAATTAAGACGTGACATTTGACTCCAGGACCTTTTTTAAAATGGGCATTTACAGATATTTCGTAGACCAAACAATATATTCATAATTAATGAAATAATCTTTAGTTGCAGCCTAATAATACAAAGATCTTTCTTGTCCTTTGCAATACTACTTGATGGCAAGTGTTTGCTTGACCTGATGGTTGGCAGTTACTCCCTGGTAAAGCCTAGCTGTGCATGCCAACTGCCCACGGTAAGTACAGCATTGACATCGACATTACATTGTCGAGTCTGTTTGTGTACGTTGTCTTCGGTGTCAGTCACAGTCAAAGTCTTATTTTCAAAACCGCAACTGTTGGCAATTAATGGGATTTCCTCAATTCCTTTCTAAAAAATATATTGTATCATTGTTAAAGCTGCAATATGATTAAAAATTAGCTCTTACTTTTCATGTGTTTTGAGGCATTGTTTTTACCACCATTGTGTATGGGGGGGATGATCATCCCCGCTGTCTCTTTTAGACTCAGAAGGGGCAAATTAAACCCTCAGCAGAAGTGAATACAAGTCCTGTAAGGTTATTTGGATTTGACTGAATGGAAATGGATTTAGATCACAGGATCAGAAATGATACCAGCATGTATTGGCAGCGGGTTAAGTGCACTCTATCCAGGAGAAATTGCGTATCGTCAAAGCACCAAGATCATCTGACGTGTCAATTCAGAATGACGAGCAGAGTTGGTGTGATTCAGAAGTCTAATATGATGTTGCCAATTGTTTGGGTTTGGACAAACCACTGAAAACAACATTGGAGTGTTTATCTCCAGTTTGGACTGTAGTAGCCTCCTGTTCGTCGAGTACTCATGTGGTTTAAGACCTTAGGAAGCAATAAGACTTATTTTTGTGATGTCCACACTTTAATATGAAAAAAATTATTATTAAAATCTACAAATCATGTTTTGTTACTGTTCAAACAATTTGGTTTATATATGCCAACACATTTAACATCATTATTCAATCTGGCTTTGTTTCTATAGCTAGGTTTTTTTAAATAGTCTATTTTCAAATTCTGTGACCTGCAGCTAATGGTTTTTGATTGTTATTAATAGATCATGACGATATTCACTTGAAAAGAGTGTAGTTTAATATCAGAATGTCTATATAAAGAATGTTTATATGTGCACATATAAAGGAAGTTATGGCTAGAGAAAAACTCAAAGTGGAAATTTTAATAAGTTTTGTGTATGGGAAGCTTTGGTTGCTATACAGTAAAACAATGTTTAGAACATGTTTAATTAAGTCATAAATCAGTCAGGTGGTTAAAGTTAAACCTGAACTCAGACATGGTTGAGTCTGTGCAGCAAATATAGACACTAGTGATGGAGAAGAATGTAAAAAAGTATTTCTCATTATTACCTTGCTGTGTATGTGAAAACCTGTTGTCCTCACTGAGAAAATTTAGCAAAGTAGCACTGATTAATTACACATTATGATGCTCCGTGGAGAAAAGAGCCATCACATCAGTCTTTACTCTCTCATAACTTTATTATTAGACAAAATATTATACGGTACACTTTGCTGGAGAGAAAGCAAAATGTGTTCTGTGTGAGTTTTTATGCAGTGTTTGAGCAACAGCCATGCCTTTTTTGTGATTAGTTCTTCCTTAATGAAATATTAGAAGATATTTATTATTAGAGATATGCTCACTCAGTCTTGCACTGTTTTCTTTGAGCTGTTGCTTTTTAGGTAGTCATGATCAAGGCAGGGGCAGTTTAACCAACTAGAAAAATTATCTGTGGGAGTTTGTGTTACCTTCACTTAGCACTGGTTTATTATTACTCAAATCCTTAGCTTCACAGAGCTTTACATGAAGTTTCAGCTCTGTCCGGCCTGATAGCGTCAATTTCTGCCGCAACAGGCAGCTATCACACTATCTGCGTCACACCAAACAACAGACACACATAGTTAGAGACTAGCTAGTGATCATTTAGCCACTAAAAGTGCCAGATATTTCCTTCTGGAGAACAAAGCTAAAAAGATTGTTGAATAGTCGACTAGCATTTTTAAATTGGACAGACAACTGCAGGATGTTTAAATAAGCTACTGTTTACTGGTTTTACCATTTCAACCTTAAAGGCGATGGACATGTTGATATTGAAAGTTTGTTTCTGCTGGTCAAAAGAAATCTGTTATTCGAGATTTTAAGACCCCTGGCGCGTCAGGCGCTAATGTGCTTTAGTGTTGCACACTGTGTTACCAACCAAACTAATGTGGTAAAGAACATGATGTACCAGAAGGCTTCGGTCCTCCTGAGAGTTTAGGGCCCCAGGGAAGTTGCCTAATTTGCACAGTTGGTAGTACAGTTTTTTCAGAAAGTTATGGTTTGAATGCCGTAAATCTTCAATACCCTCTTTCTACTTGAGAGTACATCCGGTCACACTGCATTTTTATCTCTATACACCGAGTGGTTTAATGAAAACAATCTTGTTTTGTAAAGTAGATCTGTGTCTCTGATTGTCTCTCATACACTAGTTGGTCTGCTTCAGTCATAACTAAAAGGTCAAGACAGGTATCGATCAAATGAAGCCAGAGATTGGAATAAACTTTCTATGATGAATTTCTCAGCTCTATAAATATTTAACTCTGTGCCTATATGTTGCACAACTCCTTTCACTCCTCCTGCTCCACTGTACTTTTCTTTTCCTCTCTCCCTGCTCTGCCTCTTGTCCCTCAGAGCCCTCAGACGAGCTCCATGTAGTCCAGCTGCTGGGGGGGCTTCCCGCTGAGCCAGCCCTGCTGGGGTTTGCCCCTCTGGCTGTGGACGGGGCCATTGCCCACCACCTGTGCCACTGTCCCTACCACCTCCCCCTCCTCAAGAGCTGGCTGATGTCTGGTCAGGAGCTCCCAGAATCCCTCCACGGTCAGCCGCTGTAGACCCCTCTCACTTCCTTTGTCCCTGTTCAGCCAGTGTTGGGGCAAGTTGGACGCTGTTAATGCCAGTTGAGCTTTGCATCTACTCTACTTCAGTGCTTTTCAGTCTGGTTTTCTTTCTGTGCATTCATCCTTTCTCCTTTTCTTTTTGTCACATCTGCAGCCCTGCTCTGTTTCATGCCCAACTGTAAATGTGTTCCTATTTTTCTGCTATTTTGCATGCATTTCTACATGCATGCTGGGTGGACACTTAATGACCAGCCACACAAACAATTCTGTGGATGAGTTTTAGGCTTGTCTAACTGCATTGTGTGCGTGCTCCATCCTGAGTTTATATCGAAAATGATATTAAAACTGGCCATTTGTTCAATAATGAGCTCTGTCTGTACAGTCAGCTGTTGGCACCAAATATATATTGGCACCACCCATCCCAGAATAATACAGTTTCCTGGCCAGGTGGCGGATATTTGAGCGCGTCTGTTGAACGATTTGGGTCATCATCTCATCCCTCATTTTAATTGGCTAATTAAGTGGTTAACAGCTCTTAAACTGCTGATTTTGTAGAGTGTTTCTGGAGCACGTCTTGGCACGTTGTCACCTTAATTATTCTTTTGCAGTCAGCAGCGATGACTGTCAGTAATAACTTACAGATGTTTTATTTTAGATTTTTTGGCTTTGCCACATTTCATGACTTTTTTTTTTTTTTTAAATGTTAAATATCACTGTCCTGTCTTTGTGTTCACCCGGGTTAGTAGATGGTTGAGTGAATGGTGCAGAGTAGCATTAGTGTTTCATGCTTCCACTGTATCTGGTGTGTGAGGTGAATTTCATATCCACATGGAGAGACTGCAGCAGGATGGGGAAGAGGAAGAGTAAAGATAAATGCCATCGTAATTTTTTTTTATACATTCCACTTAACAGTTTATTAGACAGTACAGTAAGGACAACGAACAGATGGACGTGAGGATAAATGTCATGTAGCAAACATACGATACACATCTTGAGCCACCAAAACACTTCCTCCTGAGGCTTTGTATCATCAGTTTAAGCCAAGCAGGTATTATTTTCCTTCTGTCTTCAAAGCTTTGACAGGAAGACATTTTCTTTTAGAACATCGATCCTCTTACCTTGGTGTAATAAATAAGGCTACGTTGGCCAACATCCAGTGTGGAAACAATTTGATGATTAATGGAAGAATACAGTCTAGAGTGTTTTAAGTGTTAAAGCAGCTGGCTGTGATGGATCCTGCTTTTACACTCCTGTTGTTCTTTTAGTCCTGGTGTATATCAGCTAATTGGCCAAAGAAATGTCATGTCGAGAAGGAAAATGTGGTGACAGCAGAAATGACTGGCTGCGAACAGATTTTGTTGACCTTTCGTGTCATGTTCTGCACATAAATTATCCCATGAGAAATATTACGTTGAGAAACACCGAAATTTAGATGTGAAAATGATCAACAGGGGAAATTCTCATCTTGGCCCCTCAAGGCCTCGAATGGTTCCCATTCAGTGCTGACTGCAGTTTGTTCCGCTTGTGTCGTTTATAGTTTTAGGGAGTAGCCCTGGAAAAATCTGTAGTCATAGCATATTAGTCATGAAGAAATGCAAGGCTGACCAGCATGCTCTCTGGGGATATGGATGTGCTGCTTCAGCCTCCATCCATTCCCCTTTTCTGTCTCATGGAATCGCTTCATAGAGTTCTTTGTAGGGCTGCACTGAATAACACTGGATTGTATTTGCTGTAAGTTTGTGTGTAAAAGTCAGCTTGCCATGGCACAGTTGTGTTTGTGTTTAGATGTTTCTCAGCACATAGACATCGTTTTATGAAAGTAAAATATCCAGTACATGAATGAATGAATGGATCTATCCATACAGACTTTGGCCAGCCCAAAATAAACCAGATAAAAGGAATTGACATAAAGGCAAGATAAAAATGTACAGGATTGATTACGAACACAAAACTGTCACATAGGAATCATACACAGTGCAACACTGCACTCTTGATGGTCTACTATTGTCGGCAGCACCTCTTGCCACCTAGGTAGGTTTACAGACTAATTATATTTCGTATCCAACATTCCCTTAAAGAAAAATACTATTTAAGCATCAGCATGGAAACTAAAGTTGACAGCCTTGATTGACAGCCACTCACTATGTGAATGAATGTGGTTTTATTTATCAATTCTTTTTCATGTGGTGGGAATCAGTGAATTGATCTACACCCTATTATATACATTTATATGTCAAATCCCCGGATGATCAGAACATCCTGCTTTTTATGGTCAAACTAACCAGAGAAGGAAATTAACATTAGCCATATTGCAGATTTTAGTTGGTTGAATTAATTATGGCTAGAAAGGTTTGTGTAGTGGAAGCTGCTGTCAGAGGCCAGACAGCAGGTTAACTACCAGTCACTGTAACAAGCCACTAATTTCAGATCTTACTGTCGCAGAAACAAAAGTCTGTATGGCTAGTAACAAATAAAATGTGAGGATGAGCAGACAACCAACATGCACAGAGAGCAATAGTGTCACTTCTCCTTCTCTTCTTGCTTTGGAAGGAGAAGGAGATGTGGTACGACCAGCTGTGTTTCTGTCTCCCCTGTCTTGTGCTGCAGGGTTTGAAGGCTGCTCCATGGTGCCCTCTATCTACCCACTGGAGACACTGCACAACTTGCTCTCACTGAAGCAGGTGGACGAATTCCTCAACACAGTGTGTGCCAGCAGCAGCGATGCCCACACCAAAACCATGAAAGGTAGGCGTGCATAGTAAAGCAGCAATAACTTATACATATAACCAACCAGTCTTTCTTTGTGTGTATTAGTTTTCCACTAATTATGAAATGCAGACAAATGCTTTGTTGGGGGGGAAAAAACACAATGCAAGTTCCGGTGCAGCAAATATTTGAAAGTGATAGTTTGGATCTTTTGAGTGAAACAGGAGTACCAACATGGAAGGGAAGCAATGCACTGCTGTGGATGGGGGCACACAGCAAAACCTATTTAGAACATTCATATTATCGCTTTGCCTTGCTGTTAGACAACCCTTTCCGACGGGGAACTGAAGCCGCTATCTATGTTCTCATCAAATCCACCAGCCTCTTTTAACAAAAATCATACTTTTCCTTTGCAGAACACGAGAGATGCTGGTCTACCACTGCCTCGATTTGTTAGTTTTATTGTGTGAGTTTAGTGTTTTGAAGGGTTAGTTTGATTTAACCAAAGTCACACAATAACACAAACAAACCGATCGAGTCAGAAGAAGACCAGCAACTTCTGTGTTCTGCGAGGGAAAGCGTTAGCGGTTAACATATCCTACACATACACACAAGAAAACCAAGAATAATTTTAAAGGCCAAAAGAAGAAATGATAAATGAATGGAAATTAATGAATGGTCGTGGATTAAATAGATATGAGTACAACTTGTCCAATTTCTTTCTTTCTAATATTGGGGGACTACAGTATGTGGAAAAAGGGCTACAATTCCTAAAATAGTGATCTGATCAGACCACATCAACTGGACTAAAGCCATCTCAATAAAAACAGCACTGGGATTCTATTAATTTAACTGACATTTGGAAACTAAACTTAATTTGTTTCTGTTTGTCTTCGCTCCAGCGCTGTCCAGCCTGTTTGACTCTCAGAGCCAGACATCTCTCTACAGCCCTCAGCAGCCACTGTCCTCCTCTGGTTCTGAAGCATCTCTTCAGCCACAAAGCCAGCCTCTATGGCGTGAGTGTTGTTTTATCTCCTCTGATAGAAGTCTGCATGTGAATGCAGTCATGAGGATTAAGAACCCCAGCTAAATCAAACTGTTACTACAATGAAAGGAAATAATGAGTATGTTAGAATATATTTTGCACTGTATACAAAGCATTTTGGGGTTTTGTGGATTCTATTTGTAAGCATTTGTTATTAAATAAGAATATAACACATTGATTGGTAAAAAAAATCTATTTCCCCAGAATTAATCTAAAACTACTGCAGTCACTGCTCTGTGGCAGTTTCAGTTCCATAGTCTGCCTTGGACAAGGCTTTTAATCACCAGTCCTGCCAGTGGAGCTCCCATGTGTGAAAATGACTAGCTGTACAAATGAGAAGATAGCGATGCTGAAAAAGGTTGTGCATGCTCATGTGTAGGTCAAGAATGAAGGCTTTAATTGAATGATTCATTGTTTATCAAAATTGGAGTTTTACGTTTTTTTCAAGCCATTTTATGTTCATATGGTTAAGAGCATCATCTGAAATGACTAAAATGCGCATATTACAATTTAGGGCTGCAATCGAATTTTAATCCCGATTTTGACTTCCCACGATCAAATTTGCGTGATTGAGCGTTTTTATATATATATATATATATATATATATATATATTTATTTATTTATTTTAAGCGTCATTTCATAGAACGCTCCGGGGTTTTGTTGCAAAGCCAATCTACCGCTCCGTAAACCCCTGTCTGCTCATGAGCCAGTTAGAGTTGTTCCCTGCATCGCGCAGCTTAGTGTCTAGATGGAGACAGTCACAGAGGACAGAGTAACGGGAGGAAAATTCAACAGATAGCAGTCGGTTATACGTCGGTCTCAAGGTTACAAGTTTACCAGTAAACGCAACATTTTGTCCCGTCTGTGTTATTCAGACAACAGCAGTGACCAGTGCTATTCGGTGCTAGTTAGCGTCTGTTAGCTGTTAGCTCCTCTAGGACGCACCGGTGCTAATGTTCTTCTTCTGTAAAGCCGTGCCTGTGTTTGGGTCTCTCCTCTCTCTCTCTCCTCTTACTCTCCGCGCAGCCCTGCCACACAGCGCCGGTCCACACTTCTGACATTTGTCTACAGTTTTAATTGTTATTAACACAGCTGTATAACCACCAAAATGTACTGTGGTTTGCTGAAAATCATGTCACTGCCCTCGCTGTCAAAATCCTCCTCTGTCGGAGCCATTTTCTCGCTCGTCTCTCAAAAATTCAAAAACAAACGCACATGTATGTTTGGTTGATTGACATGATTTTCAGCAAACCACAGTACATTTTGGTGGTCACATGGCTTTAAATGGCCAACAAGACCCACCCCATGTGTATTGGAACCAATGACAGTGCGTTCTCTGCTGCACGTGTCATGAAAAGACTGACGAATACAAAATGCTGCGCCATGCAGCGGCCGGCAGGAGGTTCAGAGTTGCAACGCAGTAACCAGCTGTAGATGTAATGTGTTGGCGCGAAGCACAAATGGGTTAATTTATGAAATCCCTAAAAACTTTTTCCATGAAGTTCTCCATGGCAACAGAAGATGAAGCTGCAGGGGGATGACGCTGTTGCTTTTCTTTGTTGTTTTTGTACTGCGGATCACTCCCCCTCTTTGTTCAGATTGTGTCCCTCCACATGATGCACACACAGCAACGAATAGTACACGCCCAGACTGTCGGAGAGCGGCAAATAATAAGATTATTACTTTCATCATAGATTACATTTTTAAAAATGTAGGATTTGTATCAAATAATGTATCTGTTCTCAGGTTAAGGGCAGTTCTGTTTGTACAATCTGTGCATATATGCATTAAGATCTTTGTTTCTGAGCTACAAAGATATTTGATTGAATGATCTGTTGTTGTTTTTTAAGATGGCAGTATCCCCTCCAGTGCTGTATCCAGTGCAGGCCCCTCCTCCCCAATCACAGAGAGCTCCGGCGTGAACTTCAGCTTTAGTGAGTAGAGACTCTGTCTGAAAAAAACATGAGGACTTCTGGGTATCTAAGGGCACGATCTAAAGGCCTTGGTTTGTCCGACTCTCCAGACTTTTATTCATCTTGTCCTCTGTCCTGCTCACATTCACCACTCTACCTTGTGTATTACAAACACTCAGACTGTAAATATAACCACTCAAACTGTACATGGACTCTTCAGCTGGGCACATATGATCACCACACCTTTCCTGCTCAGTGAATGAGAGAAACACTGGACCTTCAACAGTTTAACCTCAAACCTTCTCTTCAGTTTGTCGTGAGACCAGCTTCGACTGTGTAGCAGTGCATTAAGCCAACAGTGAGAGCAGTTGTGCCTTTAGTTAAATTAGAATGCTGCCTGCACTTAAACAATGTTGTGCCTGTTTGATTTTGTTTTTATTTTAGCCCACATGCTGTTTTGCAAAATTCTCACACGCCAGCTGCATCATCTCTGACCTTAGACGTGTACGACTGACATGCATTACAGACTGTGAGTCAAAGTGAAACTGTATATAACCAAACTGTTGTTAACTGTATTCACATCCCAAAATGT
Organism: Etheostoma perlongum; assembly: GCA_026937815.1. Lineage (NCBI taxonomy): Eukaryota > Metazoa > Chordata > Actinopteri > Perciformes > Percidae > Etheostoma > Etheostoma perlongum. The sequence goes on along the minus strand of CM049378.1, from coordinate 27,081,157 downwards.
TTTTGAAATAGTCCCATTTGAACGCGATTTGATTCCCACCTTTTAGCCTGCATTGTAGCAGATAGAGAATGCAGGGGCAGTCGTTATGAACCCTGTTTAAAAATAACACTTTGATTTACAGTTTGCTTCAGCTACAAATATCTGCACATAGGCTGAAAGTCAAAGCTTAAATAAATAGTCCCTTATTCCCTTTTATCTGTTTAAGATGATAAATATGAGGCAACAGCCAGCAGCAGGTTAGCCTAGCTTAGCACAAAGATGGGAAACAGGGGAAAACATACATTTGTTCTATTTACAAAGAGGCAGGTGCAGTTCAAAAATGAGATTATAAACTAAGAATCTAGAGAGGTATGTGTTGTCATGTCAGTGCTTGGTACCTGCTACATTAAAGGTTTTTTTTTAAAGTTTACTTCCTACTTTAAAATACAAGAGTTTGTGTCATGTAAAACTCAAGCCAGCTTCATCAAACTGTTCATCTTTTCAATTATCGCCTGCAATTGAATGGAAACGCAATGTATCTGGAAATGTGCCTTTAAATGCATATTTAAGTATTAACTGTGGGTTTCCTGCTGTCTTTTTATTTTGTTCCCACCCATTTTGAGGGGGGTTACAAATCCAAAAATGATTTTGAGAAAATCTGTGGTGTAGTTTTATTTTATAATTAAAGGGAAGAACCACTTGTTTAAGTAAATGGTATAAATGTACTTTTACATAATGAAAACTATGTGGGTTTTCTCAGTTGATGCTGAATTCTCTGCTGTCACTGCAAATAATGTGTATTTTTATTTAAAATGAATCAAATGTTTCCAATGAAGTAATGAGTGATACTCAGGTAGACATGAATCTACAAATGTAAACTGGTTTTATCAACATGTGATTGAACTGGGAGTCAATTTACTTTCAGTTATCTTGAAAATGAGTACATTTAGTGAATTTACTTTAAACTCCAAAGAAATACTTTGACCAAAACTTGTATCTCTATCATAAAACAATGCCTTGCAGTTGTGTTATAGTAGAGCTCCAGGATGATGGGCATTATGTTCACACAGTACTGTCTGCCACACCAAAGTCTAAATGGGAGAAATAAAACAGCTCCCGGCTCATTTCAAACTAGTTAAATTGAAAATGAACTGACTCCCATAACCTGGAAACATCTGTTGCAGAAAAACATCTATATATATGTAGTAATCATCATGGAAAGAGTTTTAGATTTGAATAGGAGTAATGATTTTTATTTTTACATAAAGGTTGGTTGATGTAAGTAATTTTAGATGTGTATTTATGTGATTATTTAATGTCAAAAGGTGGTGGAGGTGTGTATTTGTGATGGCTGCTGGAGAACAAAGTGGATGTTGAATGTGTAAAACGTGTTGTTGTAATGTTGGAAAGAGGAGGAGGTGTAAATAAAAGCAATTCAATAAACGGTGAATACATTGTTCAATATGATATCAACAAATAATGTGTTTACACCTGCTGCGTGCGTGCGTCCAGACTTGGCAGCCTTTTACTGCTCCATAAACAAAGCCCCTTATCAACACACTCCTCTCTCTTCCCGTCTCATTTCTCAGTTTGTTTTTCTTTCTTTTTTCCTCCCTCGAGTTTTTGTCCATCCGTCTTACTTTCTCCTTCTGTCCTTGTTGCCTTCTCTCCTGTCTCATCTCTTGTTTTTTCTTCACCCTATCCTTTTTTCCCTGCTTCCTCTCCTCTTATACTTTTATCCCCTTTCCTATCTTTTTCCCTCAGACATTTTTCTTCCCCTACACGCCCCCTTTACTCTACTCTTTGTTTCCTTCTCTTATCTTATCTCCTATCCTTGTTTCATCTCTTTTTTTCCTGTCCTCATGTTTTTCCTTTTCCCCCACCTTTTTTCCCCTTGTCTATTCACCTCCTGTTTTTCCTTCCCTCTTTTCCTGTCTATTCACCTCACCGCATTTTCCTTTCTTCTCCTCTTTCTCTCTACTCATCTACTTCCCTCCCCCTTCTCTGTCTCTATCTCCCACTCCCTTCCAAACAGCTTTAAGAATAGTGATGACTCATGCCTCCTCCTATTGCGCCCATGCGTTTCCATGGCAACGCCCCAGATGTAATTGACTCTCCCTGAGCTAAGCTGGGTGACTGAAGAGAGGGAGTCAGAGAGAGAGGGTGGGTGGGTGGGTGGGAGACAGAGACCGCCAACTCACCAGAAGCCAAAAGCTGATGTCATTCATTCTTTCCTAAACAGACAGCCGTCTCTTTTGCTTCAATAGAAACTCTGCTGTAGCTACTTTCATTCACAATGCTCACAAAACACCCACTTTTTGGCTACAGGTAGTTTTGTGACCTTTTTATTAAGTTGTTCTCCAGTAGCAGAGCCGATTAAATTTTAATGTTAGCTTTAAAGATGTTTTGTTTAGTAAAGAATGCCAGTAGTCTACTGAATGGTAGTTTGGCTCCTCAGATGGAAATTGCTGGGATAAAGCCTGACATCCAGATGCCTTACAGTTCTTTTCAATCTTTACAGAATACAACCCCCTCTGTCTTTAGACCCCCAATTTGGATAAGGTAAAACGTCCTGAAAAAAAACTACATGGAAAAGCAGCAATTTCTAAATCCATGTTGGTGTTTTCTTTTCCTGGGGATAAGGATGAACGGTGTTACAGGGTCAAGATATTTATGCAGCTACAAATGTGTTAAAACATCAGAAAATACAACATATCAGTATCAGTTGTAAAATGTAAAGCAAAAAATGTGTTTCTAAAGCTTCTACATTTTGCATCAAAGTTCCAGCAGTCAAAACCACAAGAAGAAAGCCGTTTATAGACGAGACAGAGAGGAGCTAGAGAACGTAACACAGATGCAGGTAGAAGTAGATAAAATGAGCTGAGGAGAAGCAGGTACACAAATAATTGAACATCATAAAATAAAGGTATATAACAATGTGAGTCTTTTTAGGCCCTTGGAAATTTTAACTGTTTTACGTTTGGTACTGGAACTGGTAATGACTTTGCTGACTCATGCCTTGATGTTTTGAAGCCAGTCTGCGTGGTGCTGAACACTTAGTGCATGACTCGGCCAGTTCAATAAAAGATTTAAAGATGCAGTGGATGTGCTTTTGGCATATCATCTTGTATATTTCCAGTGGTCAAACTATTCATCTTCTCTAAAGTCATAATCTTGTGAGAGTTAAAGGTTAAGAAAAATTATCTACAGACTGAGGTTTCCAATTCTTTTCTAACCTGCTCTAAAAATCCCTTTAGGCCTTTTTATTTCTTTTGTCAATGCTCTTTTACATGTGTATTTTCAACTTCCTTCATACTGTTCAGTGATTTAGCTTCTACTCCGCTAATTGCCTGAAATCTAAATGTAAACACAAAGAGAGAAGGAGGAGAGAAAGACAGGAGAGTAATTATTAGTTGTGCTGAAGCGAGAATTAACCTCACGTGTCTCCATCTAAAAACCCGACAGGAAGGCAGGAAGTTGTCCAGTTAAACCTTGAGTACACGCCCACAGCCTGTCCTCAGCTCCCACTATAACCCTCTTACAGAGTAATGCTTTGTCATTGTAACCCGGAGGAGGGATGGGAGTTGTTTTGTCTGGCAACGTGGCAGCCGAGGAGCAATGTGGGGGCTCGGTCATCTCTCTAGATCATTACAAATGGCTTTAAATGGCGAGGCATCCACGGTGAGAGGGACTGCCAACATAAATAATAGGCCACATTTTAATTTGTTACTGAGTGCACAAAGAATAACAGCGAGAGGTTAGACACTTACTGCAGGCAAAAAAGGGACAAAGATAAATTAGGAGCATTGCATCACTTCCTGTGGATGTGTGTTACAGCATCGGGTGTGGATCCATGCAGGTTGATTTTGGATCCCAGTTTGGTTCCCTTGACTTTTTTTTCCTCTTGCACCACCAGTAGATTGTGCTTTTCAGACAGACAGCTCAGGGGATTTCTGGGCTGTCTGTCACACACTGCTCTTTTAAGGTCTACATTTTCAATTATGTTGAGGTCAGGAGATTGTGAAGGCCATGGCAAAACCTTCGGTTTATGCCTCTTGATGTAATCCACCGTGGATTTTGAGGTGTGTTTTGGATCAATATCCATTTGTAGAAACCATCCTCTCTTTTAAATTCAGCTTTTTCACAGTTGGCATCAAATTAGCTGAAATTTTATTGAATATATTTTTCCTTCTACTCGTGAAATGTTCCCTGTGCCACTGGCTGCAATACAACCCCAAAGCATGATTGATCCACCCCCAATCCTTAACAGTTGGACAGAGGTTATTTAATTAAATTCTGTGCCCCTTCTTTTCCAAACTTACCTTTGGTCATTCCGGCCAAAGAGTTCTATTTTAACCTCATCGGTCCACAGAACTTGTTCCCACAATGCATCTGGCTTGTGTACATGTTAATTTGAAAACTTCAAACGCTGATTTTTGTGGTGAGAACGTAGAAGAGGTTTTCTTCTGATGACTCTTCTATGAAGACCATATTTGTACAAGTATCTCTTTATAGTGGAATGGTGTACCACAACTCCAGTGTCTCCAGGTCTTTCTGGATGGATCGTGCAGTCAAACGTGGGTTTGGACTTGCTTTTCTTACAATCCTGCGAGCTGTTCTGTCTGATATTTTTCTTGGTCTTCCAGATCTTGCTTTAACTTCCACTGTTCCTGATGATTGCCATTTCTTAATTACATTATGAACAGAGGATATTGGCATCCAAAAATGCTTTGCTATCTTCTTTTAACCTTCTCCTGCTTTGTGAGTGTCAACTATTTTCACTTTCAGTTTTCTAGACAACTGCTTAGAAGAACCCATGGTGCTGATTGTTGGGGCGAGGTCAGATGAGTCTGGGCATTTAAAACCTTAAGATTGACATCACCTGGTCTTTCCAGGCAAGGATTGAGAACAATCCATGACACTGTCAGGTCTCAGCTTTCCAAAGGGGGCGGTGCATGCTAGAAACTCTGCAGGGTGCCCAAACTTTTGAAGACGCCATTTTTTTTTTTATTTTAAAAGTGTAAATGATGGAAATAAAATCTAACTTTTAGTGACATATTATACGAATGTCTAATCTGTCATTTGATGCCTTTTGGATATTTTTCCATCTTTTCTTGGCTTCTTTATGCACATTAATACATATTTTTACCTGGGGTGCCCAAACTTTCGAGCCCCACTGCCAAACATCAGCATGTTAGCATGTAGATGTTAGCATTTAGCTTAAAGACCTGCTGTGTCCAAGTACAGCCTCACAGAGCTGCTAGCATGGCTGTCTACTTTTGTCTAGTCACAGATGACAAAGTTACCATTTCATCTTTCATGTAAGTACTGTATTCTTTTAAATAATTTGTTTAGATGGATTTAGTCACTCCCTATTACTTTGATTGATACTCTTGATATATAAAATGACCAGGAAAGAGACAAAAGAGTCAGTCACGGCACACATTTAGATTTAAATGTACTTTAATTGATGATCACCAGGCTGTTTCCCTTTTACAATGAATCTGCAGTAGTTCTAGTTTAACCAGTTAGATTTAAAGAGACAAAGAGATATTGAATATTGCGTTGAGGAAGAAAAACGTAACTAAGATTAATACAATGCAAAAAAAAGAAAAAGGGAATCAAACAGAACTACCAATACAGCGTCTTCTTAACAACATGTTAATAGGGCAAACAATAAAAGCACAGCCCAGTATTATATTACGGTAGGTCATTTCAGTACCAGTTAAGACAATTAGCTCTTTTTTTTTTTTTCAAATATACCCCTTTAAAATATCATTGCATTTTTTTTGTTATTTCCATGTTAAACAATTACATTCAGGATTATAACTAAATAAATCACATGCAGAGAGATTAGATGGACAGATGACACCATATTTTGATCAAATGAAATCTTCATTTCAATGTAGGTATGGCGATGAAATTAAACTAAACAATGCTATTTTTTTTCTTTATCTTTTTTGTATCTTGTCAGCGGTTTTGTATAGTTTTCTTGTTTCATAGAGTACTTAGCAGTTTTGATCATACTGTCACTAAAACCAGCAAAAATGAACAGGTGTCGCAAGAAGGATAGCTTGTTATATCTTTGATTTGTTCTCTCTAGAGCGATATGTACAAATCTGTGCACAGTACATAAATGTGCGTGTAGCATTTGTTTAATTTCATCAATGGTTTTTGAGTCTGCATGTGTTTTCAAGTCATTCAGGAAAAGTACTATTAGTACTATTTATGTGTTACTGTTAATATGTTTGTTACGGGATCTCGGTTGTTTTCTGTCATGTCATAAGTAAAACTTCTCTTCTGGAGCAGAACCATGCCATCTGCTCTCATGCTGTCCTCCCTAAAATGTATTTCTGTCCAGGCTGGTATGACTGTTTTGTTGTTGTTGTTGGATTTATTTTTCTCTCTCGTTTTGATCCAGCAGCATTCGTATTTGCATGGTAGTACCAACTCTACATTCAAAAAAATAGATCTCCTCTATAGTGCATTCAGCTTCTGTATAGTCATACAGTTCAGTATTGAGTGATTCACAGCGTTCTACTGATGCTTTGACAATCTCAAAGCTGGGTATTTGGAATCTGTCAACCTAAAAACATTATTCAAAGACAGTACAACATATCAGACCTTAAAAAGCTTCTTTCTGGCTATTTGGACACGTTTCCAGATACTATCGAAGAGGGGCTAAAAAAGGACCTTTTGCTTGTTTTTCAAACGAGTCATTTTGAACTTTCTCTATCCCCTCAGTGTGAACGTTTTAATGTGCCCTTCAGTTAAACAACTTCTTCAAGACTGGGGTGTATATTTGTGCGTGCCCAGCTGTTTCATATACAACCTGCACCAAATCAGATTCTCCCCAGTGGGATGAATAAAGCTGTCTGCCTCTGAATCATCACACACACATGAGATGGCTTACACAGTGCATAATGGACATATATAATTTGAAGGGAGGCCAGGTGAAGCAAAGAGCAAGGAGGAGGCTTTGGAAGATGAGGTATAAGGTAGTGTGAGTTTTACAGGGAATGAAAATGGCACTGGTGCCAAGCTTGCACCTGCTGACAACACGCTCTACTTTCTGTGGCGTTTGCTCCATATTGGACTAAATCAGATTGAGAGAAAGAATGGAGTAAATTGAAACTGTGCAAGCAGATCATTCTCCCTGCTTATAGTTGGCAACATCCTAACAATCAATCTGTCATCAATAGAAATCCAGGCCTCCCCTCTATCGCCCAGCCTGGCTCGTCCCCTAGTTTCATATCAGTCCTTACAAAACCAAACAAAAATAACAATCATGCGGTGAGCCATCTCGGCAGAAATGTAATTCTTATTAGGACAAAAAATAAATAATAATCACAATTGTGTTTGGACAAAATTCAACGTGAATTAAGAAATGAAGAAATAAAACGGCCTTGTGGAAATATAATGTGATCATATGAGTGACTCTGCAATCTGGCTGTGATCAAGCAGGAAGACCCTTCATACTGAACCCACAGAAAAGTCCCTCGCCACATCACTGTGCAGCAGCTCGGTGTGTATTGTATCCTCACACACACACACAAGACATTCCTCCTTTTATATCAGTACAATCATAATCATTCATGTGCATTCTATAAATATTACTCTAGGATTCATATTAGGTAGTTGCTTCATAATTAAGATGTCCCTTGCTTGACAGCAAGCTCAGTTTGGAGGAACGTCTTGTACGTTATTTTATAATACAATGCTACCACACTCACTCTACACACTCGTCTACACTCTCAGAAAAGTGCACTCCTCTTTGGTGCAATACTTTGCTCAAAGACATTCATATTTATTTGAAAGTGGCATTTCGAAATGTGGATTACATAAGATTTATTTATTTATTTGATTAGGAAATTACATTTCTATAAATGCGTCAGTGTTAGCCAGTCGGCTAATTTTCAACTGTAGTCCTAGTTATCTAGCATGCACGTCTTTATGGTGGGAGGAATCTGGAGCCAGTCAGTCAAACCCAGTCAGACACAGGGAGAACATGCAAACTCCACACAGACAGGCCCTGCCCGGACCGGGCATCAACCCAGACCAGTGATCGAGCTCTGCAGTGCTAACCACTGAGCCGCCGTGCTGCTTTATAGCTCCAAAGTAGTATCTAGTGTACCATTTCAGTGTGGATAAGGTTTGTTTGTGTACTGTATAGACTGTTTGGTCCTCTATTTCAAAGTTGAGTACCTGGTTTCTGGCTCTGCTTATTTCTGGCTCTGCTTAAAAGTGGCTGACATGTCCTTAATATACCCCCCTCTCTCCAAAAACACAAGCTAAAGGCACATCAATGAAACTTCCTGTTACACACTTCACACTTTTTATCCTGAAAAATAACCCTAACAATAAATATTAATATTGCCATTCCCACTACCACTACCCATTGCTACATTTGTCACAGGTCACTGCTTGTTTTTGCTTTTTTCCAATCACTTTGTGACATTGAAAGATACAGTAAAATGTAGCTGAACAGGTGGAAATGACAGATAATGTTATTAAACCTTCTCGAATGCATGATCAAAAATGTTGCATTCGCTTCATAAGTTGCTGCATCATCACAAAATATATAATTTTATGAACATAACCTCTGTATTGATATAGAAACATTTACCCTATATGTATACTGGAGTACATACAACCAACAAAGAGCATGATGAAGACTTAAAGAGGAACCATTACATCCAGCAGAGAGATGATTGGTGTACAAACACCGTCCGTTTGCCTGACGCCTACTGAATTCACTTTAGCATAGACAGCCAAATAGTGTAGTAACCTAGCTACACTATACTGCATTCCACACTTGAAGGCTGGCTTAAGAAAAGATTAACCCTATGCAGATCTCAAAGAGTCCGAGCTAAAACGCAAGCATCATGCACAAGCTAAGCTGTGAAACCCAAGAAGAAAGATTTCACACAGTGGCAACTTCAAGCACCTCCTAAAACTTCACCACAAATGACAAGAAGGAATGTATTTTTTTTTTTTTTGTCTTTTACATAACATCCATTTATGTCATTATCGAGTTAATCCAAAGGTTACTGTAGCGTGATCAGAATTGCAAAGGATGAGCACCGATGGAAAATAAACCGATAAGTGTCTACTCTTCTAAAAACACTGCCTACATTCTCAACAAATTATTGATCACTGATGAATTTAGGAGACATTTTGGAGAAGTTAACTAATAACTTCTGTTTTAACAGTGTTTGGCACTTGTTTTGGCCTTTTGGATGAGAAGTTTACCACTTGGGAGTATTACATTTCCAAGTTAATTGTGATTTGTTTACATACTACATCTTACTAATCTATAGTATAACTGTAGCATTATGCATTTGTGGGGTAATGATGTCCATTTGTCTAGTTAGATTTATGAGGCAAAGAAAGCATGATTATTCTATTAAATATGTTTCTGAAATTTTTACCACAATTGTAAGTACTTGTATACAAGGTACTGTTAGGACAAACCCCACTGTCACAGAGTATAAACCCAGACTTTTGACTTTGATTTCAACTAAAAGAATCTAGTGTATTGAGGGTTGCAGTACCATGGTGAGCAAGAAGCTTTCAAGAAGCAGAGAGTGCTGTTCACTCTCGCTCTACTTCCATTGAGAACAGATGATGGTGGGGGGTGGTGAGGGGAGGCAAAGCTAGCCTTGTCAAGCTCAGAACTCAATCTTGCAGGCAGGGAAGGACTCGTCTTGCATGACTACGGTGCTGCTGGAGGCCAGAACCATGATGTTCAGGTCCTGCTGCCTCTCGTGGGTCTGCTGGTACCAGTCCCGGGTCACCTCTGTGTCGTGGGTCGGGATCAGAGTCACCTGAAGGCGACATGAGGAAACAAAATTAGGAGGGAGATAGTAGGGAGGAAGTGAGGGGGATAAGATTGCTGGTAAAACAACTCACTCCACCACTTCTTAGACCTGTCAGGGAGAAGAACAGAAAAAAGAAATGCAATTTCACAGACTGTGTTGCAGCGGTGAGGTTCTCCAACAGAACCAGAACAGCTAGCTGTTATGCATACATTAGCTGTGGCTATTTATAGCGTCCAGGTTATGACATACTAGACTATGACTTGTTATGACTTAATAATGGAAAAGGATGGACTTTAAACGTGACTTTTTTACTTATGAAATACTATACAATTAGTTTTTATGACTTTCTATATTATGACCTTTTTATAACATACTATAACCTTTTATAACTTTTTATGACATACTTTACTATGACTTTCATGACTTTTTATGACATACTAAACTATAACTTTTTATTACATACTATACTATGACTTTTTATGACATACTATACTATGACTTTTTATGAAATAATATACTATGACGTTTTGTATGACTTTTTATGACAATGGTATAGATTTTAGACGTCATAATTCCAACCCTGTCAACACTACAGTTAAAAAGAAATAGATGAAAGTACTTGGGCACTATAATTGACAATAAGCTTACCTTTGAATGTAACACCAATATGCTGTGTGACAAAAAAGCCAGCAGTGCCTTTTCAGTCTGAGGTTGACAGGTCCCTGATGACTTTGTTATATAGATCTTTTATTGAGTCGTTTGTTTTACCTTTTCTGTTATTTATCTATCTATCTATCTATCTAAAAACATAAAATGCATTGACAAAGGTAATCAAGCTCTGTAGCAGTATCACGGGTACTCATCAAAAAAAAGTTTGTCAGATTTGTATAACAAACAATTGTAAAGAAATCAGAATCCATTCTGTCTGACTGCATCACTGCCTGGTGTGGCAGTTGCATTGTGCTCAACTGTAAGGCTCTACAGAGGGTGGTGAAAACTGCTCAGCACATCTCCAGGACGGAGCTGCCCTTCATGGAGGACCTCTACACCCATCGGTGCAGGAAGGAAGCCAACATGATTATCAGTGACCCTAGCCACAAACTGAGCTGCCGGCTGCCATCCGGCAGACGGAACCGCAGCATCGGGTCACACAGCACCAGTCTCAGGGACACCTTTATGCCACAGCCCATTAGACTTTTGATCTTCTAAATTCTCAGTATCACTATGACTTTACATTATATTGGTAATGTACCTTTTTATACTTTAAATACTTTACAAACCAATTTTTATATAATCTAATTACACATATAAGAACTGCCTTCCAGAAATATATATTACTTTTATATTATTTTATGTTATCCCTATATTTCAACTTTAATAATATTTCAACAATTTTATATGTATTATTTATCTAATGAGCATCGTTAGAGGGAGTCTTACAGCTTAGGCTTCCATTGCCAACAATTGATTCTCTGTAATTGTTGTACACATGAAAATAAAGAACTTGAAACATTTTGACTATTTAATGACATTTTAATAACATAGTTGACTTCTTTATATTTTTGTGTCAATTTCATGATATACTATACTATGACCTTTTTATGGCATTCTATGAAATATTATACTATGACTTTTTATGAGGTTTTTATGACTTCATGACATACTATGACTTTTAATGACCTAATATAATTTATAATTTAATTACATTTTATGAAATATTATACTATGACCTTTTATATAACTTTTATGACATACTATACTATTACTTGTTATGACTTTTGTAACATACTATACTATGATTTTTTTATGTTTTTATGACTTCATGACATACTATACTAGTTATGATTTTTTGTCAAATGAAAAGTCATAAAAAGTCATAGTATAGTATATTATGAAAAGTCATAAACGCATAGTATAATGACATACTATTCTATGAGTTTGTATGACATTTTATGGTATATTATACTATGACTTTTTATAAAATACTATACTACTAATACTGTCTTTTTTATGACATACTAAACTATGATTTTAAAGACATACCATACTTAGACTTTTTATGACTTTTGTGACATACATACTATATTATGACTTTTTAATAACATATGAAAAGTCATAAAAAAGTAATAGTATAACGACACTATAATGTGACTTTTTAATGAAATATTATACTATGACCTTTTGTATAACTTTTATGACATAGTATACTATTACTTTTTATGACTTTTGTGACATACTATACTATGACTTTTTATGACTTCATGACATACTATACAATGTCCTTTATCACATACTATACTATGACTTTTTATGACATGAAAAGTTATAAAAAAGTCAGGATTGTATGTCATGAAAAGACATAAAAAGGCATTGTATAATGACATACTTTTCTATGACTTTTAATGACTTTTTTTATGAAATACTATACTATGACTTTTGTTATGCCTTTTGTGACATAGTGTTGTGGTTTGGGGGTTTTGTTTGGGGTTATTTTTCCCATTTGGCCTTCCCTATGTTCGTGTTTCAGTTTTCTCCCCAGTCTTGTGTTGTTGGTCCTGTCTTGTGTTCCCCTGTGTGTCTGTTTGTTCTGCTTCCTGTTTTATTTTGATAGTATGGTTTCCTGTCTTGCCTAGTCTTGTCTTGCTTTACTTTGTGCCTGTCTGATTGTCCAGCCCCGCCCTAATGTGATTCACCTGACGTCTCACCTGTTCCCCATTACCTCGTTTCCTCATCTATTTAACCCCAGTGTTCCCTTTGTCTCTTGTCAGATCCTTGTGTTCCCTCGACGTGTACAGTCAGCCTGCTCCTGTCACGTTCCAGATGTTCCCTATGAGTTTTCCCCGTGCATTTTTCCTGTTTTAGTTTTTCTTTTCCCCGGGCCTGTTTGGACTCTCGTTACTTTGGACTTTTTGGATTTATTGTGTTTCTCGGATTTTTGCCTGTGCCCACTGCTCCCTGTGTTTTTGTTGGACGGTTATAATAATAACTATATGTAATAAATTAATAATAAATTATTATTGCCTGATACCTCCACTCTTGGGTCCTCCTTCCTGCCTGAACACAACAACATAGTCTACTATGATTTTTATGACTTTTTATGACATACGTTCTATATTATGACTTGATGAATTTTTAAAATAAAATACTATACTATAACCTTTTTATGAAATACTATAACCATTTAATGACTTTCTGATGACATACTATATTATGACTTTTATGAAATACTATACTATGACTTTTGCATGACTTTTGTGACATACTATACTATGACCTTTTATGACTTTTATGACAAACTGTTATACTATATACATACTATATTGACTTTTGTATTACTTTTTATGACACGCTATACTATGACTTTTAATGACTTTCTATGAAATACTATACTATGACCTTTTGCTTGACTTTTATGACATACTATACAATTACTTTTTTATGACTTTTTTGACATACTATATACTATGACTTTTTATAACATTTTTATGACTTACTATACTATGACTTTTTGTGACATGAAAAGTCATAAAAAGTCATTATATAGTATGTCATAAAGAGACATAAAAAGGTAAAGTATAATGACATACTACAGCATATTATGACTTTTTATGGTTTTTATGACATGCTATACTATAACATTTTATGACGTACTATACCATGAATTTTTTTTTTATGCATCCATGCATACATTAGTCTGTACTGTGGGCACACTTTGATACTGAGTATATGAACAGTATATATGAATATGAGAAGTGGAGACACAGACAGACTGCTGAAGGAAATTACCTGTAAATTGGAGCCCCACTGAGCTTTACCCTCCAGCAGGGCGTCCAGGGCTCCACGGCTGGGCTCTCCGCTGCCCGGATCGTTCCCACTAACCACGTAGTACGCAGCTCGCACTCTCTTGAAGAATTCCTGGTCCACATTCTTGGCACTGCAGTGGTTGGGCACATAGGCCAGGTCGACGTAGACGGGTGGTCCAGGGGGGGACGGCCGAGCTAGTTTTCTGAGAGTTGTTACCTTGAGGTGAGCAAAATGTAAAACCAAATTAGAGGGTAATAATAGTACTTGCACTGCAGTAGCAAAGACCGACTTTTTCATCAACTGAAAAAATTACATTCTGTTCACTAATTTATTTATACAAATCAATTATTTTGAAAAATATGACCACAATCTATCATTGCACCTTTCCAGAATAAAGTCTGTGCTGCACATACATCATTCTTATGTGCTCCTGCTTCCTTTTCGAGTTATACTTGTTATGTTGTTTATTGTTAATACATTATTGTACCTTCTGACAGCACAATTTTTAAGACCACAATCTGTTGCATGTCTAAACCTTAATTTGATTAATTGAATCAGCCCAAGAATAATTTTAGCGTAAATTATGCTATGTTGCAGGATATGAAGATATTTACACACCTGAACTGCTCTTGACACCATTGACCAAGCCTTTCCCCGGGTTAAGGATCTCACTCCTGGAGCCTTGGGTCTCAGACATTTTGATCAGTCTAGAGCTTCTGTCTGTGTCCTTCCTCCTAAGGGAGGCGGATCGAGGTGAGGCGGCGTCCTTGGAGATTTGCTTCACTGGAGTAGAAGACCTCTTCCTGACTTCCCCCTTACGTGCGGGAGAGGCTGACTTGGGTTTGCCCTTTCGGAGGCCCTTGGTGGTCTTGTGCTCCTTTTTAAGAAGTTTCTCTGTGCTGCTGTGGTCATTAAGAAGAGCTTCTGGATCTACCATGCACACATCTGGATGGGGAGGGTTGGGATGAGGGTCCTTCATTGGGGTGGGTGGAGGGTCATGAGTCTTCTGAGCGGACCTTGGTGATGGAGGATGGTGGCCACCCCCAGCTCCAGATAATTTGTCCACTGGCAGATGTTCAGCGTCTTCATCCGAGTCCAGATTTCCTTCAGCTGTTATGGATGGACACTCTTCGGTTTCTGGAGGGACGTCAGAATCGGACTGCGAAGGCAGCGACTCACTCACTGATGTCGGAGGTGTTTCCTCTCCAGCTAACGTCACAGCCAAACCAGATGACATGGTGCCAGGTAGCTGTTGTGGCCCGTGTCCAGATTCTCCATGGCAACTTGGAGTGTGGTGGTGCCTCTGCTTGTGCGACCTCCTTTTCACAGAGTGTTGCTCCTGATCGTCCTCGTCCCCTTCCTGGGAGTGGTCACTGCGGTTGTCCTCTTTGCCCTCGCCCTCGTCGCTGGAGAGCGGATGAGGGCTCGGGTTGATGAACGATGGAGAAAGTTCTCCTTTGCGATGTTTGTGTTCGCAGGAGGAGTAGCCTGGAGGGGAGGCAGAGGAGGAGGTGGCTCCGGTGTTCAAGTCAGAGGGACGATCAACCCTTACTGCTTCTTTGCTAGATGTTTCTGTGTGATAGGTATCTATTGAAGAGGTCATAGAGGTACTGTGGACACTGGACATCCATTCCATCGCTTCCATTGCTTCCTCATCCTCCTCATCATCATCACCATAACCTGGAGGAGGGGCACTTGGGTAGTCATCAGGCCTCTGTAGAAGCTCCCAATCAGATATACTGCTCCTTCTCCTAACCTCTAATCTCTCCGGTGGCTTCTCCAACAAGTTTTTCTCCTCTACTCTTTCTGCCTCTCCACTTCTACCAACATCTGCTTTTTCACATATCTTTGGATCAGCTGTTGCCTTCTTTTCGTCCGTGCTGTCTTTACACTGCTTTTCCTCAAGTTTATTTTCCTCTATTTTCTGCTTGACTTGACTAGCAGTCTCTGTCTCGTCATCTTTATTTGACACCTTTGCATCTTCCTTCAATGGTGCAATGGCTCTGTTCGTTGTTTCCTCTTTTACCTCTGGTGTTTTCCCTTTTTTCTCTTGCTCCTCCTCTGTTTTGGACACGTCTGTTGTGGCACATGTGGTTTTACTGGCTCCACTATTACTCAGGGAAGTATGTGAGGCTGTCTGCTGAGTTGTTTCCATCACTATGTCAGGTTTAGACACATCAGTAGAAGAGGTGATGGTGGTGGTCTTTGTCTCTGTGGACTGTGTGGTACTTTGTACCCCATATGACACAGTTATTGATGAAGAACTTTCCTTTTGCTCAGCCACTTTGATTTTTTGACATTCAATACGACATGGTAGGGTGCTGTCCTCCATTTCAAGTGTAACAGGCTCCTCATCTTCTGATGACTCCTGGGAAACCTTGTCAGAGGAATCAGCCCTTTGGAGGGGAGAAACATCAAAGTGAGCCCCTGATGTGGATAAGCTGTCTGAAGCCCTTACTGCTTCAATACTTTGCAAAGATGGTTCTGCAGAGGTTGTTGTAATCTTAGTTTCTAGCATATAAAAACTATCAGTGCTTGATTTTGTTTCAGGCTTTGCAGAACCACTTTGGACCTCAGTCTGTTTGGCAGTGGTAGACAAGACTGGAGTTGATGGTTTGGTCTCATCAAACTGGCTGGGTAAAGACACTTTTGTTGCAGGTTTCGTCGTCACCTCCATGTATTCATCTCTCTGAGACCCTCCAAAGCAGGAGCTTTTAGACTCTGTCGTGAATGAAGGCTCTTCTTTGGCTAGAGTTACTGCAGAGCTTGATATCGTTGTGAAAGTTTCAACTTTGTCTTCAAACTGTTGGCTTAAAGGGCCAGATGTTGAAGGTAAGGACGAGTAACTGTACGATGAGGAGTATGTTGAAGTAGAATATGTTAAGGTGGTGTGTGTGCAAGGTGATGAGGCTGTTTCCTCATGTTTTGTGGTGATATCTAGGGTCTGACACATGTCTAGACTTTCTTCTTGAAAGTCTCTTTGGCTGTGATATTTATCATCACTTAGTTTGGATAGCTGGGAGGCATCTGAGAGAACCAAGGTTTCTTTTTTATCTTCTTTCAATTCTACTTGACTCTCTTCACTGTAATAATACTCAGAATAACCTCCAGATCTATTCTGTCCAATGTCGGCATAGCTACTTCTTAGAGGAGGGGAAGGACTAGATGTAGTCTTGGACATGGACTCTGAACAGTCAGTTGGCAAAAAGCTTCCTGACAAGCTGCTTGTGGATGTTGGTTGAGAAGTTTCCTTTTCAAAAAAGTGTGGCGATAGAGACACTTTGTCGTCATCTCTTTTTTTTGACTGTGGTACTTCATACGAGGTGAAATCCTCTGCCGATGACAACCTTCTCTTTGTGGTTGGTTCAGGAGACAAATGTTTTTCATCTGTGTCCTCTGCTTTTTTTGTTTCAGGACGTTTTGGAGCATCTGATGTAGAGAAACCACTTTCGTCCATTCTGTGAGCACTTGGGTCTGGTGACAGAGTTATATTACCTACATTTTCATTCTTTGTTTCTGGAAGTTTGGATATGGCTATATCTTCTTTGACTGGTTTTGTTTGAGGAGATTTTTGACTCACGTCTTGCTTGTCTAAAGTTGAGGCATCATCAGGTGTTGGTTTACAGATGGTTTCCTTTTTGAGGAAGCTTGATTCAGGCAGCTGAGACTTTTTATTTGAGTCCTCTATTTGTGCTAACGTAGCACTATCACCAGAGCTACGTCTGCACATTTCTTTTTCAGACTGTTCTCTGGCGCCCTTTTCCACATCTACATCACTTAGTTCCTCCTCTTCTCCCTCGTCCTCCTCATCTTCATCTTCATCATCATCATCAACATTGAAATCTTCCCCCTCTACAAGCAACCTTTTATCTATTAAGCTCTCTTTTCCATCAGGAAAGTCTAACATTGATTTACAAGAAGCAGAGCTGCTAATTTGACTATTGTCAGATGCCAAAACATTATTGTCTATTTCATGTCCTGAAAATGTGGCAGCAGATGCAGTCCTTGAATCATTTGAAGTTTCTACTTTTGTTAAAGGTGATGCTTGTTGAGTTAAAATGTCTTTTTCTGCAGGTGAATGCCGACCAGACGGAGATCCTTCTCTTTCATGAGCAGAGGACTCCATTTTGTCTTTGAGTGACTCAGCAGATTTTTCTTTCTCTTTTTCTGTTGTTCTCTTTTCTGTGAATTCTCCAAAAGCTACGGGAGCAGCTGAAACTTGTGTAACAAGATCCGATTGACTACATAACGGAGAGGGTGTTTCTTGTCTTAATGATATGTCTGCTGATTGAACAGCACTGGCAGAAACCGTGTCACTTTCTCCTGTAGCCACTGTTTGAAAAGCTGCTGCTGCAGCACCATTCTTCATATCCTCTTTTTCTTTCTCTGATTTCTCAGGTTTATCCTCTTTTGGACTGAAAGAAAAAGACTCAGCCGCCTGGGACATTTTGTTATCTTGAATGTCTATGGATGAACAGCTCTTGTCAACACAAGGTGTATCTGGTCTTTCTTCTCTCTCACTCTCTTCCTCTTGGCCTTTCTCTCTGTCTTCATATTTAGGTGAGGCACTTTGACTGTGGTGGCTGCTTCTTTCACTTTCTGTGAGGGAAACCGGGCTGTAGTCAACTCTACTAAAGGACAGAGGCTCTTCTTTGTACTGATCATCCAGGAGGAACATAGCTCCTGCAGCCTCTGACTGGCTTGTTCTTCTGTTATCATCAATACCAATATCAGAGGTGTGATCAAAATCTAAAGAAACCTCACTTTCTTCTCTAGAGCCCAAGTCATGATCCTTTGGAATAGGCTTTTCATACGGGTCATACTTGGATGCACAAAAGGTTTGTTCTTCGTCTATGAGCCTTTCCTTCTCCGAGGTCATTTTTGCAGTGTCTGATTTTACAACTTCAACGTGGCTGACGTCCTCGGAATCCAACATAAAATACGAACAAGGCTGTGATAAACCTGGAGAAGCCACCTCTCGCTCTCCTTCCATTTCCCTCTCTGCTTCCTTTTCTGGTTTCTCATCCAGCTTTGTCTTTTCTGTAGCACTAACTCCTGAGCTTGTCTGGGACGGTATTTCTTTCTCTTGTTGTGGTGTTTCCTCAACACTGGACTGGCTCTCAGTACTTGAGAGCGTAGAGCTCCTGGGTTGACTGTCAGTGCTTGATACTGTTGATAACACAGGCTTTTTCTCAGTTGAGTCCGACGCTGGTTCTGCTTTAGCTGCTAGGACATCAGAAGCCATTTCTTGTTTGGGAATAGAGGTTGTCTCCTCCTTTGATATGACAATTTCGAAGGAGGGCTCTGGCTTGGCAAGTGGTGCAGCTGTGGTTTCATCTTTACCCATTTCAGGTGAAAGCCTGGATTCTTCTTTGCTAAACTCTTTGATGTCTTCATCAATAGAGGGCTCCTGCATTGTAAGTATTGGTATGACCACTGTGGTCGGCGCTGATATTGGGAGTTTAGTTTCTTCACTTGTCTGTGGTTTTTGGGATGAGGGCAGACCTGCAGGCGAGACGTCATGTTCTGATTCGCTCGGCTTCACTGCCAAAGGTCTGGGAGCCTGCTCCTCCCATACAAATGTCCTCCTCATCTTCATCTTCCCTGTCTTCATCGGAGGACTGCACCACAAATGCAGGTTTGTAATCAGACTTGGATGCCATACCTGCAGCTCCTATTCCTGTCTGTGCAGGTTGTTTAGTTGCTTTGTCCTGGTCTTTCTCTTGCAACTCCTCTCGCTCCCATTTCTCCTCCTTGGTTTGGTCTGCATCAGAGGACTCTTTCTCAGTTATCTCATCTGTCTTCTTGTCAGCAACATCCTTTTTTTGAATCATCTTTTCATCCTCTTCTGCTCTTGTCTTGTCATCTTTTGTGTCATCAGTCTCATAGGTGTATTCTTTTTCTTGTTCCTTTTCCATTTTCTGTTCTTTGCTCAGTTCAGCAACATGTGTGTCGTCTTTTTCATTATCCATCTTTTCGTCTTGAATAATAACAGTTGCATCTTTGTCTTGCTCTTTCTTCTCCTCCTGGATGTGGCTGGGTGACACACAAATGTCATCTTTCAGTGGTTTTAGGTCTTCACTTGATGTGGTTACAGAAGTATCTTGCTGTATTTCTACTGATGTAGCGCTGAAAGTTTCCGTCTCTTTTTGAGTTCCAGTAAGCTTATCAGAGGTTTCTTCATGTATATGCTTGTCACTTACACCACAAATATCTTCCTTTTTAGTTTTCTCCTCTTCCAAGGTCTGAGACACTGGGAGATCTATCTCTTTTATATCATCCTTCTTGGATTCATACTCAAAAGGATAATCATCCTTTCCTTTTTTCTCATCTTTGGCACTGAATGTTGGAGTGTACATCTCCTTCTCTGTTTCCTGTTTTATGGATTCAGCTTCACGACTGCCCTCTTTAACTTCAACCACAATGGTTTCAACTTTAGATGACTCCTCTTCTTTTTTGAGCTGCTCAACACTGCAGTCTGTTTCTTTCTCCTTTATTGTTATACATTTTTCAGTTTCTTTACTCTTAATTTCCTCCAGAATTGGTTTGTGATCAAAGATATCAGACTTCTCTTCAGAAATGTCACCTATTTCCACCTCTTTGTCACCCATCATGGTTTTGACAGAAGTACTATCCATCTGCTCTCTAAGGGAGACAAAATCAGAACTCTTTTCTTTCTCTTTTTCCATTTCTTCCTCTTTTACTTTCATTTCTTTATCACAAAAGTCATATTTTGGGATTTCTTTTGCCTCCTCTTTTAATTTTACATCAGATGTAACATCTTTTGACTCTACCATCGTTTCCTCATCTGCAGGGGTTTTCACACCAGCAGCGTCTTTGCTTTCCTCCTCGGTAGGTTTGATACCAGAAATATCATCCTTAAGTAATACTGTATCTTTTTCTTCCTTGATAGGTTTGATAGCAACACTATGATCTTGAATTGACACTTCTTCAGTGAAAGTTTCTTCTGCTTTCTCCATTTTTTCTTCTATCGCTGATTTGACAGCACAAATATCTTCACTGATTTCTTTCTCCTTTTCATCTTGCGTGGTGGGTTTAGCAACAAATTCGTCCTTGGATGTTTTGACAGCAGAAATATCTTCACTCATCAATACATCCTCTTCCTCCATTTTGGCGGGTTGGACAGGAGTGACATCTCTATTTGTTTCTTGCACCCTTTTGTCCTCCATGACTGGTTTGATGTCTTCCTTAACTGTTTCTTTTGCAACTACCTTGATTGATGTGGCATAGAAATCGTCATCTTTACATACTTTAACATGCTCTTCATCCATCTTGGTAAATTTTATGGTGGCAGTATCATCTTTATTTTCTTCTTGTTGTTTTTCTTCTACAAGTGTTGGTTTGACAACAGAAGCATCTTCCCTACTTGCCAGTGTATCTTTTTCCTCCGCCTTGGTTTGTTTTATAGCAGCAGTATCATCTTGTATAGTAGGTATGAAGATGTGAGCATCATCTTTGCTTGTTGTCATATCTTTGTCCTGCTCCTTGGAAAGTTTGGTGTCAGAACTATCATCTGTACTCATCTCTTTCTCTTTCTCTGTGGTTTGCTTGGCAGCAGGACTTTCATCTTTATTCACTGTTGCATCCTTTTCCTCCACTGTGGTGAGGCTGATGGGTGAGATAATATCTTTACAAATCTCTTGCCCCTTTTCTTCTTTTGTGGTAACAGCAGACATATCACCCTTGCTAATAATTTCTTCTTCTTTGGTGAGTTTAGCAACAGTGATGTCGCCAATTTCTTTCTCCTTTTCCCTCTGCTCATCTGTAAAGGGCTTGGTGGCAAAATCATCTATCTTTCCCATCTCTTTTTCCTCTTTCTTATCCTCAATCACTTTGATATCAAATGTTTCTGTCTCCTTTTTCTTCTCATCTTTAGGCTCATTAATGGGCAAATCATCTTTTGCCTCTTTTCCCATCTCGTCTGTAACAGACTTGATATCTGTGGTGTGGACCTTTTCAATCTCTTTTTCTTCAGTCTGCATAGAGCTAATATAAAACGTATCACCCTTATCTGTCTGCTTCTTTTCCTCCTCTTTCAAAATCTCACCATCAGACACATCATCCCTCCTAAACTTAGTTTCCGTCACCTCACCTTTGGTTTTTAGGTCAAAATCATCGTCTTTCTGCTTCCGCTCATCTTTGATTTGTTTGACCTCAGAAGCAACAATTTTAATCTCTGCTTCTTTAGTTTTTACTTTGGTAGTGTGTTGTTTTTCAGGTTCATCTGTAATGGCTCTATCAACAGAGATAACATCCTTTACAATTTGCTCTTCTTTGATGGGTTTTATTTCAGAAGTATCATCCTTTACTGCTGTTTTCTCAGCCGTGATGGACATAACGGCCGAAACATCTTCCCCGATGACGGATTTCTGTTTTTGCTCATCCTTGCTTTGTATGACATCGTGAATGTCGTCCTTTACTTTTTCCTGTTCCGTCTTGACGGTTTTAACTGCAGATTTATCATCATGATCATCGTCATCATCTTTCTTTTTATCATCATCATCATCAACATCATCCAGGAAACGACTGTCCCTGTCTGGAAATTTACCTGGAGCAGGCAGTTTAGGATCTTTCTCTTTGAGCTTGTCGTCAACCTCTTCATCACTTTGTCCAGATGAGATGTGGGACTCCCTCACTAACACAGGTGGATGAACTTCTGTTAAAGACGCAACAGGGATTGTTTCTTCCTGTTTGCCTTCATCTTTTGGCACTGAGGAAGTGTCTTTTTCGGACTCCTTTATGGCTGGAACCATTTTTATGTCCTTCTTAAAGGATTCCTCCAAAGATGTTGAAACTTCTACTTCATGCTGATCTGCTTTCTGTTTTTCAGCATCTTTTTGTGTTTTTGTTTTTGCTTCATCTTCATCAGTGTTGTCTTCAGTTGCTGTGACGACATCAAGGAGCCCCTCTTGCTTTTCCAGTTCCATATCAGGGAAGACCTTTGTCTTGTCTTCCACTGGTGACTGACGAAGAGGAGAGTGAGTTGCACTTGGTGGTCCAGACTGTGGAGGGGAGGCCATTTTCACAGTGACATCATCCGGACTGAAGCAGCGCTCTTCGCTCTCTGAAGTTACTGAGTCTGATCCAAACGGTCTAGTAGGCACAACAGATGAAATATCTTTAGGTGCAACAGCATCTTTATTTTCTTCTTCAACTGGTAGGTGGACTGGTTTGGTGGCTTGAATAGAAACCGGAGACACTGAGCCAGCAAGCTTTTTGATATCTGTCTCTTTACCCTGTAATAAATGGGATGAAGCATAGCCCTCTTGAAGTTTTTCAAGTGAAATGTCAACATTAGGAGTTTGGTCGTCTTCCTCCTCTTCTTCTTCTTCCTCCTCTTCCTCACAAGCTTCATGAGCTTTTGCCGTCGTCTTGGCTTCTGCAACAGGAAGCTGTAAGTCATCAGACGGAGATTTGGATTGTTTGTCTTCTTCCAAAGAAGGTGGTGAAAGAGTTCCTGCCGAGAGTGGCTGCTCTTTGCCTGGGGTGGCGTCAGGTGGGGTGGACAAGGTAACAGGGCTTTTGGAGTGGTTCCTCAGCTGGAGGTGCTGTGCCGGACGTCACAGATTGGTCTTCAGCGATAGAAGTAGGGAAGGAGGAAACTTTATCATACTCTGTGATGGATGTTGCAGAGGAAACATGTTCCTCTTCTGCCAGAGGAGCAGTAATGATGTTCGTGAACACTGATACCGGCTCCTGCACGCCTGGGATGAAACCTTTCTCGTTTATAGCTTGCATCTCCATCATGCCGTGAATGTTTACAAATGATTCGGTCTGATCTGGAACAGAGATGTCATAGGCACCTACGTCGTACTGAAGGTGTGGTATCCTCTCCTCTGCCTCCTCATGAATCTCTTCGTCAGATATGGTCTGCTCCGTCTCAGAGTAGCCGGGGATGGTCTCGTCTTGGATGTAGGAGATGGGTTCGGCTGCAGCGGCTCCTTGAACTACTGAGGTTATGGGAGCAGTGGCCCCTCCAACATGTGACAGGTAGCCCTCCTCCTCTTCCTCTTCCTCTTCAGCTGCAGTCAGAATTTCAGTGTTTTTTCTTTCAGTGACCATTTCTTCTTCAACTACATCTTCAGGTTTGATCTCTTCATCTGCTATTACATCTAAGTCTTCCACCTCCTCCAGTTCGGCTTTCTCCACCACCTCATCATCATCCTCCGCGGATGGAATCATTTGTAGATCCTCTTCTGTCACAACCTTAGTTAAGAAATTTTCTGATTTCTCCATTTCTTCTAACTCGTGTTTCCTGTCAAGCCCATCATCCTTCCATTTTGATTCATCTTCCTCTTCACCTATTCCCATATCTTCTTCTTCCTCATCTTCTGTTTTCTTTACAGCAGCTGGGGACGCCTCTTCCTCCTCTTCTTCATCCTCATCCTGAGTTGCGGCTCCTTCATCCTCAAACTTTTGAGCCTCTTCCATTGCTCTCTTTTGTGTCAAGTCCTTGTCTTTGTCTTCAACTTCAACTTTCGCTTCTGGGGCTGATGCCTCCATTTCTGGAGACTTTGTGCCAGGTGGAATTTCCAATTTCGTTTCTTGTGCTTCCTGCTTCTCTTGGGTAAGGCTTTGTGCTCTTGGCTCAAAACTGTCTGGATTCTCTGCTGATGCAGCTACAACTTCAGCTTTTTTCATATCCACAAATTCCTTGGTGAGGGCTTCAGGGGTTGAGGGAATAGACGTGACCTCAACAGCTCCATTCTCTATTGGTTCAGGTTGAATAGATTCAGGTTTTGGCTCCTCTGGCTTCGGCTCAGCAGGCAAAGCCTTTGCTGTTTTAATTTTTCCAGCCTTTGCTTTACTTGACACTTTAGCTTTGTGTAAAGTCTTTCTGACTTCTGGTGTAAACGGTTTCAGGTCAGGCTTTGTAATTTTTCTCAGCTCTGGTTTGGATGTGTCCTTCTTTTTGTCATCTTTAGACTTAACATCTTTCTTTTCATCTTTTTTAGTGGAGTCATCTTTCTTTACTTTCTTGATCTCTTTCTTTTCCTTGTCCTTTTTCTCATCCATTTTTGACACCCTTTCCTTTGGGTGCTTTTTTAAGGATTTGTCTTTTAAGAGCTTTTTCTTTTCTGGCACATCCGCTTTAGATTTTAGAGTTTTAGTAGGCTTTTTCTCCTCTTTTTTCTCCAATATATTTTCCTTGACAGAGTCGCTCTTTGCTTCTGTGGCGGCTGACACATCATCTTGTCCTTCAGTTTCTTTCTTTGAAGCCTTTGCAGTGGTCTTCGGGGACGACTTGAGACTCTCTTTGCTGTCTGTTCTTTGTTTTAACTTAGTTTGTTTTATAACAGAGGGAGGTGCTCCGGAGGCAATGTCCTTTTGTGTGGCTACAGGATAGCGCAAGAAGTCAAGGTGCTTTAATTTTTCCAGCCCTTCTAGGATCTTGTTTTGTGGTGCATTCCCAGGGAACAGCACTCTGATTATCTTTTCTGCAGGGTTGGCAGGCAGCCAGACGACTAAGGCTGTAACTGATGTCAGGTAGGGCACAGATATTTCTCCCTCTTTCCCGTTGGGCAACACAATACCAGTTTTGGCCTTGCTGTTCCCAGCCCACTTCTGCATTAAAAACTGCATCTCTTTACTGTCTTTGACAGGGTTGAGAATATACATGTCTAACCTGCCCACTCCCATCTTGTGGAACAGAGTAATGGGCTCAATGGTGTTGCTCACCACTCGAAAGACAGGCTCCGGTTTGATTCCTAGTTTGTTAAGGTACTGCAAAGTCAGGGAGGCCTCTTCGATGCTGCGTTTCACTTTAAGATTAGATTCTGGCATACGGAGCTTCTCTGGCACGTTAAAGAATACCACACCTAGTTCAGGAGAGATCAGGTTCTTCATCCAGTCGCTATAGTTGGTGGAGCCTTGAGACTGCTCCTCCTCCTGTTCTGCTATCTTCCTCTGAAGCAGCCCATTGATACCTGGGAGATTGTCAGCGCCAATGTGTGTGAGTAGAATCGAGTCAATGCGGTCCAAGTGACGGACCAGCTTCCAAAAGCATGATTTCCGTTCAGAGCCTCCATCCACTAAGATGTTGAAGCCATTCACAGCAAAGAGCGCAGAGTCTCCTCGTCCACCAGGAAAGATGTAGCAACATGGCTTGGACAGTTTTAGGAAGCCACCGGATGTGGGTTGCTCCAAGAGGTCAAAAGGTGAAGGGACGTCGACCGTCTCAGAGATGTACTCTGTGAACTCAGTGACGCCCTCCATCTTGGGAAGGACAGACTCAGGGTTTAGTTTGTATTCCAGAAACTCCCGCAGGGTCTGCTGCTGTCCCAGGGAGCTCCAGCCCACCTCCCCGCGGCAGGACACAGTAAGGGTAGCCTGCTGCTTGGGGACTGTTGTGCCCAGTAATTCACTGACCTGCAGGAGGAACACACCCAGACACATCTATCACTGATAAATGCAGACCTGTGTGTATAAAGACGTGAAAAAAATAGAAAGAAATAAAACTGTCAAGTAGACAATCCGTGTCAAGGGTATGTATTAATATATATTTTTAGAACAAAATCAATTTAACTGGAAGGTGAGAAATTTGATGCCAAATTTTGTATAAAAAAATTTCTGCTAACATTGAGTTCTCTGTGGATTTCTGGCCAAATTAGTTTTTTTTTGTCTACAGCACCAATAAATACATTCCTTGAATGTATCAAAGCATGTACAGTACCTTTCCGTTCATATTCAACAAATTTAAAACAATGAAAAGCATTCATGAATGTACATTCTACATTGTTCATTGGATTGTTGCTAATTGTTAGAGGACAGTAGATTTGACTCACCCCAGGATCAGCAAATACACTTGAAAAGGTCTTGTAGGTGAAAACCCCAGTTTGAAGAAGAAGGCCTCCGTGATCTGAGCTTTGTCCACTCAAAACCAGAAGCTTGTGTCCTGCTGAGTCTGTGACGAGAGACTGGATCTGGGACACACACACACACAGAGACAGAGGACAGTTAAAGGTGAGACAACATTGCCAAGATGAAAAGAGAAATGCCTGTGTCACTGACAAAGTATGCACTATAATTATTTAAGTGTCAAGGTTAATAAGATTTGACAATTTGTTTTCTTAAAACAGAAAAATCTAACTTTATTAGTCTTTATCTTTCTTTATTATTATATATCCTTAGCAGATGTAAAAGAGATGATGTGCGGGGTATCTACTCACAATACTTCTTTTGAACTAACTAATAGGTTTGTACTAACTAATAGCACCTACTGTACAGTTGAAAACTGTCAAGTACCAAAAGCAGGATTTGCATGCCTGGCCAGATTTATAAACTTGTTTATTTGATAAGATACAGTAAAGAGTTAAATCATATTTTGCCTATTTTAGACTATTTATCCTAGCAAAGATAAGTAGAAAAACAGGAATATAAATGCATACTCCAAAGCAAGCCATACATATTATTTTTGACTGGGCCCATATAAGTTTGTCACAGTTATACTGTATTCATGTATACAGTATGTTGTTGATAAGTGCAAACAAAATGCAATACAGAAATGGTAATGATACTTTAGAAACAGTGTATCTATTACATCCTTCGTCCACAAGAGAGCACTGACAACTTTATTTTTTACCTGTAAAATGTTCAGTCCATATCCATACTTATCAAAATTATTAATGTTTATGTTAAAAAATTTAAAAATTAGTAACTCTAATTGATATTGGTTGCAAAAATCAAGAATTGTTTGGTTTAAAGAAAAAACTAATGTTTTGGTATCACTAGCAAAATTATCATATTCGCAATGGTATTCAACAGCTTCAAACAATGCCCAGGCTTCCAAAGAATAGATGAGCAAATGTTCAAGTCAGAAAGAGAGGACCCTTTTTTTAAATATGCCACACCATTTTTATGTAAATGTACATGCAACCAGCAGGGTAGTGTACCTCAGAAAATGTTGACATTACCTCTGATACAACAGTTTCTCCTGAAGGGTTGACGAGGACTACAGTCTCTAGGACATCACTTCTGTGGTGTAGAGTTCTTTGTCCTGAAGGAGAAGATGGAAACCATTATGTTGTTGAATAAAGCATTTAAGCCTAAGATTCCCGTCTGTCCTGAAGACATCCAGCTGAACGACGTCCAGACCCGACAGAAAAACCTTTCAGTTAGGGAGATTTACTGTACTGCGTTTTGAATCGTATGTGGGACAACCACTGGTTGGCACTTGTGTATCAACGCAAGAACAAAAGTTAGAATAGAAAATAGGTCACTGATGTCTGTTGGGTGAGGATTAAAATACTTTTGAAATCTATGAGGACAACACACACTCATGGAGTCCAATATTGTGTACGGTATTAAACCTGATTTTATGTTTTTCTAAACCCAGACAGAAACAAATGCCACTTGCAATTTAGTCCTGGTTGAAAAGGAGTCTGATTTAAAAATTGCAATACAAAAATGTAAATGATTATGGGATTAAAAACACTAATGCATGGAAATCCACACACAAAAACAAAGAAAATATAAAATCGTTACAGTATATTTCCCTTACATCCTGATGCATATTCATCACAATTATACATCCGCAGTACTTAATTCCACTCAGAGGTTAAGCTTTTTTAATTCCCTTTTGTTTTAGCACAGATGCAGGCGCTTATATTAGAGAGGTCTAATAATAGGGAGATCTCAGTGATTACACCATCCACCGGGATCTTCAGTGCATCCCCTGAGCTTAGGGTGCTTCGCCATCTTTTAAGGATCTGCTCTGTCAACATGTGTGATCCATAAAAAACCTCTAAAGTGGGCGCCTAGGTAGCTCACCTGGTAGAGCAGGCTCCCATATATAGAGGTTTACTCCTCGACACAGCGGCCACAGGTTTGACTCTGCCCTGCAGCCCTTTTCTCCATGTCATTCCCCTTCTCTCTCCCCTTTCATATATAAATAAATGCCCAAAAATAATCTTAAAAAAAGAAAGGAAAGATATACTCTAAAGTACATCATTCTCAGCTTTAGTTACTGTGATGTAAAAAGGATTTAGTCATTATGAAATGATGAAGTATGATTATCAACAGTTAAGATGAACAAGAGTTTGAATGCAATTGATAAGAAAAGTAATTTCATACATTTGAAAGGCAAGTATTCTCCAACTTTTATATCAAGAAGGAAAGCAGCACAGCATTAAAAGTCTAGACCATCTGTGAGTCAGACCAGGAAGCACTCAATAAGTAGCTGTAATATTAGAGATGATAATCAGCCATGTTATCTGCTTTCAGCTCATGATTGTATTTTATGCTTTTATATTCGTCATTGAACTAAATGGCATTAACATTATAAAATTCATGAAAAAACATGAGCTAAATTGAATCGTTTTATATTCAACTACATTTACCTCTTATCTAGCAAAAAGCTATCCATGACATTTTCATATGCGCAAACGGCAGGAGTTTTTTCTCCTCTCTCTAAATTCAGATCCTGAAAAAGTTGAGTTGGCTGTTCTATCCATCCATCCATCCATCCATCCATCCATCTTCATCCGCTTATCCGGTATCAGCAGCTCCAGTAGGGGACCCCAAACTTCCCTTTCCCGAGCCACATCAACCTTGAGTTGGCTGTTCTAGTGGCTCTTTTTTGGCAACTTATCCGGCCTTTAGCAAAAGTTGCATTTCAACAACAGTGGTTTAAAGTGAATAAATACAAATTTAAAGAAAAAGCTAATTGATATATTAATCTTTAGCTTATTATTATTTTATTGTATCTGTCTTTTCTTAGGTCTTCACAGAAAAGCTATAACTTCTTCAAAATGCAGTTGCCAGACTTTTAACTGTAAAAATAAAAGCAGGATTTGTACCCCGGCCCATGCTGGCTGCTCTGTGAGGCTGTATTTAGGCACATTGGAGCTTTTGAGCTAAATGCTAACATCACCATGCTACCATGCTGATGTTTAGTAGGTATACGGTATATGATAACGTTTACCATGTTATTCATCAAACTACAGTTTGGTGATGTCAACACCAATACGTTAAGCAATGCAAATGGAATTTTTTTTTTTTCATTTAAATTGCCTCGTCTTTGCTTTTTATTGATTCATACTATTGCTTTAACTTTGTAGATACTTTCTAAATAGTTCTTATCTTATCCTGTTTAATGTCTTCCCTGCAACCTGTGAAGCACCTTGAACTGCCACTGTGTATGACAGTTGGTTGGAGCAGTAATAATGGCTGAATAGACCATGAGAAGAGTGCCACAGTAAATCAGAAAAAGAAGGTCAGTGATAACACTACTGCTACAGGAAAGTAAACAAAAAAAACCCTGCTTGATTGTGAACCTTGATTTGAAATGACTAAGGAGAGAAAGTCAAATTTGACCAAAATGATTAGAATAAAGTAAATATCTATCCACATAATACACAGCCACCCACCAAAAACCAGGTTCTGTTGTTTTTCCTCACCACTGTCGCACCAAATCCATGCTCTTGGAGGAACTGTCGGGTCTCTGTAAATCATAGAGTGTGGTCTAGACGTACTCTATCTGTAAAGTGTCCGTCTTTTATGATTTGACACTTGACACTTGGGCCACCCAACCTCAATTTCCTTAACAATTATCTGAATGATAAATGTTATAAGTAAAATTGAATTGAATTATTAAAAAAAAAACATTCAGAGAGCATCACTGAAGCAAACTAGAGGATGTGGCTCCCTCTGTTGATGTTACCATAGCAACACACTAATAGCCATATGTTTTTCCACTGCAGACACACTACAGTTACAATCATTTATGTGAGATAGAAAACAATGATTTTTTTTTGCTGACCCCGGCATGGAGGATGTTGATGGACAGAGAACGATGATACCCTTCACTGATCAAATAGAAAGAAACTTGCTGGTGCAGCAATCAGGAGGAGTTTGAACACTTCAGCAGATCTGCCCACAGACATGTCCGGTTTCACAGCACGATGACTAAGCTGTGAGGGTGAGTGATGAATTGCAATTTTTTTTAGATTTGATACTTCTAACGCTGACAAGAGCAACACACAACAACTGAGGCAACCTCATCGATACAGACGTTAGAGACGGCAGCTTTAAGGTATTCATTCGTACATCCACGTTCAGAAGAAAGAATCCCAGAGAGACAGAGTGTCCCTTTGACCTCCTGATGTGCTTTCCATGGGTGAATCATAGACAAAGTGACTGCATTAGCTGCCATTGATGGCTGCCCTGCAGGGTGATGGCTCGCTGACACTGCGGACTGGTACAACGTGATACTAACACAACAAAGACACTCTAAGTCAGTCTGAAATGCTGCTGTTTCCCCTCTGGGAGGCTGAGAGTACTGTCACGCCCACTGCCTACCGGAACTCTCTCAGATCAGGTTCATTTTCAGAGACAAAAAAAATAAAGCTGAGACTGATGGTACAAGGTTTCGCCCCACCAGAAATGACATTTAATCTTAATATTAATTAGTTAGTGTGACATGATCCACAACCTCCTTGGAGGTGCATCTGCTTTGACCTGCACTTCTAATAAAGATCTACTTATTGCTGCTGCAGAGACAGACTGGTGTCTCTGAGAGTGTTGAGTCTGTAGGCCTACTGAGAGACAACAGGATGTGTAAATAAGAAGTCAACAGAGGATTTTAGATGGTTGTTTGCCTCATGATACTTAAAGCACTCCACCAACTCCTGAGGGAAATGTCTTGCTCTTAAGCTGCTAAATGCTCCACAATGTTCACCAGCTAGTCTCTAACTTTGTCTGATTGTCATTTGGAGGTGGGCAGATGGCATACAGTGGGTTTATCAGAGTTTTGTTACTGAAAACAGCTGCCTGCTGCAGCTGGAAATGAGTTTGATGACAGTGGTGAGAATGAACCAAAATAGCATTTATAGGCTGTAAAACCAAAACAAGATGCTAAAACGCTGCTTAGAGCACAGGGTAACTGAGTTACCTCTTACACAATACACTTAATAATTCAAAATACTTCTTTACACATATAGCTGGAATGAATCTGTGGTATCTACATTTTCCCTTAAAATGTCTTCTTAAATTGATTGAGGGAGGAAAAACAACATTTTGAACAACCAATTTATATTATACTGTATAATCATTATTTACATTTTATAAAAGCCTTAACAATTTCAAATTTGAAACTAAATATGTTGTTTTTTTATTTGAAGAAAAATTATCTTTAAACTAAGTTATTTCTGAGATAAATTCCATGCGTCTTTGTATAACTACTTTATTCAACAACCTATCTACATATCAACAGCAATATGTCAGCGCCATAAATGTGGCACTGACAAATGTTACATTTTAGCTTTGGTTTCTTACATGCAAAAAAAATGTGCTCAGCCTAAAGAAAGCTGTCAAATGGGGAAGACTGATGGATTTTTCGTTGACTTAAGTCTAGGTGGGAATCGACTTATCTCTGCTGTGCGTCAGACACGCCTTGATTAAACACATGTCCACCTCCTACAATGTCCCCACATCACCAGGTCAGCCTTTAGATGTCTGTGTCCTGAAGGCTGGAATCCATGGAGAAAAACTAATTAAAACTATTGCATTCACATTTATACGAAAATTCTGAGTAGAGCTCATTTAAAATTGGTTATTGATTATACTAGTTCCAGGCATATTTCAAGGAAGGTATTTGTATGTCTACTGCAGCAGAACAGTGATATTTCTCTGGTAAATAACAGTCAAAGTCACCGCTGGGCAACATAAAGAAACTTGAGTGGTATTCATGCACAAACATCCATCATCATTTCAGTCTTTTAACCCTGTGTTCTGTGAATTGTAATAAATAGAGAGGCTTTTACTGGAAATTACAATTCAATGATGTGAGTGAGCCTTGAGGGCTGCATTGCATCCACTGAGATACAAACCCTCCACAAACAGGCCGGCATCTGTTCCTCAGCTTGAAAGTGTTTGTTTAAACAATCCTTTTGAAGAGTGCAATGTTCAGCCAAGTTGTCTTCATCCATTCATCCCTGTGGCGTTCCTTCACTGGCATCCTAGACATCATCCTTAATAAAGTGACTTTTAGCTAAAGGCATTGGAGAATGAGAATGTTCACACTGACTAATCATTTCTACTCGCACCCTTTTAAAATACCTCTCATTTCTGCACAGTGTTTATGGGCTCCCTGCATCCTTTGTCAGCTGAATCCATCTTAAAAACTCTTAGCTTTTTCCTACTATATCAGTTGCTTCTCTAGCCTGTTGTTTTCAACATCAGAGCGGTGCATGTCATTAGCACGTCATTGTGACACATTTCTGCAGTTCACTCAGTCCACAACAAATGACATGGCAACTCAATTTGGAATTACAAAGAAAACTCCTTCTGCAACTAGATACTTCATTTGTGTAATTTCAGTAAGTGTTATTGAGGTTTTAAATCCAGAGCTTCTTTGCTTTAAAAAAAACGTAATGCTTTAAGAGGGCTAAAAATACAACAGAAAACGTATTTCCCAACTAAGGAATAAGAAGTCAATTCTTCTAATAACCCTTTTTTCAGGGTGTATCCAGTTTTAATGGGGATTAAAAACCAAACAATGATACAATAGTGATAGCTTAGCACATAATTATATGCTGGATAATACAGTTTTTTATTTTACATAAACACAAAAAATAAATAAATACATTTTTGATAAGGACTTAAATTGTGTAATTAAAGTTTGATTACATATTGACCAAGATATGTACAGTAAGTAAAGTTGCTTTTGGGGGAATTGTTGTCTGTAAATCATAGAGTGTGGTCTAGACCTACTCTATCTGTAAAGTGTCCTGAGATAACTTCTGTTATGATTTGACACTGTAAATATGTTGAATTGAACAAGACATTCATATAATATGAGCCTCATAGATGTATTGCTTTGGATCTAATAGTTATGTTTTCAAGAAAAGTCTATAGACTTTTCAATGTGTCGGAATGTTTTTATTATATATTTTCCATAAATTCCATGAAAAAACACTCAAAATGGTTTGGGGCTGTTATCTCTGTATATGGCACATATTCTATATATTCTATATACTGTGAATTTTCCCCCTCATCGATATATCTGCACATCCTGCACAAAATCGTAAATTTTCTTTTTGAAAGTTATATTTTACATGTTTGTTATAGTATTTTTTTATAGTATCTTTGACATATTTTGGGCTTGTTGTATTGCAATATTTCTATTCTATATTTCTGTTGACTGTTGCAGTACTCTGTTTTCATTTGACTTAAACTTGAACTGTTTCTATGGCCTGATTCAAATAAGTCTTAATAAATTTAAAAAAAAACAGTCCAAAGAAACACTTCGTAATCAATGTGTGTTAACTGACACATCTGTATGATCCATTTTCCTATAACTTGTGGGAGAGTAGAGACTGCATGTTATCTGCCCTGCTTCTGTCAGTTGACTTAAGGATCCTGGAAGTGAACTCTTCACTCCCTCTCGGTCTTTCCACGACTCTGCTCATACCTGCGATGCACTGAGGAAGGAAGGTCATTTGTTAGACAGAACTCAGTGTTTCTACTCATTCCGGCTCTTCCTCAGCTGACCTGCTTGATATAAATATCCACGTCTGAACTCCCAAAACGGGAACGCTCTGTTTAAAGGCGACTAAAACGGAGCACTGATGGACCGAGGCCCAGCCACTGCACTGCTCCAGATAGCATGCTCCACATTTACAGTGGTAAGTGGGATGGTGAGAGGGTTCAAGGAACATGCAAAACAAGCGGTAGCTACTTCTATGGAGACAGACTAATACAGTTTAATATGCAGTATTTAACTGAAGTTAATATTCAGTTTAGCAAGTTGTAATATTCAAAGTTGGAAACCAAACTTTGAATTTGAACAGCATAAGATCAGTGATTTTAAAGCTTAGTTTCAGTACCAAGGACAGCTCCTCTTTCAACTGTAAAACTCATAATTCTAATATAATGTCAGACACACCGCCAACATCCTGTTCTGAATATAAAACTAATGAGCTTCTAGGTGAAGAGTATTATGCTATGAAAGCCATCCATGTCAGCACACACGTACAAACAAGGTCAAGGCATTTAATGTTGTTATAATGCAAATTTCTAGCATTGGCCACTGCAGAGAAAAGGTAAATTGTTACAGCTATTATGATTAGTCGATTAGTGGAAAAAGGGGGTTGAAATACTTTGCTTAGCCACCTTTTCCCCCAAGGGGACACACTGCCTTTGGCTGTAAGACATAAAGCACTTGTTATCAAAATAGCCTTAACCGCTGGCAGTAAATATATCGCAATAACACAGAAGAATGATGACTCACTTTCCACTTTTACGTGGTTCAAAGATATAGTCTTATATATGATATAGTATATCATATATATATATATATACATATATATATGTATGTATGATTATTTTATAATTTATTTCTCATATATTTTATCATTTTATTTATCATTTAATGCAAAGATCTGCTTGGTAGTTCTCACAATTTTTCAACCATAAAATAAAAAGATTTGGCTCTAAGGATGCCAGTTTAGACTCAACTAACTTTGAGATTATTTTTTAATTTTTTTTAGAATACAACTAATGAATTAAGCAACAAAATGTTGTAGGGAACAGTGTATATAAAAAGAAAATTAATAATTATAATTATAATTCAAATGAAAAAATAAATAAACTCAAGCTACAAGTAGCGAAAGATGAGCATCAGACACACTCAGCTGGACCCCTCTAGTTTTCATATCACAAGGATTTAGCACTTACAACAAAACCTTAAGATATCTGCTGGTACACCCTAAAGACAAGACTATACCTTAAGGGAGTGGAGTGGAGAACACTACTGTATGTAAGGAGTCAGAGGACGGCCAGAGAAGCATCAAGGAGGGCGTTCAGATCCTGCATCAAAGACCATCCATGAACAGGTTTATCTAGCAGAACTGTCCCTGAACCATCCTTCACATCCTGACAAGTCTGCTACATTTGCTGATCTACAACGTCAGATGTGATTTCAAAGGTCTGAAAGCTGGTAAGTGAACCTTTGAGCTAAGATGATTTTGTTTAACATCTTTTGTCTGTTTATTTCTTTACATTTACAGAAATGAAATTAAAAGAATTCTTATTTGCAGCCCTACCAAATATTCCTTGCTGTAACTCTGGCCTTGTTTTCTGTTTAACTTGAATCAAGTAATGAACGAGGTAATGAAGGTGAACTGATGCCTTCATATAGCATACATGTCAGATCAACAGAGGTTGATGGAAGCTGACATCAAAACGTTATTACCCTGTTCTTAATCTCATTTACCTAATGTGAGCTCATTCCTAGTTCTTTCAGTCTTTCAGAGAACTATTGTCGAGCCTAGAGATAAAGTGGTGTGAAGTGGGTTGGAAAATTAAAGAAGCCGGTACCGACCAGATTGTCCCCAACCTCATCTTCACACACCAGTAAAGCCATATATCAAATCTTTATTTGTTTTTGTCTAAGTCACTGCTGACGTCTGCATGACAGACCAATAAAATACAGGTCCTGTTGCTCTAAAATATGTCAGATCATCCTAATGTTTTACTGGTGTAAACAGTTATTAAGTATTAAGTTGTGCATAAATAAAATCTGAAAGGTATACTGATTAATTAGCATACTCTTATGTGGTAATATTTAGTTGTCTGTCCTAACTATAACTACCTCAGCCCCTATAATCTACCCTCGACAGTTGTAGATTGCATAGCTTCTTATGCCGTAATGATTTAATCCAGCCCAAGTGACCTCCAGAACACAAACTTGCTCCTTGAACCAAAATCACTGTCATTAGTTCACAACAGCAACAGGAAGCCAGAGTCTTAGTTCCTGATACTAATCCTGGTCCTGTGATTTGGCAGCGCTGAATGTTTGGGCTGCAAAGACAGCTAAAGCCTTTATGCCAGTTATAGTTAGCTAATAATGTATCTCTCTCTCTCTCTCTCTCTCTCTCTCTCTCTCTCTCTCTCTCTCTCTCTTTCTAGGAAAAGAGAAAACAATACATATGTATCCAGTATCTATTCTAATTAATAGGAAATGTCCAAAACATGTTCATTGAGACCTCAATGTTTAGTTGTTTGCTTTATTGGATACCCATTAGCTTCTGCCAAAGAAGTTGCTAATCTTCATGGGGACCACACATTAAAATGGTCCAAATAAAACATTAATACTACAATAAAAGACATCAGCAATATCAATAAATGGTTCAAATATTATAAACACAAAAAAGGCAAATAAGCACAGAAAAATTACAAATAATAATAAGACAACATCAGATAGAAATACATATATTCAGTCTGCTTAAGGTACACCTGCATTTGTTTTTTAAAAGTGTAAGCACTTCTGATTCTCTGATATTGTTTGGCAACTTGTTCCATTCTACAGAAGCCCTGTGCGTAACTGTATGTCTAAAGAAGTTAGTCTTGGCTCTTGAGATAACTAATTGTCGTTTATCCACATACGGAGAGGGATATGTATGTGTCAGAGGTACTCAACAAAACAGATTAACTTAACTTTGATGTACGATGCAGTAAAACCTTTACAGTGGCATCTTGTAGAGTCAAGTGC
This sequence comes from Etheostoma perlongum, assembly GCA_026937815.1. Lineage (NCBI taxonomy): Eukaryota > Metazoa > Chordata > Actinopteri > Perciformes > Percidae > Etheostoma > Etheostoma perlongum. Next base: position 27,044,041 of record CM049378.1, on the reverse strand, counting down.
AATGTTGGTTTAATGAGATATCCAAACCTCTGCAAAACCTTCAAATATCCCCACAGGGATCAGTTAAAGTGTTTCATATCTCAAAAAAGAAAAGAAATACTTCAGTCCCTCTGGTCGCAGATTAAATACAGAGTTTTCACAAAGCTAATCTTGGCAAATTGTTGCTGATAAATGATCTATTATTAATGTACTCAGCCAGCATGGTGGTAACTGTAACATTACTGGCTTGCTTGGGGTGTGTATGAGTCAAACAGTGAGCCATGAATCTGTAGTAAATTACACCTTAAAAACAATCACTTTGAAAGTAAGACACATCTGAAAATGTAGACCTGCAAATAAGGTTTAATTGTTATTGCTGCAAGGACACTGTAAAGGATCTCTCCAAGGGATTGATTAAGACTGATCAAACTCTTCTTTCATTTATTAAAATATTTATTAAAACCTACAATTAAAGCAATATGTGTGCTCACGCTTTCCAGCCATTCACCCTAAAAAAATGGGTCTAGTTTAGTTTAATTAGTTTAGATTTAGTCATATTTATTTGTACTTCTGAAATTTAAATGTTGATGTTCCAACAATGCATCAAATGATTTGGTCGAAATGTTTGTTCTCCCAACTTCAAAATGGTTGCTCTTAAATAGCTCCGACTCACTACTAGCATATGAGTCCTTACCGTCTGAATAAGGAAATAAAGAGATAGAGGAAAGCCAACTGACTACAAAGTACTTAACTAACTTCTCCAGTGCAGCAGAACTTCTTTAGCATAACTTATTTCACCTGATGTAACTCAGGGATGAAGCATTAGCTCACTATCATCATGTCTGACACATTAAAAGAGACGAAATAATAAGAAGAAGAGGACGAGAAGATAGAGGGCAAGGATGTATCGATAAATTGGTATTTCAGTATGCAAGTATTTTGTGGCAGCTAGTTCAACTTCTTTTACATCAGCCATTCCAATCTGCTCCTATTCATCCGCTCCTTGAGGGGCCTCTGAGCTGGGCCTCAAGTATCATTCAGTCTTTGTTGCTGCAGACTGCCATGGTGATGACCTACAGCTCACTCACACAGACACACACACACGCACACACACACACACACACACACACACGTGAACACTAATGTCCGATACCAATAGTTTTGTACTGACGTTGCCGATATTAACCATTCATATATGTGATTTTTTTCTAAAACAGATATATTGGTTGGGAGTATGCCCAAACAGTCTACATGTGTTTTGGGGATCTGGAGAGGGCGTACAAACGGGTCCCCCGGGAAACACTGTGGGAGGTGCTGCGGGAGTATGGGGTGAGGGGGCCTCTACTCAGGGCCATCCAATCTCTGTATGACCAAAGCCAGAGCTGTGTCCAGGTTTTCTGCAGTAAGTTGGACTGCGCTTTGTCACCAATCCTGTTTGTAATATTTATGGACAGGATATCGAGGCGTAGTCGGGGCGGGGAGGGGTTGCAGTTCGGTGGGCTGGGGATTGCTGCTTTTTGCAGACGATGTGGTCCTGATGGCATCATCGGCCTGTGACCTTCAGCACTCACGGGATCGGTTTGCAGCCGAGTGTGAAGCGGCTGGGATGAGGATCAACACATCTAAATCTAAGGCCATGATTCTCAGCAGGAAACCGATGGAGTACTTCTTCAGGTAGGGAATGAGTCCTTACCCCAAGTGAAGGAGTTTAAATACCTGTTCTTGTTCGCGAGTGAGGGGACCATGGAGCGTGAGATTGGTCGGAGAATCGGAGCAGCCGGTGCGGTATTACATTCCGTTTATCGCACCGCTGTGAGGAAAAGGGAGCTGAGCCAGAAGGCAAAGCTTTCGATCTACCGGCCAGTTTTTGTTCCTTCTCTGCTATGGTCATGAAGGCTGGGTCATGACCAAAAGAATGAGATCCAGGGTACAACCGGACGAAATGGGTTTCCTCAGGAGGGTGGCTGGCATCTCCCATAGAGATAGGGTGAGAAGCTCAGTCATCAGAGAGGAGCTCGGAGTAGCTGTAAATCTTGCTCACAATATATATATATATATATATATATATATATATATATATATATATATATATATATATATATAATATACTATATTTTATATTCATAGGACAAACCCATCTGTAAAATTCTGTTAATAATAGTATTCATTTCTATACTTATTCAGTACATATCCATGTCCTGCACTCATGGAACCATTGTATATCCTGCACTTACTGCTATTGCACTTCTGGTTAGACCCAAACTGCATTTAGTTGCCTTGTACCTTTACCTGTGTAATGACAATAAAGTTGAATCTAATCTAATCTAATCTAGAGCCGCTGCTCCTTCACGTCGGAAAGAGCCAGTTGAGGTGGTTCGGGCATCTGGTAAGGATGCCTCCTGGGCGCCTCCCTAGGGAGGTGTTCCAGGCATGTCCAGCTGGGAGGAGGCCTCGGGGAAGACCCAGGACTAGGTGGAGAGATTATATCTCCAACCTGGCCTGGGAACGCCTCGGGATCCCCCAGTCGGAGCTGGTTGATGTGGCTCGGGAAAGGGAAGTTTTGGTGGAGCTGCTTCCCCCGCAACCCGATACCGGATAAGTGGATGAAGATGGATGGATGGATATATTGGCTGATATTGGCTTGAAGCCAAGATATATAAATAAATAAAATGTCAGTACAGAAATAGATATGTTTGAGGTCATTTAAAACACGTTGTCTCCATTACATAATTCCTCTCCCAGAGTGAACTGACAAGTTTATTTTTCAACTATAAAATGTCCCACTCAGTATACATCATGGTCATGATTTTTAAGCAACCACATTAGTGTTTTCTTAACAAAAAATGTTTAAGTATAAAAATGAATATTGACTGATGTGAATGAAAATCTAATCTATCTAAATATCAGCCTTAAAAACCTATTGGTCATGCTTTTCTAATTGCATAACAACATAACCTTATTCTTCTTATTGAGGAAAAGCCATTGAAATGGCATTCATACCTTCACAAAAAACAAAAAACTCTCAAACAATAATTACATGTTAGATAAAAATATTGACTACAGTGGAGTGGGGACTAGAAATGAAAAAATGACCAATTACAATGTGAAAACTATGTTCAGTTTGTTGAAAGACCTTCATAAAAAACTGTATAGGAGCAGAGGAGAATATAATCGGAGTGACCGACCACCCTGAGAGTAAGGAGAAGCATGAAAATGCAAGAGCTGCTGCTAAAAAAGGGCAGCAGGAGGATATTGGCAAAGTGTCACCGTCTTTTAGAGTCTGGTCCACAGAGTGCCAACCATGACATCACCGCTGCCCCCTGTGCTCCCTTCCCCCTGTCTAAAGGCCTAAAGTGGCACTGAAAGCAGTCTAAATACACACACACACACACACACACAAAGTACAGTATGCTGTCAAAACATTGCCTGTATTTGTCTACCCCGTGCTGATGTCCTGTACATTTGTTTCTGTCCTCATGTGCCAAAACTGTGTTGTTGTTTTAATTGTCTGAATCTGTCTAGTCTATGTTGATGCTGTGACCACATTCAATGTTTTATGTTTCTGCGGAACAGGAACCTGCTGGAAACCAGTTTGAAAACTGAGTCAGGCCCGTTTATATTGTTATGCAATGTTACTTTTAACTTTCCTGTATAATAAATGAAATGAATGAATCACACTAAAATGTGTCAGAAAATTTTTTTCAGGCCGCCACAAGCATTTGCCCTCACTGTCCAACAGTATAAATACTCATAGTAATGCACCTTTTGTGTTCAGGCTGTATCTAGAACAAGAAGTCACAATCAGACTTGTCTACGGTATTTGTCCTAAATGAGAGTTTGGCGCGGTGTGTATGTTGCTGCGTTAAATGATGGACCTTACAGAGAGACACTTATATTTTGTATCACGTCAAGTGTAACCCAATTTTACGCGTTCCTAGACTCAGTGTATTGTTTGTAATTGCTTGTCACTTGACTTTGTCAATTTCTAAATATACCAAAAAAAACTGATCACAAAAAATGTAACCCAATTTATTTGTACTTTTATCTTTCCGAAAGTGTTGTTAATATGTTTTTGAGAAAAAATACATCCTAATAGAATGTGTACTTTCTATTAATTCTATATAATGTTTCCTATGAATGGGAATGTTCTGTGATTTAATAGGAAGTGAAAACATTACATCTGTGTAGAGCAATGTGTGAATGCTTTATTACTTTAAAATTAAAAGTGAAATTACGCTGACCTGTGTTGTCTTGCTATAAAATGTTGAAAAACTGCCTAAAAGAAGAAATAAGATATGCAAATTTAAGACTTTTTTGCAGCTTATTTTTCACTATGAAGCACTGACATAAACAACCACACACACTCACATATTTTCTTTTTTAAAGGACATTCTTCCCTGAGGCCTTGCAGTGTCAAGAGAGAGCTATAATGATTATGAAGTGGTTGTCAACAATATGTTGACGAGCAGGGACGTCTCATTCATCATGGTGACTGGCACAAGACAGGGTCTCTGGGTCAGAGACATGCAGGCGAGGGGATCGACAGTTATGAAAAATAAGAGTCGCTGTGACCTTCCCTCACACAATGACAAGATATTCAATACCTCAAGGTGGGAAAACCCAAAGCAATGGAAAGGGGCGAGAAGAAGCTTCCCTCCCCTGCCAGAGAAAACTTGAGAAATCACAAGCTCGAGGATGAAATAATGGGAATGGAGAGGTGAAAACAAATGCCATTCAGACGTCACAGGTTGTTAAATTGGCTGCATGCAGACTGCTATTTGTTTGGAGCTTTTTCTGCAGCGGCTCCTGGGTGAGAGGCATTGGCCCTCAGGGATTTACTCTCAACTTAAGGTGGCTTTAAAATTCCCAGCGTGCCGGTTCAAGTAACTAGCTGGTCGCTTGGTAATAACAGCTTATCAGAAACAACAGCTTCATAGATACGTGGCTTTGCTGATCCAGTCTAACATTATACAGAAGCTTCTCTATTTGAATGGTGATACTGTGATTACAGCACTGTACCTTGCAGTAGAGGCTCTCAGAGAAGCAGAAGCCAATGTAGATCCAAATCTACGACTAGTCGAGCTCAAAAGAAAACTGGAGCACACAGCTTCCACTTTCACTATTATGTATTTGATGCATTCAATTCAAAGTAATAAAGTAGAGAAAAAAGCTGTGTGTTCCAGTTCCTTTCTGGGCTCAGCTACTAGATCTGGATCAACGTGCACACAGGCTTATTTCAGGACTATCCAGCTTGGCATGGTGGATGTTTTCCAATCAGCTGTTCTGTTTGCAGGTTTAGAAGTCTGCAGAAGGATTTGAAGATTTGAATTGCAAAATGAGGTTTTTAATAGTTGAAAACTGTATCCCTTATTTAGACAAAATCCCACTAATAAAGACTTGTAAAGGCCTAAGCTACTCTAAGACTTTTGTGTAAAAAGTCTGTCTCAGCTTTGTTACAGCACATAACAAACCAGAGAAGTTATTTCACATTCCAACAGGGCTACGTGAAGGACAGGTTACCATGGACACGGTCTCCTCATTAGTTATTGTCTCTCTCCTCATTTGCATCTCTTGGTTGCATAGCACATTCAAACCTGCTATGTTCAGCAAGATAAAGGTCCTCAGGTTAAGCTTCATAATATTTTACAAACAGACAGTGTTTTATCTAATGAGTACTCGCTGCCCGTCATTTCAAGCCCAGCAACTCCATAACATGAAAGCAGTTAAAACATTTTTCTGTGGCATGTTAAACTTTATCAAAGGAGTTATTAATTTGTGATGAATGATTTACATTTTTGGGTGACCTCTCTTCCCTTCAGCTTGCATCATGCACCATAATCCTAACCCATTTCTCTACCTTTACTGTACCAGAATACCTTTCAACAACCTCCAGGAAAGAATCTCTACGGTGATAACAATGTGTCTTGTTTAAGCATTACATTCTGGTCTAAAGAGGGACAAAACCTTGCTTACGTTTCACATTCCCATGAAGGTATAACATTTATTTTCTAGCATTCAAAAACTGAAAACTAGAAACCACAATGGAAAAACATGAACAGCTACAAATTTGTATTCCTGAGTTGTATTGTACATCAGTGCAGAGTGGTCCAGAAAGAAGCCCTTGCTCTGTAATTGTGAAGGGCAGAGACCCACAATATTACCGATGTTTTTATTGAAAGATAATCGTTTTGGGCATTTTAGGCCTTTATTTATATAGGACCGCTAAGACTTGACAGTGGAGAGACGTGCAGCAATGGGCCTCAAGTCAGAGTCAAACCTGTGGCCTCTGCAATGAGGAGTAAACCTCTTTATATGGGCGCCCACTCTACCAGCTGAGCTATCCAGGCGCCCAAATGCTGATGTTAAAGGATAACTCAACTTGGGTCTTATACTCCATTCGATGAAGATCATGTGAGCCTGAACAAAGCTAATACTGTAAGTTAACTTTAACTCTGGACTGTTTTGTTGAAATATTATCTCCAAGTCTGAACATCGATGCTAAAGTTTTGAGTTTGTAGACCTTGAGTTGGGATTGCTTGTCTTACTGCTATTTCTAAAGGTCAAGAATGATCACTGATGCTTGATATAGCCATCAGTTATGACAACACCAAAGAAATCGCTGAGATCTGAAAACATGGTGCTACAATGAACCCAGACAGAGCAAGAAACAATCAGATAGTAGACCACTAAACCTTTTTATTAGTTAGGAAATGTCAGAAAATCTGGAAAAACTAAAATACAGCAAGTGCAGTGACTAAAACTTGAACAAGGACAACAGTTTGGGTAAATATTTTGCCATTTAATGGCCAAAACTACAAAACATAAAACCCAAATTTTAATAAATCAAATTGATTCGGCCATTGTCAAAGTAACACCATATTGTCTAACTTTGGTCACTTATACAAAAACATAATGGAGGCCGAAATGCAGAATGTGTTGCAAATAGCTAACAAGGGAAGCAAAGGTTTGCATTCACATTGCCTATACGTTGCTTGGCTTGATGAGGTCTATCCCTTCAGAGTCTGGGTGTGTCAGGCACATTGGATACACAGTGGCACCGCTTTCTGTCAGGGGGGATTTGATGCTGTGGTCCTCTGGGAACAATTCCTGATGGAGGGATCAATGTTTACTGCTACTCTTCCCCTTTGAGGGTGGAGTGGAACAATGGCAAGCACTGAGGCAGCACCTCCGCACTCCAAGCCCAATATGGCTGCCATCAGCATGAATTGCTTGCCTGCAGTGTGACTACTCTCTCTTTGTCCTGTCTTGTGTGTGTCTATGTCTGTCTGTCTGTGTTAGTCATTGTCATTCTGCTTTTCTTCATTATGTTTGCTAGGCAGTCGATTTTTACTGTGCTTAGTCCTTTTTTCAATTTCTTTTCTCCATTTTGACTCTAACTCTGTGTAAGACCATGTTCTTTCCCTCTTTTTCTTGCTTTGTCATTCAGACTCTTCAATCTTTGCAGCTTTCACTAAGTCTACTCGCTCTCCATTCCAAAAAAAGCTGCATAATGATGTTCCTTACACTCTTTCAGTTCTTACATCTATCCTCCTGTTTCTATTTCTGCTCTATAACCCAGGGGAGTAGAAGGACAAAGAGATTTAAGAGAAACATTTGTTTTTTAACCCTGTGTGTCCATGTTTCTGATCTACTGACTAGTGGCTGTTTGTTTAAGAACCCAAAGAACTCGGATTATATCCATAAAAAAGGAACCCAAATTTCAGCAGGGGGTATTTGAAGAACGGAGGGTGGGGCAGAGGAGTTCGTCGCATTGTTCTGCATTATGAGTCGAAACAGTCTTTTACATAAATATAATACAAACATGGCATGGCTATTTTCTGCATATATGTACATTCTCTCTCTCTTTCTCTTTCTCTTTCTCTCTCTCTCTCACTCTCACACACACACACACACACAGAGGCAGCAGGGAGAGCTTGCTAAAGCAGCAGAGTAAACAGGGAGGTGTGAAACACTGCAAAGACTTCTCCCTGCTGCATTCTCCGAGCCAGAACCTCCCCTCTTTTCTCTCCATTATTATCGACGAGTCCTGAGACTCTCGGCTCAGTACCCATTTTCTTTGTACTCCTCCTCTGTTCGAAGCCGAAATAATCTACAGACATTTAAGTTTTACGTGGCGGTCATTGGGATTTGTGCCTGCTTGATATTTATGTAACTAGCATTTCTTTATTGTATATAAATATTGCTGGGAGACAGGATTAACTATATTGTGACAAATTACGCAGAAACAATCAAGATGTTGTTGCTTAGACAAAGGTACACCTTGCAAGGGTTTGACCAATGAGGCTTTATGAGAGTCAGTACCAATATTTATGAACGAGAGCCAGTGTTTTGTAATGATGTTCTGCATGTTAATGATCATTTTCATGCCCCTAAAAATACTAGTGCAGTACTCAGTGTTTCGTCTGACGCAGCAGTTAAAAATGGAACTCTGAAACTGTCCTTTGAAGCTAAAATATTACAGTCAGGTCATCTATTCCTGAAGGTGGGGTGACCCAGTAGGGGAAGGTCTTGAATGCACTACCAAATATATATATAAAAATGTTTTTTTTTAACAAAAATATGAAGAAATATATGTAGCTAGCTAGTGAATGATCAGGGATTGATGTACTGCTGTCATACTCTAAAAATAAAGCATACTGTACACATACAGTACATAAGGTATAACATTAATTCATGAGATGAGATGCTGAAAAAAGCCAAAATACAGTATGTTATTGGAAACACAGATAGCCGACATCACAATCAGGATCTCAAATTAACACTAGTTAAGTGGTGTTTAAACTTTGATATTCTGCATTATGACACTTAATTTGTCTACGTTGGTTAATGTCCACTCTCTCTGACTGTGAGCCAATTAAATCAAAGCAAAACAGTGATCCTATAACAACAACTGTGAAGCTGTACTTTGGCACTCAGATGCTTTGAACTTAATGCTAATGCTAATACCAGCATGCCGACCGGGGGGGGAATGGAACTGAGTATATAGGGCTCTAATGTAAGAAGGCGGCCCACAAAGGTACTAGAATGAATAGCCGTGGATGTGGGGAGGGGCCCACAGAGGATGCTTGTGTGCAGGGTCCAGAATATACAAACGTCTATGTCATGGTTCCACTGGAGGAAACTTCAATAAACTTTGTCTGTATCCTTGACGTTGCACTTGCAAGTTTCATGTTCATAATTGTATTTGATTTGATGGTTTTTCCCATCAAATCAAAAGTGTGTATGTATGCGTGTTGAAGCACCAGAAAAACAAAATAATTCAATTTCAATTCAATTCAATTTTATTTATATAACGCTAAATCACAACAACAGTTATCTCATTGCGCTTTTCATAAAAGAGCAGGTCTAGACCGTACTCTGTGATGTTATTTACAAAACCCAACAATTCCCACAATTCCACAAATAACACCCCAAATCTCACAAAAAGTGATTTTTTTAATAATATGAGCACTTTAAATCGCTAATCTATTCTCATCTCTTCTGATTCTGATTCTGATTCTACACACAACAGCACTGAAAATGTGTAAAATGACAAATGCACGTAGAGAAAAGACATATAAAGGTAACATATATATCCAATACCGTCAAAACATGTTACGTTTTAAATGGCACAGCTTAGAATATATTAATTAAAATAACTTAACAAAATAATGTTTTGCTGGTATTTTAGTTTGCCAGCATTTGTTGGATGAGCCACAAATATTTATTTTTTTGGCATAGACTACACAGTGCAGACAAGGACATGAGCCAAGGCATAGTGAGGCCAGGTTTCTGCATTGGCTTTGTAATGTTCTCCCAGTCCATCTTACAATTCAACACACTCCTGGTGTCTCTGAACTACATTTTGCCATTTAACTGACGCTCTTATCTGAACTGAGCAGGTAGGGAGTTAGTGTCCGTCTCCCCAAAAATGTTGCTATTGATGGAAGGTGGCATCAACGCTACGACTTTCCTGCTAGACGTCTGCCTCTCCTACAACTTGACTACCCTGCTGGGCCTGCGAAGAGCAGATAATGGCAACTGGACAATTTGCTTTGTAAGACAGCTGTGGGGAGAAAAAGAACCGTCACACCAAGTTGTCAGTGATAGTAGTAGAATTAGTGATGGTAAAGCAATGACCTAAAGCAATTAGCTGATCACTGGACATTGTTACATGCAAAAAAAGGCGACAACAAGTCTTTTTCATCAATTCACTGACCCAAAAGTATCGCTCAAAGTCTAGCTGGAATGTGAGAGAAGCTGGTTCAAGCCGATTTCAAGCACTGCCCTCCAACTGCATTTTCATTATCAAGTTGGCCACTTATTAGAAAGCCAGCAAATGTCCCCATTCAAGTATTTATTCAGTGACATAAGACGGCTAATACTTTAATAAGACGACCTAATGAAGTATGTCAACGATCACAGTGGTCTGCAACTCAGGCTTTGCCAAGTGGTGCTTAGGGACTCATGACAGCCTTTGGTGCTTTATAATGGTCAGTGGTTTAAACCATTAAGATATATTAATTGGGATGGAGGTGTGTGTGTGTGTGTGTGTGTGTGTGTGTGTGTGTGTGTGTGTGAGAGAGAGAGAGAGAGAGAGAGAGAGAGTGTGTGTGTTGTACATGGGTACAGCTGTGAGTTTGTGTGTCCATGAATATGATTTCTAGCAATGAACTAATCTAAAGGTCTATGCCCTATTAAGCTGCTATTCTAAGAGCGAGTGCGGTTTATTGTCTCTCCTTCAACAATCCCAAATCCTTGCAGTTTAACAAATAAGCACCTTCTTGAGTAGCCAAGAGTTAGTGATTTGAAAGCATGTGGTTGGTGTCGTGTCAGGCAAACTTTAGTAGAATAGTAACAGAATAAAGTCAGAACACATGATGGAACGACCTGCCAGTTTTTCCTAAAATAATTTACCTGTTTTGTTTTCAGGTCTAAACTAGAGCCGAGAAGATTGGTTGATTAACCAATAAAATAATTAGCAACTATATTGATAATCGATTAGTTGTTAAAGTAATTTTTTAAACAAACAACAAGAATATGATGCTTCTCTTTGTCTTATGTGATGGTAAACTGAATATCTTTGGATTTTGGAGTGTTGGTCAGACAAGAAAAGCAATTTTGTAGACCAAGTGATTGATCAATGAGTCAAAAAGACAATAATAACCATAAGCAGATTAACCATTAGTTGCAGTCTCAGTCTAAGCAGAATCCATGTCGTCAAACAGCTGCAATGTTGAAAGCAAACAGACAAATGACCCACCTGTTTCAGGAAAGCTGATTTCCAGTTGACCCTGACCTTTGACCTGAAGGGGGCAGGAGAAAAGACCCCCACCCCCAGTGATTCATTAACCACGTTACATGATTATCCCGTCATATTAGCTTTTAATGCTTAAAGGAGAATTCCAGTCGATTTCAACATGTAGCTCTGTTTTATTTAATTTGGAGTGCTGTCAGCAGCGAGACAAATGAAACCAATCAGTGCTGTCTACACCGAGTTATCTTCCTGCTAGCGTTAGCACCCAACAGGCTTAAACAGGGCAAGTTTTAAATGTGTTTTTAGCCTCTAAACATGTTTAAAATGTCTTTATCAGTGCCTAGCCATGTGCAGTGATTCCTTCTGACTGAACACAGCAAATCTGACTGCAGTAGATGTGACAGAAAGGCATACAGGTTGTGACAATCGACTAGTGTGGACTTCACCAGAAAACAGGAAATAAACAGAGGCATGTGCTGTAGCTGAATTAACACAACTTGTATGCCTTTCTGTCACATCTACTGCAGTCAAATTCCCTGTGTTCACTCAGCAGGAGTCACTCCACATGGTTAGGCATTTGTTGTTAGGTTTTGAGTTTGGACCTAAAAAGAGCTACATCTTTAATAGTGCCAATATCAGGGGACACAAGTTTAATTTAACTTTTTTTCCCCAGAAATGTGTTACTGTGATGGGTGGATATGGATACATTGAACTTTTTTTAGATGGTATTAGAGATAGGCGATGTGGAGAAATTCAAATGTCACAATATTTTTAACCAAATACCCCAATATCAATATTGCGACGATATTGTAGGGTTGACAATTGGTGCTTTTACAAAATATTTACACAAAGAAATTTGCGATAAATTCTGATCACTACTGTGGATATAATGACAAAGTGGGTAAAGGCAAATAATAGAAAAGCATCTGGTAAATTCAGAATATTACATCTTACTTTAATGTAATGCAGCGTTTAAAACCAGGAAAAGACAACACATGTGCCATATTACAATATTATGATATCCACAATTGAAGGCAATATCTAGCCTAATATATTTATATTGAAATATTGCCCAGCCCTGGATGGTATGCAGCTTTAAAAAACACACTTATGCTACTTCTTGTCTGAGACAGCAGTACCTGTTTGATTTCACCCAGATGTAGCAGTTGTGAATTTGATGCTCCTTTCTCCATTGAGATTCCTAACTTGTGGTTTAAAATATGCCCTAACCTTTATGCTTCACCTGTTCCATTAACTGGAACATGGGTCAATGTCTTGAGCTATAGAGAGTCTAAAAACCATAACAGCATCAGCACTCCCTGCAGGGCTATATCTGTTCCAAAACTCCATTATGTTTTTGTACTATAAAAAAAATACCCATGAGGATATATTAATGACTATAGAATTTCTTTTCTTTTTCGATAAAAGACTAGTACAACTGGTGGATGACTGGTTACCATATAAAACCAGAAAGTATCAAAAGAAGAAGAACATAGAAAACTGAAGACATTTCCATTTGATTTGACACGTTATCTACAGTAATTTATTTCTCCTTAGTCCACAGCACTTCCTAAAGTTCATGTAGAAACCTTGAATTTATGTAGTCAGTGTGGGATGTGAGGAGGACTGAGTCATGGGAGGCAACTCATCACTCTCACTGCAACTACTAACTGTTGATTCCCTGGCAGGCCAAACAGCTAGGCTAATTGTATGTCATTACGGTGTTGCCTTGCTCATTGGTACTTACTTATTTAAACATGCATTTTAAGTTTGTTATAACATTTATATAACATAATGCTATTTATATAATATAATATTAGATAATAAATGTCAAAAAGTGAGTCAGCAATGTTAGCTGAGCTGCGAAAAGCTGATTCAATGGCAGGCCAGATAGTAGGGTTAAACTTAGACGGGTTAACTAAAAATTCCCAGAATGCTGCAGGGCCCAAATTCTGCTCTAGGAAGTATTAAAAATGTAGTATTAAAAATGATTGCATGCAAACAATCACAGTTTATATCACCGAACCAAAATAATCGGGCAAGCAGACAGTCATTAAGATCAGAGACGCAGATGCATGCGCGCACACACACACACAAACACACGCACACACACACGCACACACACACAAACACACACACACACAGGCTGGGTCGAACCACCTTTGCTGAGTCACTGGAAACATCCAGTCCCAAGAAACCAATACAGGAAACTAGAGCAGTGATGGTAATTAATCAATAACGCAGGATGAATAATGACTAATACTGAAAAATAACAGCTTTTCTTGGCATCAATCGTCAATTTATAATCAACCCACCACACACACACACACACACACACACACACACACACACACACACACACAGACACAGATGGTTTAACCGCAATGGCAACATCCTCGGCATGAATGAATCATCACAAAACACAGTTAGGCTATCTATTTTAGAGTAAAATTGATGGCTGGTTGTTTTGAAACCAAAACATTTACCCCCTCGCCCACACACACACACACACACAGTCTCTATCCCCTCTTTGTGCACAAGTCTGAACCTGCATGGTCATTTTTCCTCCTCTGGACCAAAACACTGGCCGAAGATTGACTTCATCCCATTACGTTACCAGCATGCCAACTGGAAACCATAGCAATGACTCCATGTACACAGAACTGTTTTTTGTTTTTCTCCATGTCTCTCTATAGGGGGCACTGAGTTCATCTGCATCACCTCCATGGAAGGTACTTCTCATATATATGATCCATATCGACTCAAAGTGACTGAGCAGAAAAAGGCTAATTTTAGGGCATTCCAACCTGTGTCTTTGCAGTTCCAGAACAATCTATCTATCCACTATATCACCCTCAAACCTTTTTATCTTTTGGTTTTCTAATAGTTATTTATATGATAAAAGTAGAGACTGCACTCCTTTCCATAAAAGCTCATTTAGATATGTATGTAATGTGTTGCTCTATACAGTACATTTTCACACAAAAGTAGGTTACATAGGCACCTACTGTTCTATGGTCCTGCATTAATCCTGTTACTTGGATAAAGAAAGGACTTGCTGAAATCCCGTCTGAACCTTAGCCTCCTTTATGTCAAGGTAGATTTGATAGATTGATTGTTTAACGAGTTTATGCTGGCTCATGCCCTAATTACTTCCAGACATGTCTCTCTCTTTGCGCGTTATCATAAAAACTGCGCATAAAAGTCAATGTTTTGTTCCTGGATGTTGGATGCGGAGATGATTTTAGACGAACGAAAACCGATTAGCACACAGTTGATTGAGGATAAACGTCACGTCTGTGCGGAGAGGAGAGAAAAATCAGACATGGGATAATAAAAACAGGCAAAATACGCAACATCGCTCCACAGCATCCCACTCAAGAAACCTGCCGTCGAAATCAACTCCGCGCAAAAAGGCAAGAAAACAATACAGTTGGGATATTTCATAAACAGTTTACGTACCGTTATGGATGATGAGCCACTTTACTGGAGAGTTGTGTGTCTAGTAGCCGGAGAGGAGCGTCGGCGGTGTGTGTGTGTGTGTGTGTGTGTGTGTGTGTGCGTGCGCGTGTGCGCGTCAGACTGAGACAGGAGGAAAGAGGAGGAGAGTTGGAATATTAGAAGAAGAATACAGCCTGGTGGCGGAGCGCAGCGCGTCGAGCTGCTGCAACATCCGTCTGCAGACAGCCGACCAGCGGCGTGCGGTCCAACCAGGGAGGGGCGCACCAGGCTCACACACTGCACCAGCAGTAACTCATTCACTGCCAAGCCGGTGTGGGTGGGTGGATTGTTTTTGCAAGCAGAGGGAGAGAGACAGCAGCTCTGTGCTGTGTATGTGTGTCTGCGAGTGAGCGTGTTATGCACCATATCTCACAGCGCTTCATAAAAACATCTGTTGTCAGTCAATCGTAGCTTACAATGACACCATGGGAATCATCAAAGCAGTTTATAAATTAGGCAGCAACTATAATTCAAATACCACAAACAAAGAAATTGTTTTGGACACATAGGGGTACACCTGACCTAGGAATAGCTTATAACTAAGGAATTAACCAGACACATTATTCATGACAATATAAAAGTAATTTTTTAAAATTTAGTTTCTGTAAAAGAGGGCTGATTGTAGTTCTAGTAAATTATTTTAACATTGCTCTGTAAGGGTAGCTAGATAATGAAATCTACTAATGCTTAACAATTCATACAGCCTTGGGACAGTTCATTTTGTTTTGATGAAATTAGTGAAACTACCATACATTTTGTCCTAATGGTGGCACTACAGGACAGATGAGGGATGCACCAAAATCATTAGGAATCAACATCAGAGACCAAGACCAAGACTATTAAAACCAAATTTCATGGCATTTATATATACCATTATAATTTGGTCAGGGGCTGTTTGGTTTGGCCTAGTCACCTTAATTCCAATTAAGGTAAACCTTAATGTAACAGCATACAACAAACTACTCTTTAAACATAGTTTGGAACAGTTTAATGAATGATGATTTAATGAATGCATTTTCCTGTAACAACATAACAGTGTCTCCATTCACAAAGCCAAGTCCACAAAAAATATTTTTCACATTTAGGTGTAGAAAAAGTTGACTGGCATGTACAGAGTCCTAACCTCAAACCCATCCAAACACATTTAGGATGAACTGGAACGCTGACAGCGAGTCAGGTCTTATCGCCCAAACATCTGTGGCTGACCTCGCTAATGCTCTTGTGGCTGAATGAGACCAAATCCCTGTAAATGGGTTTCAAACTCTTGTGGCAAGCCTTCACAGAAGAGAGGAGGCTGATACAGCAGCAGGTTAAGGCCCATTGTTCAACAATTACTTATGTTTCCACAGTGTACATTTTGAGTATACAACATCATCCTAGTTAAAGAGAGAAATATAATGCACAAACAACAGTCTAACCTAAACAGGCTTAATCATATTACTGACATTGTGTGCATAATTTCCGCCCACAGCACTGAACAGTTTGTATCTAGTTGTTGATTTAGTGTCACGTTATGTGACAACCAAGAGCAGCCCACCCTCTCTCTCACACATTCTCTAATCTTTTATACTTTTCTCCACCACTGTGTGTAATAAAAAAAGCTTAGAAGTAATCAGAAAAGTAAATGATGAAAATGTTTACACTCCAGTAAACAGGATTGTGAGTGTCTTTGTGATTGTGTTTGCTCTTTTGTCTATTATATAAAATCATTCTTGTATGTTTTGTGTTAAGTACTTAATTTGTGTTGTTGTTGGCCATTGTGTATTGTCATGTACATATGTTTACCACGAGTACACAGCACCAACTGCCATCCATCTAACAATTTAACAATAGGGGTGGGGGAAAAAAAAATACAGCATAGTATCGTGATATTTTCAGTGGCAATACTGTAACAATACACAGGCGCCAAGTATGTGTTTGTCAGTTTGTCTGCTTGAAAATCCCATTTTGCAGCAATAAAATTGAAAATTGAAGTGAGATGAACAAACAGAGAAATGTATCTTTTTAGATAGAACAGATGTTGACAAAGTTTTCTTTTGGGGACATCATTAGAAGTTAGAAAAAACTATAAATTGCAATATATCGCAGAATATTGTAATATGTTTAAAATCGCAATAATATTGTATCGTGGCACAAGTATCGTGATGATATTGTATTGGGAGGCGTCTGGTAATTCCAACCCCTATTTAACAATACTCATGTGTGTGTGTTTGTTCAGTGTATTGGTAAACTGTTATATGGTGCACACACACACACGCACACGCACGCACACCCACACACACACACACACACATGCACACACACATGTTAAACCCACAGTCTTCAATAAATAAAGCTTCTTCTCTTGTCTTGTCAGCCATAATGCACTATCTATTAAAGGTAGTGCATTATGGAACACACTTCCCCCAACTATAAGGGAGCGTCCCACTTTGGCCTCCTTTAAGAGCCAGGTAAAGCTGCGGCTTAGAGCTAACCAAACGTGTAACCACCGTTAACTTGTGTTTCCATTTTTCTACTAAAGAATTGTCCTGTTTTTTCTTTTTTCTTTTTTTTTCTTCTTCTTCTTTTCTTTTGTTTCTTCTTGTTTTTATATACTAAATTATTTTACTGTAACTCCAAGCTGCATATTGGACTGCAGATGGAAATTAGCCCTTGGGCTACAATCTGGGACATTTACGTGTACTGTTGTGCTGGTTCATCAATGTGCATTGTCCTGAATTAATAAAATAAATAAATAAAATAAATAATACCAGTGTTTTATTAATACAGGGAAATATGGTATTGTGGAAATCTTTGACCACGTCTGTCATTATGACTATTATTTTCCTATTACAAGCGTGATTGTTTACTTAAAGCTATAGTGTGCAACTATTTTATATTAATGAACGTCCGTTACACTCGAGCCATTGCCAAATGAGTTGATACAAAGCTACTTAAGCCTATCAGCTCCACAAACCACTCTCTTTATAACTCAGTATGGCTATGTTTACAAAATGGTATAGTCTGGTGACACTGGCGTGCAGAAGCTCAAATTACATGTTTTATGTCACGTTTTAAAAAAGGACAACAGCAGCGTTCAGCTTTGGAACCGAAGAGGACATCAAAAAAGTTCAAGATAATTTCATTTTCTGAAGAGTCCACGTTTTTCAATCCTCCGTGTCCTCCTTGATTTGACAAGATAAAGGAGGAGATGGTGTTTTTACCTTCCGGCTTACCTCTCAATGGTTGCAGTTAAACACTGAATAGTAAAGAGTTTTTCCTCAGTTACCCCAATAACAAAAACAGCATTCAAGCCAGGCCACTTGGAGATCAACTTCACGCTTGTGATATATGATAGAGGTTTCTGTGTGCAACGCAATGCTAGTATCTGCCGAAGTTTGATGTTTTAGTCCTCCAGGGAAACCCTTTATGATGTGTGGAGCACCAAAGATGATTTTTTTAAACATCTCTGTCTACTTCTGTTCCTTCTGAGAGACAGGGGCTCACCTTTGTATTCTTGTTGTTTTACACCATATGGAGCTCACAGTGTGTCATTATGTATTTCTTACTTTGTTTTCAATAGATTATTCACTCCTTTCTTTCTTCATGTCTTTTTTCTTTCCATCTCACCGTTCTTATCGCTATCTTGGTACCTTTCTTAGTATACTGTACATCTCTTCCTCTTATACCTATGTTTCCAATCTTTCTTTCCTCACTTATCGCCCAACTTCTTCACTCTCACTCACTTTCTCTCTATCCCTCAGACTGCAGTGATAGCAAGCCCTGGAATCAATATTGAAGCTTTGCATAATTCAACACTTGCCTCAATAATGTATGATGCAATGAACCACTTTGGAAGGATGCCTCCCTCTCTCTCTTTCTGTCTCACTTTGCCTACCTAGTCAGGTGAAGTCAACGTAATGTATAGCATTCAAACAATGAATTGAAATTAGTTTGTGAATGTTGGTTATGTCCAGATTTGTTCACTGCATGTCTTAGTTTCATATTACAAAGGCAGTTCCTCCTGTTGCTAAGATAACAACCACTGAACACGAGAGCAACAACAACACAAGCTGTGCATCAGCCCTAATGGCGCAGTTAGCATTGGTGTAAAGAGGATTATTGAAATATAACACTGAAACTGAAATTCTCTCTGCTGTGGCTGGGACAATACAACATACTTACTTACTCCAACTCATTCTTACTCCAAACCTAGTCACCACAGATCAAAGACAGCACTTATTCATTATTTAATAGGTTTATATGCTTGTCACTTTTGAAGCAAAGCAATTATTAGACATTTTTTCCCTGAAAAAAGTTCTTTTAGATGTTGTCCTTCACGCTCCAGTTTCAAATTAGCTATCCTGGGTGCCAAGTGAAAATTGACTGTAGAAATCACCACTTCTTGGTTATTTTCATTTAGGAGGGACATTCAATTTGAAGGTAACACTGAAATATTAAACCCTAACAGATCCACATCCTCTCACTGCCCACATGGTGAGGGTTAGGCCGGTGAGATTACAGGGGAGATGACGCTGCACTGTTGGATTAGCATTAGTGTGCACACAGCTGTAGATTCACTCAGGTCCATTCAGCATCAAGTGAAGCAGGTTTATCTCCATCAAAGATTTAAATTTATGGACTCTCGTCACCTAAACTGGTCATTGTCACAGCAAAATGAGCTTCAAGGGCTATGGATTATGATTCTGTTAAAATCCACTGTATTCAGATGTTTCCCTGCCTTGCTAGCAGAAATATTTGCTACCACAGTGTGTTTGTGAGGCTAAAAGGAGAAGGACTCTAATGTTCCTATACACATAACAATGAACACCATAAATTTGAGGTTCTAGCATTTTATTAGCAATCAGTATCGGGCCTCTCATTATTCAGCACTTTTTGTTTTTACAATTGCAAATTCAGAGGAGCTGCTAGTTTCACACTGTTAATTCTCATTTTCATTTTTTGTTTTATTATATGCAAAATGTTCCACATAAACACAGAAGGAAAATCAGGGTTTTTTTCTGGCTCTAAATACCACGATACCCATGAGCCTCAGCTGCCAATGACATAGAGAAGAAGCCAGAGGCACAAATCAGAGCTGCTGAGAATGTTTTTTTTGTCAGGTTTCTGGAAAGCAAAATGTTTGTTAGTGCTTCACACTGGTTTTTAAGGGTAATTACCTTTTTCTATCTGTACCCTATTTTCCTATGTTTTTGTGTCTAAGTGACTGACGGGAATAACAATCTTGAAATGAATCCAGTAAGTAAGTTAAGAGGGCAATTTACCTTTTATTTACCTTCACAAAAGTTCTTGTTTTACCACTGACAGGCTCAGATTAATATTGTGTCTGACAGCATTATGGTAAGAATTTCTAAGGAGGTTGTTAAAGAGTAAGATCCTTTTTAAAACATAAAAACATCCGCAAAATTGCGTTCACTAAACCCGCCAGATTCCATGTAAATAAACAGTAATTTTAGCATCTTAAAATACACTTCATTGAAAGTCCACAGAATCAAAATAAAACTATGAAAAGCTATTTTGGTCTTTCCACCTTTCCAACCATCACAACTCTAGTTTTGATTGAAATAAACACATAGTTTACCGATTTACATGTGAAATTATGTTGGCTCTATACACTCTAAAAGTATTGCTTTTTTAAAAGGAGTCTGGAGGGTTTAGCGCTAGCAACTTCAGAGCTGTTTCTGGTTAAACAGAAAGGTCTCAAAGAGATTTCTGAAGGGATCCTTTCCAAAATGTTGTCAGAATATTAATCGGAGTCTGTCAGTGGCAAAACAAGCACTTTTGTGAAGGTAAATAAATGGACAATTCCCCTATTAACTTACATTGTAGCTTGTTTTGCCACAGCGATCTCGCTTAATATTGGACCAATGTCAATGGTTATTGTTCCCATCAGTCACTTAGACACAAAAACATAGGGTACAGGTCGAAAAAAAACGGTAGTTACCCTTTAAGAACAGTGATTGGATGCACATTGGAGTCGTAAAATGTCTCACCTTATGTTTATGTTTATCTTTATGGTTCTGTATCTAAGCTTGTATTTTTGACTTTATCAAACAAAAATCGATATTTATAACGCAGTTATGCTGTTTTGGTACTGATGATTAAACCACGAGAGTTTCATGTCAATCCAAGCCCTGGAAAATGCTCCAACCGTCAGTCACTGAAATTCTTTCTCTGTAAAAAGAGAACTGGAAATCTACTTCTGGAACCGTAGACCTAGAAATGATCTCTCCTTCTTGTCACCTGTCTGAAGTGTTCAGAACTCAGGCACGTTAGCAATTAGCTTTATCTTTAGCATTTGCATTCTTAGTGTGAGAATGATACTGAATGGAAGCTACAACTTGATGACGACATGAATAATAAAAAACAAACGTTACATTTTTATGTTCCACTAACCGACGAAAGCCAGTGGTACTCGTGAACTTGAGGGAATTTAAACTCTTCACCCCACTCACTGCCTCCAGGCACTGGGGAGTGTTTTACTAGAAAGCACAAGACAAGACAATGTGCAGAGAGGCAGAAAGAAAGGAGTCGAGTAAGCGCAAAAAGAATTTCCACATTGGTTCAGCTTAGAGCCAGCGAAATGGAAACCGACAGGCTCTCAGATGCTGTTTTCTAACGATAACTGAAGCTTTGTGTATTTGTGTGTGTAATCACAAGAACAAGAACATATAGTTCTCACATAAGCATTACTGGAATTTCATGAGAAAGAGGAATATAAGTGTGTGTTGTCAGCAGGTCTGTCTAGACACACTAACACACACACACAGTTCCTCCCGCTGAGACAAGGTGAGAAGACAGAACTGCTGTGTCATACTGAGGGTCAGGACACTGTTACACAGCAAAATTAAAATGTGGTTACCTTGGGTGCTGTAAGAGCCAATGATACAACGCTGTGACAATGATGATGATGAAGATAATAAATAAGTAATCTCCCATAGGGAATGGTCTAACAGAGCTTAATAATGTGCTACAAAATGAATGTCACTGCTTTCTGTTTTATTGGTACCGTAGAAAATTTTAAATATAAAGTGAGAAATGGATGAGCACCAGTGATTTGCTAATGTATTTTTTTTGTAGTATTTCTTTCTTTTTTTGCATATATGGACACCTGCTTTACCAGGTGAGCTACCCAGGCGCCCCACATTTTTTATGCATCTGATGTGGCATCGGATGTTGTATCTACACACACACACACACACACACACACACACACACACACACACAACAGTATTTATAAAGTAGTTAAATCGTTGCCAAAGATAATATACAAAATGTCAGATCAGAAGGTGCCCTTCAACACAATGATTCAAAGAATCCTTTGTGTAAACAGATAAAGAATACGTGACTCTGTTGCGCAGTGTGAATTGTGATTAAATTGTTACATCTAAACGTAAAGCTACTTACAGAGAAATGTGAGTGTGGTATTCAAGACGTTGAAGGTTAAGAAGTTAATTTGTAAAGAACAGTTCTACACTATTTAAACAGCTTAACGCCCTACACCTACTCTCAGGTATTGATCGATACTTGAGCCTGCATAATACTAACAAATTAGAAACTTAAGAGACTTAAGGCATCCATTGGTACCAAACAGGTTGTGCTAGCTTGTTGTGAAGGTGGGCCATATAACACTTCAAGGTTTGGCTACATTTTGGCGAGCGAAAAACTGGCATGGCCATTCTTAAAGGGGTCCCTTGACATGTCGACTTTATGCTATTTGCTTTTGGGAAAAAGCGTATTATTATTGTTATTTTGGACAATTGAAGTGTTGTATTTGAATATTCTTCATACTGGGGCCTCTAAACGGTCTTGGAATTGCAAAAATTGGACATGACTGGAAAGCTGAGACTCTTGTGAATTTCATGAGTAGTAATCACAACCTATTGAAACTTTACGATCACAAATTAGATGTATGTTTTGAAGAACGGAAGAGCTTGGGGAGCTTCATGGAACTACTGTTAGTGAACAACTCTTTAGTAGGGGGCATGAACAGATCCAATAGACATCAAGGAGGAACCCGAGGCACTCGTCTTCAAGAAAAAACATTTTAAAATGTTTTTTAAATTTAAATTTTACTGTATGTTATGTTTTATTTTTGTTACTTGATGTAAAGCACTTTGGATACCTGCAGGTTGCTATAAAGCACTATATAAATATATGTTGATTGATTGATTGATTGATTGATAAGAGACCGGAGAGTGTATTTGGTACCAGCCCCTCATTTGAAATGGTCTAGATTTCTTCAAAAACAATTTCCCTGAAATGTTAGGCGGAATTAATTTGTGAGTTGAGTATAGATTGTGATTTGAATAACAAAGGACCTTTTTGTCATAAAACTGGAATCTCCACTGGAATCTCTGTGCAGCCCTGAAATAAATAAAAGGAAAACACCAAGGAAAAAGGCCCAGCACAGAAGCCCAGAAACATCAGGCAGAAAGCAGCGGAAATAAGGAGCCGACCGTATCCTGGCACTGGGGAAAAGGACTCCCACCTTCCCTCCCATAACTTCTGTTGCCACTGTGCTCAATCAATTCCTTCAACTCAATCGATTCCTTTAAGGCAATCTAGCTAACCTAACAGTGATGAAAATGTCTTCTTCTCACCATCCAATATAGGAGACAGACACAGAAATTGACACAGGAAGAAATGTTATAGAGGCAGGAGGTGATTGGGGATGGGAATAGGAAGGAACAATGGCACCATAAACATGAGAAACGATACGTTTTTACAGTTGCCGCCCCTCTGCCGTGTGGCTTCAGTAATGTGTACAACATGACAAACATCACAGGTTAGTTGAGTAAATCAGGTTTAGTGTGAGGTGTGTGTTTGTACATGTAGGACAGACAACAGCTGAAGCTTTGTTTTTCAAAAATGTCAGGTATAAATGAATGATTTGTCCATTACTGTGTCATGCCCAAGACACCACGACTTCAGATAAGTCCGATTCAGAGTGCTGCAACATTTTCACACTACAGAAAAAGTAAAATAAAATAAAGAAAACCAACTTTCACAATCGGCTTTTTAGACCTTCGCTGTCTACAGCAAAATGAATAAATCTCTGACAAGACATTTACTTATTGTTAAAATCTGATTTTTCTTTTTATATTTCACGGTTTTGTCGAGCCATATGGGTCATAATCTTGACTTTGCTATTATTACTCAGCCAAGCAGGTTCTGTCTTAGCTCAGTTTTTCTGTTTGATTGTGTGTCTGTATTTGTCAGCAGGATTACAGAAACCCTGCTGGCCTGATTTTCATGAATCAGGCCAGCAGGGGTGTAGCATAAGCCAAGGAAGAACCCAATACATTTGAAGCGGCTCCGAATCACGGGGCAGACACAGAAATCATTCTTCACTTTCGTTAACATTTCGTGATAGGGCATTTGTGCTGCAATCATGTGGAATAATTGGAAAAATAAGTTCCAGACTCAAAAAAATTCACACTGCATTAACATTGTGAAGTAGGGCATGCCTTGGCGGAGGTCTACGCTCTCCGAGTGACCTTCTAATTACCTTGTGTAACCCTCGTATAGAAAGGAAATTATCTAATATTTATGATATCAACAAAAAGGTAAACAGATGAAGTTAACAAAGTGTCTTATTGCATAATATCCTGTGAGTCACTGTGGGTGATTATTTTCAATCACTCCCACCTGTTTACCACCCTGTTCAAGGCCATCATGAATATCTTAATGGAATAAATACATTTTAAACTACTTTGGATTGATTGTCTTGGATCTGACCAATTTTGTTTTTCAAGATACATCAAAGTAATCACCGTGGTCATCAATCCCAAAAAAGAAATACAAAGCACAAGCACATACTTCTATGAAAATATAGTTAATATACTGTACCTGGTTTCTTGTAATGTGAGTATGGTTATTGGAGATAATAACTTAGCCATCTTTTTATTGACCACAAAAGCAGTGAGTGGAACTACAACTGGGCTCAGCTCAAATCCTGTCAGATCATATTTTTCCCCATCTCTCCCCCTCACACATTTCCCCCACGGCTATTCTACTGTCTGAACAAAGAAACAAAAATAGTGGGTGGACAGCCCATTCTCCTTCAAAAAACAGACTTGGTCAGCCAAAACATCACTAAATGTATATAAAAAAAGGATAGCTAAATGTTTTGTTGGTTAGATGTTAGGGATAGATGTGGATGAGAGTGTGCAGCTAAACATCATGACTTGAACATCTGCACTTCTTCAGTAAATATTACAGCTGCACGTGAATGATTCCTTGTTAGGGGCTCATATGAGACTTTCCCTCTCCCATTCAAATAGACCTCCAACATTACAAGCAACCAATATGTTTCAAAGTTCAGAGCCAAAGTACAAATACTTCTGTGAGCTGTTAGAGGAAAAGTGTCAGAAAAAGAAATGGTATGAGAATTGAGGAAAGAGATAAAATAGGTTTGATTTAAAGTATTTAAAGCCATCTATTACTTTCACTTATCCATAATTTTAGGTGTAAAAATTTGAATCCAAGCCTAAAATGATGAAGTGCAAAGAAAAGAAGTGCTAGAAATAACAGCAATAATAGCTTCCAGGGGATGTAGAAGGGTTTCCTTTACTTCCAGATAAGCTTATATTACAGCAAGTAGAGGGGAAAGATTTGGGAGAGAGGGGATATGACTAAATAGGAAGAACAACTGAGGTTCTACTTCCGTCCTAATATACAGGACTCTCAGGCCCGTGCATGTGCACATGCATTGACAATGTTGGAAAGTTTTCCATCCATTCTTTACACTTTTAAGGACCAAGTTTTTGGTTTATGATTAAAAGCTCAATCCTAATACTTAGCACAGGTTGAGTGATAACAGACGATGAAGCTTTATCCAAAGTAAAAAGCCTGACAATTCAAATAAGGGCTTTTAAGCTGATCTGATTGGGTGGTCTGTTATTAGCCACACAAAAAAATGCAAATAGCATTCATTTAATGTAGCTGATATTGCAGAGGATTTTGATTTGGGGGTCAGCTAAATAACAGAATATTGCAGGACTGCTGTATTAGACTGCATTAGTTTTAGCTAGGTGTACCAAATAAACTGGCAACTCCTGCTGCACGTCAGATGGTTCCGGTCTCCCCGTCATCATTGCCAATATGGGCACCTCAACTGGCATTACCCTTACACACTCTACAATAACTTCATGGTGTACCAGATAAAAATCTAGATAATATGTTAAATTATGTTTAAGTATTTTCTTAGCTTTGGAACTGAAGGAATACAGTTTCTCATGTGTCATCATTCTCAATCCAACATCCTGTTCCTACCAAAAAACAATGTGTCCTTTAGATTTGGAGCACGTGTCCTGACCATCCTGGACCTTCTTTCACCTTAGTCATGATATATTGACAAAGTTACACCTTCAGGGTCTTACGAGGGCATCCTATCCATGCAAGGGTGGAGAGGTCGCTACGGCAACAGCCATGAAAAGCACATTTCCCCAGGCTCAGGAGCAAATTGGCTCCACTATCAAATGTGAATCTTTAATCACTCTGTGCCACCCCCGGGCCATTTCTCTCACCTCCACCACGTACGTCAGACAATGCCATGGAGATAACACGCTCTCGTATGTGTGTGTGTGTGTGTGTGTGTGTGTGTGTGTGTGTGTGTGTGTGTGTGTGTGTGTGTGTGTGTGTGTGTGTGTGTGTCCGTGCTCGTTTTCATAAATTATGAACACATGGGTCAGGCTGAGGGAAACTCATGAAGAAAAGAAAATGGGAACAGTTCCCAATGGATTAAAAAAAATCCTTTTCTTACATCTAAACCTACATACACAACCGATAGTCCATTCCATGAAGGATTCCCCTATAAAAATCCCTTATATTTTGAGCCTGTGCGGTTTATGTTTCCAATAGTCACAGATTCATACAGAAAAGTTACAGAAGAAAGTCTAATCTTCGCGGTACAACTGCTCTTATGGATGAGCAGCAGAATTATAGATTATCCTGGAAGCCTCTTATTAAGGACTGGTTGTCTATAGTCTTCTATGAGCTCCGTGCCCGACTAAGCCATCTTACTGAGTTCAACCTGTGTGTGTGTGTGTGTGCGTGTGCGTGTGAGTGTGCGTGTGTGTTTGTGTGTAGGAAGGAGGATCCACACGTAATGATTACATCAAGTTTATTTCCACTGATTCTTTTACTTTTTCCTTTCTCTCTGCCCACATCTCCCTCAATGACAGAGACAGAGAGATAGAGAGAGCGAGAGAGAGAGAGAGAGAGAGAGAGAGAATAAAAGAGAGAAAAGAAACACGTGATTTCACATCTGACTTCAAAGGATCTCTGGACCTCTGGGACGCGGAAGCCTGTTTCCCATAAACCAACTGCCGCTACAGTCCTAATTAGCATTCTCAGTGCTTGTTCAATATGTTTCATAAACATCTTAGATAAGTACCTGCACTGACAGGCTAGTAGTGGCATGTGCATATTATTAGTGTTAATCTACAGTCCTTACCAACACCATTTCTGGAGCATTTTAATCAGTTGTCTGTCAAAACATATATGCTTCTATTAGTGTGAGTGTATGTGTAACTTTGACTCTGTGTGTCATGCATCATTATGAGATCCACTCTTTATTTAAAGGCTTTAAATGGATTTCAAGTATAATTCCCATAGGCGTCCATTTAAATAAGACAAATCTACTTTTAAAATGTTTTTGTGAACTTGTGAACAATACTGATCATTCAAAAACCTGCAGTTTCACTATTAAAGCATACAATAAACTTTCATGGGAAATTGAATAAATGAATAAATCATGAAAAGATACACCAATCAAATATGGGAAGCTCAGGAGTGAAATACACAAAACGGAGGCACTGAAAAAAGTATCTAGGGTCAGATGAATGGATGCTTCTGTAATGCTTACATGTTGCTGACCAGTGTGTCCGCTGTTAACCTGCCATCCCCTTTCTCCATCCCCTAGTAGCAGAGGGGCTGTGTAGGTAAAGGTTTTAGTCTACTCTGCCTGACTCATCCTTTATCCGACTGAGGTTTGTGCAAGGTATCTATGGCCCCGACCATGGCACTGAAACATCTGTTGCCTAACTGTGTATTGATAAATCCAGAGAGCTGTCCGTGGTTCTGAAGTAGCAGAAGGATTTGTAATTGCGACTTGTTCTATGAGTTCCTCCCTTCTGTCAGTTTAGCCTTGGATCTATAATATTCTCTAAACTATATTCCTGCTTCCTGTTCCTATTCTTTAAAGAACGTGGAAATGACTTTTTGTCACGTCATGCACTTCCTTCACCTTCCATGCCTTTGAAGGTTTTTATCTAAAACTCATTTTTCAGTAAGAAATACAGGATTTTTTTAAACCTAAACCAGACAAAAGGTAGATTTCCCAAGAAAAAAGCTCTTCCTGGAAATGTCTGGCAATGACCACAGCAGGGAGAAGAGATTTTCAACGACTTAGAGAAACCAAGTGAGGACTCTGATACTCAGAAATCAGCACTCACACAAACTCCACAAAACACAGCATGCACACACGTCATTTTCAGTCATAGCTATACGCACACACATACACTGCAAATGGACATGCACACCTTTGTGATTTCAGTGTGGGAGGGTTAATCAGAGTAAATCGCTGACACTAATCCATGGCCTATCTCCCCAGGTCCTCGCCGGGTATTTGTGTAGGCAGCCTGTGTGTGTGTGTGTGTGTGTGTGTGTGTGTGTGTGTGTGTGTGTGTGTGTGTGTGTGTGTGTTGGGGTTTTAAGTATCGGTAGGTTATTGAGCTGTATATGTGTTTCTTTGCAAGTGAGAGTCCCTGTCCAGAAATATGAAGTCATTCCTGCATTACATAATTTCAACACTAGGGAGCGCTTTGTAATATTTGTTATGGAGGAATGGTCATGTAAAAGTGAAGTGAAACCTCCTGTAACTATAAAAACAGATGCTTATGACAGACTTAAACTTAAAGCATATTTTATATACAGTTTTTACTCTTTAAATCAACATTTATATCATCACATATAGCCTCATATTGACGTTTTGATTTGCACTTGATCAGCTTTTTAAAAAGGGAAAAGGGTGATGGTGTGTTATCACTCTCCTACTGAATGAACCCATTCAATAGATAATTATCAGCATGGAAACGCTGAAGGAGAATTTAATAAAGACCATCTACAGTATAAAGAGGTTTCCTTGACTCTATCGTCTTTATTTATTTTCAGGTGTTTTACGATGACCAAATATTGTTGTCTAGATTCAATCTACATTTAAACAAATGTAAGGGTTACAAAGGATGTTAGTAAGTTAGTTAGTTTACAGGTCAACTACATCTTATCAAATAATAATAATAAAACAC
Organism: Etheostoma perlongum; assembly: GCA_026937815.1. Taxonomy (NCBI): domain Eukaryota; kingdom Metazoa; phylum Chordata; class Actinopteri; order Perciformes; family Percidae; genus Etheostoma; species Etheostoma perlongum. The sequence continues at coordinate 27,014,992 of CM049378.1, read as the reverse complement.
TACAGTAGGTAAATGGATTTATTTGGCATTCAAACAAAGCTGTATTTTAAAATCCAGCATTTATTTATTTTTGTTATATTTGGTCAAAACCAGTAAATTCCATAGATGACTTTCAGTGTATCAGTATTGTTGTGATGTGAACTTGTGCTTTGCCGCTACAACATGAAAGAAAACCTATTTCTTATTCTGCGCAAGTGCAGAGGGCCCTGAACATTGTTATTAAAAACCAGTGTACTGTGAAATTTGAAGATCTAATTAAACTATTCAACCTAGGTTTGAACAGCCCTTTGTGTAATTTTGAATTATAACGATAACTTAGAAATGTTGTATTCCGCCCAGTTAATAATGCCCTGACAAGCTGAGACTAAACAGCTGTTGTCACGGTGTGACTGCAAATCTCGGACAGAACCCTGGACTAAAATTATAAATTTAAAAATCACACATCCCTAAAAACCTCCATGGACCATAGCCACCCTTTCAACTGCCCCTTGGAGAAAACTCTTCTTGAGTTGAACGTAGGTATGTGCATCGAAAGATATCAGGGTCTAGCTGTGAAAGAGTTATCAGAGAGTTTTGCTGCAAAATGAGATATCCAACAACAAATGACATTGACACAGACGGCAACACAAAACAGAAAGTCATTTTTTCAAGCAATAGAAGTAGGCAGCTGAAGGCCTTGACCAAACAATTAGTGCAGATTTAATCTCTCTGTGGTTGAAAATAAATGGTTATTTTCTCCTCCAAAGTGGATATATTTTAGAATTTTACATCTGAATGTTTGTAAGTCTGTAAAGCTGAATTTGAGATGTCAGTCATAACGAGTTACCCACGCTACTGAAAATATTCATTTGGTTAGAAAGTGTATCTGTTATTTCCATCAACACCCTGACTCACAGTCATACAACATAAGCCCAATATCATTCCAGAACTGAAACTTCGCCAAGGACCACCTCAGCTAGAATAATCAATACACTATTGAGCCGGACCTTCCCTGACTTCATCAGTGAACCGATCAGCAGTCCCTCACCTTATGACCTCATGTCCAAAATCAGCCGAGTGGAGAAGGAGGACTGTTGCCGCCATTTTCCCACAATAGAATTTTTTCCGCTAACCCAAAGCAATGTGATCCGCTTATCTATTTATGCAATGCGTCCATCGGATTGCTCTCCATTGAAGTGCTATTGATCTGTCTTGTGTGCTGTACTGAAAAAAAAAAAGTAGGGGTGTAATCAATACTCCCAGCCTCCGTCCTTGGTCCTCCAGCCTCAGCCACGTCAGTCGCAAAACGAGATAAGGCGTTTTGAATGATCTCCCTTATCAGTTTGGGAAAGCACACTGTTACTTTTCAACATCATGCACTGTATGTATGCATGTTGAATACTAATGGTGCTCCAGTACAATGTGTTACCGTAAGTGTAGAGAATGACACATGAGGTTTTGCTCCATAATGTTTTATATCCATTTTGACAATACCCCATTACAATTTTTGAAAAAGAAATGAATTTAAAAAGTTTAATTAACCCATTTTTACATTTCTTTTTAAATTCACATTTTAGGATATTTGCATAGAACCGTTTAACCATGTACTTCATATCAAAATGTTACAGCTGGAAAATAATACATTTTTTTTCTTCATATTTTCCCTTGACACTGTTTACCATGTGGTTATTTCAAATAGACTATTTATTTATTGAATTACCAGAAAACATGCTATGTCATGATATAAATCGTTATCAATCTATTTTGGCATAGAAGATGGCCATACCGCCCAGCCCTAGGGATAAATGAAAAAAGAGATATGATAATGATGTTGCTGCATTAACAACGTCACTCTGAATGCAGCAGTAAACATCTAGTGAGAAAGAAGTGATGCTAGTGAATAAGGCTCCGTGATTGGCTGCAAACAGGAGACATTTGAAGCTGTAGGGGAGAGGAGGTCACTGAACAAACTGTTATCTATTATGGATAACCCCGAGCACCCTCTCCCCCCCCCCCCCCATACACACACACACACTGGTCCAACAGAGGAGCAGCTTCTCTAAGAGGCTCCGACAGCTTCGATGTCGCACGGACCGCTACAGGAAATCATTCCTACCACAGGCAATAAAACACCTCATCACTGGGTGCTAGATAAGACTCTGTGACATCACAGTACTGCACTAAGTGCAACCTGCACAACTGGTTAATTTACATATTTATCATGCTATTTAAGCAGCAACATTTTTGAATTCCCAACTTGTATATATTCAAATATTTGTTCTTGTATCTTATTCATATTATTATTTCATGTATATTGTATGTATGTATATTGTATCCTAGTATTTCATTAATATTTATATTCTGTGCTGTGTGACTGATTTTGCTGCTGTAACAGTGTAATTTCCCATTTTATTGGGATCAATAAATATCTACCTATCTATTTACACTATAAAGGGCAAGACTAAATACACTTTTTGTGAAATATTGATTGTTTATCTCCAAAGGCAACACTAGCATTTGACAACCAACCGCCACAGAAACGCCAGCTTCAGCAAGACCAGCAGGGACTCAGCCTCACGTCCCCAGGGAGGATGCTTAAGGTCATCGGACAATGGAACGAAGACACTTACAGGACGTCCTGTCTGACCTCTATACCATCATGCTATTTTACATTTTAGGACATTGCCTTAGATATCCAAAATACCATTCAGAAATCAATATAGTTTCTCTTAAAGCAATATGAATCCAGTCAATCAAAATATGTTAAACGTAAAAATAATTGTCTATCAAACATGTCATTGTCCCCTGGGGTAAAAAATAAAAAAGATTTTTCGCATCATCCTGTGTTCAAAGATGACATGTTGTTGTTCTCATGTGTAACAGATGGAGCAGACCTGAGGGAATGAATCACTAAAACATCTGGATGTTTCATCAGCAGTTACAGCATCAGTAAACACGAATGGAGGTGACTCACTTTGGTTCACAGGAAGTGGAGCCGTGTCTCTTTAGAAAGGTGACCCAGAAGGACAAACTGGTAGACAGATGGACGAAGGTTACTAATGTTTATTGTTTGCAGGAATTCCTGTTTCTTCCCAATGTATTTGCTCTGTTTTAACAACTGTGTTGAAAAATGCTGTGTCATTTTCTGCTGACTCCGGCTGCTGCTCCTTAGCACTTGCCAATAGTGCACTAATATTCTCCCCTGGGGTTGTCCTTTCCTCGTATTTGTGATAGTGTGTGTGTGTGTGTGTGTGTGTGTGTGTGTGTGTGTGTGTGTGTGTGTGTGTGTGTGTGTGTGTGTGTGAGTGTGTGTGTGTGTCAACCTGGGCTCTGAGCCCTAAATCATTGCATCGCGTAGACAAAAGAAGCAGGTCCACACACACACACACACACACACACACGCACACACACACACACACACACACACACACACTGAACAGTCACCCTGGTGATCATACCCACAGTTCAGCTTTAAAGCAATGCGGATGGATTAAAGGTCTGAACTGTCAACCATATCTTCAGATTAAAAGTACCTGTACGATATGTAATCGTATGTTAAAGTTTTTTGGGCTTCATCTCTCTGCATTAGGATTTTTTTGCAGCTCCAAATGTCAGCCAAAAAATACTAAAAGGGACAAGAGAGGATCTCCTGTAAAGTAAGAGCAGCTTGATCAGTTTCTAAAAATTTGCAATCCATCCCTTCTTGCAGCAGGAGAAGCATACACATCAATCTACAACATCTCAGGTAAGAACACAGTTTTAATTCAGCTAATAAGACAGGTGTATATTTACATTCATTTTTTGCTGAATGCAGCTTTTTCAGTGTTTGTTTCATCCAAAATCTGCTCCATAAAGACTCAATAATGTATTCAATGCGTTTCTCAGAATAAGCTCCCCTAATTGTAGTCATCATTTGTCAATTGCCAAGAGCACCATATCACACTGACCTCTGACCTCGGAGGAGAAGTGGGCGGAGTGACGAGTTATAAACAGCTGCAGCTGCTGATCAAGGTTGCAGCACTTGAGGTCCACGTCCCAGGATCGAATTCCTGTCAGGAAGGAGGAAAGAGAAAGATTGCTTGAGGACAACAACCTGAAGCAGGGAAGGACGGAGATTGGAGAAGTTAGAGGAAAAAACCTTTGGACTAGTATCTGATGAACCTGAGGCACAGACATGCATAACCTTTTACCAGATGTTGCGACAGCATCTTGCCTCCCTAACTCTGTTTAAGCTGCAGGGAAGGTCCCTGAGCAGGAAGCGTTGTAGTTTAAAATGTCCTGAGGCTGATGGCACAACAGTATTACTAACCTCAAGGGACACTAATATCATACTGTATCACTACTCACTACTTTGTCATAAGACAATCCTTCTGTACTACCGTAGGCCCAGTCTAAAACCATAATATTACTGGGGACATATTTATTAAACATTTTTCACTTGTACACTTTTACAATTAGAATTTATTTCATAGTATAGTTACTGTAGCTTTGCCTTTTCTCATTTGGTGGAAGAAATTCTATTTTGCCCATTGTTAACATAAAGTAAACAAAAATGAGAGATTGTATCAAAGAATAAACACATTTTGCAACAACCAATGACTAATATCGGTTGCCGTTATTTGGTCACTTATTGGGAGCAGTAGACTAGCTGGAGCCAGTTACCTCCAGTAGCTGCGCTAAGGCTAGCGGTGGGTGCTTCAGAGAGAGTTACGTCATGAGAAGGGTATGTATGGACTAATCTAACTCTGGGGGATACGGTGAATAAGCTAAAGTCCCAATACATGGGCGTGTTCCTTTAATCATTATATGAGAAAGAAAATGTAATAAAACTGTTCATTTTACAAAATATGGTTCATGTAATTTATTGTGTACATTTTTATCATGTTATCATAAGAAGCCACATTTGTTTTACTTTTCTTTGGAATCGTGGTTCTCGTGGTTTCTCAAAGGCAGAGCAGGATACCCAGGGCTCGGTTTATACCTATCACCATTTCTATCCACTGGGGGACCATAGGCAGGCTGGGGGAACGCATATTAAACCTCATAAAGTGAAATTTTCATGCCATGGGACCTTTAATACCTTATGAAGTAATAATATCTAGTAAAAGGTAAAAGACCCCACATAAATATCAGCACTAAAACTAATTGGAGTTCACTTGATAAGTAGAAATGACTCAGTAATGAACTGATGAGCGTCACACACACGCACACATGCACACACACAAACACACATGCAAACACACAACCACAGCTTTATCAGATCCTACTGAGACGCAGTGAGTCAAACTTCAGAGAGAACTTGTGTCAGATCTCTCATCCAGCAGGATAGAAACCAACACACACACTTTCTCTCATCTTATCCATCTGTGGATTCCTTCAGCGAGAGCTGGAAATTAGATCATTCTAATTTTTCAAATCCATACCCCTGCTTAAATCTCCTCTTTCACAAAAGAAGACTTTGAAGACCTTATTTTGCCCTTAACTGAGGAGAAAATGTTCCCTTGCTGCCGACTGCATTCTGTTCCCAGAAATGCTGTGTCACTGTTATTACCTTTTTGTTAGAATTAATTGGCAAAACGTCTTGTTTTGCACTACCAGACGCATAAAAATTACAACCTCCTAGTCTGATGTTGATGCCTTTTCGTGCCAATCCTCACAAAGTAAAAAAAAAAAAAGATTGTTAGCGTCCACAGAAGACAGGGAATGAATGAGGCCTTCATATTTGTGCATCCGAATCCGTTCCTCTTGGAGGATGACATTGGTGTAAACATAGCTAGGCTGAGACCTAACTGCCTGTTTATAGCCAAGAGGAGAGCGGTCAGTGGCTGTGTATACTGCACAGAGAGTTTTGATCTACTTTCCTTATTACTAAGTGACCAGCTTTGTGTTGATGCACATAAAGATGACAACTGTTTTGTGCTGAAATGATTAGTCAATCAAATAGTCAGAAACAGAAAATTAATTGGCAGCTATATAGATAATCAATAATCATTTTAGTCATTTTTCAAGCAGGAAGGCCTAGCATTTGCTGGTTCCAGCTTCTCAAATATGAGGATTTACTGATTTTTTCAGATTGTTGCACACAACAAACACTTTAGGTCATGAGAAATTGTGAAGGGCATTTTATCTATGTTCTGACATTGAATAGACAAAAATATTAATTAAACAACAATAACGAAAACAATTAATTGCAGCACCAGTTAAAATAAGGCAGTACAGCTCACTCTTCTATAATGAGAGACCTGGTAACCCGATATGTTTACACAAGTTAATGTGGAGTGAAAGCCTCTTATGTCTATAGTTGTCAGAATCTGATCAAAATCACAGAGTTATGCAGACCTGCACATCAATATGCATGATGGTGCCCAGCTTGCATTGGAAGCGTCACCGATGCTTCCCGAGCGGTGGACGCTGTTCTTTATTATGGGGGGAGGAATCTGACCAGATGACCACTTGCCGAATAAACAACTTAGGTCTCATCCTTAAAGCCTTCTTAGTTGTAAAACCAAAACAAACGGTTTGATAAAGCATGAATGTCAGCTTTATATGGCTAGTACAAGTTTCATTTTTGAGAGTTGAATGGGTTCCTTGCTGTACCCTGTGACCAACAGGGGAAAAATAGCCACTCTGCCTGCAGTTATCACCAAGTACAGCCTGATACAGCAAAGGTACGTGGATGGGAGAGATGTGAAATGAAAAGGAAAAAATGGTATTTATACAAATATGTTACCCCTTAATACCCCATCAGTTAAATGAGTCATTAAATGGGTAGTTTGAATTTTTTGAAGTGGGGTTGTAGGAGGTACTTATCTATAGTCAGCACGCAGCAGTAGCAACACAGAAGCTGAGCAGTAGGACGGGGGCAGCAGCAAAACATACTTTAGCCACCTAGAAAAGGCCCACTTAAAAAAAATCTTTCATTTTAAGTGTATGCTATATTTAGCAGTGGTGGAGTGTAACTAAGTACATTTACTTAAGTACTGTACTTAAGTACAAATTTGAGGTACTTGTACTTTACTTGTTTCTTTTCATCTCACATTTCAGAGAGAAATATTGTAGTGTTTTTTAAAGTTCCTAAAATGTAAGGAGTACTTTTACTTCAATACTGTAAGTACATGTTCCTAATGATACTTTTTACTTAAGTAACATTTTTAATGCAGGACATATACTTGTAACACTTTGCTATCAGACAACCTTTTCCAATGGGAACTGAAGCCGTTATATCCATCTATGATCTCTCCCCTCCTTTGACAAAAATAGTCATTTTCCGTCTCTGAACACAGGAGTTGCTGGTCTATGGCTGCCTCAAACGGTTACTTTGTTTGGGTTATTGTGTGACTTTAGTGTTTTGAAGGGTATAGTCAGATTCACAGTTTCATAGTTCGGATGGCCCCGTCCACAGCAGTCCAACCTGCTTCTCCAAACTGGGGGCGTGTGCCGACCACCATCTACTGTAGGTAATACGCTGACTATGGATAATTACGTCATACAAAGCCACTTCAGGAAATCTGAACTATTCAACTGCGGAGTGTGTAAAATAGCCAAAGGATTATGGCTGCTTAATGGTGCAGAACGCCTACACTAGCCTGTACGGAGGGCAAAGTGACAGTGAAACTTTATTTTTCAGCATTCTATCCAACACAACATCTGAAATCAGGGTTGGGACATGGTGTCTTTGTGCTGTCTAAGGTTAGAGGGAAAGAGCACTAAGCTCAGTGTCAGAACCACATTCGCACTAGTTTTCTATTTCAGTGCCTCCAGGTTTCAGATCTGCTAAACCTAACGAGGTGTTAGCCTGACAGTCTTCCCTTGCACCTCTGGGGAAAACGCTGAATCACAAGCTCAGGACGTGTTAGTGATGTTAGATTAGTCTCTATCTCAGGAACAGTCATTTTCCCAATAAAGCCTTTTTGGTGCAGGGACACTAAAAAAAACTGTAGTGAAAAAATACATGCAAGAAATGGGGCTCAAATTCAATGTAAATGAAGACAATAGATGGTGAAATGTATACATCACTTCACATATCTTTCAAGCTGTAGAGGTTACACTCAAATTTTAAAATGGAAGAAAAAAAAAGAGAACTGTTCTCCAATCAGACTTAAATAACTTGCATGATGATTATGTGACTGTGAGGATAAATATATTAACCCTGGGCTCTAAATTTAAGAAGTAGGATTCGACCTGGGGCTAACAGTAAGCCATAGGTTAAAAAAAAACTTTTGAAAGACTTAGCGCTGCGCTTTCTGTGGCCTTGGGTCGGAAACATTTCTGATAGCGACTCGTACTGTACAGTGATTGTTACAATTTACTCTCAAATCCAAAGATCTGGCAAAGCCAAAATGGAAAAAACACAGCAGGGTACAGGGAAGCAATGATAACATGCTGATTGGGCTGATTTTATGCTGAAACAATAAGTCATTCAATTTTTTTAGTTTATTAAATAAAAAAGAAAATGAATAGACAACAATTATATGATGGTAAAAAGGGTCCAAATTAGCACCACATACCAGCCAAATGTTCGCTAAATTTGCAAGTGGCTCGTAGTTTTGCTTCACTCACCAGTCAAAAATACCATGTTTATTTATGAGTGGCTGGTAAAATATGAACTTTCACTAGCCATTTGGCAGGAGAACAAAAAAGCTGATTTTAGACCCTGATTGTAAATATAGGACCTTTGGCTGAAGTCATTCAATTAATAGATTTTCCAATGACAATGAAATGAATCTGCAACTATTTTTGATAATTAAAGCCAACACTACCAAATAAAGCAACACTAGAGACATTATCCCGCTTCGGTCCTCCTACAGGTTGGAAGCGGAATTGTCCATTATGTCTTATTGGAACTACAGATCCGCTACGATCTGGCAAACGTGCATAGTGCGGTTATAGCCCGGTAGTAAGCCGCAAAGCGACTGCAGAAGTGCCGTTCACCCTATTACGAGTTGCTGAAATGATTTTGGAAACATTATTTTAAGTTACAAAAAGTTTTAATTAAAAAAATTTCAAGCATGCACAAAACATTTTGGAGTCAGATTTGAAGAAAATCTAATGACATGTGCCCAAATAAAAACGATCTTTAACCTCAGTCTTGTTTGACGACAACGCTGCAGCATGGGTGATTTGTTGCAGGCCTAAAAAAGGATGCTGCGGCTCACATGTAATGAGAATCAATGGCAGGTCATTCACACTGAGTCACACTTAAAAAACAAACCTGGCCAAAAGAATCAATAGTGTAATGGGGAAGGGTGGGGGACACAGAGTTTGCCACAGAGCAGCAGAGCAGTAAGTCTCTAACGACGGTAAGACGAGGTCACAGGGGATGGATGGGGTTGCTATGGCGCCAGACTGGCATTTTAAAGCGTGATTGATCATCTGGACTGTGAACAGCTTGGGCAACGGCACAGCGGAAAATTGCTGAGTGGCATACTCCTGAGTCCGTACACAACATCTTTCACAACTGCTTAAGATTCCTACACTTTAGACAGCCCACAATGACAGGATAAATGTAGCATGCTGCAAGAAGAAGGGGTTGAACTTACTGAAATATTGCTGAGTAATGATGCCTGATTGACACAAAATAAGAAACCAGCAGAAAAGAGAAAGTTATGTGTTTTCCTTTATAATATCTGAAGGTGTTGTGTTATGCTGCATATTTTGGTTGTTTAAAGGTTTAAGGGTCCTACATGGCACCACAACGCCATGTAAGCAAAAACACACACACACACACATACGTAACATCCTGCTCAGACCAAATTGCATTTTAGATGACTGCTGCAAGGCAGACAGGTACATTATGTGCAGGGTGAAAATAAATGTCTTCATTATTTCACCTATCCAGCCATGCTGATACCAAAAGGTTAATATCTGCTTAATTTATAGTTGATTCATACATTGATAAAATTACAGTTTAAGGTTCAAACCGAGAAGGCTGCTTGTTACTGCAGTATTAAAGTAAATAGACCTATGCTGCATCTAAAACTTGAGTCTGCAGTTTCCCTGTCATAGAGTTCACAGTGGGGTAAGGGAAAATGCGTGGTGTCCCATGGTGCAATGCTGCAGCAAATGCCTCTACCTAATACATCCATGGTACTATATTGTCCATTGCGTCAAACAATGTCTCTCCTCTTTCCAGGACTTTCCAAAGTTGCCCATTGAATCACAGCTGCCAAACAGGTAACAATCACAGATACAAGCCGGTGATTCGTCCATCACTCACCCCGCTCTATCTGCGCTCTGGCGGTGTCCAGCTGGTGCTCTGTGCCGATCTCCCCGATCACTATCAGCATGTAGTAGCCGCCCCGGTTGAACGGCACCCCGCGCCTACGTCTTCCACCTCCTCGGCGGTACCGTAGTCGCTCCTCGGACCCTGGCGGCGGCGCGCTGTAGCCCTCGTCTTCTTCAACCACCGGGAGCGCACCTCGCACCGGGATCTCCATGGCAACAACCCCTGGAGCCGACGCCGAGGCTGACTCCATCGCCATGACAACTACTGGTGTGAACGAGGGGAATAGTCTGGTGGGGTGGGGGGGTGAGGAGAGTAAGAGGTGAGGGAGGGGAAGGAGGTGAAGACAGGGGATAACGTGTCGTTTCAAACCGTCAAAATATATAGGCTACAAATTTCCGGTGGAGCTTTCAAAGTAAAAGCTCTTGGGTGAATGAGTTGTTCAAAACTGTAGAGTTGTCATGAAGATGCAGGTTGGATTCAGTTTGGCTTACTACGTTTTACAAACATTTTGCTGAGCACACCAGTAGGGATAGGTCAAAACTTACACCATAGACTGTAATATCAACAGTCTATGGTAACACCCACTCATTTGCAGAGGGAAAAATGTTGCTTAATGTTTTCAGTCAATAATCATACTCTGTGTAGCAGTTTTATTCTATTTAACAAATGTAACTTAAAGTGTTTATTCAACTTCATGAGCATTTTGGAGGGTGTAGTTTGTGGTGCTGCTGAATGTGCTACATTATACAGGTGCTTCTATATTTGTGTCCACCACATTTATATCAGTGAGGCAAGGCTTAATAACAGAAACACCTATTTCTGCAATGCAGTTTAACAGCACCACAAACTACAACCTCCATAAAGATCATTTTAGATTAGATTCAACTTTATTGTCATTACACAGGTACAAGTACAAGGCAACGAAATGCAGTTTGGGTCTAACCAGAAGTGCAATAGCAGTAAGTGCAGGATATACAATGGTTCCATGAGTGCAGGACATGGATATGTACTGAATAAGTATAGAAATGAATACTATTATAAACAGAATTTTACAGATGAGTTTGTTTATAAAATATAGATAACAAGTATTGTGAGCAAGATGTACAGCTGGATATAGATATTCAACTTAATTGTCATTACACATGCTGCAGCTATTTAAAGCGCCGCCACAATGCCAATGTGCAGCAACTCGGGCAACACTTCGACATGGGACTGCAGGGCCAGGGATTGAACCACCAACCTTCCAATTGGCAGGCACCCACTCTACCACTGAGCCACAGCCATTTGTTCCAAGATAAATAGTCTTGCAGCCTATGCTTTATATTAAATTATATAAATTCATAATGTATTTAAATACAAAAACAAACCTAGAAGCTTCAGCATTTCACTGTGTTTGAATGTTTGTGTTTTGGAAAAACAATATCTGAATCAGGCAGCTTGAGTGTAACAAACTGTGACAGTGAAGATTGCACACTTGCACAGGATTCATAAGCAAAACAAGATTAGATCGCTCTAAATGTCAATCAGGCGCTGCTTTTCCTTCTTAATCTCCATTCAGGATTTAGATGAAATATGAATGTAGTCTGTCTTGTGTGCAGTGAATGTGGAGGATTTGTTAAAATATTTTGTAGAAAAAAAACATGTTTTTGCACAGACACAGACACAGACACACACACATCAGGACACACAGAGAAAGGGTGAGAGAGAATGCAGACCAGTCTTAAATTAGCCTCTTTCTTTTCTGAGAAATGTAATTCATCCTAGTTAACCTTGAGCTTGGCCCATTTCACTGTGAAGCAGAGGACTTCTCGGCATAAACTGTCAGCATCACACTGAGGGGATAATATGGAGGTCCACACCAACTTCTGTTGGGTCTCGCAAGTAAGCATCCGCCTTTATTTAACTGTAATTATCAATGATTCAACACATGGCAGGAGATATCTGAAAATAGAAGCACATGTTTTCAGATCTGTCCTATTTGCAATGATGCACGTTGTAAATACTTTCCATTCATGTAGGCCATGTTCTTAACATGTTCTTAAGTATTAATAAAATCTGTTTTAATAATATGCTGTTTTCTATTCTTATTTCTGATTCAAAATGCAAATACCCAAACATATCTTATTGAAAAAACAGCAACATTTCTCTTCCTGAGTTCAATTTAAGCCAAAGGTCAATGATTATCTGTCAATAAACATGATCATTACATGATGATACATTTACTACATGCTGTGTTTGTAAGAGACACTAGGAAAGTAAAAAATAAACTGTGTGTTTCCTCCCACAGTAGCAGTGTGAAGATACCTCATATGTTGTTTTTGCTGCAGGTCTCTCTGACAGTGAGTCAGCACTTCACTTCATAGACGACCAATGCCATAGACATGCTTCCCTCTAGTGGTAAAAATACAACACTCCCAACTATTGCCCTTCACAAACTTGTCCTTTTTTATGAATATTGACCACCAGCATTAATTTCAAGTATTCCTATTGGCTTGAAATTTTACATTTACGCTTGCATGAACTGGAGTAGACCATAAACAGTTAACGAAATGGATCAACAGACCCTGTTGCTCTGGACGGAGACCTGTGAAGGATATTAGGTTAGAAAGTGAATTTCAGTTGGTTGTCATATACACCATATGAGGGGCAGCTGTGGCTCAGTGGTAGAGCGGTTGCCTGCCAATTGGAAGGTCGGTGGTTCGATGCAGACCATTTTGAAGTGTCCTTGGGCAAGACACTGAACCCCGAGTTGCGGCTCTAAAACTGTATTTCGTTGCATTGTACCTGTACATGTGTAATGACAATAAAGTTGAATCTTAATCTTAATACACAATTTCATCTTACACAATGTAGCTTTAACAATAATTTGTTGGCCCCCCTGCAGTAACTCTGAGGACTCCTTAGGGGTCCCGCTCCGGGTCTCAGATGTAAACTATAATATATCTGAGGGTTATGGCTGAGAACTGTGTAAAACCAGCTAGAATGTACAGTTTCAGTTTTTTTCTGTTGGAAAATAAAATAAATATAACAGAAAAAGCAAATGTTTCATAATAGACTAAAACATTGTTTAGAAGTAGATGTTCAGAGCAGGCATAAGACAACAATTCTGCACAGTGTTTTACTTTCATTTCAAGATAAAATGCAATATGACTGACCAAAAATAGATTATAGTATGTTGTCCCTAAGGATGCTCCCAGTCCCCAGTATTTAACTTTCCAACTGATTCCCTCCAGTCAGACAAATCACACGGGTTTTGTGTCAGTTTTTACAAACAAGTAGCAGATTAGAGCATTTTGATCCCAATACTACATTGTCAAGATTACTGTATCAACATATGGCAACTCTAGCATGGCCAAAAAATAAATATATATATATAAATAAAACTATAGCATGGCCTCTACCTCACCATCTGCTGGACAACTGATGTTAAAGCACATTGTTGGCTCAAATCACCCATAAATACAGTATCCCTCCAACCCAATAAACTCATTTTTTAATACCTCAATATAGTCAACACTGATTGATACTCACAAAATGTGTATTTGAATCAAATCTATTGTATTTCAAGCCTGCAGAAAACGGCAGAATTAATGGTATTTGAATCGAATGCATTCAATAGAAAGAGAAGAACAATACTAAGGACATGACTGATGTAGAAAGAGAGTTCAGGAAGGTTTAGTGGCTGGTTTGTTCAGGAAACCCAGGTGTTGGTAATTAGATTGTTAGGTGATTAGTACGCTAAAGATAAACCACTGGGATGTTCCCCGTCTCATTACCTGCACTCTCAGCAAAACATTATATTAATTATTATATTTCTGTAGAATTCACCTTGTACAACGGACCTTAATACCATAAAGGGAAACCTTAATTAAAAAATTATAATTTAGCACATATATGCGTCATAATTTCAAACAAAAACAAATCAACTAGTCATTGGCTACAGTCTCTTTCAATATTGGACTGGCTCTGACTTTACAGTGAAGACGAGAGTAAAACTGCACAGTTTTTCTTCTAATAGCGCCCGTCTGCTCAAGTAACCGACAGGCCTGGGCCAGTTCATTGATAGCTGAGTTTGATGGGAAGTGGCTGCAGTTATTCTGAGCTCCAGACAGAGTGATAGACAGAGCCTACAGAAAAAAACATACAGACTAACTGATAGGCGGAGTGATGAACTGACAGATGGTAGAAGCAGTTTGGGAGACTGTCTGGGTCACTGCAGACACAAAAAGTCTGTCTCTCCACTCCAGTGTTGGGGCGGCCTCAAGCTCACCCAGTAAGAGAGTTCGCCACATGTAGGTTGAGTCCTGCAGCGGCCCGGGATCACATCTGACCTGTGCCCTTTGCTGCGTGTTATCGCCCATCTCTCACCCCCTTTCATGTCCAACCATCATAATAAAAGGGAAAAGTGTCAAAAAAGTAATTGTCAAAAAAAAAAAAAATAATACACCAGTGTGAAAATGTCAAAACAAGTGCTCATCACAACCTCTACTCTCCAGAGATTTTTTTTTATAATGTTAAAAAAGCTTCTTCTTCCTTTATTTTTTAAGCCATCTGTACAGGGTCTGTAACAAGATTCTGTAAGAAAAAACAAACAGCGTTGAATGAAAGCCAAGCATTTTAATAGATGCTATATTCAATATTGAAATACAAAAGGCACTGGATTCTGTTCTCTCAAAACAATGCATACAGCGATGTGTGAATTCATACAAGTCTTGTATTATATAATCGATGTGAGCTTAAATTAAACCGCTGTCTGTTGCAAGAACATCACACTGAGGATCAAAGTTTGCAGTTGTTTTCCAGGAATGCTAAAATGTGTTACATCTAAGCTGACATTTTAAAACAGTACATCAAATAAACACACAAGCATGTTTTCTAATATAAGAAATCACAGAAAATATACATCGTTACACAAATAATTTAGAGCTTTGTGGTTGTTATAACGAGGTAAAGAAGTAAAACAATCTATATGAAAAGGTGGACATGCAATACCGTAGCTGCATACTGGTGATGTTGACACACTGGTTTTCTTCAAGGGAAGGTAAGTGTTAACTTATGGCAAGATTACACCGCTGTAGTAAACATTTCAAATCAGATACACATCGGTGAAATCTGATTTAGGTCCTGCTTCTCCTGTCAAACCTCATTAGAGCTGAATACGGGTACATTTCTACACCGTTAATCTTCATGAAAAATAAACTGTTCCTCCTCTTGCATTCACTGTTAGTTGTGAAATCAATAGAATAGGCTCAGCCCATAAAACCAAACTGTATGAACTGGTGTCAGTCTAGCTTTATTACATTATATTAGCAAAATGTTCCATTTTTAATATAATCAGTAATGCTTTGGTTTCCTTAGAAACAACTGTTGAAAGGCCGTTATCAAAGAAGAAGTTGAAGATGCTTCATAATGATATTTATGATAAGAAACATATCTGATGCTTTAATACATATTAATAAGTACAAATTAGGCCTCAAGTGAAATCAAATTATTTACTCTGTATTCTTAATTACAGTAGAAATTTAAAGCATGACATTAGTTGAAGCAAAACACTTTTACTTCTTCTTGGATGTGATCTTTATGTAGAAACCGTTTCATGTGATGCCAAATACCAAAATATACAGTATTTCCACTTATTTTCTGACACCACAGCAGTTTTTCAGAACAATCTTGGCAAAAGTTTGGCTCCAGACAAAAGTCAAAAGGCACATGTTTTGAAAACATAGTACTACAATCTGAAAGTGATGTGGGGTCAGTTTGAGTATTTCTTCTTATTGAATAATTAACCACAGATTTAAATGAATAGTTACAGTAACATCCCAAAATCTAAGGCCAGGCAGATTACAATAAACTGCATGATTTATCTGTTATCTGTTCTTCCTTATTAGACTGAAATTTTGTTGCACACAAAAGAAATGTTTTGTCGAAATAAGTTCAACAACTTAGAAATGCCTCAGACATAAAAAAAAAATGCAAAAACACTTAATCTTATTTATATTACAGGATCCAATAGCAATGTGGAGAAACAAAGTGTACTGCACTCACAATGAAGACGTGATCAGCATGCCAGTACACACACACACACACACACACACGCATTACACTGAAGAGCATTGCCAAAAAAGTGCATTCAAAATATACAAAGCCAGGACAAACTGAAATAGCATATCAATCAACTTCATTCATGCTTTCCACCCCAGAATGCACTTAATGTGACTTTCCCCTCAACTGCTTTTTAGAAACAGAGCCGACACTTTGCAGTAGACATGCTGAATGTGAGAAGCAAAGTTAACATGGGGAACTACATGTGCATTGATAGTTGGGGTGGAAGGAGGGAGGCTAATAACATAGCCTCACCTAGCTCAAGGTCCATACATTATAAGGTTAGATTATACAGCCTCCGGCTCCAAAAGACCAGTTTCCAAAGTCACAAAAAACTTTACGAATGAACCTCAACTTCCTGATTCATCCAGCTTTCTTTTTTTTTTTTTACTGAATCATCTAGACCTGATAACATATAGACCATGACCTGTCATATGGAGCTTCGCTCGTTCTTCCATTAGTTAGTTTCTCTGGAAGGCTCCCTGTGCAGCCGAGGATGCTGCTCCAGCAGCGGCTGTTTGGAAGGTTCTACTGGAGAAGACGCCCTGCGAGAATTCCTGCTGCGCCTGCTGGAAACTGGCCCCGGTCCGGCGGTACCCGCTGTGGACCTGAAGAGAAAAGAGATCGTTAGCAAATGGCCTTTGAAACCAACCCCTTTTTCTCAGTGCTCACTTGTTTAGCCACGCTGGCAAAATGGATCTATGAATGGATATATGCTGGTCAGTCCACCACTTTGGTCCAGACTGAAATATCAACTATCAGAGAGATTGCCATGACATTTTTTGTAAAGACATTCATGTCCCTCTAAGGATTTAGGATTATTATTTTTTTTTTTATAACTTTACCGTCAGCGGGTCAAAACTTCAGTTTGGTAATTACTTTGGTTTATGACCAAATACCTGCAAAACCCGTTGGCACCTTCATCACTCTCAGCTGTACTTTTTGTTTAACGCTTCATAAAACATTCTAAGCGTTAGCATGTTTGCACATTGTAATTGTGAACATGTTAGCATTGAAAGCACCGCTGTGCAGAAGTACAGCATCGCAGATCTGCTGGCGTGGCTGAAGAGTTGTTGAAACTCTGGTGGCTGCATTTCCAACAAGTTGGAGAGAAAATACTGTTACAATAGTTCAATATGTTATGGGTTAACCTTTACACCACTGTTGTTGCTGCTAGAAATGTGTTGCTGTCATTTTTTGGCAACATTTCATAGAGGACGGAGATGTGACACATCAACAGGTGTTACAAAACAGTTTCTTCTTAAACCAAAAAAAGCAAATGACAAAGCAGTTATTATTTAGTGTTTTGCTGTGTAAACCACTTCTTTAGTTCCTCATCTGTGGTCTGAAGTTGCAATTCTAACCACTGATGAAGAATAGCCATTTTATAACAGGTACTAAGCAAAAATAATGTAATCAAACTAGTAATGTATACATTTTTCATTTTAGACTTGAATGCAAACCCCAATTCCAGACTTGTATGTTAATATAACAAAACTAAATCCCCAATCCCACTCACAAGTATAACAACAGATTAATCAAAGGATATAGCTGCTAACCCACACGTTAAAACTGAAAATATAAAGAGGTTGGAATGAAGTCTCACCATCTTGAGCAGAATGACTGACAGCACAGCGCAGATAGTGAAGAGGACGGCCACTATCATCATGATGGCTCCCACTGCTTTGTTTTTACTCAAGGCAGTGAAGGCAGTGATCCAACCACTGGAATCAACAAACAACATTAAGTTTTAGATGGTCTCACAAACAACACTGATGAAACTGAAGGTTGTCTTCATCATGTATTCTGGACGAGAGAGTTGGGTTACAATAAGGGAGAGAAGAAGAATGTGTTGAAGAAGCAGTGTGAAAGAAAAGCTGAGAAGAAGAATAAAAGGTTGCCAATTGTAAAATGGGACATTTCATATCTCTGAATAACCTTAATAAAGAACATAATATAATTGGTATTATTAAAACACATGTGCATGCTCCAAAAGATCAAATAAAACCAGTTTTAAAGTGTGGGTACATTTTCATATTAACATCCTAACTGCCTTTGTTGTTCTCAGAGTAGGTTGTTAAAATTGTGCTGCTTTGTGATTTGCATCTCATCTGCAAGGGAAGCGCTACAAAACAAGAAAGGGTCCCCTTGACTGTGTCTGTTTTGATATTGTGCAAATCCATGACAAAATGAGAAGTATCATAAAAAGGGAAAGGGAAAAATGATGTCCTATTGGACATGGGTCATTCTGGAAAGTGCCGTTTTTGAAACCAAATGGCGTATTTAAAGTGTACATCAGCAGAGTGTCTGCAAACTTAACAGGCGAAAATATAACATCAGACACAACTATGAGCCCTCACATGTAAAATACACACTTATTAAAAAATAACTTTTTCTGGTATATGGGGTGTTATTTTGTGTCTCTTTTGAGTGAGATACAGGTTTCTGAATGTCCTCTGCCTTCAGTCTCCGGGTGAGCTGTTCAAAATCTGCGTCTACGTCACTAGCCGAAACGAGGAGGCTAACTGTAGCACATGCTAGCTTCTTCTCAATGGCAAAACACTGCTACAACACACACTAGTTCACCATAATGTACAAAAGAACTACTTCCATGTCCCTGTTATCCAGGTTTTCAACACGTGTGCCCTTGTTTAGAAGAAGTCTCCCAGCTAATCCTGCCTTGAACTGACCAAGGATGTAAAAAGGTTGTCTAGCTGATGTGAGCCTCACCTACCTAATGCACACGTGCGACTACCAGTATAGAAGTGAGATGTCTCACTCTGTAGCTAAAACAGAGACCCAAACACACAGGGTGAAAACAGGCTCTGCAATTGAAAATGAAACCTATTCTGGTACAACCTCAAAATAAAATTATGAACCTGAAAATGAGCAAAATATGGGCGCTTTAATATAACACACCTGAAGTTAGGACATTAAAGACGTAAATACATTGTAGCATCAATAACTAAATCCCTGTGTTCACAATACCCTCTCCCCTTGTCTTTGTTGTTTCATGTAGCCAACCATATGCTTGCTTTTTAATTACATGCTTACTTGTGTTTAATTTGTAGATTTTTGTTATTTCTTTAGGTGATATTCCCTCTATAAGCCTCTAGGAGTTTTCTTAGAGATTTCTTTGTGGCATTATAGGCCTTTATGTGATAGGCTAGCTTAGGTATGAAAGGGGAGAGAGAAGGGGTATGGCAGGTAGCAAAGGGTCGCAGGTCGGAACCAAACCTACGGCTGTTGCAGCAAGGACTGAGCCTCTGCATATAGGCATGCGCTCTACCAGGTGAGCAAACCAGGCGCCCCCTAGGGGTTTTCTTAATCTCACCTGCACAATCTCTTTTTTCCTGTTGTGTTCCTGCTGCCTAGATTTTATTGTGCAAAAATAAATACTAATACTCGATATAATAATATTAATTCTCATAAAAATAATCACTGTAATGATGGTATTAAAAATTGTTGTTGTCAGAATGTTTTACCGCATATAGTAAACCAGTACACTGGCACATTGTCTAAAGCCCATCATTTGACCACTTAACTCGTATTTTCGATAACCAAAATATGAGGTAATAAAGACAAAGTGAGACGAGAGTGAGTGTTGGCAGAACGCAGCAGAGACAGAGAGCAGCAGAAACTTACAGAGTAGCCAGCAGACAGATAGGCAGCAGGCTAGAGGAAGGATGAAAAGTCTGTCAGAAGAGATGAAAGAATGCAGAAAATGAGTAAAAGAGAAACAGAGATGAGAGCAGCTTATAGGCCAGCTGATTGGCAGTACTTCTGATACTAAAGGCAAAAGAACCACAAGTACACTTCTTCAAATCAATCAGGAATCAATGAGTAAATTGTTATGATCATGTTCAGATAAGCTATTATTTAATTGCAAATATGCCAACTTGGATGTAAATAAACTCACAATTAATGTTCAATTTTTTTTTTTTTTTTTTACATTTTTTAAAATTTACAAACCACTGTTTATTACAATGTATTTGTTTATGAATCACTTTATCAAATTTGGTGGCCAAATCTAACTGAATGACTGGGAGAATGCCATTACTACGTGAACCCTCCAAATGTCAACATGAAATGTACAGCGTGTGACTCACCTGTTGCCCCAGTTGGGGATGCCTACAGCCTGGATGATGAAGATCACCACTTGGCAGAAAAACACAAAGAAGAAGAAGAAGAAGCTGAAGGAGCTGTCCGTCCTGAAAATGAGAAAAAACAAAACATTCCACATTTGAAAATATTTCCCAAAAAATAAAAGTGACAAAATTATCATCTAATTGTTTGTTGTGTTATGATTTTTTTTTTCTTCAAGTTACATCTTCTTGGGCTTACTGTGCATTAAAGGATCAAACAATAAGCCACAGAGCTTGAATAGAAATGTAGAAATAACTTTGTATGTGTTGCTCTTAATTACAGATGGTTGACATGGAAACAGAATAATTATAAAATTTCATCTCACAAATTTCTTGATTTCCTCTTAAAGAAACGGGCAAGGCTATTATTATTATTATTATTATTATTATTATTATTATTATTATTATAATACATATTATAGACCAATACATTAATCAACTGTGGTATTGCAAAGGCCACACTTGCAGATTTCCAGCCCCACGGTGTCATTGATGATGGGAGACTCACCTGAAGGCCTTGTAGACGGGCCGGTACCAGCAGAGGAAGGAGCAGGGAGCAAAGAGGATGAGCCAGAGAATGGAGAGACCAAAATCCACACCATGGGCTGCATTAGTGATGAAGAAGGCCAAACAGGCCAGCAGGTTGAGGAACAGAGTCACACAGCTGACTGCAGAAACAGCGGAAAGAGACAAAGGTCAATAATAATACAACTAATATCAACATCCTTTTCACAGGAATACCTCAATTACAAGGGCTGTAAATACTGATGAGCATAACAAAACGTAATAACATTATAGAAATTGTTGCTAAGCACTTAAGAAAGATAATGTGATATTAAGCAGTACCAGCATCCCATTGGAGATCTAAAAACAAGATGACCTCATAAATCAGTAAAGAGTTAAAGGGCAGAGAACCGTAAAACCTTCTCATAAACTTAGTGCCTAAGATCAATATTTGTAAATCTACATAAGTAATAGTATAAGTAAATAAACCCTACGCCTTAGCCTGACGTGCACCTCTCCAAAAATGTTGCATTTCACACTACTCATTTCCGGCTTCATCCTTTTCTATAAACAACATCAAATCAAGGGGAGGGTTAACTTTTCCTGCTACAGACAGTCACTGACAGACACAGCCCCCCCCCACCCCCACACCCCATTCGACGCACACACCAACGCACAAGTAGTAGTAGAAATAGAAGTATAAACTTCAGGCCACTACGGCGAAAGCTCTGCATGGAGCCTCTGCACAACCATAAATAAAGTATCAGATGTTCAATGCTCCACATCACCAGCAGGTGCCAGTATGATCTGCATGCAGAGTGTTTATGTTGCTACAAGCAAACGGCCCCACTGTTATTACTGAATGACATCCGTGATCACAAATCACTTGTACACCAGCCCTGGTTAATGAAAGAAATTATATGTTTTGTTTTTAATACATTTCAGAGGATTCAAACAAATTACAGCTTTAAAATGCTGTATAGTAAGATATCTCAGGTTTTGTGCCATATTCTGTCTACAGAAAGGTAAACATGCTAATACATAAAATAATTAAATTAAAAAAAACACAGAATTGCTGCTTACATGTCTGCCCTGGTGCACTCTTATGATTTTAATGAACTTACACATCCAGAGATAGTATATCATCTTGCAGACTCTCTGGGACTCTGGGGGGATTTCTTCTGAGAAGTCCTGATAGAAACATGGTTTGATTGGGAAGCTCTTGGGAAGTGGAGGCCAGTTGTTCACTTTACCTGTCAAGACAAGAGACAGCATCTACCCTGTTAGCAAGGAACAGCTTGTCTCTATCTATGGGGATCTTTTTTTTTAAATATTGACACATTTGTATAAATGATGAAATTAACATATCAAGTGTGTGGAGGTCATTTTCTTGTCTCCTGATTATTCACACATTCAAAATCTTCTATACATCGTTATATAATATTATACTGAGAGAAATAATTCTACATTAAGCAGAACAGCAATAACATAAGTAAGCATGCAGACAAACACAGCTGGTAAATTCCCACGCTGCAGGTTAAATACAGTTTACCTTGCAGCAGCCATTGCAGCAGTGCGATAATTTACAGCATGTGTATGCACATATAGACAGATAGATATATGGCTCTGGACTAACACGCTATGCAGCACTAGAGGAGAGGAGAGGAGAGGAGAATGACCTGTCGGGCCTCTGTTCTGTATCTCCTGCTCTCTGCGGTCCAGCTCGGCAGCTTTTCTCTCCAGCTCTTCCTGCTGCCTCAACAGATTGGCCTGAGCTGCAGCAGCAGTCGCCTGAAGAAGAAGAAGAAGAAGAAACAACAGCGTCAGAAAATACTTTACTCGACAAACGCATTGAATGGAATGGAAGGAATTTATTACGCTGACATGTACTGCAGAGACACATCAGCAACTCCCAGGAGTTTCACATGCCATACAAATGGTAGAGATACAACTGGACGTCACACAAACTGCATGAGAACATCATCATTATATATTACATATTTACATCTATGGAAGACGCGAGCCACTGTAAATTATTTTTCAAGCTGCATGTAGACTTCAACAACAGTATGATAGCATACGTGTATTTTTAAAAGGCCATCATACTGTATACAAAACTAAAAATACATATTTATGTTCCTCATATCTGATGTCTGACTTGGCAGAAAAAGGAAGGACATCGGTGTAATCTGTAGTGCTATTCATGAATATTTATAAGATTACAGTAGAACAAGGAGGCTCATTATAATATTGTGTAAATTGAATACATGTTTGTGTCTACTGGGAGGATGAATGGATGGTTAGCTCTGTCACATCCTGTTATTATAGATATTACAGCCTTGTGTCTAACAATGAGCAAACTGTTGGCTAAAGTAACATTCACACTGATTATACGCAGTCTATCCGATGTTGTTGCGCTCTCTATTCTTATGTCTACGCAAACAACTACTGAGTAAACATGACATTTATTAATAATGCAGTCGTGCCTTGAGCCAAATAACATACCTCGTCTCTCCGGGGGTCTTAAAAACAAGATCTGGTTTGTCTGTTATGCCTTTTACAGAGTAATGTCTGACTTTAAATAATTCATGTTTTGTGTCACGGTTTAAACAACAGGCTTAACAGACAGCAACAAGATGGATCATCCACCAAGTTTGACAAAAGTTGATTTGGTAACATCTTAAATATTTTATTTGAAAGATCTTAAATATTTCAAATGTTTGGATATTTGATTGTAGAGCCCCCATAAGACCCATTAGTACTTTCAATTCAAAGTCTCTCAGATTCATGACATCTTTATGGTCATTTGTGGTACTGGATCGGTCAATAGTAGCTACTAGGGCTGTGTTCTGTTTGTTTTGTGACCTTGTACACTCCTCTATGTCCACTATGCATTCTTGCACTGTATGTTAAAGGTAGAGTCTGCAGTTCTATACACAGCACTGGTTCTGTGAAAAGGAAACAAACAAAGTGGCTCGTGCCAAGCCACACAACTCTATTTCATTCGTGTTATGCTCAAGATAAGGTAAAGGCCATGGATGTATGAAGAAGAGAAAGTCAGTGGGAGCAAGAGGGACGGTTAATCTGGCACATGCTAACGTTCTGAAGGTTCATTGACAGGAGGGGTGTACTTGTTTGGGTGTTCAGAACTGGCAATTCCACTTTTAATTCATGTTCTGTACTGCCTTTATTTTGTGGAAAACTGACACATACAGCTGCACCAACTGTGTGAACATTACCAGAGCTGCGATATATATGACACACAAAATAGAAGAGAACCCAGGGAAGTAGCATCCTGCAAATCTACTTCAGAGCAGTATTTTTCATCTGCAGCAGAGCAGTGGAGGGGTCACGCAGTCTCCAGTAATCTGGGACTCACCTGCGGACTGGGCTCTGTAGACGGCTGTAACACAGCAGGCTGGTAGGGAGCGGTGGAGGCTGGAGTGGTATGAGAAGCTAGGTTGTCCTGAAAAAACAAAGGACATGATGGTGAGGAGAAGTGAAAGGATGAGACAACAAGAAAAGATCAAGACAAACAGGAAAATGACAGAAAAAGGAAATAGAGATTGAAAGAAGGAGAATAAATGCAAATGGGAGGACGGAAAGTACAAGAAAAGGAAGAAGAGGATATTAACAAGGAAAATGAGTACAAGACCAAAAAATACAGGCAAAACAGCAAGTAGGGGATGGTCATTGAGATCAAAAAAGAGGAGAAAAAATGAGACGGCGACGGGGTGAAAAAAAGAGAGTAAGAAAATATAAATTAAAATAATTTTAAAATATAAGACAAAATGGGAGGGGGGACAAGAAGATAATGAGGACACAGGTTTCAGAGGTCTTACTGTGGGATGGGCAGGGAAAGGGTTGTACTGGTCTACTGGCTCTATGGTGGAGGTGGTCACTTGTGTGACCGAAGGGTCCTGGAACACAACAAAACACGCGTCACTCTTCATTATCAGTCACTCAGTTAATCTCCAAATATATGGGACGATATGCTTTTGTCCCGATTCCATTCTTTCTTTCGATTTGTGTTGCGATCTTTCACTCCTTGCAACTCTAGAAGTATTGCGGTTCGATAGTATTGAGATTTTCTTTTCCTTCTTTAACAAAAACAAAAGTTAAATAATACGTTTTATTTTTTATTTCGTTTGGACCTTTTGTTTTCAAATTCGGTTTAGTTTTATTTAGCTTTTAAAGTGGGTTTGCTAGTTTAGTTTGTATTTTATGAAAATGCTATAGTTTTACTTTAGTTTTAGTATTTTTTTGGAATATGGGTTATATGTCCGGGGCAATATTCAAAAACGTCAGAAAAAGTTTTGTGTAATAATAACTCAACAAAAACATCATACAGTTTTAAAAATATATATTCACAATGTATTCAACAATAACACCAACAACATGAGCACAAATATGGAAGCAGTCTACAAGTGCAAAATGTGTAAGTGACGTGTGTAGGCAAAAAACTAATTAGCCAATAGACTAAAGAAGACAGACGTGAACGGGAGTTCTGAACTTTGGTCGAGTCAAGTGGCAAACTTTCTGAAGTCCATCGACACAGTTGTGTAGACGTCCCAGTATTAACACACATATTAACCCCCGTTCCCTGCCACTTTTGGTGTTCCTGTGTCATGCTGCCGGGCCCTGTAGCCATACAGCCGTGCCCTATACCTTTGCGTTCTCCTTTACCTTATTAAGGTAAGCTAGGTTTCAGCCTCCTTGTGCGCGCTTCTCAAACGTACTTTCGAATTGCTCACATATTTTACCACCTTCCACTGAAAGGCACTTGCTTTTATCTGACACAGCCGACTTTTGGTACCGCCATGATGCCAGGAGAGGGGCATGGACTATGTTGTGTTCAATTTGACATGGAATGTCGGTATTTCTGGGTTCCCAGTCGGAAACTTTATGTCTATGGCACAAACTGTATAATATACAACAGGTCTATGGTTGAAAATTTCAACTCTGAAAGATATAACGTTACTTCCTCTATGAATGACATTGACTAAGACAAAATGACTCATTTTAATAATTTAATTATTTTAATTTATTTTAGTGCAGTTGGAGTTATTTCTTTTTGTAAAGCTTTATTTATATTTTTATTTCAGTTAACAGTATTGTTTTTCCCACCTAGTTTTTATTATTTTGTTCGTTAACTATTACATAACTATATAACCTTAGTATAAACAGAACGTATTTAGGTGAATCATTGGGAAAATATTTTGTAAAAACTATCAATTCTAGGAAAAAGAATTGATTTAAAAATATACATTTTTTCCCACCCTTAAAATATAGTTTTATTTATATATATACACATATACATACATACATACATACATACACATACAGTATATCAATCTGATCAACTAAATAAATTCTAACAATCTTACTTGCTTGACTTCTATTATACTTTGCTGATATTATACTCAGTTTGTTCATTTGAACAAATCGACAGGTCTAACTTTGAGTCTTGATATTTCACCTTGGTAAATATTTACTGCTGTTTATCTTATCTTCAAAATAACTCTTCTTTAGAAACTTTCATTTCCTGAAAGACTGACGGTAAACCTAAAACCAATATCAGCCCAGACTATGAAATCTGGTACCAAGCAATGACCAAGTCAAAAATCAAGTAAAAGAACATTGAGCTGGTGCAATAACCTCCCAGGTCCTGATGAATCACTACCTGGAAAGAACCGTATGGTAAACATTAAATGACTCTAGTGTATGATCAACACCGGGACGATTAATTCCGTTGTTTCCAACTGATATGAGAGGCCGGTCTGCCGCGCCTGAACAGTTTAAGTCTGACAAAAGCAGATTCTGCAAGGCT
Organism: Etheostoma perlongum; assembly: GCA_026937815.1. Lineage (NCBI taxonomy): Eukaryota > Metazoa > Chordata > Actinopteri > Perciformes > Percidae > Etheostoma > Etheostoma perlongum. The sequence goes on along the minus strand of CM049378.1, from coordinate 26,988,207 downwards.
TTGGCCCTCATGAATTCCATGAATTTCCAAGACATTCCTTCACTAAATCAAAGCAGTCCTGTGACCCAACAACCTAGATTTCTTACACTATAAGCCAGTTGAACAAGTAAATAAATAACAAGTTTTAAGAAAAAACACCAAAAATTGTCTGGATACAAATGTAAGGATTTTCTGCTTTTTTCAATTTTATATAACTGTAAACTGAATATTATTATATATAATTTTCACTATTTTCTGCCATTTGAAGACTGAAAAATGATACATCTTTTTACATTTGTGTTATCTTTGAAGATCAAATATACACATTTGATATTCCCTAAAATGGAGTGTGAGTTCAAATTTTTCAAATTTCCTAATAATCACAGCCTGGAATTTTAAATCTGTAAAATATACACACAAAGTGTAAATATACACACACACAAACATTTCATTTCATGCCTACGTCCATTACAGTGCCCCGATTAGAAATTAATCTGCAACAATTATTTTTTTTTAAGATTATTTTTTGGGCTTTTCTTTCCTTTTATTTTAGAGTTACAGTGGATTGCCCCATCTGCAACTATTTTGATAATAAATTAATAATTTTAGTAATTTTCTAATAAAATTTCAAAACATTTGCTGGCTCTTTTACATATCTGATAGTTAACTGAGTACCTTTAGGTTGTGAGATGTTGGAATAAAATTACATTTTTTAATATTTTACCTTGGGCTGTGGGAAATTAGCCTGCATTTTTCAATATCTTCTAATATTTCATAGACTAAACGATTCATGGAGAAAATAATCTGCGGATTAATCAAATACAAAAATAATCGTTAGTTTCCGCCCTAGCCCAGATAACATCTGTTATTTGATCCGTCATCAGATCTGTTGTTTTAATAGGAAAGGCCGCAGAATGAATTGTGGGTATTGTAGGACTTTTGTGAGATTGATATACAATAAAACTAAAGCACAGCTAAACTAACAACTGTCAGAACTATTTTTAGAATCAGAGTTAATTCCCTTTAAAAAGGTATGAGTAGAAGAACAAGAACCTCACATGATAACCCAACACGTCACTCACTGGACATGTGATTAAAAGAGTGACATTACTCACTATTACTTATCTACCCATGACACACCTGTGAACATTCCCAGCAGAAAACAGATGTATGTATTCCACACGTCAGGAAGCATTCTGGAGAATAAATGTGGCTCAAAAAGCTGTTCAAAAATACAACAAATCATATCCTTGTATTCCATTTATTAACTGCCAACATGAGATAGCATCTATCCTGGGTAGCACAGTCTGTGGTGATATTCAGAACAGCCTATTATGCAAAATGTGTTTATAACACCACAGTGTGACAGCTGGAAAATATATCTGCTCCGACTGGCGAGAGACTGCTTGTGTCTTTTGATGACACAGCACAGACGGCAATGAATGAAAAATCTTTATAGCCAAAGTGAACAACAACCAAGCTTCTCTGAAATAAGGACTCATTTACCTCGGAACTTGGAAGCCCAAGCTGGGAAAGATGTCATACCCGAGTTGAACAGGTTCCATTTACAAGTCAGATTATCATAGTTTTCATTAGCTCTAGCCAGGTTAGTCATTGTAAGCAATGCCCGTTTATAACATCGCATTACGCTGGTTTTTGTGAGTACAAACAACGTAACATGTCCACAAATAGTAGTTGGACAGGACTGTGTGTACGACTGATTTAGTGAGATATAAAAAACACAGAAGTGCTAATAACGTTATGTAACTACAGCTTTCACAACTGTTGATGCTCGGAAACCCAAGGTCAGGGGGCGCGTTTCCGACTTTGACCTCAGAAAATTCGAGTTCCGGGTACAAATGGAACGCACTATACGTCGGGACAAGCCAAAACAAGATGCCGCCATGTTAAAAATAACAGCAAAGAGGTGTGGGGAGACACAGAAAAACATCCATCCATATCCATCTCCATTGATATTGATGTAAAGTCTATATTTGTTATGTCTGAAAATTTGACTAATTCTAACCTAAAACAGTGTCAAAGTAAATTTGGGATAAAATCAGCATGATAGTCTGATATTTGTATACAAATACCTAGATATCGATATAAGAACGATATATTGCCCAGCTCTACTGTTAAGTCTCTGTATCAGCAAACAGGACTCGTTGTGATAACCGTTGATTGCCTAGGTGTGACTGTTGTACCCATTTCATAACTGCATTTGGATATTGCTACCAAATAGACTTACAGTGCCAACCATTTTTAGAGGAATATGGTCATAAAACCACACTGTTAATGACGGGGGGAGGGGTGGGGGTCACTTTAAGGTCACAAAGGTGCACATTTCCAATTACTTTTCAATATTACCCTCCTGAAATTCTTTCAAAGGTTGACAGTATATTAACTGATTTAATGTCACCGCAGACAGCAGGCTTGTTAGAATAATACAACGGCTTGATAGGGAAACGCTACACTACAGCATAGACAACATAATGCAGCTGATATGAGATTATTTATTCAGCCACTTCCACACCCGGCAAACAAACTGGTCTCCACTGACGTCACAGCCATTGGGCACCTGTTATAATAAAGTGTGACTCTGCAAAACTACTGTAAAAGTGACTGTGTTAAGTAATGTCACTGAAACCATGAGAGTCTTAATTGGGGAATATAATTCATTTACTATCAAATGTTACACTGTATGAGAAGTTTGACATATTAGAAAATAAAGGTTGCACTTTGCTGCTTCTATGACTTCTATGATTCTTTTTATTGCGTTTCTCTAAAGTTCCCAAACTTTATGAACGTAATAGTAAATCACTTGAATGCCCCTTTGAAAGGCCCATGTTGACACAATGAATGCAACAGCAAATTGCATCTAACTTGTCTCAAATTTGGAAAGTCTGGAATGCATCCTTCATCCTAATGTGAGGATACATGAAAACACATTCCAAGGAACATTACATTTCCATTGCCTGTCAAAATACCAAATCAGAAAAGTCCCTTTAAACTTTAACATTATTTGACATTTTCCATCTACATAATGAAACACTTTGTAAGTCAGGAAGCAACAAGTGTTAGATGACCTACTTCTGAACATTGTTAACAATACTAACTGAACACAGCAGGCCAGCCGTTTCAATAGCTACATTTTTTGGACATTAAGACAATGAAGTTACAGAGATTTTTATAGACTGAATAGACTTCTAGGCTACATCCTGTAGGTTAAAAAAATATTTTAAAAGAGCAAACCAGCAGCACCACTAGTGCTACAGCTAGCTTGAAATTGAGTTTCTTTGGGTAATGTAGGTGACATACAGGACTCCAAAAATATATAAAATTACATCCAACAAATCACGAAAATAGACCAATGATACCAATTAGTTTAAAATGTATAGAAACAGCTGTAATGTGCAAAAAAAGGTTTAGCACATTGCTAGTTGGCTACAGTTTAACTTCCTGCAACTAGCACGCAGAATACCCCGCCCTCTTTTTTAGCAAGGACCGCTGATTAGTTGAAGGTCTGCCAATCATGTCTTCTTTATCAAATGGCTTTCAAGAGAGCAGAATTAGATCCCTCCCCGACATCCACCCAACAAGTTTCCTGACGTGCTGGCTACCTTTTCACGAATGATATGTCAGCACCAATGCTCGACTGTGCCTTACTAGCTAAAATAAAAAAAAAAACACACTTACATTGAAAGGGTTGTCACTGGCAGGCTCTGCGAACGGGTTGCTATCAAATCCCGACATTTTGAGGCTGCGGGCCGGTTTGTCCACTCTGAACAGGGAATAAGCAACAAACTCTTCTACGTCGTTTGAGTCACCTCTTCTACCACTTCCTCGAATGAATGTACAGCGCATGCGCACTCAGCCAGCTGGACAGTGACGTGTGTGACACACATACAGCGTTCACGAAGCAAAGCGCCACCTTTGGATTTCAGTTCACTAGTGTAACGTTAAAACTGCATTCTCGAAGATTGTAATCTAAACAAATGTATCTATGTAGTCACTACCTTTCGCAAAAGGAGGTGACACAATGGCAACTGATCCTATGGCCCACTGATAAAAGTACTGCAATAGGCCTGCCGCCTACTTATATATTTTCAGTATGAACTGGTGTCTGGCATGACATCTCCCGGAATAAACACATACAGTTTTTTTCCCGTTGTGCACTTGGGCTACATTTTTTTTTAACCATGCACTCAATGGACGTCTTGAAGCTTGTGTATCAATAAAATGACACCAGACCATAGAAATACACCAATATGTCATTGTAAGGGAATTATTCTATTCCTATGCACCAGATTGCTAAATTCCCAGCACAATTTCATTGTTTTCACTGAATTACAAATTATAAATCAACCAGGACGGAAATCTTAGGGACACATCAATTTAGGTTAAGTGTAAAATGTATCTTTAAAATACTACTTTAAAAAAGGTGAGTATTTACAACAAAAGTTACATAATATCCCCCCTGCCATGTAGCCTAGTTTTGTAATGAATTGCTTCATAATAAGGTTGCTGAGCAACAGTAGGAACTGGTATTTTGTCAAAGATCACAATTAATTTTTTTTTTATATTGTCACTTGGATGCTTGTTTGAAAAAAGTATATCCAAACATATTTATGTACACATCATTTTCCAGATAATAAGGTCAGATTACTCATCATGAAGAGTATGACTATTTATTTATATTATGTCTTGTTTAGCTCTGGTGAGAGCATTATATTGCATGAGAAAACAATCACCATGTTTAATGAACGATGCACTGAGTTGCTTAACTGTAGGATACAGCAGTTGATTCATAGGACTAAAAAGTAAAGATATCTCGGCCTTTGCTGTAATTGTTTTCACCTTCTTTTTGAAATCTGTCTCTCAGAAGTCTCTCTACTTATGGGAAGTGCAATACTAAATTGCATGAGAACCCCTTTTAATGAATTGCCTGCATGAACAGACATGGTTTTGCTGTTATTTTTTCTCTTTATTGAACACAGTACAAACCAACTGAACCAATACAGACAATACTACTACTACTAATAATAATAATAATACCGTTATAGAGCATTCAACACAATATTACATCAGGTGTATTTTCAACAGTAAATGTTCCTAAATAATAATTATAATATATATAATAATAATACATATTGAGATAAAATAAGCTTTTTATCCACAAAGCTAATTCAGTTGCTGCAGCAGCAGCACAAAGACAGACATCCAGTAAATACAGACAGAGAACCTAAAACCTATAGAAGGCCTATATAAAACTAAAATAGAAACTGTAAAAATAAATATATAATGTATAAAAATATATAAAGTAGGAATAAAAAATATAAAAGACCATTAAAGAAAGAATTACAAGTGTCATTGTGTATATAATAGGGTCACCACTATATAATATGATTTAGTAATGATAACATAAGTTCATAGATCACATGATATAAATATATAAACAAAATATAAAAATGGGCAGCACACATAAACAATAATGAGATTGTTTCTCAAACATTGTTTTTTATTTGCAATATATAAATACCAATAAATCAAGCTTCTGTAAAGCTTTAAAGAGTTTTGCTAATACTAATAATTAAATAGCATATATTAGACAAAATTAGTCTTAGTGCCTTCTTATTTTTAAGGTCTCTCATATTGTTGCCATATTGATGCAGTTCTTGATAATAATAATAAAAAAAGTCCAACCTTTGGTTTGGAGTCACATTTCTTTTTTGTGAATTTCCCTAATTATAAAATTACCTGAGATAAAAACCATCAAAAAACGAAAACATCTACAAAGTCGCGAGCCGAGTCGTGACGTCACCAACGGGATTGACAGCCGACGTTGCAGCCATGGAGGAAGTGAGAGGTGAGTGAAATCTTCTCCTTCATAACTGTTTAAAATCCTCCGTTCCGTCGATGAACATTTAGCTAGCTAATGGTGCAACGCTTTATTTAGAATACATGATAGCTAATACAGGTTTTTTTTACACGACGAGATTAAACACAAAAGCTCGTTGTTTAGCATCCACATCAACATTTCAGCCGGCGTTTTGTTCAACGTTAATGGTTTAATGGTAGGCAGATAGTGTTTAGAGCAGCACTGTAGCACCCCAGTGAAATAACATGTAGACAGGCCATTCGACGATATATCATATCGTTACAGCCATACGCAAGGTATAGCTACATTTTATACAAACCGGGAACAGACTAGTGCCTCGCCAATGTAAACCTGCTTACTGTGTGCGTTTCTGTCAATGGACGTTGCATCGTCAGCTGCCGGTGTTCCACCAAATAATGAATCCCCGGCGGAATCGGTTTCCCCTGTTTTACTGTTTTGTAGTGAGAGTACATATTAAAGCAGGCTGTACGCGATTATTTCTCCCTGTAAACATATGCCACGCCTTATTAAACTTCACAGCTGCTCATGGTGTTAACAAACCACTTTAGTGCAAACTGTGTGTATGGGAAGACCTGCTGTATCCTGCCTCCAGGTACAAATGATGTAACAGTACACGTGTATGAAGGGTGGTTTTTTTGCAAAGTTGAAAAGGGATTAAAGGCCCCTTGATTATACTCGATTCAGTTCTGTATTCACTTTTTGTTTTAAGAATTGCCGCACTAAATTTGGTCTCTCCTCAGTGTTTCCTCTGACCTGTGCCGTGCAAAATTATGCGTGGGGGAAGGTCGGGCTGGATAGCGAAGTGGCCAAACTCGTGGTTGGTGGAGACCCCGGAGCTGTTGTAGCGGATGGAAAGCCCTATGCAGAGGTAAGGTCATTACGGGGGTTAGGTACTGGTTCAAATCACTAGACTGGTCCTTCAGCAAGACCCTCTGACAGGGGTGTATTGTATCTGTTTAAGAAGATTGACAAACAAGTAAATATATAAAATGCATGAACAGGTTTTGACTACTAATTATTAATATCATGGCTTTTCACATGGCACATACTAAGGAAAGCTCATTGAGGGTCTGGCTCTAGTGCTTGTAATTCTGCACCAAGGCTGAATTTTGGGAAATCGATTTCAGATGTGGTATTAGGGGACCAGTAAGGTCTATATGAAAGCATCCAAAGAGCACCATGTCATATGACCTTTTAAAGGATCCCCATTAGACATGTAGTGTAGCTTGTTAGGATAACTACACTTGTGTGGAGATGGCAACACCCATTGTCAGCATTATATGATCTTTAAGATGTAGAAATGTTGCTTTACAGTGTACACACACTCTGCCACAGTTCTATACAATGTTATTGTTGTGTTATTGCTCCGTGTCTTGGCAGAGAGCCATGTTCTCTTCATGCCTTTCACAAGTCTTTCTTTTTTTAGCTACAACAGCTCTGCAAGGTTTGTCATAAAGGTCATTAGTTCAGGTTATGGCAGTGGTGACATTTTCATGTAAAGTAAGCCACATTAATGTCACATGCCATGGTTGGTTATATAGGTGTTCATGCTCTTAGTCAGGGTGGTATGGATGTTTAATCCTACATTACAGTATCTGACTTATTAGTCTGTGACATGTTAGGCTAACAGTTGTATCCTATTATGTTGTATCCCTATTATTACCAAAATGTTAGTTGGGAAATTACCATGATGCCTGTTTGTCTATACATGTATTCAGTTGCATTCCAGTGTTTTTATTGATTGCCTCCAGGGAATGGACATAACCGAGCAGTGATAACAACTTTAAACCGTGTGTGTGCATTGCTATGCAACATGACAGGGTTTATTTAAAAAAAACAGCAATATCTTAATACAATAGAACATGATTTTAAAAGCACATACTGTAAGTAATCTGTGGGAATCTGTTTGAGCCTCACTGATGCAGATACATTATCCTTGATTTACTTTTAAGGCATTAGTGTAGCACTAACACAGAGTGAATTACACTCACTGAGATACATTGATATCCTTTAAATACAAATGTAAGACACCTGGCCTTTCTCTCAGCGAGCCTGGGGACAATTGGGACTCCCTTAGCAAGCTTGTTAACAGAGGATAAAGGATGTAACAGAACTGCCATGTTTGGAAAAATTAATTAGGTTTTATTTATTCTGGGATTAGTTAAACTGTACTTTTTAATGACGATTAAGCACTCGTCATTATTCACTGTCCGACTTCTATTTTTCCAGTTAGGTCAGGATTTTCACCCATCAACCTTCCAGTCACAAACCTATTTCTGTAACCTTTAGTCTACTGCCTCAACACACTAACTTGAAAATCCAATATTGGACATACTTTATCTGTCTCTGCTTTCTCTTCCAGCTGTGGATGGGTGCCCACCCAAAAGGCGATGCCCAGATTAAAGACAACAGGATCGCACAGACCACTCTGGGCCAGTGGATTGCCCACTTCCCTGCCTGCCTGGGCTCCAAAGTCAAAGACACCTTCCAGGGCCAGCTGCCCTTCCTCTTCAAAGTCCTCTCTGTCAACACAGCGTTGTCCATACAGGCCCACCCCAACAGAGTGAGTACACAAACGTAAATGCGTAAAATGACTCAATAGACTAAATTGGGAAATGATTTAGCATGGATTAAAACAGTGCACTGTTTTTGGTGTTTGACTACAGCTGATTAAAATATGAACCAGAAATCATTAATTGTGATATACTTCACCACTCAAGCATGTAACGCACATAACACATCCAAATCTCAGAATTAACTATCGGTGGTCGAGTTAGATTATGGGTATTTTGTAGCCCCCAAGTTTTCAGAAAATAAAAATGAAAACAATATTTCTGGTTCTGCTGCATTGGTTTTAATGGGACTACTCTTAAGACATGTTGCCTTTTTTATGAGAAGAGGGCTGAGTGATTGGGGAAGCTAAAGGCGCGGACACACCAAACCAATAATCGTCCGTGGTGTGTTGCGTGCCGTTGTCCATCAACATGACATGACATTCTTTGGCCGGAAGGCGGGCACTGCCTGCAGTCGGATTCAAATGACCAATCTGATTGGTGGAGTGCTAACCCGGAAATGATGAGTGGGATGAGCGTGAAGAGTGTCTCTCAAAATCTGACAAAAATCTTTGAAACTGACCTTTGTCGATCTGAAATGAAGACAGATTCAGCAACTGAACTGGCCTATTTCTCGCTTAAAATGTTTTCAGAAACATGTTTCTGTGAACTATTTTAGTAAAATATAAGATCGTATTCTTAACGAGCCACCATGACTGACCATGACTGACCATGACAGTCTGGTTTGAATTTCCGGAGAAACCAGACCCACGTGGCGCGTTCGTCCAATCAGCTGCAGTCGGCATTGTCGGTCCGACTGCCTTTTCTGCCAACAGTCAGCAGTCGTGTTGGTGTGTCAGGGACATAATACCTATTTGACTTGCAATGTAATTTGAACTGTCAAAGTATCTTTGTATTATTTTGAATAATTGCTTAAAATGAGAGGTTCATTCCCATTAAACCAAATTCAGTGTTCAACCAGTGGTTAGTTTGTTCAGTTCAAAGCTTTAACTCGTTATGTTGTGGTCTCTTGAAATGTCTATTTGGAACCAAGGTGACTGAAAGTTGACGAAGGCAAATTTAATCAGTATTGTTACGAGAGGGCTATGCACAAATCTACATATGAAATACTGCATTGAATAGGATTTAAATGGTTTACAAATGAACCACTGGCATGCTAAGATTTTCTGTGTAGTGTATTTGGCACAGTTGGCTTTGTGTCTGAATGGAATAGACTTTAGCCTACGAGCATTCTTCCCTCTCTTTCCTTTTTCCGTAACCCTCTTACTTTCCTGTCATTTGGTCAGGAGTTGGCTGCTCGTCTCCATGCTCAGTTTCCGGAGCACTATCCAGACAACAACCACAAGCCGGAGATGGCCATTGCTCTCACCCGCTTTCAGGGCCTCTGTGGCTTCAGACCAGTGGAGGAGATCCTGGGATTTCTTAAATGTGAGTCCCACAAGTAGTCCCTGGGGAAACATGGAGAAAAAAGCTGTTTTATGGTGTTAAACCTATACATATACTGTATATTTTAAAATGCGTAGGAATGGTAAAGTACTGTACTTTGAAGGGTAAATGTTTGGCAAAAAATGAAATCATACCTTGTGCGTGTGCATGTGTGTGTGCATCCATCAGCTGTCCCAGAGTTCCATGCTCTGGTGGGCAACGAGGCAGCAGGGGAGCTGCTGTGCAGCATGGGAGATGAGGTTCATACAAGGCAGGTGCTGAAGAAGTGCTTCACCAGGATGATGAACTGTGAGAAGAAGGTATTCGTAGATCAGCTCAACATGCTGGTCAAGAGAGTCACAGAAGAGGGTGAGGAGGCTGAGGGATGTAGCTTTTTTCCACAGCTTATTTCTGTTGCATGCACATAGTCTATTTGACCATGAGAGGATTACTCAATATATGTGGAAACACTTTTTAATTTGATCACTTCTCTGGTATTTGATGCATGTGGGTTAGAAAGAGAAATATGCAAACCACCACCAAGTTGTGCTTCTTACTGAAAGTCCCCTAAAAACTAACCCTACAGTCACACATGCTACAAGAAACAGAGACATAGCGACAGGCTACCATTCATTCTCAATGGGAGTGGCCGTTTGCCAGCGATTTGACCAACATAGACAACAATTCTATTTTATGCATATGCTGAGCGATGCGATAAAGCGTCTGCCAATCAGAGTGAAGGCAGCGTGACGTATGTCAGTGGTTGCTCAAGTCAAAGAAAATAATTCAAGATGGCGGAAAACACTTCAGGATATCGTATTTCTGTATATATCTGATAAATTTGGCATTTTATCTCATATTTTGTTACTTTTATCAAGAAATAATACTTTTGAATCCCAAAACATCGTTCTTGTGACTTGACAATACCTCTGAAGTGACTTTGTAAGACGTGCTTGAAAGTAGCACCAGAGAATTTCTGTTGCCATGCAACCCGGAGTAGGCTAGGCACGCCCAGGAGCGCCCACAAACAAGTGTGTGTTGCTCTCTTTTGTAGCATGTGTGACTGTAGGGTAATACAGAGGAGGGCCAGCATCCTCGCAGGGTAAGAAAATAGAGCTGCAAGTTAAGACATTAAAATACCACCAGGAGGCACCAACATCAGACATTTTCAAACCCTACACACGGGGGGGAGGGGCTTTAAAACAAATTTTATAAGCGGGATCGGTCAGTTGTTCTGATCTTTTGAGACATCTTTTACTGGCAGTATCACACTCATGGGTGTTTCTGAACCGTGCAGGTGCAGCAGGGAAGGACACATCAAGCAGCAACGGTGATATGTTGCTCCGTCTCCACTCCCAGTATCCCGGAGACATCGGCTGCTTCTCCATCTACTTCCTCAACCACATTGTCCTGGATCCAGGCCAGGCCATGTTTCTGGGAGCCAATGAGCCTCACGCTTACCTTTACGGAGGTCAGGTGATGCTTTTTGTTTATATTCATGATTTAGTGCTATAGATGTTATCCAGGCCGAATGAGTACAATAGTAGAATTAGAAGTCTCCCAGCTAATCTGCCTTGTACTGACCAAAGTAGGAGAAAGAGTTATCTAGCTGATGTGATCTTACCTAGCTACTGCGCATGTGTGACTCCCAACAAAGATGGTATAGAAGTGAGATGTCTCACTCTGTAGCTATAACAGAGACCTAAACACACAGGGTGAAAACAGGCTCTGCAGCAATGTGTGGTACAACAAACATATGGTGTTTTTTTTTTTTTAAATGAAACCATGTAAACCTATTCTGGTACAACCTCAAAATATAATTATGAACCTAAAAGAGAGCATAATATGGGCACTTTAAATCTTTAAGAGTGGGTCTCAAATGTATAGTAAACATTTTTTTTAAAGGCTCAGTAATTTTCTAAAACAGCTGGCCACTAGTTTTTAGCAAAATTACTCAAGAAGGAGTGAAACGTGCATTTATTTGGGACTATTTTTAGTTGTGGATTAATACACACTTGGTGCCATATGAGAAATTCTGTGTGGGATTAATTCAAAAATACACGTGTGAAATACATGTGTGTGTGTGTTTTGTTAATGAAGAGATATGTTGGCTAGGGCAATGGTGTGGTTCATTTGTGTTTTTAATGTTTTTGGAGCTGTAATATTTGTTGTTTTAGTGGTAGAGAGTCAACCTTTATCTGGCAGTGTTGCCTCTGTTCCTGTCCACCTACATATTAACCCTGCAGTTGTGTGTAAATTCACACCCTTTGTCTAAAGGCGTTCTGGGAAATCACTAACTATAAAAGCAGATAAGGCAAGTGGGGGAGAAGAAATAGCTCCTGTAATGCATTTAATCCCATGGGCTGATCTGAGCTGTATCTAACATTGTAAGAGTATTTGAGAATTGATTTTTTTTCCCATTTGAAGCAGGGTAGACTGCCCACTTTGCTTATTTAAAACTTGCTTTCCTGTTCCGTCTATTTCTCCCTCCATCTAGACTGTATCGAGTGCATGGCCTGCTCAGACAACACGGTGAGGGCCGGTCTGACACCGAAATACATTGATGTCAACACGCTGTGTGAGATGCTGAACTACAGCCCAGCCCCCGCCAGCTCCAAAATCTTCCCATGTGTCCAGGACGCTTCAGATCCCTGCGTGTCCCTGTACGACCCCCCAGTGCCAGACTTTACTGTCATGAGAATACAGGTACAGTAGGAAACCTCAGCCAACTAAATGATTACACATTACGAGGCGAAAATAATAAATAAATAAATAATAAATGTAATCAAAGAAGGGAAACTGGACTGAAAGGTGATAGAAGTATAATTCAGCAATTGTTTAATGGATGGTATTATCTCAAAACAAAGCAGCAACAAAACGTAAAAAAAAAAAAATCACACATTAAAGTTGGAGTTCTTATTTGGAGATAAAAAGTTTTATCTTAAAATGTGATGTCTACCATTATGTTTTTATTATTTACATCTGAGCTTTCCTATTGTGACATTATCAAAATATCTCCTCACACCTTTTCTAACACATTCTGACTTGTAATTGCAGGGGAGAGCCCATATAATTTCCGTGCCTTGTATTCTGAAACCCTAAATTAAAATCTGCATTTATTATTTAGGTTATTTATTATTTTCCTGCCATGACATTTTAAAACATCCGTGAAAAAAAGTCTGTGTGGATGGCTTCAAATGTTTTGGAGACCCACCCACAGCTGCTCAACTTAAGAGATCTCACCTAATGAGAGCATCATCAAAATGTCTGTTGATGGATATCAGTGTTTCTCCTACCATTGTTTTGGGGGGACCTCCCCCCTCCCTAAAAGAATGACACATTTATATTATTGTGCTATATATATAAAAAATGTAGATGCCCGAGTTAAAGCGGTGTTCACATATACAGGCAAAAGCAACAAAATCAACTCAAACAACTCAGGCAAAGCCAGCCTCTGTGGAGACGCCAACTGAATATGCTAGGGGAAACACTGGGTATGATACATTATTAATAGTAATGTTCTCACCTTGTTCCGCCTCCTCCGTCCTGCAGGTCCCAGGCTCGGTGAAGCAGTACACTGTGGCTCCGGTCGACAGCGCCAGCATCCTCTTGGTCATCGACGGCGATGCCACGGCAACCTCTGCTGCTGCCCTCTCTGACGTCACGCTGAGGCGGGGCACCGTCCTGTTTGTCTCAGCCAACGAGAGAGCGTCTCCCTGCACATCACCTCCCAGTCAGGGATGAACATGTTCCGAGCCTGCTGCCTCCTGTAGGCGTGAGTCTGTGTGTGAAAGCTCATACTACCCGTGTTTGTTTCCCTCTGGTTTGAGTCAAAAAGGTCTACGTTAAGGATTGAGCCCAATGATCGCTCTGCACTTTGTTGTAGGTAGTATGTTAAAGGAGCTTTCAGACATAGTGTCAATGCCCGTCTGTGCCCGCTCCTCCCCCAAACCTGAATTCAGCTGCAGACTGCACTAGTCGCTGCTCAAGTTCTTTCGCTCCAAAAATCCAGCTGTAATCCATTGCTGCTGGATCTTAATTGGTTTGAGCTTGTTTACCTGTAGTGGTGCAATGACATCTTTTTTTAAAAAGCAGAAGATGCATATTCCACATTTTTATAGGTGCTAAACAGAGGATGTAATGCGTGCAGTTTAGTGTCTCAAATTTCAAGTAACATGTCCCTAACCCTATCCTAACCTTAACCACTCAAGGTCAAATGCCTAACCCCAACCAATCGAGCTGCTTCGCAGAGCGGGTCTTGGCGTGGCCATAGTGTAATTTGGTACACTAAACTGCATGTATGCCCAGAGGACACACACTAAGAATAAGAAGTAAAACATGTCTACAACATTGAACAGGGCTGGATATAAATAAATAAAAAGTGCACATGACATGGTTTCGCCGAGTTGACTTGATTAGGATGAAGATTGAGCGTCTGAAACGTTGCATGAAAGTTTATTCTTGACCTTGGAAACAGCAGTTGAGGAACTAACCTCATAAGGTCAATTCAGTAGCTGTTCTTTAACTGCTCAGAAGATTTGACCTACCAAAATCACCTTCAAATATTGTCAATGTGCTATTTTCTTTGTATGTAATTGGTTTTCCTTGAGTGTTTCTGTAATTTTTCCTTTTTAAATTCTAACACATACTAACAGCTGCATGTTTCTATCCTATTAATATACATTCAAACAGCACTGAAACAGGGTGGTAGGGGGGGGGATGTGTTTACATTGGTGCAGTACACCGCCATTGAACTACAGTCCAGAGCCACCCTGAGGACTGAGCATGTCTGTTATACGAGCCAGCAGTTAGTCTTTTCACTGGTGCAAACTGTTTTATCATTTTAGATTAGCTTGAACAAGTAATTATCCACCTCTGGGGGAAAATACATTGTTAGTATAGCAATATACTGAGATGCCTGTGCATGTTTGATTTGAAGCCGTGATACTGGAGAGGGCCTTATCAGTCTTAACGGTCAACAGTTAACTGTCACAGTAAAGTTGACCCTGGAAAGTATTACTGCCGTTACCGTTTACCAGCGCATGTTTACAGTCTGGAAACTTCTCCTCAAAGTAGTAAACAATCATAAAGATAAAAAAGAGGGCCTCTAACGATGGCCGTTCCATTAAGCACGACTACATGGGAATCCGAATTCCATATTAACTCAAACTTTAAAAGTTTTATATGACTAGTAATGTACTACTGCTGCTGCTTGTTGCATACTGTATGTATACAATTTGAACACATCCACATCTTGTACAATTGTAGAACTAAATGCTGCAATCAATTTAGAGAATCATAAGTGGAAACTAAGTCTGTATTTCTGAGTATTTCAAGACACTTTTTCACAGACTTTGTATGTTTTGTTGTTTGTACTGATACTTGACGTTACATACTAAAATATGACCCCTGAAACAGCAGTGTATACGGTTTTACCTGAACATTCGATCATGAGGTTAGTTCATTTGTGACGGGAAAATCTTTTACAACATATTGCTATAATATTGTAATTTGATTATTTCAGTATGGTGCAAACTTCTTCATAATATTCCAGTTCGAACCAGGGTCAATCTGAATTCAGCCTATCACGGCGTAGATTTTCTTGTTGTAATAATTTGTATACAGTGGGTACGGAAAGTATTCAGACCCCTTTAAATTTTTCACTCTTTGTTTCATTGCAGCCTTTTTCCAAAAATCAAAAAAGTTCATTTTATTTCTCAGTAATGTACACTCAGCAACCCATCTTGACAGAAAAAAACAGAAATTTAGAAATTTTTGCATATTTATTAAAAAAACAAAAACTGAAATATCACATGGTCATAAGTATTCAGACCCTTTGTTCAGTATTTAGTAGAAGCACCCTTTTGATCTAATACAGCCATGAGTCGTTTTGGGAAAGATGCAACAAGTTTCTCACATCTGGATTTGGGTATCCTCTGCCATTCCTCCTTGCAGATCCTCTCCAGTTCTGTCAGGTTGGATGGTAAACGTTGGTGGACAGTCATTTTCAGGTCTCTCCAGAGATGCTCAATTGGGTTTAAGTCAGGGCTCTGGCTGGGCCATTCAAGAACAGCCACAGAGTTGTTGTGAAGCCACTCCTTCGTTATTTTAGCGGTGTGCTTAGGGCCATTGTCTTGTTGGAAGGTAAACCTTCGGCCCAGTCTGAGGTCCAGAGCACTCTGGAAAAGGTTTTCGTCCAGGATATCCCTGTACTTGGCCGCATTCATCTTTCCCTCGATTGCAACCAGTCGTCCTGTCCCTGCAGCTGAAAAACACCCCCACAGCATGATGCTGCCACCACCATGCTTCACTGTTGAGACTGTATTGGACAGGTGATGAGCAGTGCCTGGTTTTCTCCACACATACCGCTTAGAATTAAGGCCAAAAGTTCTATCTTGGTCTCATCAGACCAGAGGATTTTATTTATCACCATCTTGGAGTCCTTCAGGTGTTTTTTAGCAAACTCCATGCGGGCTTTCATGTGTCTTGCACTGAGGAGAGGCTTCCTTCGGGCCACTCTGCCATAAAGCCCGACTGGTGGATTGCTGCAGTGATGGTTGACTTACTACAACTTTCTCCCATCTCCCGACTGCATCTCTGGAGCTTAGCCACAGTGACCATTGGGTTCTTCTTTGCCTCTCTCACCAAGGCTCTTCTCCCCGATAGCTCAGTTTGGCCGGACGGCCAGCTCTAGGAAGGGTTCTGGTCGTCCCAAACGTCTTCCATTTGAGGATTATGGAGGCCACTGTGCTCTTAGGAACCTTAAGTGCAGCAGAAATTTTTTGTAACCTTGACCAGATCTGTGCCTTGCCACAATTCTGTCTCTGAGCTCTTCAGGCAGTTCCTTTGACCTCATGATTGTCATTTGCTCTGACATGCACTGTGAGCTGTAAGGTCTTATATAGACAGGTGTGTGGCTTTCCTAATCAAGTCCAATCAGTATAATCAAACACAGCTGGACTCCAATGAAGGTGTAGAACCATCTCAAGGATGATCAGAAGAAATAGACAGCACCTGAGTTACATATGAGGGTCACGGCAAAGGGTCTGAATACATATGACCATGTGATATTTCAGTTTTTGTTTTTTAATAAATATGCAAAAATTTCTAAATTTCTGTTTTTTTCTGTCAAGATGGGTTGCTGAGTGTACATTACTGAGAAATAAAATGAACTTTTTTGATTTTTGGAAAAAGGCTGCAATGAAACAAAGAGTGAAAAATTTAAAGGGGTCTGAATACTTTCCGTACCCACTGTATGTTATCCTGAATTAAATATTTGAGAATCAATGATCTATCTGCCTGCCAACCTACCAGTGAGTAAATATTTCTCTTAGTTGACCTGAATGAATGACTAGAATGAAATGAGCCAACGCTGGTGATGCTTTGACCTACTTCCTGACCATGTGATGGAGGTGGATCTGGAAGCTTGTCCCTAATGAAGACGCATGAAAACTTTGTTTTTGTTGCTGAAATTGTTCAGACTTTTCAAGAGAGGGATGTTAATAGTAAACATCACTGCATTTTTTTTTCAGATTATGGAACCATTAACTTCCTTTGTCTCTAGAATTGTAGCAACTCCAATTATTTTTGTCATCAGAACAACTTACTATTTGTCTTCTTGTCAAAATGGTTTGATTTAGTAATGTAGAGGTCACTTTTTCAAACATGATCTGTTTCTGATTTGGAACTTTTAATTGAACTTTTACAGACTGTTACTGATCTTGCTTTTTTTTTGTGCTTTTAGTTTTAATACTGTACATCTAGGTTTATTTTTCATTTGACTCATGTCCTTCAAATGCACACAAAGCTGAAGGCCACACTGTTTTACCTTCATTGTTTTATTGAACTGTAGTGAGAACAATTTTTGTAATATTTCTCTAGTTAGGGCATGGTTTAGCATTTTAAAATGGTTTAATAAGGTGATGCTGTCGCCTGGGACTGCAGACACCGTGTATGTAAAAGTGGTTTATTAAAGCCTGGTTCCATTACTACCCCATCTGAAGTTCTTGTTGTTTTTTTTGTTGGATTTGGATACTGTTTGTTGTTTAAACCAGAGATCTTCAACAGGGGGTCCTCAGAGTTGCTGCGGGGGGTGGGAGGGGGGGGCCAAATCATTGTTTGAAAATATACATTAACACGAATCCAACATATTTGTAAATTTAATTTTTGCTTTTTTAATTACACAACATTCATGATAGGCTTATTGGCCTATAGGTAAGGTGGCCATCCACAGATAGAGTTAAACTCAAGGACTCACTGTTCAACATTAAAACATGATGTATAAATATATAGATATTTTGACAATTATGTTAATGGATTAGTATTGTAAATTAACTGTATTTATATATATATATATATATAATCTTAACGACTACTCAGAGTACAGGCCCCATTCACACACATTCACACACTGTGGCCAAGGCTGGCGTACAGGGTGCTCAGATACACATTCACACACCGCCCCATTGTATGCACCATAAAAAGTCATAAAGGCAATAGGCCACACTACACGTAATTGTAGGTCCAGTTTAATATGCAACTCAATTTTATACATTATATTTAGTAAAGGGACCCTTCTCCGTCTCTTTCAGCTTTTTGAGACCCAGTTCAGACTAAAGGTTAGACACCTATCAAACTACATTAAAGGCCTGTTAAAAGAAGCAGCTTTACGGGCGCCTCGATGGCTCGCCTGGTGGAGTGTGGGTTTCAGCCGACCTGCGGCCTGTCATTCCCCCTTCTCTCCCCTTTCATGTCTAAGCTATCCTATCAAATAAAGGCCTAAAATGCCAAAAAAAGCAGGTTTACAGAGTTATGTGGATAACTTTGCAGAGTCTAACCTGACACAGTTCTTTTTAGAGTGTAAGAGATTGCCGGATGTCAGGCTTTATACCAGAAATGTACATCCGCCAAGCCAGACTAAGAGCTGGGCAATAATTCAACAATATTGCGTGTTGACTTTGAGTGAAAATGATATTGTATAAGGACATATTTCTTAATATTAGGGCTGCAACTAACGATTCTTTTCATAGTTGATTATTAATCTATTTAACATTTTCTCGATTAATCAATTAGTTGTTTGGTCTTTAAAATGTCAAAAAATAGTAAAAATGTGGATCAGTGTTCAAAAAACACTGACGATGTTTTGTCCCACAACTCAAAGATATTCAGTTTACTGTCACAGAGGAAAAGAGAAACTCACATTTAAGAAGCTGGAATCAAAGATTTTTTTTTAATTTAATTTGTCTTAAAAAATTACTCAAACGGACTAATCGATTATCAAAATAGTTGGAGATTAATTTAAAAGTTGACAACTAATTGATTAATCTTTGCAGCTCTACCTAATATTTTGATATTTTTTGATTGAAATATTTACAAATTTATCAAGCACCAACCAGTGTTGAAGTATATAATTTGGGACACGCTGTAGAAATATAACATTTATTTGCAGATTAATTTACCTCCAATAAAAATGCTCTTCAAAGCTTATCGAAACCTTGAAGTGAGTTCAGAATGAAAGTACATAACATTTTCTCAGTAACAAACCTTTATACATAACCTAGTCATCTCTATTTCCACACATTGATGACTAAAAATCAAGCTGCTGGGTTGATAATGGAATAACAGAAATATCTGCACACCATTATATACATTTTTACCATTTATAACCACAAAAACAGATGTTTGAATCTTGGCTTTTTGTTAAGGAATACTCTTTACGCCTGTTTGTTGTTTCTGAAATAAATAGTGAATTTGTTGATAATTGTGCAATAAACTGAAGTGCATGTTTTTAGAATAATCAAAAAGGGGGAGATTGAAGTTTACGGATTTGAAACTGACTATGCCATACAAGGTAGTCTACAAGAACTAAAAGGCCCGATTAGGCAAACCCATCTCACCCTTATCCAAGTGCTGCTCAGGCTGAAGTATAATGTGTGACTTCCAGATGTGCAGGCATTGTCTTTGAACATTTTGCTCACCTTTCCAAGCTTCCATGAGCTGTTGCAGGAACAATCCATGTGCGCAGTTGTTGTAGTTTGTAGTTGTTTCCCTTTATGCTTCACCAAAGAGGATGTTTGCAGTGATTTTCTCCAGTCAGTTTTTCATTTGTTCCACCATCAACCTTTGTAGTAAACTGACAGCTTCAGCTCTGTATGCACGGAAAGAACAAAAGCCACCTTTGTTTTTTTTTTTTGCCATCAAGCAATCCAGCGGGTTTCATATGTTTTAACTTGTGGCTTTGTCTTCTTTCTTCCCCATCTGTCTGAACTTCTCCCACAGCGTGCGCTGTTCTGGTGGCTTACAGGGAACCTCAGATTTAGCAGCTTTGACAGCAGCTTTGTTTTTCATGGTGTCCAGAGTAAACCTATGGCTATAGATCAATTCTGGTGTTGGCTGAAGCACACTAAACAGTGCCTGTAATGCCCGCACATCCTCCAAAGCATCATGGGCCTTGTAGTTCACACCCAGGAGCTCCCTGACCAGGTTCTCCTGACGAAAACTCTGGAGGCCTCGATCCTTCAGCATCTCCCGAGCCAGCGGTAGAGTGTCAACACAGCCGGAGACCGCTGACTCGAACTCTGCCCTCAGGTCCAGTTCATCGAGAACTCGAGCCAACAGCGGACAGTCGAAGCAGCGGATGTTGTGGCCAATGACAAGCGGGCACCTGAGCATCTGAAGAAAAGCTATAAAGGAGACCAGGACCTCTCGCAGGGAGTTGGTGAGGACAAGTTGTCGATGGAGGTACAATCTCTGTCTGCGGACCCTGAAGCCGGTCACTTTGGCTGCTCCTCGCTGCATTCGACACCGAGGGATGACATAGAGGTTGAGAGAGTGGCTTCCACTCACTGCAGCCAGCTGGACAATCTCACAACTCTTATCTGGTGAAATAAAACATGACCACTCATATTCAAAAGCTTCAGAGGATTTGTTTTGCCCCTGGAATAGGGGCACTGGGTGTTAAAGCAGCAAATGTAAAAAATCAATGAGATTGTAGGATGAATCACAAACTGTTAGGTTTGACAGTACTTAATTAACAATAACTAGGCATGGAAGATATGGGTAAAATCATACTATAAATCACACTATGTCATTATGATTACAGAGCGGTGTATGCAAAATTGCTCAGAGGGGTCTGACAATAGATATATATAAAAAAATAAAACACACACACACACACACACACTCTCTCTCTTGAAGCTGCACTTTCATACGGCTCTTTGTCGTTTTTGATTATTTACAGTAGGCTACTTGAACTTAGTACTTGTTGTCTGGAGTTTGCACCGTCAACGTTGAAAGCACTGAATTGTAAGTCGTTTGGATAAAACCGTCAGCTAAATGACATGTAATGTAATGTAATTAATATCTGACGATTATGATAATCAACGAATGAATAATTCAATTCAATTGTATTTATACAGCGCCAAATCACAACAACAGTTATCTCATTGCGCTTTTAATAAAAGAGCAGGTCCAGACCGTACTCTGTGATGTTATTTACAGAAACCCAACAATAATCAAATCATTGAATAATCATTTATCGAGGAAATGTACCAGACATTCCTTGGTTTCAGCTTTTTGCTTATTTTTTCTCTTTTATATCTCAGTGAAATTTTAAATAAGCTTATATGGTCCTCTGGAAACTCGGACCAAAGTCCCGCGGTTGTCCACCACAACATGGCGGGACTTGGCCTCACAGCTTCTCAGATGGTTCTGTGTTAAAACGGTCTAGCGGGTCGGTTCCTGGTGTCCAGCGTCTACCCCCAAATACAGGAGTGCACTGCACCGGCAAAACATGGAAGCTTTACGGTTATAGCCATACCGTTGTATCTGTAATGAGTCATGTAACAGCAGAAAGGGGTCTTACTCAGTCCGGTTGTCTCCAAGTCAAAGAAAACCAGCGACTGTTGAGACTTTTCCACTCCGTCTGAATCAGATTTTTGCATCCCGCCACCGCCACAGCTTCAACGACGTTTTAAACTCTGACACCCACGGTGACTTTGTGTAAAATAAGCGAAAGAAAGACACCTAAAGACCCGCTCGCCATACGTAGTTAGCTCCATGGCGTCGGTAAACATCTATGAATAAACCGTCTTGTGTGTCCCGTGAAGACTTCTTGTTCATTTAAACCATGACTTAAACTCCCGCGTACAAAAACTTTCAAAACAAAAGCCTCGTTGAAGATATATTTTAAAAAAAACAGAATAAGACAAACACGTTTCAGTATAGCGCTAAAAAGGTACACTGACCAAAACCATATGTAGCTTTAAACTGTACAGTGTTTTTGTATCAAATGAAAGTATTAGAGAATTACTTTTTAATTTACTTTACAGGTGTGCGCAAGCGCAGAAAAACCCTTTCTTCTTCTGTCAAAAATGAACCAAAAACAAGCGTCTCGGGCACAGTGCTGCCGCGCACAGGAACTAGATGGCAACGCAACGAGGTGGTAAAAAAGGGGAATGCACATGATATATTATTACAGTTTGACAGATAAGTTGATATAGCAGCACCGATACTTACTACTTATTTTGTAAGAAAGACTAAGGGCAACCAATACACTTTTTATTATAATACTACTAGCACGTAGTATTTTTTATGTTGAAATGTTCACGTTTGCAAATCAGCATAAAACATCTACACTTAAAACTAACTTGATCTTTTAATTGGGCAACTTTAACTCCCTTCTCTCGTTTTGATCCAGATATCTTCAATTTACCCTAAATGCTGTGTGACAAACGATTGGAGATGAAGATGTACTTCATGACACGTGTAGCCTACACTGCTGTATAAGCAGTAAATGAAAAATAATGGTAACAGAAAAAAATACCTTTTTAAACAAAGTACAGCATGCCTTGTGGCTCCATTCCATCTTGTTTATTTAAGGAGAGATATTATTCCTGTATGGCTGCTGAAACTCAATTCAAAAATACCAAGAAAAATCAAATGGAAGTTTAATGTTTATTGTGGGGAAATTGTGCTACAATTCACTGGGAAAACAAAAGCTACAACACTTGTGAATATAACATATGTTACTAACTTGCAGTAGTACATTAGACAACAATACAAATTATTATACAGTATGAGCATTACATATCTGTGAGTATGGGGTGTAACATGCATTATTTGTCGCCAATCACATGACATTTATTCATTTAACTTTCTCTTGAATGTTCAAAATATCAATCTGTCCAAACAAACAAGGACAAAAAAAGATTAATTTTAAAATGAAAATATTTTTGTTTAAGTGGCCTGATTGTTGTTGCTTTGTGTAGCCTTTAAAAAAATGCTTTGGTTGAAAAGGTAACTCTTGAAATGTGCCAGTTATTGGGCTTCCATGAGTTGAACAGCGCCTGCAGCATTCTGGCGTCCTCCACTGCATTATGGGCGTTGTAGGTCCTTCCCAGGAAGTGGCTGACCAAGTATTCCTGAGAATGACTGCGTAACCCTGGGTTGAGGTTCTTGCTTAGCAGGAAGGTATCCACATACCCAAACACCACCTGCTGGAACTCCTGCCGCAGGGAGAGCTGTCGCAGCACTCTGTTGAGCACAGGTGCATCAAACCGCTTTGCATTGTGGGCTGCCAGCAGCACGGGCTGGTGGAAAGAGCGCAGGAAGTCGATGAAGGAGGTGACAGCATCAACAAGAGGGATGGTGTTAACGGGAGCCCCGCGGAGAAACAGCCGGTCGTTACTGACGGTGAAGCCCGTCACCTGTGTGGCGCTCTCGGTGAGGGCCCGGCGGGGGAGGGTGTAGACGTTAAAGACCTTCTCTCCACAGATGGCTGACACCTGGATGATGTCACACACTGTAGTGTCTGAGCAAGGAATGGATTAAAGGAGGATATAAGAAAAAGAAAAAAGAAAAAGATGTAGGTTACAATAGGCCAGAGATCTTCAACAGGGGCTCCGGGGCCCCTAGGGGGTCCTCAGAGTTACTGCACAGGGAGCATCAAATTAGTGTCAATTGTTTTAACTTAAAAAAAAAAAAAAAAAATGAAATATCTAAATATGAATCCAACATATTGTTAGAAAATATAAATCAGCCTGTGTGGAAAAAAAACACATTGCTAGATTTACTGGCCTATAGGTAAGGTAATCACCTTCGGTAGCCGCCCACAGATACAGTTAAGGATTCACTGTGCCACAGGTATGTTTAACATTAAAACATGATATAGAAAATCATGCCAACAAATATCTGAATATCCCTCTCATTCCCCTCAAACTTGTCACCAGAACCAACTTACCCTGTGTCCACAAGATTAGTTAAATCTTTTTGCACCTTCACATTCTAAATCTGAGTCCAGATAAACTGAAAACCTAACATACTCCTTGTTAAGATGTATGTGGCAACGCAAGCAACAGGAATTCTAAAGAAAAGAAACTTTATTTTCTGATATTTCAAACTAAAAAGCAAGATTACATGTATAAATATATAATTATGTATAAATAAATAAAATTTTCTGATAGATATTTTCAATTTGATTAAGCTTCATATGGTGTTTTATTGTCAAGTGGCCTGAGCTTGTTGGGTATCATCCTTTAAATATAGACAACAATATTAAAAATGTTTTGTAAAGATCTTTGATGTAATTGTCGTGGTTTCTCTTCAGCTGAAAGAGTAATGTGTTTTTTGGGGGGGGGTGCTCTCTGTCTGCCTGTGCAGCCTATGCACGCAAATGCGTGCTAATTAAACATTAAAAAAAAGGTTTTCTGTCATGACATCCTGCTAACTGTGTGGGGATAAAACCACAGTTATTTAACACTTCCACACAAAGTCAAAACCACAGTCTCAGGAACCTCGCTTTAAAGT
Source organism: Etheostoma perlongum (assembly GCA_026937815.1). Taxonomy (NCBI): domain Eukaryota; kingdom Metazoa; phylum Chordata; class Actinopteri; order Perciformes; family Percidae; genus Etheostoma; species Etheostoma perlongum. Next base: position 26,963,526 of record CM049378.1, on the reverse strand, counting down.
TACAATGAAATCCGTCCGCTCAGCATCCGGTTTCAACCGCACTGTTGCTTCACAGTTCCAACACGAACCCAGGGTGATTTTTACAGGCATACTTAACAACCAGGGCTGCAACTAATAATTATGTCCATTATCGATGAATCTGAAACCTTATTTGCGTAATTAATCAATTCATCATTTGGTCTTATACATGTCAGAAAATACTGCCAAATGCACATCAAGTGTTCAAATTTGGTTAGGGTTCCAGACAAAGAGAGCCTTAATCTTACCAAGCTTACAGTTGTGTATTTAATATTTTTAGGATAATGTACCATTTGTATAACATATGCCAATTTAATCTATATAATGCAACTTTCCTTTGAATCTGTCATATAACAAAGGCATCCGGTGGCAGCTACAGGAAAAGCATCTCTGGCTGTTTGTGGTTTAGCAGACATGTCCTATGCTGTAATCTATTGGTTCAAAGTGTAATGCGGCCAAGTGATACTCCACCCTTTTCTAACCACGCTTTAACTTTACAAGACATCGTGAACTACGGGAAAGATGCATTTGTGAGATTAGAAACCTATAAAAAATAGAAACTGAAACACACTCTTATCCTCCTGATCACACAGCTGTTGCGTGGAGTCAGGTGGAGGTGGAGCCTTCAGACCGGACTGATAAAACAATTATGATATTGGTTTATATCAGTTCAGTTTGTGTGTAGGTATACTAATAAACAATGAAGACACTGCATTTGTGTTAGTTGTTTCTATGCCAGATGAAAATAAAAAGAAGATAATGTAGTCATTGTAGCTGCCATCTACACAATAAATGTATTATTCTGACATAACATTCTTAGTAATGAAGGCAACATGAATGGGTCTGGAAAAACTCCAGTACAGTAAGTAGCCTATTTCCAAGAGCAAATATGAACCTAATAAGCTTAATAAAATAATCAGGAGGCTATACAAATACATTGTTAAAAAGATTCCAACAATAACTATCCCATATAATCAAATAAGGTATAAACAAACAGACACATTTAATCTAATTGATGATATTGGGACTGATTAATTATTAATAGGCCGACAGACATAAAGTTAGTGATACCTAGTCCAGTGGTCTCCAGGTCGAAGAAAACAATGTTATGAGCCATCTGCAATTTTGAAAGAAATAGACATTAAAACATGAGTTAATACACCCTATGTAAACTTCCAGAATTGAATAGCTATAGCTATTTAAAAGTCATGTTGAACATGATAGCTGATAAAGTGACAAATGTTAAAAAACTAAGGTCTGAACTCACCGTAGACAGTGTGATGTTGAGCCAGTTGAATTGTCACATTCCATGAAGCAGCTGGGTCGCGGTTGTTATCTTCATGTGGCGACTGGCTCGGGAGGAGTCAACAGGTGAATCACCGCCACATCATTTCAAAACAGAAACTGAACTCTACTTTCATTTAAGTGGAAAAGAATCTTATGAACAAAGTCTCAGTTCTGTTTTCAAACAAAAGCTATTATCTGGGAGAGCGGAAACTTCTCCGCTGTTCGTTTAGTTTCAGTTTTGACCCAGTGGGCGACGCAGAGTTAACATCGTGGAGGCCGAGCTGTCGCGAGACAACCAATGAGAATTAATCTTTACAAATAAACCCTGCAACTTAAAAATGAACATGAAATATTAGGACTTTAACCCTAACCCTACATTACAAAAAATAATAGGCATATGTAATATTGGATGCAATTTTGGGGAAAACAATAGCTATCGTTTAGCCCTGGGTGACCAAACGTCTTCTTTTGCCCGGACATGTCCACTTTTTACGTTGGCTACTGTCCGGGGCGTCCGGGAGAGGGGGGGAAGGGGGGGAAGGGTGTCACAGTTTTTCATGCCTGGGACCATTAAGCGTGTAGGCCTACTTAAATTGACTTTGCACACAATACTACGGTACTTTGTGCGTGACGTAATTCCCGAGAGGCTGCCTTACAGGCCTTACATGCCATACAGGGAACAGATCAGACAGGGAGCACATACAGGAACAGATCAGACAGGGAGCACATACAGGGAACAGATCAGACAGGGAGCACATACAGGGAACAGATCAGACAGGGAGAACATACAGGGAACAGATCAGACAGGGAGCACATACAGGGAACAGATCAGACAGGGAGCACATACAGGGAACAGATCAGACAGGGAGCACATACAGGGAACAGATCAGACAGGGAGCACATACAGGGAACAGATCAGACAGGGAGAACATACAGGGAACAGATCAGACAGGGAGAACATACAGGGAACAGATCAGACAGGGAGAACATACAGGGAACAGATCAGACAGGGAGCACATACAGGGAACAGATTAGACAGGGAGCACATACAGGGAGCAGATCAGACAGGCAGCACATACAGGGAACAGATCAGACAGGGAGCACATACAGGGAACAGATCAGACAGGGAGCACATACAGGGAACATATCAGAGAGGGAGAACATACAGGGAACAGATCAGACAGCGGAGCAGCATTGAACACAAAATGCTGAAGCGTTAGTGCAGCTTCACAGTTGAACTGCAAAAAAAACTTTCCACGTACCGACAAGTGGGAGGCGGAGTGCACCGTGTGCAAAGCTAGCACATGTTTCAGTGTCTAATAAAGGTGCTGGAGATCTCAAAGCTCACATGGACACCAAAAAACCTTATCTTATAAGATTGAAAAAGTTTTAAGAGATATTTAGATGAAGCTGGATTTTGAAGTTACAATAGGTAGACAATAGGTTATATGAACGAATGTCCTCTTTTTTAAAAATCAAAATATGGTCAGCTTAGTTTAGCCTATTCGTTCCCTAAAATTTAATAATTGCCTAGCCTATTTTTTTACATTAAATATTTTTGTTATTTTAATAGATATACAGTATAAATATATATATATCTTACGATACTTTGGGTCTTGGTAGCTTCGAAGTTCCTCAATAAATAGATACATTTTAAGCTGCCTGTGCATTCCCTCAATTAATCAATATTTTCACAGTAAGATAGATATATAGTAATACAGTATTTAAGGTCACTAATGAACATTTAAATCAATTTTAAATAATTGTAGCTTAAAATAAAATATATCCTAAAAATCGACTGTAAAATGGCAGAGTACCTCATGATACATGATACATTTTGTAGAAGAAAATACATCATCTACAAAGTAATAGTTTGATTGCTAAATCCAGCAGTGGTGATCTGGTGTTTTTTATACAACAAGTTTTCCTAACTTTTATCAAAAAGGATTACTAACTCAAAGGACTGGATGGTTTTTGAAAGAGTTGATATTTGACGGATTCTTTACCAGCCTTGGCCTTCCTCCCATTGAGTGATTTTGAGTAATTTCTTGGTCAGGCTTCTGGCCTTTTTTACAATCCTCAACAATCCACAAAAACAGGTAATTATGTCACAGTAGCAGCAAGAAAGCACTTCACAATGAAGAAGACTATGTTACTATGGACATTTTGAAAGATATGTTGGAAGAGCAAAGGAAGTTTTACACTGATATGCTCAATAGACAAGAATCAAGCTTCCTGTCTTTCACAAAAACAGTGCTGGATTCTGTCAACACTAGGAATTGATGGGATCATTAAAAGATGTGCAGGAGGTGAAGACCAGCCTTCAGTTCTCCCAAGCTCAAATTGATGATCTTAGGGCAATGGAGAAAAAGGTGGATTCATTTGAATCTCAATTGCAGCAAACTTTCTTCACTGTGCACTAACTCTGAAGTGAATGATCTTGCCTGGAAAATTGATTCCCTTGATAATCAGAGTCGCAGAAATAATCTGATAATTGATGGCTTAACCCAGGATAACGCATTTGAATCTTGGCCAGACTCTGAGAAGAAGGTGAGGGAATTTTTTTAATGACAAGCTTAAAATTGATCCGAAGTCTATTGAAATTGAAAGACATCACCGTATTGGAAACTTGAAGCAGCAATCAACATCTAAATCAAGACCAGTTGTTGTAAAGTTTCTACGCTACAAGGACAAAGAACTTATTCTCACAAAGGCAAAGGCTCATCTCAAAAACACTGGTGTTTATGTTAACGAAGATTTTTCAGATCAAACATTAGGAAGAAGAGGGCCGAACTGCTTCCAGCTATGAAGGAGGCCAGAGAGAGGGGAAACTTTGCTGTTATTAGCTATGATAGACTCATAGTTAAACCCCGTCAACAACATCAGATGGCAACTACCAATGGAGTCTAAATAATTCCTTTCATCGTACATGCATGATGTTTTCTTCTGATCCAGTCCACATGCATGATGACTTCTTCTGATCCAGATCAAAACAGTATTCTCCAACTACAACAGAATTATTCTGGCTCCTCTGAATACTATTGTGAAAGTACTTTTAAATCTTTGATAAATTCTCTTAGTATTAGAAATGATCTCTTTCCTTCATATTAATGTTCGAAGTTTGTCCAAAAACTTTGTGGGCTTATCCACTTGCCTTGAAAATTTGAATTATACCTTTAATGTGATAGGGCTTACTGAAACATGGCTGACTGACAGTACAGCTGGCAATTTTCACCTAGAAGATTATAAACATATTTTCAGATGTAGAGAGGGAAGGGTGGGTGGAGGGGTTTCTCTGTTTATCAATTCTAATCAACATTATAAAGAAAGATATGACATTGAAAAGCTTTTTGATTCTTCTTCAGAAGTAGTAGCATTAGAAACTAATTTAGTAATAATTTTATGTATTTATAGACCACCTAATTGTGACCTCTCTGCGTTTATCATTGACATCTCAAATGCTCTGGATATCATTTCTAAGGAAAGGAAAAACTGTTACATAATGGGTGACTTTAACATTAATATTGAAAATAGTCAGGGAAATACGTTAATCAAGGAATTTACTGACACTATGTATTCCTATAGCTTTAATCCTATGATTTCAGTCCCCACCAGAGTGACTAATACCTCAGCAACTCATATAGATAATATTTTTACTAATGTATATAATAAGAGTATGAAATCTGGTGTCCTGTGTATTGATGTGGCTGATCACTGTCCCATATTTCTAATCATTGGTAACGAGCGAAAATTGCCCCCTTTGCAAAATATTAAATATAGACGAATTTTCAGTGAAAGAAATGTGATAAATTTCAGACACGCTTTAAGTAAATTATCATGGAGTGAAATCTATCAAACAGTAGATCCTCAGAAGGCCTTTTCATTGTTTTTTAAAAAATGTTACGCAGGTTTACAACTCATGTTGTCCTCTCCAATCAGTGCCTTTGAAACACAAATTGTCCAAACCGTGGATAACTCCAGCTATCATAAAGTCAATAAAAAACAAAAATAGATTATATAAAAAATACCTTCTTTGTCCTACCCCTTTTAATCTGTTGCAATTTAAAAAATACAGAAACAGATTAAACCATGTAATAAGAGCAGCAAAAATCCACTACTATAATGTGAAATTAGTTGAATATAAAAACAATCCTTCTTCTTTGTGGAGAACCATCAATTGTATTCTTAATAAAAAACATTCTAAAAACAGTTACCAAATGAATTTAAGATTGACGATTCTATTGTCTCAGATCCACAGCAAATTGCCAAAAGATTTAATACCTTTTTTTCAGATGTAGGTTCAACATTAGCTTCTAAAATTCAATCTAGTCATTTTGGTCCACTAGATCACATGAATCTTCCAACGTCTGAGGATTTTAACTTCACATCTGTTACCGAGGATGAGATTAGAGATATAATTGTCAACTTAAAAGACTGTTCACCAGGACATGATATGATTGATAGTAAAATATTAAAAGCAATTTACCCTGATATCATTAAACCATTACTTTATATTTTTAATCTTTCACTAGTTCAAGGAGTTGTGCCTGTAGAGTTGAAATTAGCCAACATTATACCCGTTTATAAAGAAGATGACCCTGCAATTTTTAACAATTATAGACCAATTTCTGTGTTACCAGCCCTGTCCAAGGTTCTTGAAAAACTTGTTTACACAAGATTAATTCAACATCTGGACAATAATAATATTTTCTATGCTCATCAGTATGGTTTTAGGAAACAACACTCTACTTACATGGCACTTGTCCATTTTTTGACTGAAATATACAAAGCAAAAGATAGAAAAGAAAATACTGTAGGTGTTTTCCTGGATCTTTCAAAAGCATTTGATACGGTTAATCATTTCATTCTATTACAAAAGCTTTCTCATTATGGTATACGAAACAAGTCACTACTCTGGTTCACTAGTTATCTTTCAGATCGGCTTCAAACCGTCAACTATAATGGGACAGATTCCTCCCCCCTTCCTCTTCAGTGTGGCTTACCGCAGGGTTCAATCTTGGGTCCCTTGTTATTTTTATTATATGTTAATGACCTCCCTAATGTTTCAGATAAACTTTCTAAAATTTTATTTGCAGATGATACAAGTGTATTTTACTCCCATAAAAACACTGACATTTTAATAAAAGTAGTTAATGAAGAACTTGACAAGTTATCTACTTGGTTCAAGTCCAACAAACTGTCACTCAACATAAAAAAAACAAGTTTTATATTTTTTGGTATTAAGTCTGATACATTTAAATCTTCAATGAAATTGAAATTGATAATATCTCTATTAATAACGTTAAAACTGCTCGTTTCCTTGGCGTTATACTAGATGACTCTTTATCCTGGAAACCTCACATTAGTGCCACAAGTACAAAAATAGCCAAAGTGGTCGGTATACTTGGCAAAACTCGGCACCTGATTAATAAAAAGTAGCGATTATGTTGTATTATTCAATGTTGTATCCATATATCAATTACTGCAATGTTGCTTGGGCTAGCACCCACCCAACTAAACTGGAATCTATTTTCCGACTTCAGAAGCGAGCTTTAAGAATAATATTTTTTGTTAATCGTAGACACCCTTCTCAATTATTGTTTGCTCAAGCAAGTATTCTGAGTATTTATCAAGTGAATCAACTTCAAATTGCTTCATTTGTTTATAGCTCTATAAAAAAGTTATTTCCCCAGCACCTTTGTAATATTTTTACTTTTAATAATGAATTTCATCAGTATCCGACTCGTGGTAGTTGTCTTATTAGGCCCCCCTACTCTCGTACAACTCAAACACAGTTTAGTGTGTTGTATAGAGGGTCAAAGATATGGAACAGTCTCCCCACTTCACTAATTGAGCTTTCTAAAGAACAGTTTAAACAGAGAGTCAAAGTGTTGCTCCTAAATTCTCTGATTTTTCCATTTGGGTTTGTGCTCTAAATGTAATTTTATGTAAAAAAATTTTTTTTTTAGTTTTTGTGTTGTTTTTTTTTTTTTTTTTTTTTTTAATTGTTCTTTTAATATAATATATAAATTGTTTTTAAATTGTTAAATGTAATTTGTTTCTATGGAGATTGCCACTTATTAAGCCCCTTGAGGGTTTTTCGGCAGTCGTCCCTCACATCTTTGTTGTGAAACATATAATACTGTCTTAATGTTTTTGTTGTGAAAATAAAATAAATCAAATCAAATAGTTTTAGTTGATCATGTTCCTGCTGTTCTGTGGGGCATTTGGCTCTGCATTGAGATAAACTACAGGTTGTTAGTGTATCCTGATTTAATTAAGTATCTGCCTTTGTAGATTTCTGTTGAGAGAGGAACTATTTTACTTCAATGACAAATCACCTTCTGCTTTGTGAAAGACTTGCATTAAACCCTTTTAGTATGTACTGCAGCTGCCGCCCTTTACAAAGTATGTAGTGTTGCATGCACTATGCATCCAATAGGAACATGCTTGTTATAACATTGCACTTTGAACTTTGATCATCTTGCTCCTATATCCATCACAGGCTTTTTCCAATAAGCTGTTAATAAGCTGTCATCCGTCTGCGCTTTCACGGCGGCTCGTCGATGTGAGACATCTTTTGCTGTAGAGGATTGTGGGTCACAATAGCCAAAAAAGCATGCTGGCTGCATGCTGCAAATGTGACAGCATGCAGCAGTAGGACATCCTGGTATTTTTGGCTAGGCCTACTGCATTTGACATTCTTTGTATTGTGGCTAAACTACTACTACAAATATTTTTCTGGCATACTAAATAGTATTGTAGCTATGGGTTTAGGAATGACCTAATCTTTTGATAAATGAAAGTGCCAGGACCCTAAAACAGAAGCATGATAATTCAGTCATTGTTAATTCTATACCTACCTACCTACCTACCTACCTACCCACCCACCCATCCATCCATCCACTTACCTCAGAAGTCAGAACTATGAATGACATCATCACACCTGAGTTTTAGTTACAAGTCTGAAAAACAAGGGTAGGGGGACTCTAGCCAGGCCAACCATTGTAAGCAATACCACTTGATAACTGATTTAGTTGTATTTTGCACATACAAACACCATGTCTAGAGATAGAAGATAGACGTTACTGTGTGTACGGCTGACTTAATAAGACAGAAGTGCTAATTAACAGTATATTCACACAGCTTAGACTACTGTTGATGCAGCCATGTTGAATTGTGATGTTAGGGTTGGGGAAGTCCTTCTGACTTTCTGCATGGGAAATCCAACTTCAAACGGTGTTCAAGTTGACATTTCCGACTGGAAATTCCCATTTCCCGTTTCAACTGGAACACACAACATACATCTGGAACACCCTCTTAAAGGGCTCATGTTATGCTTTTTGGCTTTTTCCCACTTTCCTTTGTGTTATGTTTTTTGTGCACATTATAGGTTTATAAAGTAAAACAAAGCCCAAACTCCACTCTTAAGGCACTTAGTTACATCTCCAACAGAAAACACTGTTTACAAACTGCTCCAAACAGCTCAATTGTAGTCCAGCATTTACTTCTGTGACAAACGTGCATCACTTTGTAGCACGTTAATGCTTGCCTAGCTGCTAGCATGGCACGCCCTCATACTCTGCTCCTGAATGGCTAGTAGTCCTTACCTAGCTACTGCGCATGTGTGTCTCCCAACAAAGATTGAACAGAAGGGAGATGCCTCGCTAAAACAGAGAGCTCAACTCACAGGGTCAAAAGAGGAGTTGCAATAATGTGTAATACAACAAAAATATAGTGTTTCTTGAACATTAAACCTTTAAAGCCTATTCTGATAAAACCTTTAAATACAATTATGAACCTGAAAATGAGCATATTATGAACATTTTAAGTCAGATTTCCTACTTAGAAAGTCGAGAGAGCCTTGCAAAACCACACATTGCAGCCCAAAATGGTATTGGTACTGTTGGCAAAGTCCCCCTACCCCATGAAATATGTTTTTACAGTCAACCTTGTGTGGCCTCATTCCCAGTTCTGACCTCCGACTTCTGAGGTAAATGGAATAAAGCATATCTACCTTTACATGACCAAAAGTATTTACATAACCTTGTCAACGTACTCTTGTACTTGTACTCTTACTTTCAATGGCAGCTCCATACAACTGCATAAATATGGACTGGATGTTACTAACCCGCTGGTAGCCAAATAGCTGATGAATGAGCCAGTGATTGTAATACACAAATGAGGCAGCTGTTGCTAATTACCCAAACAAAGTGTACCATTACAAAAGGTACCCAGCAGGATGTGGCAATGGACACACATTCCTGTTGGTGGCAGTAACATGCAAGGAAATACAAAACATTTGCCAACAAAGTCAGTGAAGAAAAAGACTGCAAGCTATTGAGTGTGGATGTTAAAATACTGAATTTAATATATATATATATATATAAAATAATCATCTTTGAAAATGTTGAGGAAAATAATTTTTTTAATCAGGCCTAAAGGATACACACAATGGCCCTCATTTCTGAAATGTGCATAGGCCTACGACCTCGGCATTCATCAATTTGAACATGAGCGTAGGCTGCGAAAAAATCTCACGTCTGGTCTGACTTCGTGTAGCCTTGATTACTTATCAACAATGGCAGATCTGATTTTTTTAGCTTGTGGGGTTCTGCACAACATCGCGCAGGGTGCCATAAATATAGTGACGGAGCCAGATGATCCGATGCCCAGAAAGCAGTGTCCAGCACAGCCCAAAACTGGAGGGATGTACGAAGGAGACAGGATATTACTCCTCAATTTCAAAAGTTATGGTGTTATGTTTGCCAATGATATTCAATACATTAAACATGACGATGCACAACATTATTTATTCTTCAGGTTTTTGTTTGTCTTTTAAAGTGTTGTTAATTGCCCCAAGTGTACGATGTCTTTCTGCCACTGACCAACACATTTCGGCTTGTTTTTCAAGCCCCTCTGCAGAGGTCATGCGCTCTCCCTCACAGCTGTTGCCTGGCTCTGACTCTTGAGTGAAATAATAAAAAAAAAAACACTGCATAAACTCTGCTACCGTGTGTTTATTTATTTAAATATAGGTACACCTACATGTAGGACTAAGAGATTGCAATATAAGCCTTTATATTACTATGTATAAATTAAACTTCAGCTGGACCCCGATTAAATATGGCAACATTGTTGACCGCATCAGTGATCTCTTTCTATTCCGCATTCTTCCTACAGCCTAATACCAGTTTTTAGGCTGTCAAATAGTACACACGTTACTGCAAATTAAGCTGAGATATCAGGGTTTCAATCTCCACCTCTGAAAAGTGCCGCTTCTTAGCCAGATTACGTCTGGCCATGTCGTAAATAGTAGGGGCGAGGCCTCAAAACCAAGAATATATTGGGGCGTGATATTTAAATTACAACCATTCTTATGCTCTGATTGGTGTGATACGACGTTTCATGAATCCCACGTGAAGCCTGTCGTAAGAAGTAAGCTGGTTTCTATGTTAGGTTGATAAATGCGGGCCAATGTTTGGATGAGAAACAGTAAATGTAACACAACAGGGCACCTTTAACTGTGAATCTTATACTGAAAATGATCATAAATGTGTGAAAATACTCTATCTGTTGGAACTGGAAAAGACATTCAAAATTACTTTTAAACAAGAAATTGAATCTACCTGTCATTTTCTTCTTAATGTTCAAAATATCAGTCTGTCCAACCAACTGGAATTACATGATGTAGTATGTAGCTTTTTCTGTAGCTTTTTTAAAATTCTTCGGTGGGGAAGGTAACTCGCTTAATGTCCATGTTTCCCCATTTCCATTCCCAAAAGTTGAACAGCTCCTGAAGCATCCTGGCGTCCTCCAATCCATTATGGGCATCGTAGGATTCTTCCAGGAAGCAGTTGGCCAGAGACTCCAGAGAATACCTGATGCCCAGACGAGGATAGAGGTTCCTGCTTAGCATTAAGGTATCCACAAACCCAGACACCACCTGATTGAACCTCTGCCAGAGGGAGAACCTTTTTCGCAGCAATCTGGTAAGAACAAGTGCATCAAATCTCTTTGCATTGTGGGCCGCCAGCAGCACAGGGCCGTGGAAGTTGCTCAGGAAGTCGATGAAATACCTGAGAGCACTAAAAAGAGAGACAGTACTAACAAGTCTTCCATGGAGATGCAGCTGGCCATAACGGACGCTAAAGCCCGTCAGCCGTTTGGCGCCTGCAGTGATGGGCCGGCGGGGGACTGTGTAGACGTTAAATTCATTCTCTTCATGGACAGCCGAAAGCTGGGTGATGTGACACGATTCAGTGTCTGAAAGTAGAAAAGGGATGGATTAATGGAGGAAAAACTAAGAAAAGTTTAAAATTATTGGATCTGCCCGGACCCACTCTGGATCTGCCATAACTAATCACTAACGTTTGGTCGTGAAGTCGGCTTAGCATCGCTAGCGTTAGCCTTAGCCAACTCCTGTATCGCTAACTAAGCAAGCTGGAAAATCAAACTATTTCCGAACCCCGTAGGGAGGAGGGCCACAACATCATGGTCACAAAAAAAAAACCTCAAAGATTGTTCTTGCTCGGGCTTTAACTTCTGGATATTCGGCAGCGTTGCCACAACAGACCGAATGGCTTCGCTCACATCTTTTTCCGCCGCCATTTGTACTGAACTCACCGAAGGTTACCAAACCTCAACGTCATCGTTCTCAGCTACTCCCTCTATTTGCTGATTACCGCCAAATTTTTGGCTGGAGAAAACCCGCGAATATACCGCAAACCCAAATGGAGTACTGAAGGAAAATGAAAATTGAGCGGAAGTACGTAGGAGGGCGGAGCCAGGCTAGGATTTTATTACCTTTGGAATGATCCAGGCTAATTATTTCCCCTTTTCCTAAGTGACTGTGACCTAAAATGTAGTGTACTCCCAAAAAGATATGGATAAGTTAATTTCCAAAATGTCAAACTTGTTCTTAAAAGCAAGTGCAAACAATTGAACCATCTTCATTCCTAAAGCTGCCAGTATATTTCTTGTAAACACTTTAGATTTCGGACTCTTACACTGACAAAGGCCATGAGAAGCTGCTAAAAAATGTTTCCAGAGTTGTTGTTTTTTAAGTTTTTATTTTTGTTCAGATAGATGTTGCCCATATGTACAGATACCATATCTTGGTACGGAGTAAGACCAGTTCAGACTATAAAGATTCATAGAAAAATGCCAAAACTAAGCAACATGGAATAACATTTCACAAATTTAAAAAACATGTATTATGGGAGGTGCACGTGACCTGCAGACAAGATGGCTGCGTAGCGCGGTTGCTCTGGCTCCCTTTCCCCCTATTTTTATAAAATTATCCATCTACGTTGTATTGCTAACTTAACAACTCCTCGCCCTGAGTTTCCATAAGCCCTATGTATGCAATCGCTGAAGGTTTGAGAAGTAAAGTTGGGTTGGACCCTCTGAAAGACGACGAAGCTACCGCACCACCATGCTAGCTACCGCAATGAAAGAGCAGCAAACCTTCATCGAGAATCAGTTTGCGAAGTTTGAAGTACGGCTGGATAACATAAAAACGGAGGTAACGACGAACACAATTGAAATTGGGAAGCTGAAAAAGGACTATAAAGATCTCTCCACTCAGATGGCTAAACACGAGCAGTCTTTCCAAACTGGTGCTGCAAACTGGAAGCACGCATGGCGGAGCTAGAAGACAGGTCCCGCAGGGACAATGTTCGCATTATCAACTTGCCAGAATCCGTTGAAAAAGGAGACGCAATGAAATTTGTTTCATCTTCGCTCATTAAATGGTTTCCTGCATCTTGAAGGCAGCCAGAGGCTATCGGATAGAGGCCAGCGGCAAAGAGATCCGCTTCGCCGCTGCCTACAGCAACTACACCTTCAAACGACGCCGCTCATTTTCCCAAACGATGGAAACAGCGAGGAAACAAGGTTTCATCCCGTTGCTGATTTATCCGGCTAAACTAAAGCTGTCCCGTGGGTCTGAAGTGCACCTTTTTGAGACCCGGGCAGATGCTGAGGAGTTCCTTGGTGCTCAGACCCGGCCGGCGGCCTAACGAAGGGATATGATGTCTGGTTTCCAGAACTACTAACACAGGATTGTTAGATAAGTAAAGCGTTAAACTGTACAGATACGACACACCTCATAACATCCCTAAGGTATCTGATATCTGACAAACAAGGGAGGATGTGTGTTTTGGCACAATATAGATGTGGCCTTTATCCAAAAGTCACATTTTAAACACCTTGATAAACAGCGCTTGTCGAACCGTTATTATTATACTGCAGCTGCAGCTACCTTCCATTCTAAAAGCCGCGGGGCCTTGGTGGTGTTAAGGCGTAGCCTCTCTTTAACAATAATCGGAAGCTATGGAAGAGAGTATGGTCGAATTGCTTATATTAAAACCAATATGTATGGGCAAAAAATTGCGTTTTTAAGTATTTATGCCACAAATACTTTCAGCCCAGAGCTCTTTGGTACAATTAGCAAGACTTTATGGGACCTGCAGGAATTCTCAGTTATTATCGGCTCTGACATGAACGCGGTCCTGGATCCCTTACTCGATATTTTTTTATTTATTTATTTATTTTTATTCCTTTTTTTGATTGTTGTCTAATGTTAACTGTGTATTTAGTTTGTTTTTGATGGTGATAAGCCGACGGGGTAGTCGGAAGGACTTGTGTGTGAATTGATGATTGAAGAAAATAAAAAGTTGTTCACAAAAAAAAAAAATAAATAAATATGAGCGGTGCCATTAAATCACCGGTTTCAGATACATACGGTACCGTCTGGATGGTTTCAATATTTCATAAAGTGTTGTTTCTGCCATATTTTATAATCATCAGAAATCATTACATTCATACTGTATATTCAAACATAAACAAACTGGTGTCCCATAGCAATAATAGAACCAATAATCATTTGGATAAGAATACATGTTGTTGTTGTCATAACAACACATTGAATACTAGGACAACTTTAGTTCTGACACATTCACTCAAACAGCAGTTTGTAGCAGAGAGTCATTTGTGACAATCCAACGGTGCACATTGCAACGAGAAAAAAATCACTGGAAAACATGGACTTCAACTCCCGAGAGACTGAACCGCAAATTAGTTTCTATCTCAGTTCACTTGAAGAACAGGTACGGTGTGAGCTGAAGGACAGCGAGGCGACGCTCACCCAATGTGAATCTGAGGGAAGAGTTCACCTGATCATCCGAGAGGACTTGCTGGCCGATCTCCTCGATCAGCTTCAACAACAGAGAGAGGGAGGCAGTTGGAGCCATGAGAAAGAGCTGATGCAGAAGGAGATAGGTGAGTTGAAAGTTCAGCTTGCTGAACGTGTCCCCTCCCCACCCCGGGAAACAGACCATCTGAAATCCCAGCTGGGAAAAATCTGCCACACGCTGCGAAAAGCCCAAAAAGACCTGGACCTGCAGTATTTCATTACTGAAGACCTGAAAGTCGAATTGGAGCAGATCAAGGGAGAGAAGGAGGCCCTGAAAAGGGAAGTGGAGACTCTCAAGGTAAGTAAGACCAACGTGGAGTTAGAGTTGGAGAGCTTTCTGGAGAGGGAGAGGGCTCAAGCTCAGGAGCTGAAGGCAAAATTGAGCAAGATGGAGGAAGCTCTCCAAGAACAGGAGAAGGAGGAAAAGGAGAAAATGGAAAGATCCCAGGCTTCCCATGGAGCCCAGCTGGATGAGGCTCTGGCTCAACATGTCCCCTCCACACCCGGGGAAACAGAGTATCTGAAATCCCAGCTGGGAAAAATCTGCACCAGGCTGCGAAAAGCCGAAAAAGATCTCGACCTGCAGACCTTCATTTCCGAAGACCTGAGAGTCGAATTGGAGCAGATCAAGGGAGAGAAGGAGGCCCTGAAAAAGGAAGTGGAGACTCAGAAGATCGCGCTTCATAAAGAGAGGCAGATGCTTAAGGTAAGTAAGACCAACGTGGAATTAGAGTTGGAGAGCGTTTTGGAGATGGAGAGGGCTCAAGCTCAGGAGCTGAAGGAAAGACTGAGCAAGATGGAGGAAGATCTCCAAGAACAGGAGAAGGAGGCAAAGGAGAAACTGGAAAGATCCCAGGCTTCCCATAGAGCCAAGCTGGATGAGGCTCTGGCTCAACGTCTCCACTCCCCACCCAGGGAAACAGAGCATCTGAAAACTCAGCTGGTCAAAACCAGCAACAGGCTGCGAAAAGCCCAAAAAGAGCTGGACCTGCAGTATTCATTACTGAAGACCTGAAAGTCCAATTAAAGCAGGTGAAGGGAGAGAAGCAGGCCCTTAACAATATTGTGGCAACTCAGAAGTTGCAGCTTCGAGAAGAGAGACAGATGCTCACGGTAGGTAAGACCACCAACGTGACGCGGGAGAGCCATCTGGAGATGGCGAGGGCTCAAGCTCAGGAGCTGAAGGATAAACTGAGCAAGATGGAGGAAGCTCTCCGAGAACAAGAGGAGGAGGCAAAGGAGATTCTGGAAAGATCCCAGGCTTCCCATAGAGGCCAGCTGGAGATGCAGGACCAGAACAACAAGAACCTCATAGCTGCTCTTGAGAAGAAGAGTGAACATCAGCTGGAGAGTGAGCGTGTCCTGTGGCAGCAGGAGAAAGCCTCCCTGCTGGAGGAGAGCGAAAAAACAAGAGCCTCCCATGTTGCTCAGATTGACGAGCAGAGCTTTGCGAGTGACTGCCTCCTGGCTGCTCTGAAGAAGACTGAGCAGCAGCTGGAGAGTAATCTCAACCTGTGGAAGGAGGACAAGGCATCCCTCCTTCAGGCCACAGAAAGCCTGAAGCTGACTCAGCAAGAAAAAGAGCAGGAGTGGGAGATGACTGAGAGCACCTTGAGGTCCCAGCTGGAAGATCTAGAGAGCCAGATTATGCAAAAGCCAAAGAAGAAGAAGTGGTACAAAAAGCTTCTGCCTGGCTAAGGAAGAGAATGCATTTGTAGTATAGTATCTGTCTGTGGGTCTGTCTGTCTGTGGGTCTGTCTGTCTGTCGGGTGTGTGGGTGAATCTGTGTATGGGTGTGTCTGTGTATGGGTGGGTCTACATATTAGTGTTTGTCTGTGTGTAGCTGGCTCTGTCTGTATGTGTGTACGTATGTGTGTACATGTACGTGTGTGTGTGTGTGGTTGTGTGTACATGTGTGGGTCTGTCTGTGTGTGACTGGCTCTATCTGTGCGTGTGGGTCTGTGTGTATGGCTGTATGTGTGTGTGTGTGTCTGTGGTAGGGTGGGTGGGTCTGTATGTGGGTCTATGTCTGTCTGTCTCTGTGTGTGTCTGTCTGTGTATGTGTGATCATCAGATCAGATCATACAAAAGCTGAAGAAGAAGTGGTACAAAAAGCTTCTGCCTGGCTGAGGAAGAGAATGCATTTGTACTGGTATAGTATCTGTCTGTCTGTCTGTCAGGTGTGTGGGTGAATCTGTGTGTTTGTCTGTGTGTAGCTGGCTCTGTCTGTATGTGTGTATGTGTGTGTAGCTGTGTCTGTCTGTCTGTGTGTGTGTACGTGTGTCTGTGTACGTGTATAGGTGTGTGTACGTGTGTGGGTCTGTCTGTGTGTGTGGGTCTGTATGTGGGTCTATGTCTGTCTGTCTCTGTGTGTGTGTGTCTGTCTGTCTGTCCTTCCGTGTGTGTGTGTGTGTGTGTGTGTGTGTGTGTGTGTGTGTGTGTGTGTGTGTGTGTGTTTGCTTGCTCGCAGGGCGTGTGATGCGTCAGTGCAGTAGTGTTGGAGTAGTTAGTACTTGTAGTTAGCATGCTGCATGCTGCTTCTGCTCGCCACTCTCTGATTTCAGCTACTGCCACCGGACCGCCCTTTGTTTTCAGGGGCGGAAAGAGGAGCCGAGTGTGTCGCCTCCTCCGCCGGTACATAGCCTCTCCACTGCCAAGACCTCGTACACGCCTCCCCGTGGCACACATGGTAACTGGGCCCTCATGGTTCCAGGCTAAGTTGTACAGGATCTCGGAGCAGCAGTGGGCCCCAGAGACGTGGCATGCAGGCCCATCGGTGAGTGGAAACGCCCTGATGCCCGTCAACCACTGTCCCAGCTATGGGTAAATAGCCCCAGCTATGGGTAAATAGTGAAGACCCCGACAGTGGTGCAGGTGGAAGATGTTGGTGTGAGAACCACCACAACGTATGGGAAGAAGGAAGAAGGCAACCCCACAGCCACGTGGGTAAACTCCGGAGAGTACAGCGGCTGGGGGAGTGAAGTCTGTGGCGATGTGAGAAAACTGAAACTATTCCTCACGACTATATAATAACTACTGCATACACACAAACACTAGCTATAAAAATGATGTCCTGTTTGTCGGGCCTGGGCCTGTCCTACAGGTGTACTGTGGTGTGTCTTGTTAACTTGCAGGTGTAGCGGAGACGATGATGAGACGACTGTGATCACCGGGCCGGTAACTCCCAGACTATTTAACCCTGCCTGCCCCGAGACCGGGCGGCTGCATCCTCCCGACGGCGCACCAACATGTTTTCTCTCTCTCTGAGTTTTCCCTTTGTTAACTACTGACAACATGCACCTCACATTCTCCATTACATCCATACACCTTCATTCATCACTGATACTGACAATCACACCTCATCGGGCTCTTGTTTGCAACATTATATAATAAATGTCACTTTATTATTGTTACGTTGCTGTGCATCTCCCTCTTTTGTTTGATAAAATACTATTTCTGCCTACGCCACTGGCTGTATGTATTATTATCAGCTGGAGCTTGCAGTGGATGCTTGATCTCGCGGTCTGCAGTACATGATCGCAGCGTGCGGGGCGACCTCTAGCTCACCCAGTGAGAGCGTGCACCCCATGTAGGCCTCCTGCTGCAGCCTGGGTTCGAAACTAACCTGCGCCCCTTTGCTGCGTGTCGTCACCCATCTCTCTCCCCCTTTCAAGTCATTCACAACACTAACATCTCTATTTAATCAATATAGGCTTCTTCAATAGTCAAAGAAACTGTGTTTTGTATTTTTCCATGTCCTTCAAAATATCTCATAAAAAAGAGCTTCTTCAATCACCATTGGTTACAGATGATCTGTCTGGTACTCCCCAACTCTGGTCTGCAATGTTTTAGTCTTCTCTTTTTCCACCCTTATCTCTGGAATTTCCTAGCAGTCAAAATAAAAATAATAAAAATACATGTTGCTCAAGGCCTTTGTTACACTCACTGATTATTATTAGGACAGAAAAAAAGAATACCACATGTAAGGAAATGAAGGATTGATTTTTCAATTTAATCACATGTGGCATGGAATTTATAATTTAATTTCTTATAATGTATACTCTTTTAATTTATCACAATTTTCACTCTGTTCTTATTCCCCACTTCACACAGACCTGAAATACACACAATGCTCAGGTCCTATACATGCACTAATGTAGTTATTTTCAGAGTGAATCAGCAGTGACTTGGTGCTCCAATGGAGAAATTACAATTTACATATTACATTTATTTAGTGCCTTGCACAAGAGCACATTAGGAGGTGAACTGGCATCTCTAATAATAACAATGGTAACATCTTTGGTGGAGAGAGAATTTTCAGTGTAATCTCTCATGCTGGGTAAATTAAGAAGGAGGTAGGTGGTGTCAGTGGCCAACATAACAGCAGTAAGTCATGAGCTGTTTCAGACAAAGTGTTTAACTTTGTGTCTCAAAGATGACTGAGATGACTCAACAAGAAACCATCCTGCGTGCTGTCCTTTCTGACTATCAAGGCCATAGGAGTTAGATTACACTCCATACACAGACAGACAGACACACACACACACACACACACACACACACACACACACACACACAGAGAAGACACAGAGGAAAAACATATGCACACACCTTAGACACAGCAATCTGTACTACTGTAGGAACTTCACAGTTGGGGTGGCATGACATGAACCTATACTTTGTGGTGGACTTTTATTTAGTGATGTCTCGATTTGCTTTTTTGGCCCCGATCTGGTTTGTAAAATAATGAATATCTGCTAAATCACAAGAGCACTTTCAGTGATAGACTCAGTCTACCAAAATGCACCACAGAGCGCCACAGGAAGTCATTCCTGGCCATCAAACTTTATAACTCCTCCCTCTAAGTGTCTGACACACAGAGACACTTAGAGAGGTTGAAACTGAACAATATTATCTGTATTATCTGTTTTGTGCAATAACACTGGCATGAAATGTGCAATACTTAACTGGTACAATTATTATTATTATTATTATTACTTTTCACCATTGCAATTCCTTAATTATGTAAATTATGTAAATACTGTATAATAACATTCCTTTAACTATGTAAATACCGTACATATCCACACTCCTTATATTTCTTTATTTATATCTCTACAACTACAACTATAAATCTTCAACAAACATTTCATCTGTTTCTGATGAGACAAAACAAGTGCAATGTAAGTTGTGTTTTGACCTAAGGTCAACAAAAGGTGAAATCACCTCTCTGGCCTCTTGTAGCAGGTTTGCAGCATCACCCAGAGAGATCCACCACTGAAGAATCAGCTGAGATGTGTGTGTGTGTGTGTGTGTGTGTGTGTGAAAACAATGAGTCAGGCTGGGCTGTGACTTCTAATCTCACAACCTTGAGACCTGTAGGAGTTTGAGATAACTCCTATGCCAAACATGAGATCTTTACCCAACAAATTCACAGGACACAGGAGAGAGCTCCGAATCATTTGGATCCTTATGTACACACATCCATGGGGATTAAAAATATTTTTGGTAGAATTGCTCTGCTTGCACTTCTTTAAAGAACTACTCTACTAGAAAGCTTTTGATTTGCAAATAAAGATTTTTGGAGCACATAATTTGTTGCACCTAAATAAACCAAAAACTCTACATCCCTTCCCTGCACATTCCAAATCGTAGTAGCCAATTTATACACCTCAGATGAAACCATGGCATAAGTAGGAATACCTTCTAGCCTACATGTTGTTTTTGTTCTAGGTGACAAATGCGTCTAGAATTCTCCCTATTGTGTGAGGAAGAGTGTGATGTTTATGGGCTGTAGCGTGTAAAAACATTTACTTCCTTACAAGCAGATTAGTTAGTGTGTTTTGCATTTTCACTTCCCTTATCCGGTGCAGATCAGCTGGCTCAGACTCTCCACCACTCCCGTTCTCCTCCTCCCGTCCATCCGCCCGTTGCTGGCTGTAGACACGATCCCCAGCTGGTGGACCCCCTTGTTGTTCACTTTCTTGCTTTGGGGATGGGCATTTGTCTGCCCAGTGACCTCTTCCTCCGCAGTTGAAACATGTTTCTCGGTCCACAACTGGCCTCTGCCCTCCACCTCGCCCTCTTTGCGTCTGCTCCCCCCCCTCTCCAGCCAACGTTGACACTGTCAAAGTTATTTTACTTCTGTTTCTCTTCTTTTCAGCTTGTTCAGCTGACTTGTAGCATTGGATGACGGAACCCGATGCTGCTGTTATTGTCAGATGTAGGTGGGGGAGAGGCCGTGGCTGCTTGTAGAGAGAGAGCTTGTAGCGAGGTGGCTGCTGTGTGGGATCTGGTCCGCTCCTGGTGCTTGCTTCTGGGGGAGACACGGACGGTGTTTCTCCCTTCGGCCTGGATGTCGGAGGAGGGTAGGGTGGTGGTGGGTCGAGCAGCTGATCGCCATCTTTAAGACTCAGATAGAGAGGAAATGCATTAGTGACAGTGTTCATATCTCCTTTCTGTGTTTCAACAGCATTGTCTGTTCCCTCCTTAGTTACTAGTTTTTTTCATCTGTTTTTCTTTCCCTAAGAGTGGCTTCTTTCATCCACTGACTAAAACATTCTTTGTTTTTTTTCTATTTGAATTAGATCTTGGGTGCTAATCAATTTTCCCCCTCTCAATAGTTTTTCTTCTAAATCCTGTTTTAGTATTCTAAGTTTACCTGTACTTAAAGAACAATTTTCAGGAAACCCGCGTTTGGTCCCCTTTAAGATTTCGGACCGAACTTTCTCGTCATTTCATCCAATACTGGCCCTGAAGGAACGTGTGACGTTGTGCTCCTGTTACCCATTTAAAAAAAAAGAAAAACAGATAACAACCAGCCAAAGTACTTCTTTACGTATAATCGTCACTATACGGCCCAGTTTAGTTCACGGTAAACTTTGCGGGAAAACCTGCAAACAGCTACGATGACTGTTTATCTGTGATAGATCTCCTAAACGCTTAAAATCCTGACAAACAGCTACGATGACTGTTTATCCGTTTGATTTTAAAATCTATCCGTCACCCCGTTCTAGTTCGTATTGGATGAAATTATTACAATTTGGGCTTTTTCTCTGTTATACATAACAACCTGGGTGCCAAAGAAAACCCTTTTTTCCTGTTTTGTACACCACCTAAAGTTTCCCAAAACAAAAGATAGCCTTTCACCGAATACCCTCAGTGAAACCACGGTCAATATCTGTCTCACAAACTGTCTCAATATCCAATTCAAATTGTTGACAATTGAAACTTACCCCCGCTGTTTGAAATTGCTTCCTTTTTGTTTGGATTTCAGAGTGTAATCAGCGAGCTCTCCGCGGTTTCTGACCCTCTGTCTCTCAAAGATGTTTTGGCGAGGTTTAGAGGCAGGTGACCGTCAGTTCCCTGGATGTACTGTCATCAGTCACCAGCGGAGTCCCGATCTGATCCCTCCTTGAAATCCTGCCGACAACGCCAAGTTTGTGGTGGAAGTTTCTGTTACAGCGAGGGAGGAATTTGAGTGGCAGAAAAGACCTTGTTGAAACAAATAAAGACAGGCTGCAAACTGGATTAAAAGTTTAGGTATTTGGTGGAAGGGTTTAATTGTTTTCTGCAGAGAACAATCAAAATGACAAGAACAGCGTTCACAATGAACAGAGTTACAAAGTGACCAGAGTTCTGTGTCTAACACACAGCATATACCGTCCTTATATCCCCGTGCATCTGTCTCTGGTGCGTCAAGAATGACTGTAGCCGGCATTCTGTCTGAGAAATCAGAGATTTATCTCGTCTGTAGAATGCTTCATGGCTCCAACCTTGCTTACAGTGGAGAAATGCAAAGTCATAACATTTTTAGCTGTCTCCAACACTGGAGGACTTATTTTAGGATATACACATATTTCAGAGGAACATTGAAGGATTTACTTGTAATGAAAAAATCCCTTAAGAGATGAACAATTATTGAAAGAAAATAATTGTCTATGTAATTTTCCCATTACATATGATATTTCTACTATTTGTGCAACTGCAACACAGAGTTACCCTTCGGGGATCAAAGTATTTCTTCTGATATCTGCCGATGCTGAGTCCCAATCCAATACTTGTATTTACTCAGATAATAGAGCTGCACACAGTTTTTTTTGTTTACAAAAATAACTAAGTAAACAAAGTAACTAAATATGTCTTGAGCTTAATACATTTAACAGAGCGGTAAATGAGTCTCTTCACCACCAAGGCAAATTCCACATGAGTGTACTTATTTTGGCAATAAAACCTTTTCTGATTCTTTTTCTCTCAACATCAAAACAGTTCTCTTTAAAGATTATTTTTGAGGCATTTTTACAGAACAGATGAAGATATGAAAGGGGAGAGAGTGGGGGAATGACACACAGCAAAGGGCTGCAGGTCAGAGTCGAACCTCGGCCGCTGCATGGAGGAGTACACACAGTAGCGTGACTTCAAATACTAATAAAACAAACATAAAGTCATAAAAAGACATAAAGTTACCTAATCCAGTGGTCTCCAGGTCAAAGAAAACGATCGTTTTGTAATAAGCCATCTGCAAGGATTTAAAGAAATTGATTAGAACACAAACTAGTAGTCCTCAGTTATGTCTAACAATGAATTCAAAATAATAAAACAGTAAGCTTTCAAAATTGAATAGCTATATAAAAGGAAACGTTACAGGTGAATGTCATGGATGTACTGTATGGTGAAGGTAGGGTGTGTCCTCCTGTCTGTTGCGTGAGGAACATGCAGACTAAAAAGGACTGGAGTTACTGCATTGATACCAGAGTCGGTGTACCGGATTGTGCCGACATTTACTTTCTTCCAGAGGCAGTGTGTTGTACTTACTGTTGTGCGGTAATTATTTTGTCTGGTCAAGTAACCACTGTTTCCCTTTTTATAAGAGTAGTTTTCAGTTAACAATTTGAAACATGGTATTTTGGTCAGGGCTATGAGGAAAGATAATCACAGTGTGTGTATGAGGGGACTGAAAAGCGATTTTGATGATTTCATAATATGGGCACTTTAAGGCTCTGTGCTCTAGTGATGACATTACCCACCACGTAATACACACCCATTATAAACATCCTGAAAGGAACACTAAACTTAAACTTATTTTCACAACAATTGTTAAAGATATCAAACTTCTGAGATAGAGCCTAATAGCTGAAGTTGTGAGTGGTTTAAACTTTAATTGGCATCTGTGGGTGAAAGTATGAAGTAGAAGATAGATTTTGAAGTAGAAGAGGATTTGAAGCATACTCTCATTAACTTTAATTTAAAGAAAAAAAATGCTTTTTGATGCTTAATATTTTTTTAAGTATAAATATCAGAACTAATTTTGAAGATGTCACATTATGTGCTTAAAAGAGCTGAACATTTAGATATTTGAATGTTTGCAGAAGTTAGAGTAAGTTAAAGAATGACCTGTCTGAGCCTTCATCACAGTTTGGGACTTGCCATAGCGAGGAAGCTTTATGAAACAGACCGACCACTGTATGAATTGTGGACGGATTTCATCATATCTAACAGGCGATAAGTTGCAACGGAAACGCTCTTCAAGTTTTGGCAGCTATTTTGATATTTCTTTCTCAAATTGACAGGTAACAGCTTCAATATTACATAAATGTATCATGTGTTGACATTTTTTTTAAATATATGGCAAATAGGCCTAAGTTTACACAAGTTGGACATTCAAAAACAGTCCCAAGCTGTCATTCCAATATTTCATGTGTTGCCTGGGCAAACCCTGGCGCTGTGCAGCCTCTACATGTTGTTCCCTTTTTATAAAGCCCCGCTGTCTTCTTTCCCTCGTCCACTAGCTGTAGGCTACAACTTAAACGGGGATGTAAGGCTATTTTTTTAACTAGCTGACAAAGTGCGAATTGTAAACAAACAAAAAAGTCTTAACTCACCTTTGACAGTTTGATGTTGTTTAAAATGAAGTTAGCTGTAGGCTAATAACTCGGTAGTCTTCATGCACCGACTCTTCAGCCAAAACGCTTATTTAAAATCAAACGGTGCGCGTTCGCCTGTAAGGTAAAAGAGCTCGAGGACGCAGCAGTCAGCAGCAGGAAGGGGCGGTTACCAACAGTTGTTTCTTCTTCTATGGGGGTTTCTTTAACTGTCTATGGGTTTTACGGCAGCCGGACCAAAAGTTTTTTGCCCCCTAAAGTCAGATTTCCAACTTGCCAACCCCAACATCACAATTCAACATGATATTGGTAAAGTTATTGTTAACACTGGCTAACCTGGCAAAGTCCCCCTACCCCATGAAATATATTTTACTTGTTAGCCTACTGGGACAGTCAACCAGGTGTGACATCATTCCCAGTTCTGACCTCCGATCTACCTTTACATGATTAAGTATGTATATTGATGTTGTTTAACACGGTAGTCTTCATGCACCGACTCTTCAGCCAAAACGCTTATTTAAAATCAAACGGTGCGCGTTCGTCTGTAAGGTAAAAGAGCTCGAGGACGCAGCAGCAGGAAGGGGCGGTGACCAACAGTTGTTTCTTCTTCTATGGGGGTTTCTTTAACTGTCTATGGGTTTTACGGCAGCCGGACCAAAAGTTTTAAGCAGTCAGAATGTCTAATAAGGGGGGAACGCCCGGGTTGGTACAATGGGGTTTAATAGGAAGTGAAATAGGAAGTGAACAGACTCTCTGTAGACAGATGTTGAGGGCCAACACCCTATAACTGATAAAAAGATAAATTAGCCATCTTTAATTTTATCATTTGCATCTATCTATCTATCTATCTATCAATCTATCTATTGCCTATCTATCTGTCACACCTGGAGTTCCAGTACAAGTCAGAAAAAAGGGACTCTAGTCAGGCCAGCTCTTGTTAGCAATACCAGTTGATAATAACTAATATAGTTGTATTTTGCATGCACAAACACCAAGAGCAATATGTCTACAGATAGAAGATGGACACTACGTTTTGTACCGCTGACTAAATGAGACACAAATAAGACAGAAGGTCAAGGCCAAGGTAACTTTATTGTCCCCGAGGGGCAACTGTTTGTATAGCCAGCAGACAGACATGAGGACAAGACACACAATAATATAGCAAAACAGGAAATCCCACAGTATCTAAAACACAATAGTGAATAAAATACATTTAAAACAGGTCTTGTAAATTGGAAATGGAAATTGGGATAAAAGAGTTTCTGAGTCTATTGGACTTGATAATAACCACAAATAAGACAGAAGTGCTAATATACAGTACTTGGAACTTAGAAATTCCCACTTCCCAGTTCAACTGGAAAACCCCACATAAATTGATCCCTTGGTGTGTTCCAGTTGAACTGAAAATTCCGAAATGTCAACTGGAATGCCCCCTTAAGTCAGATTTCCCACTTGCGAACCTCAACATCACAATTCTTTAATTACATGTTTAAAGTAATTCAATTACAAAATTAATTACAATACCTTTACCAACATGGTATTGGTAAAGATATGTGGCAATGGACACACACTACTGTTGGTAGCAGTAATATCCAAGGTAATGTGTACATTTGCCAGAAAAGTCAATTAAAAAAAGACCGCAAACTAGTGAGTGTGGAAAAATACTGGTTTTAAAAATATATATCAAAAATCATCTTTGAAAATGCTGAGGAAGGAAATTCACATCTTTCTTTAGGAAACACCTGTGTTTGGGTGAGAAACAGTAAATGTAACCCAACAGGTCACCTTTATTGTAAACTGTATGTTATGTTATGTATGTTATGCTGAAAAGGAACGCAAATGTGTAAAGATACTCTACAGGTTGGAAAAAGAAAAGACATCCTTTCAAACAAGAAAATTGAATCTAACTGTCATTTTCTTCTCAATGTTTAAAATACCTGTCCGACCAACTGGGATTACATGATGGGATTAATATTTAAATGCAATATTGGGGGGGGTTTGTAGCTTTTTTAAATTATTCTTCAGGGAAAGATCTCAAACAGAAAGCTTTTGGGTCTCCAAACGTTGAACAGCTTCTGCAGCTTCATGGCATTCTTCATTGCATTATAGGCATCATGGGATTCCTTCAGGAAATGGTAGACCAGAAACTCCTGAGTATACTTCATTTCGGATGTAGACGAGGAGGATAGAGGTTCTTGCTTAGCTTAAAGGTATCCACATACCCAGACACCACCTCCTGGAACCACGACCAGAGGAAAAACCTTTTCAGCAATCTGCTGAGCACGGGTACATCAAACCTCTGTGCATTGTGGGCAGCTAGCAGCATGGGACCGTGGACGTCCAAGTTGCTAAGATAGTTGAGGAAGGAGGTGAGAGCATTATAAATAGGGAGGGTTCCAACACATCTTTCGCGCAGATATAGCCGGCCGCGATAGACGGTGAAGCCTGTCAGTTGACTGGCGGCTGGATGGATGCGCCGGTGGGGGAGGGTGTAGACATTAAATGTTTTGTTTCCACAGATGGCTGACAACTGTGTGATGTGACATGCAGAGTCTGAAAGAAGAATAGGAATGGATTAAAGGAGGAATGGAGAAAAAGTACATTTTAATTATAATATAACTTTTACTATCTACACAATATAGGGTATTTTGGTATGAAAGGGTTATGTTATCAGAACCAGAAAAAGTTTTCTTGCCACAAAAAGTACATTTATGTGGAATTCTACATATATCTATGGATGTTGCCTAGCAATGCAAGCTGCAGGAATTCTTAAGAAAATAAAATGTTATTTATTGGTATTTAAAACCTTCATCTGAGCAAGAAATCTTAAAGTCCTCCACATCAAATAAAACTTTTCAACAATCAATATATACTTCCTCAATAGTCAAAGAAACTGTGTTTGGTATTTTTTTTCTATGTCCTTTAAAATCTTGCATGCAAAGAGCTTCTTCATTCACCATTGGCAGTGGTGGAAGAAGTATTCAGATCATTTACTAATAGTATTTAAGTATTAATACCACACTGTAAGACATTCTGTTACAAGTAAAAGTCCTGTACTGATGATGTTACTTAAGTAAAAGTATGTATCATCAGGAAAATGTACTTAAAGGAACACGCCACCGTTTGTTGAAATAGGGCTTATCACGATCTCCCCTAGCTGTAGATAGGTGGGCCGATGCATTTTTTAGTCCGGTGCAACACCGGAAACGCCGCCGCTAGTTAGCTTAGCGTAGTGAATGGAATCCTATGTTGCTGGTTAGCATGTTTTGTGTAAAAGTGAGCCAACAAACAAACAACAACAACCTAATTACTTGTTGTGGCCTGCATATTCACGAGTACAAATAGCAATGCATACCGGTATTAAGACTAGACAATTTCCGAGGCAGATATTGACACTTGGGACTATATTGGGTGGAAGCACAGCCGAAACCCTGCTACATGGGGGCAGAGATCACGCAGCATCTTAAACCCCCCAACTTCCGTCAACGTACCCGAACATGAATAGCTGGCTATTTTTCCTACAGTAGACAGTGAATGGCGATGAACATGGCGGATTTGGTGAGACACAAAGAGGAGGACTTCTCAGACAGTCAAGATCCATGTAGTAGTGTTTCGGCTGTGCTTCTTCCCAATATAGTTCCAAATCAATATCTGCCTATGAAATTATGAAAATATGTACTCGTTGTGAATACGCAGACCACAAGAAATAATAAGGTTGTTGTTGTTGTTTTGTTGGCTCACTTTTGTTGTGATGAACTGGGTTTACTGAAGATATAAATAAAAAAACGTTCTACACAATGGTAGAACATGAAATTATTTTGATATAGAATTCTTCAACAAGATATAGCTGAAATTTCTGTAAATTCTTGTACAGTAAGTAGCCTTACTATTTCCTAAATCATTCATGTAGAAATATTAACTGATAACATTGACTGTTATCAAATAACATAAATAAAAGGTAGACTTTCATTTAATGAAATTGAAGACATAGTGAATGATAAGTATTAATGAGGAGATGGACGTTAGGTCAGTGTTACCAAATCCAGTGGTCTGCAGGTCAAAGAAAACGATGGTTGCACCATCAGGCATCTGCAATAATATAAAGAAATAGACATTTGAACATGAACTAACAGTCATGTCTGATACGTCTAACAAAGCATTCAAAATAATTATCATAATAGTTAGCTTTGAAAATGTAATAGCTATTTAAAAGTAAATGTTAAAGGTGAAGGTAGGATGCGCTCTTCCTGGTTGTTGTCCCCTGTGTTATTCTCGGCGGTCAGGGATTGGCTGGCACACTGAATGGATGGTCCCTTGGGCAAGTTTTTGCAGCTTCTGCATATATACTAGAGTTGGTGTACCGGATTATGCAAACTTTATAGTGTTGTGTGTTAATTATTTTGTATTGTTTAGTTAACTGCTGCTTCCTTTTTTATTAGGGTAGTTTTCTGTTACAATTTGAAACACTGATTTGATAATACTTTTATTTTCAGGTTAGGTATTTTGTTCCTTCAGCAATTACACTGTGTATTAAGAGAGACAGTACAAAAACATAGGATCTGATGGTATTTTGGTAAGGGTTGTGAGAAATGGTAATCTGTATGCAATATATAGGCCTGTACATACATTTATTCATGGACTGTAATGCTGTTGGATATTCTCAGGGATCATGTAGCCCACTGCACATCATAGTATGAGTTGGCCTGGAGTGCGGGTACATGAAAGAATAAAGGGCTGTGTGTGCTGTCAAGTGAGTTGAGATCACGCCACCCAGACAGGGAGTAACATGGGGTGAACAGGTACCTTCCGAAAGAATATTGTAGCAATCCTGGGCTGATGGGTACTTTCCTGGCTAGATAACACATGTTGTCCTAGACTGTGGGGTACTTCTCCGAACTGAATGATATGATATTAGGTAACCACGTATTCCCAGAAATGTATTGATTAACTAACAAAGATAAAAGTAGTTCCCAGAAATGATGTGTGATTAAATAACAAAAAAATGATTAACTGAATAATATGTATTGTCTAAAGATAATGGTTGAATATGTAATGTCTAAACATAATGATTGAAGCCTAGAGGAGTTTTCAAAAAGATTGTGTAACTAAAAGCTAAAGATTAATTATTAAGAGATGAAATGTGGAGGTTCAATGTGCATGTGTGAAACTGTGGAAAAAGAGCAACTGGACAAACAGATTGGGACACGCTCAACTTTCGATGTAATCTGAAGTTGAGCAATAACTGGCGGGAAGCTGGGGCTGACCGTAGGAACATGCATGAGTCATGGAAAATAGCCAATGAGGTTTTTGTGTCAAACAGTATAAAAGACGGAGATAGTCAAAGATCGGGGTTATTCCTCGGCAGCTCTCGGAGGTTGCTGGACTGGACGAAACCTTCAGACCCTGCAGCCTCGACCAAGGAAAGAGTTGGGATTTGGACAAGAAAACAGCAAAAGAAAACTTCAGAGAACTTCTTCAGTCGAATAGCGAGACAGAAGCCCCAGAGGATAACCCCCGTAGCCAACCGGGCTGAAGAAGTCATTCGGACTCTGACTTTTTCGTAGGTTCAACTGCCGCAATGGCGGTGGATTTTTAGACACTTTGAAGACTCTGTACAAGGTTTCGAGAATCTAACGGATCACACAGCCGAGGGCAGAAGAAAAGGGCGCGGTCCCCCCGGCCAGGGTGACACGCTCCTCTCCCACCTTTACCAAAAGGAAGATGCCACGTTTATCCAAGCTCAACTTTCGCAACCAGGTTTTGCCCTTCCACATTATTATCAATTATTAGGGATTGGCCAGTATAGCAGATAGGGTTTACTAGTGGTCATTTTAAGGAGGTTTTGAATTTTTAAATCATTTTTATCTAGTTGTTCAATATTACAAAATCGGATGTGTTTTTGAATCTTATTCATTGATTTATTCCATTTTTAATCACTAAGGTTGTACGCTTGCCCTTGCTAAATTCTGCAATAAAATATACCAATACTGCATTTAAAGTACAAGAAGTAGACATTGAATTATTTCACTTTTTAAGGTCGTAATTAACTGGGTGTAGTGAGTTTTAACATCTTTGAAGGTTCTTATAGGTTGCTCTAGCCAATGAAATTAACCTACCCTTAGGGCCTATTTTCCTGGCCCCTAAACCATATCCTAGCAACTTACCAAGTGCCCTGATCAATAAGAAGAGAGCTGTCGTGAACGGGCGCGGCTGGGGTAGTATCTGGCTCTAGGGCTATTCAGTCAGGTGCTGTTCCAGAGCAAGCAGGGTAGACGTCCGGATGAAGACAGTTAGAAGCTAGGCGAATCTCTTCGACACCAGCTTAAACAAGTCTTCTGTCATACCTAGTAGGGTAATACCCATAGGTTTAAGAGGCTCGGACCCTTTAAATGGAGAGCTGGTCCAGCATCCCCTTAACAAGGGATCACCGGGATCTAACAGTGCGCACATACAGTGGGTACGGAAAGTATTCAGACCCCTTTAAATTTTTCACTCTTTGTTTCATTGCAGCCTTTTTCCAAAAATCAAAAAAGTTCATTTTATTTCTCAGTAATGTACACTCAGCAACCCATCTTGACAGAAAAAACAGAAATTTAGAAATTTTTGCATATTTATTAAAAAACAAAAACTGAAATATCACATGGTCATAAGTATTCAGACCCTTTGTTCAGTATTTAGTAGAAGCACCCTTTTGATCTAATACAGCCATGAGTCGTTTTGGGAAAGATGCAACAAGTTTCTCACATCTGGATTTGGGTATCCTCTGCCATTCCTCCTTGCAGATCCTCTCCAGTTCTGTCAGGTTGGATGGTAAACGTTGGTGGACAGTCATTTTCAGGTCTCTCCAGAGATGCTCAATTGGGTTTAAGTCAGGGCTCTGGCTGGGCCATTCAAGAACAGCCACAGAGTTGTTGTGAAGCCACTCCTTCGTTATTTTAGCGGTGTGCTTAGGGTCATTGTCTTGTTGGAAGGTAAACCTTCGGCCCAGTCTGAGGTCCAGAGCACTCTGGAAAAGGTTTTCGTCCAGGATATCCCTGTACTTGGCCGCATTCATCTTTCCCTCGATTGCAACCAGTCGTCCTGTCCCTGCAGCTGAAAAACACCCCCACAGCATGATGCTGCCACCACCATGCTTCACTGTTGAGACTGTATTGGACAGGTGATGAGCAGTGCCTGGTTTTTCTCCACACATACCGCTTAGAATTAAGGCCAAAAGTTCTATCTTGGTCTCATCAGACCAGAGGATTTTATTTATCACCATCTTGGAGTCCTTCAGGTGTTTTTTTAGCAAACTCCATGCGGGCTTTCATGTGTCTTGCACTGAGGAGAGGCTTCCTTCGGGCCACTCTGCCATAAAGCCCGACTGGTGGATTGCTGCAGTGATGGTTGACTTACTACAACTTTCTCCCATCTCCCGACTGCATCTCTGGAGCTTAGCCACAGTGACCATTGGGTTCTTCTTTGCCTCTCTCACCAAGGCTCTTCTCCCCGATAGCTCAGTTTGGCCGGACGGCCAGCTCTAGGAAGGGTTCTGGTCGTCCCAAACGTCTTCCATTTGAGGATTATGGAGGCCACTGTGCTCTTAGGAACCTTAAGTGCAGCAGAAATTTTTTGTAACCTTGACCAGATCTGTGCCTTGCCACAATTCTGTCTCTGAGCTCTTCAGGCAGTTCCTTTGACCTCATGATTGTCATTTGCTCTGACATGCACTGTGAGCTGTAAGGTCTTATATAGACAGGTGTGTGGCTTTCCTAATCAAGTCCAATCAGTATAATCAAACACAGCTGGACTCCAATGAAGGTGTAGAACCATCTCAAGGATGATCAGAAGAAATAGACAGCACCTGAGTTACATATGAGGGTCACGGCAAA
The DNA here is from genome assembly GCA_026937815.1 of Etheostoma perlongum. Taxonomy (NCBI): domain Eukaryota; kingdom Metazoa; phylum Chordata; class Actinopteri; order Perciformes; family Percidae; genus Etheostoma; species Etheostoma perlongum. Next base: position 26,931,271 of record CM049378.1, on the reverse strand, counting down.
GGGTCTGAATACATATGACCATGTGATATTTCAGTTTTTGTTTTTTAATAAATATGCAAACATTTCTAAATTTCTGTTTTTTTCTGTCAAGATGGATTGCTGAGTGTACATTACTGAGAAATAAAATGAACTTTTTTGATTTTTGGAAAAAGGCTGCAATGAAACAAAGAGTGAAAAATTTAAAGGGGTCTGAATACTTTCCGTACCCACTGTACATGCGTGTGTGTGTGTGTGTGTGTGTGTGTGTGTGTGTGTGTGGGAGTGTATATGTCACAGCGAGGGTTTTGGGAAATGCTCTATTCAGCCAGAATAACTAACATCAACTCTGTGGGTGTTTATGGCTTTTAAAACAACAACTTTATTTATTATACACTGGTTGAACAATTAAACTTAAGCTTAACTTAAGCTTCAGACAGCAGCCTACTAGGGCCATTCTACCAGAAATGTATCCACTTCTAAAAATCTTTGAAGGATTTTTTTTTTTTAATCTGAACATTAAGCCATATGAAGGACATTTTAAACTATGAAAACCACATATTGTGCCATCTCAGCTTGTTTTTATGCCGCAGTTACGCTCCGCCATCATTCAAAAAATGAGCAGCAATTATGTCAGACGACATTACAGTGCAAACGAACGCCATAAAAATCATTATTAAGATGTTAAACTAGGGTTGTAAACTAACAACAAATGTCGACATTAGTTAGGCCTACTGGTATTTGCATGCATACACTGCAACAGAAACAAATGACAGTCAGGAGCACAGCAACACTAATATATATCCACTCTCCTCGATCCACAAATTGAATTTCGGCTGTGTCCCTCCGCCTGCAGCGGAGCGTAGTGCCCTGTCCGAGTCGTCCATCCGTCACAGCGAGGAAAGGGGCTTTCCATAGAAACGAAGCTTATAACTGTATGAATTGTGGTCGTATTTTGAAACCTTTAGTAATAATGTTTAACATAAATAATCACTAAGTCTTAATTTATAAGGATCAATGAATAGGAAGGAAAATCTTGGCTACAACAGAATTACAATATGCTTAGGCCAACATTTTAACCTAAATGAATGACAAGACGTCGCGTCCAGACGCAGCGGACCAGTGCTCTTCACATTTTGGCAGCTATTGTGTTCTTTCATTCTCAAATGGATAGAGTAGGCCTAATATCCTCAGTATAACATACATGTTGGTATATCATGTGATAGGCTTTTATTTTGTTTTCAAATATAGGTCTATATGGCAATAAGCATACACAAGGTGGACACCAATGTTTCATGTGTAGCCTAGATGAGCCAAATTACAATCGCCTATATTCTTTACTTTGTTATGCTACTTAAAATTTAAAACCTCTATTGTCTTCTTTCATCCTGGGTTATTGTGTTATTGCTCATCATGTAGCTACTTAAACGAGAATGTCACACAAAGTAAAGTTTAGTCTATTTCTGATAAAGTGAGAATTGGAAACAAACCAAAAAAAAAGGTCTTAACTCACCTTTGGCAGTTGATGGTGTTTCAACTGAGTTGTGTGAAGTAACTGATATGAAGTCAGTAATAAACTGTAATAATCTCGGTTGTCTTCGTGCACAGACTCAAACGTATCAAAACGTTTATTTAAACGCAAATGGTGCGCGTTCATCTGGAAAGTGAAAGAAATGAGGCAGCAGTGGGGGGGCGGTGACAAAAGGTCTCTAGCAGTCTTCAGTCTTGTGAGAAAGTTAGAAAGACATTCACAGATTCAAACTTCCGGGATCAATTACTGTTGAGTTTTAAAAAGTTAAAACAATGTTAATGTTCTGAAAACATGTACTTTGGGTTTAGGTACAGTATAGCCCACCCTGCAGCCACATTGGTTCAATACTCATCAAGCCTAGTTTGCATTCAACTGCCTCACATCAACCCTAGCTTCTAAAAAAAATGGATTAGGTCATATCTATCATTTAGCATACATGAGACATGAGGCAGCTCATGGTCTCCACATGAAAGGTAATTGCCGTCCCTGCTGTCCAGACTTGATTGGAACAAAGAATGTGTATTTAGGTAATTTGGAAATAACTGATACCGACTTGGTAGGATCCTGTGGCCGGGCGTGGCCTCATGACACATGGATTGAGAAATAACACGTTTCTTTTGAAGACATTTGTGCAATAAGCAGAGTTTTTACTTGAGGAACCACCCTCAACTCTACGGAATACATTTGTGTTATTTAGAAATGTATTATTATTATTTTTGTCATCTCATTTTCATCATGCTGTTTCATTAAACCTTTTGATAATTCTTCATTGGACTTTTTGCCTCACTCCTTCTCCAGAGGCTTAAAGAACACGTCGTTAGATATGTCTAACATCACTATATAGCGAAATGTCATTAAATCACAAATGACGCATCTTTACTACTGTATTTATACATTTGGAAAAATTCTTTTGCCAAAACCATTACATATGTATCATATAAACAATGATTAATGTCTCCAAAAGTGATACACACATAGAAGGCCCCCTGCTGGTTGTACTACAGCACTTACTTACTATATTACTATTTTTTGCATATGCTTATTTTTGAAAAGTAAGTGCTGTAGTACAACCAGCAGGGGGGCTTCTATGTGTGTATCATGTTTGGAGACAGGAATTTGTGTTTATATGATACATATTAAATGGTTTTGGCAAAGAAAAATCTCTATAATTATGATTATGGGGTTTTTTGAAAAGTAAGTGCTGTAGTACAACCAGCAGGGGGGCTTCTATGTGTGTATTATATTTGGAGACAGGAATCTTTGTTTATATGACACATATTAAATGGTTTTGGCAAAAACAAATTCACCAAAATTATAAATATGCTTACTTTAAAATAAATAAATGCTGTAGTACAACCGCCAGTAGACACGCTACAACTGAGGTAAGTTTGGAGACACTACCTTATTTAATTTTATTTTGTTGTATCTCTTTTCGGTGTTTTAATTTGTAGACGGTCCCTAAGGTGTCTCTCCAGTGGCTGCTCGTACCGACCAATGTTATTTCTCCGGGTTGAAGGACAACATTTCGCTATAGAGGAATTGATCCCAGAAGTTCGAATCTGTGAATGTCTTTCTAACTTCACCAAAGTGTGTAGATTAGGCATACCAAGAAAACCTTAAATCAGCTGAGCAGACCTTTGCCCCTCAATACATTTAAAACATTGATTGTTTTGCGTATTTCTTTCATTTCTGAGGAAGGAGAGATGCTTGGGTCCAATGAAGTTCATCAAAAGATTTAATAAAACAAAATGACAAAAACAAGTTTAATTTTGAGGTGTACTGAAAAGACGCTTCTCCCTTTTGAAAAAGAGTAACTAATCACCCTGGTGTAAAGTCAGTGTAGATTAGGCATACCAAGAAAACCCTTAAATCAGCTGAGCAGACCTGTGCCCCTACAGAACTAAATTTAAAACTTTGGTTGTGTTGCGGATTTCTTGAATTTCTGAGAAAGGAGGGATAGATTGGGTCTGATGGCTTACCTTCAGCTAATCTATCAGAGAGAGCGAGAGAGAGAGAGAGAGAGTGTGTGAGTGAGTGTGAAACAGAAGGATATGGATTAGATATTAACAGTATTTGATATAATGATAATATGATAATACCAATACCATTGCCCATTATAATAAGAGCCAGTCACCCACAGAGATTAGTGGTTAGATTAGATTTACAGCGCTGGAGATCTGGCACAAGACTGGACTAGATTAGTTAGACTTGTATTCCATTGCCTTTAAACTAGGGAGCGTACTGCTAACACATCCACCATCTTTGATAACACTAATGGCATGTGTAGTAGGCTACCATTATACATGTTTCACTATCAAAACAGAGCTACAATCATACATGCACATTAGATAGATAGCACAATAGAAGTTATGCAATTGTTAAATTGTATTAGCATTCAGGAGTTAAACCTGCCTGTCCATAAACCGTAAATGTAACCATAACAGGACACCTTTAACGTCAACTGTACAGCTCATTCTGAAATATTTGACCATATATGTTGAAAATGACATTGTTTTAAAAAAAAGTAAAATCCACATTTATCTTTGGATTTTTTTGTCAGGTAAAATATTACTCAACTCATTTGTGTTTGGCTGCAGTTTTGCTTTTTTAATAAGCAGATGAATTTCCCCCATAAACTTGTTTTTATTACAACCATAAACATGTTTGCATCATTAAAAAAAGAGAAATATAACACAAATTGCACCTTATACATAACTGTGTCCCGAGTGGCGCAGACAAAGAGACACAGCGCATTTCTTTTTTTCCGCTTCGTAGCACAAACATGACAGGCCGAATGTTGCCATGATTAATAGTAGATAATGAAACGTACACAGGATAATATATCCTTTTATAACACCTTTTATAACAGATTCTTTTAAACCAATGTACACCCCAAAAGCATGATCATAAATAGTACATACACTGTGTATAAAAAAAGGGAACAAAAACCACCAAAGAAAGCAAAGCATGCCTTCCAGTGACAGGTACATTCACTTTTTTTGAAAAACCTTTTTTGTCTTTTTTGCCATATTGACAGCCTGGGCATGTACACAGACCATCCCATTAAATATCAGCTTAAAGGTATTTGACCAGAAATCAGTTTAGTCCCTTCAGCTAACCTCCAAAACAGCGACGCAAGTCTCCACACCTGCATCAAAAGTGACATCAGCAAGGTCTTTAGGGAGACTTCCAGCTTCAAGGAACAATTAATTAACACTGATTGTGTCGGTGAGATCCGGGCAAAGGTGGCTCAAAAGCATCTGATCACAGACGCAGCAAGCAAGGAGAGATATTGAAGCTGAAGTACGGAGATATCATTGCTGTTAAGCTACCGAATAGGATCATAAAACTGAATATTATGCTGACTGTTTACATGGACAGTATGTATATGGACAGAGGCAGAAAGAGGGTAAGAATATGCAGAAACACCAACTGAGTTAGTTGCTACTTGTTTTTGTCTGGTTAACAGGAAGGTTAAATGCTACCTCCCACAGCTAGAGCCGGGAGAAGAAGAGGATAGAAGAGCTATTGTTATGATAAAAGAGAAGAAGAGAGTATTCTGGATGGCTCAGAGGACATTATGGACATTATGGAGTGTTTTTGTGAGTGTATGAGTTCCCCCACTGGTGCAAAAAAACTCAAGACTAATTAACATTCATAAGTCTGAGTAAGGTAGTGTCACGTGATGGTTGCAGAGACCTTTTCACCTTTGCAAGAACATGTTTTTGGGGGAAACTAGTGTATGTGTGTGCAGAGAAGATTACACATGCACAAAGTGGGAGCTGATCCAGTGGCAGGAATTATTCATTCATTCATTCATTCACACATGCGCACACACACACACACACACACACACACACATACACGAAAAAATGGCTTTTATCTGAACAAAAACAAACCATGAATCAATAGACAACAAAAAGCATGACATCTTTGATATCAATTACAACACCTATAATACAGCAATAATATACATTTATATATATATGTAAAAAAAAATTCAAGTCCTGACGTAACACTGATGTTTCTGGAGAAAAAAACCCCAGATGGGACAACAAAAAGCTTGCAGGCAAAGACAGATACAATACACTTATGGCTGATTGACATTTGACACCTCAGGTAAAGTAAACGTGACACCAGACGCGTAGCACTGTGAGCGCAGATCGACAGCTTTTCCTTCTATTATTATTATTTCTCAAAAGTATAACCCGAGGACACCCAAAAACCGACTCTATTCTTTGTGAAATAGGAAAAGAGGAAGATAAAAAAAAACAGATGACAGTAAGCGGAGCAAAACCAGCACGGAAACAAAAGTGGAACCTAAAATCCAGACACAGAACAGGAAATAGAGATTAATCAACAATGCACGACCCAGGAGCAGCACTGGAGTTTTTTTCCTCTGTAACATAATAATAATAATTAATAATAACAATAATAATAATGTAACATTTCTGTACAGTCTCTTCAATCTGACATAGGAAAAAGTGTGACGGAGAAGCATGCAGCCTCTAGGCTGCTGTGTACTGTGTAAACGTAAAAAGCAGACTTAGCTTGGCACTGGTTACAGACAAAATGTCCGCCAGTTCAGTCAGTACGGCTACATTTCTTCTGGGTGGCTCTATCCACCTGCCCACATGCTAAAAAATTAAGATGGGGCTCTGTAAGATTTGGCTTTGCAGGTGTGGGTTTTCCTCTGTGTCTCACCAACCGTCCTTCCCTTCTTCTCTCTCTCCTCTGACCCCTGGTGCTCCAGCAGGGGTAAACACCACTGAGATCAGACGATTGACAAACATGGCCGACCATGTGTTCTCACTTCACTCTGTTCTTCTTTCATCAGCCTTGTTTCTTTGACCTGTCATTCTGTTCCTGTGTCATATTTCCAGTCTCGTCTTCTTTAATTCCCACAGCGTTCTGCTCTGACTGGACCAGGGGAGGAGGGGGGTGGGCACCGAGGAAGGGGCAGCGGCCGACACTGGGCACCAACCTCGCCCCGGGGCCAGCCTCGTTCAACCCTCAATTCTCCCTCCTCCTCCTTCTCTTCATCACATACATCCTCCTGCACGCCAACAGGCAGCTTCTGGCGTTCCCTCCCTCCTCGCCTTCACACCATGAACTCGTTGCTGCCATACAGAACCAGCTGCTGTGGCCCCGAGCTGAAGTCAGACTCCCTCCGGTGGCTTCCTGAGGACTCGCGTGGTGAGCTGCGGCTGAGCCTGAGCCTGTGGCGGGTCTTACCAGCTCCGTGGCTCCCCTCCGTCTCGGCCAACGGGGCCCCCAGACCACAGGAGGTGAGCAGGGGCCCGGAGGAAGAGGAGCGGAACCGGTAGTGAGGGGAGGGAGAGCCAGAGGAGACAGAGGAAGAGGGGTGGTAGGAGGAAATGGTGGAAGTCGAGTCCGCAGAGTCCTGGGAGTCGGGTTGACGTCGCAAAGCTCTTCTGCCCTTTGCTTCAGACTTTCTGAAGTGGTAAGTGCCACGCTCTGCAGCGACAGGGAGCAGCACAGGTGTTAAACACATTACACAACACTTAATCCTACCTAAGCAATGTTATTGATTAGAAAAACCTTCTAACCATGCTGACAATATAGCCTAGGCTACTGTACTGACACATTTAACCCCTGCAAAAGTGCAAATGTGATTACAACACTTTTTAACAGCTTTAGTCAAGTAATTAACCTTGGCTGACTTATAAACAATAATCAAGACACAGATGCATCTCTGATTGAAAAGTTGAGTATATATTGAGATATGGAAGCATATCTGACCTTTGTCCTTACAGATTTAAGACAAAGTAAGGGAAAGGAACCTTTGCCTATATAGGGGCAGTTCAGTGGAATAAGTTAGAACGGTAAATTAAAGTAATTTCCACACTGAACTCTTTCAAAAAAGACAGTCAAGGCCTGGTTACTAGAGAGGGTTGCGGAATATAACAAAAGGCAAATTACCGTTTTTATTTTTATTTATTTACAGTAAGTAAAATGTTTTTATGTCATGTCAATGTGTATCACACACTCTGTAAGTGTATTGTCTTGACCTGATGTGTTGAAGAACACAATGGAAATAAGTCCTGGACTTTATTGTGTTTTTATCCTTGATTGTATTTGATATCTTTTCATGTGTAAGGCATTCTTGATACAATTAAATAAATCACATCAAATCAAACTATGGCCACTTTCAGACTGCAGGCCAAAGTTTTTTTTTTTTTTTTTTTTTTTGCTTATAACTGATTTTTTCATGGCAGCGGAAACCACACGACATCCAATCTTCGGCATGCACACACACGCGTCCGCATAGGCACTTGTACCTGTGGGCTCTGAAGTGGCTCCCTCCGTCTCCATGGTGATGTTCTCAGAGCTGTCTGCTGTGCCGATTGATGCTTCAGATTCAGGAGTCTCATCGTCCGACGTCCGCGGCTCCAAGATCAACATCTCATACGTCAGCTCCTCCCTGCCGACACACACACATACAAAAAACAGGTTACAGGCTTATCTAAATTGTTTTATTTAGTTTTAAAATGTAGGGGCTTTCCTAATGCATGCAATTAAGAATTAGTACTACAGACTGACCTTAAGATCCAACTTGGCCTATGAGCAATCCAAACTGAAGATATGAAAAGGTAAATGTTGGCCTGATAAGAGATTATTCTGTATTTGTGTGTCCCTGAAGGGATCAAAGTAACAGATGGCTGAGTAATGACATATGGTGAGGGCCACAGGGAATAGAAAGAAAGGTGCTCCTTCCTACACAGCTACCAGTTTGCAATTTTTTATGTGTGGCTATGTCGGATCCGCTCAAGTGTCTAACTAATTACTACCTTTGCTGTGCTTTGGTACCTTGTGTACCAACTTTGTGTGACACATTAAACACAACACTTCCAATGTCATCCGAACAGTTCAACCACAGAGACGTCGTACTTTTCTTTCTGCAGACTCTCAATTTGCTCGGTGAGGATTCGCTCTTCCTGCTGCATTGCCAGCTGCTGCTGCTCGTTCTGCCCCGCCTCTGCTGCCTCCTCTCCTCCTCCTCCTTCTCCTCCTCCTCCAGTCTCTCCATCCACAACCGCAGGGGGCACTCTGGGGCTGAGAGGAGGCGAGGGTATGTGGGTGCTGCTTTGTCGAACACGGCCTTTGCACTGCAAGTTCACACACAAAGCAAGAGTGTTTTAATGGAGACTGACCAATATTAATAAAAAGCTTGTTGTTGTTGTTGTTGTTGTTGTTGTTGACAGTGACAGCAATGGAGGACAGACAGCTGAATCGCTATAGACACGCTTGGATGTTTTGAACACATACTGGATACACAAATGATGCACTGACGACACCAGTTCACAACATCACGGGTAAGAAACTATGAGGTGAGCTGATTATTACCACCCACACCCCGACACCCACACACCCAGACACACACACACCCAGACACACACACACGACATTACCTTAAGTTTAGCTGTGTTAGGCTGCATGTTAATAAGTTGTGGAGCAGAAACAGAAAGCAAAGAGCAGTCAGTGCGTCTCTCTCAGAGCGCTCACCACATAGGGCTAACCCTGCATCCTCCGCAGAAAGTCAAGGTGACATGTTTCACACCCAAAGTCTTTTTAATCTGAATAAATACATAATTGATCGGTTTCTTGTTCAATACATGCCTTTAAAAAGAATCTAAGCCAATTTGAAATGCCCAAGTCAAGTTAAACAGAACTGACGTATTTCTAAGTAAATAGAACTGATCAAGTGTCAGTGCTCTGTATCATTATTCATCAAGTCTGTAAGCAATGAACCTGATTGAAGTCATGTGTAGTCCAAACAGATATTCTCTAAAAACACAAACAAAACAGTAATAAAATGATTACCTAACACTACTCATGGCTACTGTATTTCATACTTACAATTAAATAATGCCTGCTGACAGCCACATAACAATACTGAATACAATACCACACAGTTTTTACAGGAAATGTATATCGTATGTAAAATCTGAATTTAGGTAGAAACATTAACAATATTAACAAGCAATGTTTATTTTTGGGGGTTATTGCTCGAGGATCTTATGAATTATTCCATAACCGTGTTAAGCCCCAATAGTGGTCAATGCTGACAATAGTAACAAATACACAAACAGAAGGTCAGACAACCTAAAAAAAAGCTACAGACACACGTGACGAGTACTGTAGCTAGAGGTAACAGAGTGGACAGATCAGATATGCTGACAGACAGGACAGGACCATGGATGTATCATAACGGACAGGACTGGTGGCGGTGGTGGAGTGAGAGGGGCATACATACCGGGGTGGCAGTGCGGGTTATGCTCATAAACCTAACTGCAATTAGTACAGGCTTCTGGAAGGAGGGATGGGGGAAGTAAGGAAGGAAGGACAGAATAGGGTTAAGGAACGGTGATAAAGTCTTGGATTTGGTGATTTGCAGGTCTAGACATTAAGGTTAAAAATTAGCAAAATTTGTTTGAGAAGTGAGTTTTTTTTTAATATATCTGTTTCAGTTTATAGGCACATCCTAACAGCGGTGGAATGTAACTAAGTATATTTAGTCACCTGCTGTAGTTAGTAAAGTACAAGAACCTCAACTTTGTACTATTTTATACTTCTTCTGCACTACAATTAAGAGGCTTATATTGTACTTTGTGTTCCACTATATTTATTAGACAGCTCATAGTTACTTTTTTGGATTAAGATTATTCAAACAAAACATTTGATTACTATATAAAATATGATGCTGTGTTATAGATGGGACTACCCGAAAGTATATAAAGCATTGAAAATGAGTTTCATCTCGACAAGCTTTAAAGTAACATTAAAGTAGTTTTCACATCAATAACTATTTCTCCAGTAATATGTAAGGGATAATGTAGAGCATGGTGGTTGTTATAGCGAATACAACCCCGACCGACGGGTGATCAGGACCCCGACGCAAAGCAGAGGGGTCCAAATTAACCTCAATCAATAATTTAAAATAATATAACACTATAATATAACATATATATAACAGGGCCCATTCTGACAAATACATATTTTTGATTCCTTGAGTACATTTTGTTGATAATGCTTTTGTAGGGAATGCAGAACCTTTACTTGTAATATTTCTGTATTGAATTATCACTGTTATTTACTGAAGAAAACGATCCACACACTTTTTCCACCACTGTATTACCTAACTACATGTTGAAATATAATCTTTGAAACTTTTTGATTTAATTTTGCCTAGTTTTAACCAAAATATCTAGACATCTTTTTATCTGCAAATCTTTAAAGCCACGCTTCTTGGGATAGTTTAGATACAGCTTGCTGGTAGAGAAATTGGAGAGGCTTGATAATCACCAACAAGTTGGCAGCATCTTGCTGTCACTGTTGCTTTGCCAGAAAGACATATTACAGAGCTAGTAACTCCATTCCTTGTTAAAATGTAAAAAGAAGTTACATAATGAGTGTTAGTCACAGCTTCTGCTATTTTTGCATGACAAATAATAAATTCTATAGTTGAGAGTTGGTGGGAAAAAAAGCTATAGTACTGCAATAATCATGTTAGGCCGTTTCCTGTGTAGTTATCTTAATTCTATGTTTATTTTCTGTTCATACTTGTGATTAAAATGTATTAATTTCAATCTCCAAACTGAGCAACATTACTATTTACTAATTAACAGTTGACAAGTGGCCCATATTTGTCTTGTATGATGATCTGAACAGCAGAACATTTGCGTTCTGCGACTGTAAAGGAACATGCAGGTTTTAGTCAATATAGTTAAATGTTCTTATAAAAGGGAGGATTATGGCACACGTGTAGCCTTGATGAGAATAATTAAACATTTAAAGTGTCCTGCTGTGTATATGTTTAAGGTATACCTCCTTGAGTTTTGTCAGTTTTTTGCTTGTGCTACACCCCCCCCCCACCCCCTCCCAGCAAAATCTGTTGATGAAAGACATATGAATGATCTCCTGCCATGGGCGTGTGAAAACCATGGCAGCTGCTTGTGGCGCTGAAAACTGTTGTTCCATTATTTAAATGATGAGTGAGAGGAACAAGTAAGCAAAACATCCATGGCAATGCCGGGCAATAAGGATTATTTATACTTAACATCTTTTGAATAATGAGTATGTAACTTAGTATAAAAGCAGCGATGGCTGCTGTCGGATGACTGACAGTAGTCTGATCTTACCATGGACTTCCTGATGTGGGTCAGTCTGCTCTTGGCTTTGCTTTCTGCAAACTCCAGACTGCTGATGTCCTTCAGACGAGCTTTGTACTTGCTCATCTGCTCGTTGATGATCAGCTCCACACACCTATAACCCATAGGAGTGTTCAATTTAGAATCAAAGAGATCACAAATAGAATAGAGCCAGCTATTGCACTAGCTATTCATAAATAAAAGTCTTATCTGCTCTCCAAGTTTGTCCCTACAGGCCTCCATACACGCTTAGTGGTGACATTAAAGCATCACAATATTTGATTCACCACTGCCTGGACGATTACTTCTGGTGTTAAACATGGTCAGCCTCATGTTGCAACACACTTTGAGTGTGAGATCAATTAGAAATAATATAGGTAAAAACAATATACCCTAATCTTTATAAAAATAAAAATTAAAACATTTATTCTATACACTTTTTTAATCCATAAAATGTTTCTTTTATGCAGTTATTTTCTTTACAAGACCTATTTAGTGAGCCAAAGAGTTCATTTGAGAAAGCACAGAGGATAGTTGAGGACAGTGGACGTACGCTGTGGTCTTGCTGATGTCTTGGACGCTCTGCAGCGGGTCGATGGTGTCGGGGCAGCGAAGGATGCAGGGAGCAAACACGATGGCGAGGGCGTTGGCTGACATCCTGTTAGTCTCCTCCTGCAGGGCGATCCTGAAACACACACAAACACACACAATATAATCCTGGTAATGCTAATGTGTCAGAGTATGACACACATTCCCAGCAAACACAACAGACTAGACAACACGAGGGCGAGACAGCTAATGCAGCGTGTTTGATAATCAGTGAGAACCTGAAACCCCCGCTTAGACACTTTGCTCCCAGGCAAAAACATTATACAGATCAGATATTATTTCAAAAGCCACTTTATTGATCCCACACTGGGGAAATTCAGTTGTCACAGCAGCCCAGATGCAACACAACAGGTGTATGCAGGTGGGAATAATATATACATATATACAGGTGAATATGAAACGTCATATTGCACAGTTCACAGTAGGAGGTACAGAGTAATAAATAAGTGTTCATATTTCATATAAGTGCTCATTTTGTTGAGCTGATGTAATGCTGATGTAGACTCTACATCTCATCACATATATGATTCTACAAACAAAACGTGTGATCAGTATATAAAATATGATGCTGTGTTATAGATGGGACTACCCAAAAGTATATAAAGCATTAAAAAAGAGCTTCGCTTCAACAAGCTATAACATTACTGTAATTTTCACATCAATAACTATTGATCCGGTAATATAATGATATAAGACTCACAAGGCCCATTCTGACAAACATATTTTTACTATTGATTCTTTATGAGTACATCTAGTTGATAATGCTTTTGTAAGGAATGCAAATCCTTTACTTGTAGTATTCTGTAGTGAATTATCACTGTTATTTATTAAAGTAAATAATCTGAACACATCTCATCACTCACCTGACCAGATGGAAGATGAGGCGCTCCAGCGTGCTGAGGTGTGTCCTGCTAAGCTGGTCGATCACCGAATACACCCCGCGGATCACCTCCCGCTTGTCTGGCTGACCTGGAAAGGAAAACAAACACACCCTCAGACCAAGTAGCGTCTTCCTTTATGATACTGATTCTCAGATGGATGAGCCTCCGGACAGACAAACAGCAGAGCCACTAAAGGGGCAGAATATAAGCTTACCCATGGCCCTGAGGAACTCCTCATACAGCTCAAAGGTCATGAGAGGGCTGGGCAGGTCACGGAGCCACTGTTTGAGAACGCTGGCAATGACGTGGATGTTGTAGTCATCCAGGTTCACAATGCTCACATCTGGAACAGACATGTTCAGGTCAATCAACTTCTCTGCTTGTGACTGTACAGTATATACTTCATTTAGAAGTAGTAGAAGAAGACCTAGTAGTAGACAAGGTTATAATTCGTTTTTAGTTCATTTCAGTTTTGACTTTTCAATTTCATTTTAGTTTCAGTATTTCAGAAAGGTTTAGGTTTTATGTATTTAGTTGCGACCCAATCATAGTGTTTGTTTACAATAACATCCCGGTAAAACACCTCCAAGGAACAACTGGATATACTCTCATCTCATTCATCTAAAATACATGTTTGATGCTTTGTGAACACTTTGACTATCATTAGGTTGGAGACCTCATTTACCTAATTTAAAGCAACACTGTACACAAAATAAGCACAGCTGATGACAGAAGGGTCAGACCTCCGTGTTGAACTCTACAGTATATCTTTAAACATTACAGTTATGGCTTGAAAGGACACCAGAAATAAACAAGTTTGCTGACTTCACATATCTCTGCAATTCAAATCAGCTGCAATTTGTCTACTTGGAAATGATTTTTGTGCAACATTACAGTTATTCAGTCTATATCGCTATATCGTTTATTTAGAAGTAGTACAGAATACCTACTACTAGAGTAGTAGTAGAAGTAGAAGAAAAACAAAAATAAGAAAAAGAGGAAGAAGTAAAAGTAATAGTAGAGTCTTAGTAGAGTCTGTCACACTAGTTGATTGCACTAGTAGCTTGCTATTGGGAGAATTACTAGAATTGTTGGGACTTTATAAATTATAGACTGTGTCTAGACCTACTCTATCTGTAAAGTCTCTTGAGATAACTGTTATGATTTGATACAATAAATAAAATTGAATTGAATTAGTAGTAGTAGTAGTTGTAGTAGTAGTAGTAGTACTACTCATCTTACTTCTATGACTCTACTGCAACAAAGAAGAAGAAGTAATAGTAGTAGAAGTAGAAAAACAAGAAAAAGAAGCAGAAGAAAAACTTGGAGCATTAGTAGAAGAGAAGAACAAAAAAAAGGTGAAACAACTAAATGTATCAGTAGTATATTTACATTATTTGACGACTTTTATTTCAAAATCAGCTACAACTGTTAACTTTCAAATATCATCATGTGAGCTAACATTGTTTTCACAACAGAAGCACAAAATAATTAAATTAGGAATGAACATTAATTATACGAAAATACAGACAATACACAGGTTCTAAAGCAGAGGATTTTAGGGTCAGTCTCACCTGTGTCCAGCCCCTGGCGGAGTTCTTTGATCTTATTGGTGGAGCCCGACTTCCTGTAGATTCCCTCCGTGTAGAGGCCGTGCATCTCGATGTAGTTGATGAGTTTCTCCACCAGCTGGGGAACCGTTCGCTCCTCGCTGGTTAGACGGGATAGCTCCACGCCAAACTGCCGCGACGACAGCTCCGGGTCGTACTAGTTGACACAACCACAGCAACACGCTACATTAAAGTCAGCCAACTTAGAAACACGTTACATTAAAGTCAGCCTACAACAAACTTTGAAACACGCTACATTAAAGCCTACTGTGTATAACTTTGTCCGACCTGTGGACCGTGGCCCCTGTAATAACTACAGCATGATAATGAATGATTCAATAGATAAAATCACTCTGTAACTACTTAAAATAAATTAGCCACTATAGGCTATGAGTCATACCAGACCAAGTTAGCGTAGTTGCGTTTCACTGCTTTTAATGAGAAGAAGTTGTATGTCTTCTACATATTGCATACTTTACATACTGTATATACTGTACCTCAAGGTACATATTTCACTTGCAAAATATGTACCTTTGTCAAAAAAGCAGCTATTAAGGTCCTGTTTTACCAAGGTTTTTTAAAGTTATTATTTAAGTTATTTATACATTTTTATTTTTAGGTTTACAGAGTTTACAGACAACATATCTACATATGAATAACTACAACAGAAACACTCTGAAAATGGAACAAATACGAGGCAGGAATCCTAATTTCTTTACTCAGTTAGGTAACAAATAAAGTCACAGAGTAAATTGAGTAGGCTAAAACTGAATAACTGTTTTGATTAGTAACAAATTATAACTGATATGCTATGCTATCCATATCTATTGTTGTTTTTTTGCATTTTAACACCATTATGATATTACAGCATCCTGAAACAAGAAACATTCAGATAAAAAATCTCCTCCTACCTTTTTACTGCACTTGGTAGTCATCTTAGAGCAGCACTTTCTGTGACAAGCGTAGCGACACACTGCAGACAACAGAACAACACAAACAGACTGATGAAACTTCTCCACACACAAGCAACAACCTCTGCAGTCAGTCACAACCTCAAAGACTAAAATGTAAACGTTGAGGCGGCAGAGAGTTTAGAGTGATGTCTGCTGCTCACTGAAAGTGCAGCTGGAGCTTATAACTAGATAGAAGATGGATTTATGAGGTTTAATTACATTTTTTAGACACTCAAGAAGACTGTGTGTGTGTGTGTAAAGACTAGGAAAGGGTGTAATGTTCTGTGTGTGTGGAAAGAAGAACTACAGATATGGGTGTGAGTGCCTGTCTGTAAGTGAGTTAGGAGAACATTAGGAACGGCTGGTGATGTGTTTATGTGTGGTATATGTGTGTGTGTGTTTGTGTGTGTGTGTGTGGGGGGGTGTCCACACATCACAGTACAAGTACTGCATTTTATGTCCTGTTTCTACTTGTTTGTTGATATTTATGAAATATAAGGTCTAGCTGCAATTTGCCAATCAATACTCATAGTTACTTCTTTGTGAGATCTTTGTTTCACCAAAGAAGAGAGACGTATATATTTTTTGCAAATAAACCAACTTAATGTTGCATTTTGAAAGCAACCTAAATATCTATGTAAGTGTGTGTGTGTATGTGTGTGTGTGTTTTTTGTGTCCAATCCTCACGTTTGCAGACGCAGGCTCGGTCCATCATCCATATGAGGGAGGAGCAGTACTCGCAGTAGGTGGGGATGCTGTACTGTGTGGACTTGAAGATGTGGCCGTTGTGTTCTTCCACCTGCAGGGAGGCAGCATCGACACCAGTCAGCTCAGCTGAAATCATTGCTATTATTCCAAACACTTTGTTGAAGTATACCATTAAATTGACAACTTACAATGTCGGTTTCCTTTTTCCTTGACTTTTTACGTTCACGTTTAGGAGCCTGAAAAGAGATCATTGCTTTTACTCCAAACACTTTGTTGCAGTATACCATTAAATTGACAACTTACAACGTTGGTTTCCCTGTGCATTTTGTTTATTTCTTGTGAGTGATGCACATGTCATTAATTGGTATCTATAGTATTTGCATTGCAAAGTGCAGTAAGCAAGTAAAACAGTACATAATGTTCCGGTTGCAAACGAGGAAAATGAAAAAAAGCCAAACATTGTTCTTTGAACAGAATTTAATTTAAAACTGCATTTTCCTCTAGAAAAACAATCTTTGGTCTCTCGTGCTGCAGAAGAACAATGAACCCTAAAAATGATCACTGATTGTCGAGAAGAAAATTCCATCTGCATTTGATAATAAACCTAAATACTTAATATTACCTGCAACCATTATTTGGAATTCAACCTGTAGTTTTTTTGTTAATGTGCTGACATGAGCTTTCTTACCCTGCCGATAGTTCCCTCCATGGGCTTGTACTCGGTCATAAACTCGTCCAGGAAGACCTTGAAGGTGTTGACCCACACCTTCACTGGCGATTCGCACCAGTCCCTCTGCTCCAGACGCATGGTCTTCTCCAGGATGTGCTCGAACAGGGCGTAGAGATCCTTGTAGCGGATACTCTTCCCATCATCCATCTGGTGGTGAGGGCAAAGGAAGAAAAACATTCAGAGTCAGCAGTACTAAAACAGTGGTTCTACACCCAGGGGAGTAGGAACCCCCAAGGGGGTTTTGAGATCATATCTGGGGGTCACCAGATGGTTGGGGAGAAGAAAAAAAAAATTAAATTACGTATTCTAGACTGGGGAATGTTTTCTACATTAATGTGTGAGTTTGGTACATTTCATATGGAATAGTCAGAGCATAATTTGTAAATCAGCAGGTCCTGGAACACAGAAAGGAGTCTGAAGGTTGGTCAGGGAGAGAGAAAAAGTCACAAATGCATCAAAAATCCACAGAGCTTGGAGCACATTGGACAATGCTAGGGACTAGCTGCTCAACTAAACTGTAAAGCAAAGCATTATTTGTTTACATGTATTAATCAAAGTATTTAAAAAAAAAAAAATCACTCAAAATTGGTAGGGGGAGGCGAGTAGACACCTGTTTGCAGCTTTCTTCCTATTATTATTACCGAGGGGGGGTGGGTGCGAACACCAACCATATTATTATGGGGGGGGGTTGCAACTTGAAAAGGTTGAGAACCACTGCTCTAATACGTCAGTACACATTTATTACTCATCTATGCAAATTAAGAATATTTGGATATGCGATGCAGTGCCTCAGTGTGTCAGGGTCGCGTTATGATAGATCCCACGTAACTCCCGCCCTACAAAGCAGGCCGATTGGTTGGGGTTAGGCATTCACCTCGAGTGGTTAAGGTTAGGATAGCCGAATGGTCAGGGGACCTGAACAAATCGGGTTACGTCACCTAGCATAAGCATGGACGCCTGGCCAATAGTAGCATCTGAATGCTATTAAAGGGCGGGTCTTGCCTAGAAGTTGCATGGGTTCCATAATAACATGTCAAGGTCAATTTAGTATACTTTAGTCCCAGCCTTCCCTGTCTCAACCTTCCTGATGCAGAGCTGAACAGAGGTCCTGAGGTGCCTCAAGCAGCTGAGGACAAACAGAGAGAAAAGAGCAGCGAGGACTCACCGCCAGGGCAGTGGAGTAGGAGTTGAAGATGTTGATCCTAAACTCCCTCAGCGCTTTCTTGAAAACAACGTCCACCATAGTGTCCTTCTTACTGTCTTCAGAGTCCAGGTCGGCGATCTGAAGGAACAAATTATTTTCAAGTTAAGAGCTCAGCTCAAGTTTTCTTTATAGTGGATGCTGTGCAATAAAACTCTACTGTAGAATGCTTAGTCCACCTCAAAATAAGGTGTAAATGCATCTTCCTAGGCAATTTTAGCACACAAATATACAAAATATGAAGGTAATATACTATTTTGAATCTCTTCATAGCATCATCTTAAGAAGTAGTAGTAGTTAGAAGTGTATTAGGGCACTGTTGACATAACCGACTCAGAGAGTTACTTTTATACATTAATTATAACATTACCTGGATGATTGAGTGGATTTTATGAGTTTAATTTTATGTAATTTATTTATTAGTGCTCAGCAGTTGTGTGATCTCAACAACAAAAATTCTGTTGAGCTCTGTTGTGTTGAGGTGGCGTTGGAAATCCCACAGACAAATATCTCAAAACTGGGACGAATTAAACCACGATTACGCCCTTATAATTTGGAGGAAATTACCATTTAAGATTTGGGGGTTCTCTTGTAGGTGTAGAACAATTAAGGAGTGCACCTTTAAACTATACATTCAAGATTATTTTGAACCCTGAGTTCAAATAGGTAATATGATATGATATAACACTCTTACAGTGCAGGCAGAAACTCACTATACTGGAAAAGCGCCATAAAGGGCAAGATGTGGATCACAAGTCTAATGATGTGAGCTATTAGTAACCTGACCTGTGACTAGGGTCCTGTTCTGATTACCACACACACACACACACACACACACACACACACACACACACACACACACACACACACACACACACACACACACACACACACACACACAGTGAGTGGGAGGGGACACTCACAAAAAAGACAGTTTATGACGATAAAGAACTTTGTCATGCTCTCAAGAGAGCAGATATGATACGTTTTTGTTGTTGTTGTTAATGTACTGTATGTGCCAACCCAGTAGCGCAGGGAGAAGAGCATTCACAGCTTTGCCTTCTGTTGTTCCCTGCCCTGCCTCCAACACACACCACACCACACCACACCACACCCACCCACACCCACACATACACCCACACACAGGTTTTCCCTCTGACCTTCTTTATGAGGAAGTCGTTCATGCTGCGGTAGTCATGGGCTGAGCTGAGGATGTGCAGTGCGTCGTTTTGCCACTGGGCGGGTTCCAGAGCGATGCTGCTGATCTTCACACTGCGACGCCTCCTCATCTTAGGAGACGGCTCCTTGTTCTCCTTACTGTCCCTGACCCCCAGGGAGGGAGCTGCTTCCAAATCTGGACTGTGAGGAGGAGGAGGAGAAGAAGAAGGGCCTTCTGGGAAGATGGACAGAAAAATGGAGAGATGGTGGATTACTAAAAACTATTTTAATCAAGAAACTTAAATCTGCATTAATTCTTAAATAATATTCTATGGTATACTGTATTGGGCTACTCATCATGACAGCGTTAGGTTAACCGTTAACCTAACGCTGTCATGATGAGCTAAAATATATCTAAAATACATCTGCTCAGGAACGTTTTTTTACCATGTGTCTCTCCCAATTCACTCCTGCTGGCCTGCTTCTCTCTCGACAGTTTTTTCTCACCGTGCTTTGTCTTGCTCCAGAATCGTATCCTTCCTCTCATCCTGCTAAATCATACAACACGGTAGATTCATTTAATTTATTACACACAAATGTCCACCAAAAACCTGAGGAAAAGTCATAAAAAACATGTGATCTATTTAGATATTTAGGTGTCCCAAGAAATGCATCTCTATGTCACACTGCAGTTGCTAAAGCCCCACAGGTTCGATAAGAGGTCAGCCAGCAAAAAACTGAATCGTTTTCAAATGTCCCTGCAACAAACACTCACACAGTTGTTCTCTTTTTTCACGTGACACTTAACGTGTCAATTTTCCTTTGCTACAGAAATGTAAAAGCTGATTAAAATGTATTTAAAGACTGAAGTTAAAGATGATTTTCTGTGTAAAAAGATGTCAGACTCTGTGCGGATCTTACCTTCCATCCTGACTGGAGGTTTTCCTGAGCACCTCCACCTTGCCCAGGTCACCTGAAGACATGGTTTATGGATTTTCTTCTGGTCTTTGTGAGATGACTGAAGAGCAGACAACGACAACTAGGTGAGAAAAATAATATATAAAATAATAATAAATAAATAAATAAATTACTATAAATAATATAGTAACAAGTATTTCAAATTGGCTGAAACAGGTTCTGAAACCATGTTTAGGGTTGGATGCTAGAGCTTTTGGCGACAGCCGCTCAGTTCCTGTTTAACACAAGTTGGTTATTCTATATTTGTGCCTACGGACAGACATATTATGTTAGGGTTGTTATGTTTATATAATTTGTTCTACAACATAAACAAAATCTACAACATAGAGTATAGAATGCATAGTTCCACATCACTGCAGTAAATGTTTGTAAAACATGTAAAAGGAATACATTTGAGGTTTCTGGTTCTAGTGATGCTACTAAATGCACTGATATAAAAAATCTATCGGATCTAGAGAGATTGGGTGAAATCAGCAATATCACAGAGAACATTTGCTGATGTAGAGATACTGAGAGAAAAACAGAAGTAATGCTTGCAAGATCCTGTTAGAAAACGACGATGTTAGTGAGAAGTCACTGTGCTGGAGTATGCTCTGTCATGCAGGAGCAGCAGACGGCGTGCACAGCAACACCAGGCGTGTTGTTGTGTTTTCAGGACAGGCCAAAAATATGAGAAGATCCTTTTATGGAAAGATCTTTAGTAAGCTCTTCCTGTGAAAATCTGTTTATTGTTCTTAAAGAGGAAGTAGATACAGGCATGTATTTTAATACATTTTGAGTTTTAACCTTTTAGTTTTCCTTCAAGTCAACTGCCACACTGAGAAGTTTTCTTTCTGTTTATACTGTAGATTTCAAATCAATAAGGGTGCCAACAGCAGCAAGCTAATCATTTGAGACTGTTGCCGGGGCTTTTATGAGGAAAAAGAAAAGCATCCTCACCTAACAAATACCTTTTCATTCAGAACTACTGCTAAAACATGAACTCAATTATTAGATTCACTGATCAACAGAATGAGTCGCCAACAGTTCTGACAGACAATCAGCTTGTTTATGCACTAAAAACAATGGATCCAGTTTCTAAAAAGCAATCTTGCAAGCAAGTCTTGCTGCGTTTAAAAAATGTATATCATCATAAAGTGAAAACCTTTAGGGTTTGGCTGTTATATATACATTTATAACAGTCCTTACAACATGGCATGTGTGTACTGAAGGAAAAATATGAGATTAAACTCCAATGTGTTCCAAGTATCCCTTGATAGAGAGGTACTCTTGTGTGATGAAAAGGGGAGTGAAGCCTAGAGGTGACAACGTAAAAGTCTCAGCTTGGGCTGAGCTTCTAACCAACAGCCACCAGAGCGACGTGCAAAGTGATTGACTACAGACCGGCCACGTGTCGGTGTGTTTGAGTGAAGTAGAGAGAACATCAGCCTGTTTGATTTCAGACGGCAGCTCAGTAGTCAAACAGTCCTACAGGGGTGAACAGTACGATGACAGTGGGGTTAGCAGTGTTAAAAGGCTCCGCCCCTGCCGCTAAGACAGCGCCACTTGAGAGGAAAGTGGTGATGGAGGAGGGAGGGGGCCTGAGTGGACAGGGGAAAAGTCGATTGCTCGGAGGCCACGGGACCTCCGGAGACCCGGTATTTTACCATCTCAGAGTCACTGTGACAGTCAGCCTCGGGGTGGGCGTGTGGGGGAGACAGGGAGGGGGGCAGCGTGTGAGAGTGAGCGGGGATGTAGTATTCATCGTCGTCATCCGACTGGGTCGCCCCCTCAGAGTTACAGCGGGTGAGGAAGTCAGAGCGCGTCCGGGACATTCGCGCTTTCTTTTTGGGGACGGGGCGGCCCACCTGCTTCCAGTCAACCACAGGAACATCAGGTCAGCCGCTATAGTGTGTGTGTGTGTGTGTGTGTGTGTGTGTGTGTGTGAATATACAAGATCTTGAATAAACTGAACCTTAGTTGAGCCCTAAAACGTCTCTTTTATTAGGGAAGGACTTCCTATATTTTGCAAAAAATGACCAATACTAGTTACAGATACTCAACTAAACCACACAAACACATCTGTGAATACAGATATCAATCGAGATTAACTATGTATATTGCATATGATAAAACCTTATTTTCTTAGAGAAGAAATGGCCATGAAGACAAGGCTGTTTGAAGCTCTGCACAGGATTAGTTAAACATATCTATACAGCAATACCATCTGTGAAAGTTTATCTGTGCTTCTTTATTCTCTTCTTATTTATCAATCTGTTATGTAGAGCTGCAGTATGTCCACTCTGTACATTTATTTTCTGTATATTTTAAGCACAGAGAGCTGATGAGAAACCAGTTCATTTGAAATCCTTGTAGTGTATGTGTGACCTTTGGTGGCAAATCAATGTGAATCTGACTCCGAGGTTCTAGCATTGAGTGGAATTCATTAGAGGTAAATATCACAAGTGGTAAAAAAAATAAAATACATTTTCCAGTTTTACAATCAGAAATATACCCTCAACTTATAATGACTCATGATTAATCACACCTGATTAGTGTGCACACATGAACAAACCACTGTGTTAGCATCAACCATGTGTGTGTGTGTGTGTGTGTGTGTGTGTGTGTGTGTGTGTGTGTGTGATGTGTAAGGGAGCACGTGTTCTGTTTTGGGTGTCCTACCTCTCTGTTTCTGGATCCAGATTTAGAGTCGTCTCTGAACATGGCCAGAGATCTTTCCTGGTTCACCAAATCCTTATCGGACCTGCAACACAAAACCATTTCTCAACTCTTGTAATAGTAATTGCTGATTATATATATTTGTTATTTCTCTTCTTTATCTAAGATTCTTTCTATAAGCCCATATCGGTTTTCTTAATCTCACCTGCACAATATTTATTTTATTTCTTTATTTTCTTGTGTTACTGTTTTGATTTTATTGTGCAAAATGAACAAAAACAACAACAAAACCAGACATTTAAAGTTTTGCAAAATCACAAATCTACTCTTCTCTTTTTTTTCTTTTTTTTTTTACACTAAACTGTTGCTTCTGCAGAAAGATCCTATTACTCCAGTTGTGGCATGGATTTTGAGATATTATAAAAGCAGATTTGGCACACTATGTTAACGATGATACTAAAAAAAACCTGAAGGTAGAATTTTGTGGCTTCCCTGACTTGCAGTCTTTTCCTTCAGTAGTATAAAGGTCCACTTACTTGGAGAAGGGCAGCTTGCGCCTAGGTGGGGAGAACACCGCATTAGAGGATTTCTCCACCATGTTCACAATCACAGTCTGGCCTGAGCTCTTCTTCTGAGCTTTTGGTGGTTTGGTGTCCAGGACCGGGCTGGGAGCCTTCTGTGCCGGCCGGATCGCCTTCCTCTCCGGCTGACTGGGGAGGACAATGGGAACGCTGGACTTTGGCTCGAGGAGGATCTGGATGTCAACCTCCGAGGAGCAAATCCCTGATTCTGGACTTGATCCATGGGCCGTTGAATATGGGTGCTCAGAAGACTTGTCCACTTCAAATACATCACTTTCAGTCTGGGTAGCTAACCCATGAGGCTCTTCCATCTCTGATACCACGTCCGAGCCTGCAACAGGCGCCATTTTGGGAACGGATGATGCTGCTCCAGCTTCAGAAGCTCCTTCTTGGGTTTGGGCTGCCAGCAGCCCCTCCTCCTCTACTGGACTCTCCTTCTGCATACTGATCAACACCACTACAGGCCTTCGAGACGCAGACTCCCTTCTCTCTCTGTAAGACTTGCTGGGGCTTTCGAACTTTGGTTCATGAACTGGACTTTGGTCGGAAGCAATATAAAACGTTGCCCTCGGAGCCACCGCCTTGTTTGGCGCCTCCATCGCAGGCTTTTTGTTAAAGTTTGAATCCCTCAGCCCCTCGTGTATTTGGATATCCGCTACTTGGGGATGTTCTTGAGGTTCAGTCGACTGGGATGGAAAACCTCCTGAGCCTTCAGTCTCCATGTCTTCCACACTGAGCAGTTCAAAACTGCCATGACTGGCCTGAGATCTCCGGGGTGAATGTGTGTGAGGGTCTTCCAGCTGACAGGTGCTGCTGTCTGGGATGGAGTCTTCTTGCAGGCTGGTGCTTCGGACCTTGAGAAGCTCTAAGCTGAACTGAGCCTGCTCCAGCTCTCTCATCCGTCTGCTCTTGCGTTTTGACCGGTTCTTATGGCTCGTCTCGTCTGTGCTTCTACTTGGCTCTGAGTCCTCTTCTTTTACTATCTCTCCCACATCTAACAGAGCAGGCTTAGAGTCTTCAGACAGTTCTACAGAGAGATCCTGGACAAAACCTTCCTGTCCTGATGAGGTGAGGTCCTCCATGGTTCCTGCATCCATCTCTGCTGCTGGTGGACTCTCTTGTCTTTCATGCTGCTTCTTCACCTCACTGAACCTGAAGACAATGTCAGTGAATAATTCAAAAGTGTGAACAACACCAGTCTCCATACAAAGCAGACAGAATATTAAACACACCAACCATGATTTTGCTACAAAAAACATAGCACATGTTTTAGTTTGTACAGACTTTCACTTAAAGCTCCTTTTCTTGGCCACTTGGGGTAAACAACTATTAACGCAAGACTTACATACGATTTACTTCTGAGTTATGTGTTTGGACATTTGATGAAAGTTCAATATTGACTCCTTTAGCTCGGTTTTTGGTTTCTACCCACTTCCGAGGGAAAAATCTGTCATTTTAGCTGCTAAATGTTCCACTATGTTCAGCAGCTAGTGGCTAGATTTCAGAGCTTTTTCCACTGAAGACAGTTGTGGCTGTGGTTAAAAATCAAACAAACGTTGTTCCTGCTGCACGAAGATGCTGATCACAACATTTAAACAGCAAACCAGGTTGTCCTGCAACAAGCAAAGCTCAGAATATGCTTCAATAAATAAATAAATAAAAATGGGGAGAAAGTGCACACAAGAGCTGCTTATTGTGCACCAGAACCACTTAAAATAAGTAAAAGAAACTGCACCCTCAAACTACAATGTTTGCAATGCAATATTTTAAAATTCAAAATTACACCTAGATTTTTGATTGTTTTTCTAATCCAATTTTTAAAATTGATTTTCAAAGTTGATGCCTGATTTAAATGTCTTGGATAAACCCTGCTGACAGACGGTGTGAATGCAGCAGATTCCATCACGATTCCGTGCATTAAATAAATAACTAATCTGACTTTCACCCATTATTGCATTCGAAGTAGGATTAAACGATTTGGGGGTAAAAATGTAATTCCGATTTTCCTCCCAAATATTGCGATTACAATTCAATTTGCAAATTAGATTTTTAGCTACATATTGTACTTTCTACAATCATGTTAAATAAAGGGATACTAAATAAATGCAAAATACACTGAAAATAGGACATTTCTGTAAACAATCTGTCCCAGCAATTACTATATTTTACAGTAAATATAATAATGAAAAGAGGAATACATTTATTTTTTAAATAAAATCTTACACCAAACATTCAACTAAATATTTCACATGCAATAATCGCGGTCTTCACCATTACACATAATTGCATTCTTTCAAATCGCGATTTTGATTTGATAACAATTAATCACTCAGCCCTAAACTGAAGTTGTTGCAGATAACTTTCATTCACCTGAGCCGAGCCAGGTGTCCCCTGCCCATCGCCTGCAGCTGCGTCACAGTCCTGCTGGCCCGACAGTAGCGGCTCCTCTCCCTGAATCCTCTCCAGGCTGTTTGAACCGTTACAGCTGCCAAAGATCTGCGATGACAGTAATGTCTCCAGCTCCTCTGTATAATAATGGCCGAGTCCCGGCCGCTGTAGGAACCTCCTGCGCTCCCTGTAGCTCCTCCAGGCCGCCTGCAGACATACCGCCGCCTCTTCCTCGTCACCCGAGTCCATGGTGGACTCTTTGAGAAGGCACGATCGCCACCATCGCTGCAGACAGACAGAAAAATAAAATGTGTAAAAAGGTATTGGATCAAAATATTGTTTGGCTTTTCTTTAAAGTGCTCATTATATGCTCATTTTCAGGTTCATAATTGTAATGAGAGGTTATATCAGAATAGGTTTACATAGTTTAATTTTCAAAAAAAACATATTTTTGTTTCTTTTCACCCTGTGTGTGTTGAACTCTGTTTTAGCTACAGAGTGACGCATCTCTTCTGTTCCATCTTTGTTGGGAGTCACACTGATATTGCTACTGTTATGTAAGATGCAAACAGAAACTTTATCAGCAGGCTACTGAAAACGTGCTTAATTCTTAATTTCTGACTAACTTTCCTAATTAAAAGCACACTGTATGTGACATTTTATATACAAATTTTCAGTCTTGAAATAACAATTATAAGACCTCAAATAAATTGAAGCTCATTGTTTACAGTATATGTTTTACTAATGGTTATCTGTGTTGTTATCTGTGCTTCATTGGCTCCTGTTCACTGTTCTCAGTTTCTGGACCAAGTGGGTTTTGTTTTCTTTCAGCCTGACAAAGATTTGGACAGCTCCTCTCTGAGGACTCGAGTAAAAAAACATGCCGACAGTGGCCTGAATGCTGCGTCAATCCAGGCTGAAAAGCATGGTTTTGCTGCACCTGTAACCACACCCAAACATCACTGCAGCAAGAAGAGAACGTAATATGTTATATCTTTAATATGTTTTTTATTTATTATTATTAGTTATCATCATATCATTATCATATCATTTTGTAGTTATCATGTTGTTCCAATATCTTCTGACATGTTTCAAATGGAAGAAATCTCATTTTGGAATGAAAGCCAATCCCTCAAGAAGACATACAGTATATAAACTTAATATTACAGAATAAGAGTAATATATAACTAAATAACTAGAGTAATGAGTGGAAACAGTTGTAATGGCATAACTGGATATCATCTTTGATCAGGAGGCTATATTTAGAGAACCCTGTATATGTGGAGTAAATGCACCACTATTAATCACGTCAAAACAGTCTAAGGGTAAGTAGCGTTAATGGACTACAGAAAGTCCTCCTGAAATGTTGGGACGCAGACACTTGGCTGTGCAGGATTGTTCAACTGATTCATGATGCACAGCAATCATTTTATAGCTGATCATAATTTATTATATTGTTTTGACTGCATGGACGAGACTGAAGGAATGGGGATGTAGAAATACTCAACATTACAACCTCTTAGGCTGAAAACAACTTATTCCCACCACATCTCACCTGTATGACAAAGGCGGCTCTCCTCATGTCAACGAAGTGCTTCCTCTCCAGGACGGCCCTGAAGCGGCGCTGCAGCGTGACGATCCGCCGCAGGACTTCCTGGTGGAGGAGGGTCTGAAGACGCTGACGCTCCACCTCCCGTAGGAACACCTGCATCACAAAGGAACATTTAAATAAGCATGGTACTGCAGCAGATAAGATCCCGCACCAAAGATAAATCTACAATCCGTACCATGGTGTTGCCCACTTGATACCCAGCAGGTGGGAGGTGGATCCGTCTAAAAAACTCCCTGATGCCTGACTTGGTTGGGCTCGTGCCTCGAGGCAGAAGCACGTGAAAGTGATGCACAAAGTCCTGCAACATGATGTATGTGTGGTCAGTAAAGCAGTTTTAGATATGCATTAAAAGATACATAAAAAGCAACAATATAATGGTCTTTCAAACAATAACTAGGGCTGAAACTAACTGTCATTTTCATAATCGATCTGCTGATTATTTTCTTACTTCATCGATGAATTGTTTAGTCTATAAAATGTCAGGAAATAGGAAAAAATATCCATCCTAGTTTTGCAAAGTCCAAGGTCTTGTCTTTAAATATCTTTTTTTGATCAAAACCCAAATGATAATCAGTATAATATGACATAAACAGAAAAGAGACGGGAATCTCTGTATTTAAGAGGCTGAAAATGGCTGTTTCTGCCATTTTTTCATGAAAAAAAAAAAAAAAAATCAATTGTCAAAATAGTTGCAGATTATTATTCTATCGATCTACTACTGAATTTGTCGCGCACTGACTAATAGAAGCTGCAGTAGAAGAGGATTACCTGGAAGGTATACTTGATGCTGTATCCTGATTGTCGGATCCGGACGGTTTCCAGCATACCTGTGTATCTGAGCTGTCTGAGCACCAGGCTGTCGTTGAAACGCAACGGCAGCTGAGAGAGGGAGAGAGAGGGAGAGAGAGAGAGAGAGAGAGAGAGAGAGAGAGAGAGAGAAAGAGTGAGTATAATGACACGGGAAGCAGCAGTCAGTCGTTAAATACAGCTTCTCTTAAGTGCAGCAGGAATTACCTTCTCAGCGTTGGACCGAATACATTTGACAAAGTACGGCTCCGACTGATCAAGCGTCTCCATCAGCTTATTGAGGGACGCCTGCACACACAACAACCCACAAACAAACCGGTAACGCCACATCCTCATTTAACGTAAAGACAAAGGCAGTAAAGTAACATAGAACCATTACTCAAACACTGTAGTTAGGTACTTGTACTTTACTTGAGAACTTCCATTTTATGTACATAAATCTATCAATTAGTATAATACAATAATGTAATAAACATGATTCTGAAATGAGGCCATTTTGCGTTTTTACTTTTGGTACTTTAAGTATATTTTGATACCAATACTTTTGTATTTTAACATCAGTAAAATCTTGGATGCAGAACTTTTACCTGTAACAGAGTATTTCAACACTGAGATATTGCTACTGTTACTTAAGATAAAGATCCACTTCCAACAGTGGAAAAAAGACACTTTTATGTTACAAAATAAGACAACATTTATGATTCAATATTAAAATCTTTATCGCCATTTCAGAATAGTTGATAAGAATTTGCATAAAGTAATGTTAATAGCTCACATCATAATCACTGCTTTTATTCAGGCGATAATATCTATTAAATGTATTAAGCAGTGTTTCAATATGATATTCTTGTACACTTTAATGCCAGTTTATATTTATTATCTGTTGTTGCCGAGTCCCTAATGTTGTTGTAATCCACTGATCCTCCAGCAGGGGGCAACAGCAGCACTGACCTGGAACTGTGCACTGATGCTGGGCGGTTTCTTCTTCTTGTGCAGGTGGAGCAGAGACTTGGTGATGCGGTCGTGGAGCGTCACGCTGCTCAGGTAACGCAGAGACTTCACGTCCAACAAGTGCTGCATTCACAAAACCAGATCATATAAGAAGCTGTGTCTGTCAGCTGATACCTGTTGTATCAATCTGTCTTTGATAACCGTTTCTGAAGATGTTGTCATGCTGTGACTTGTTTGGGTCTTACCTTGGGAAGGCTCGGCTTGCTTTTGACGTTTTTGTTCCTCCTACAGGTGAGAAATATTTTTTTATGAAAAGATATTAAAATAAAAATTCAGGGTATAATTACCATTTCAAAGAGCACGTACATTCATCAAGTTGGGCTAATTTATGCAGACAATTTTATAAATTGGATAGGGGGGGGGGGGAACTAGAGATACCAACCATTTTAGTCCACATATGATTATCCTAATATTAGACCCTGAGTGATACACATATTTTCATAAAAAAATATATATATATTTTTATTAATTTTTAATTCATCAGTTCAGACAACAGATTTTTTTTTTTAGACACAAGTCAATAGCAAAATACTGGAGTGAGTGAGTGAGTAAGTGAGAGTGTGTGTGTAGGTGTGTGTGTGTGTGTGTCACTCACAGTAGGATGCCCTGAGCTCTCTCCAGTAGCTTGCTGCTGGTCGAGTTGAGGAAGATCCCATCTTCTTCCAGAGCGGGACTTTCTGTTGAGGACACGCGACCAGACCTGGAGCTGCGACCGTTACAGCCGACACCATAGCCATCCCTACAGGATAGAGGCAGGAGAGAAATGGAGGGAGGCAATGAAAGATAGAGAGAGGGAGTGATATTTAATTAGGTTCGGCAGGACTAATTTGAGATAATGTTAATATCAGAAATACTGTTTATTGCAGTTTTAGATTTTGATTTGTCATTTTTTTTGTAATGAAGATTTTCCAAGGACACACGACAGACCGAGGAACAAAACAAATGAGATTTTTCCCTATCCAAAGTTTCAAGGCTAGAGGGTGTTGTACGCTGTGCAGATTTGAAAGACCCTTGAGGCAAATATGTGATATTGGGCTGTATGAATAAAATTGTCTTGACTCCGATACTTAATTTGGGTGGTACTCACCAGCTGGCCTTCTCGTTCAAGGCGTTGGTGCCTTGAAGATCTGACAGAGGTGTGCGGGGATTCTTCCTGGTGATACCTGCACGGCAGGAGAGGAGAACAAGAGACATATAAGATTTAAACGCCACTGGATCTATTTATCTAGTAATTCATCTCCTCCACATCACATTTTGTACAGAGCTTTAACACATATCATCCCAACAGCCTCCCTCTATCCCTCTCTTATCTGGATATCTACCTTTATCTACCACTAAAGCTGCATGTTGTTCTTGTCTTAGACTGGATTTACTTTTCCCCAGTCAGCCCCAAAGGTTCTGTGTGTTCTGTTTCAGTTGTTTTGACAGTGGGACATTAATGGAGATGGAGACATTATATATGAAAACAAGCAGCTAATGAGCCGGGTGTTTCCAGTTTACTTGTGGTTTTCTGTTGTAAAGGTTTATATTCACTGCTTTTAACTATGCAATGACTTATTTTAAAGAACTGAGGTCAACTTTGTATTGTCTATACTTAGCAAAGGTGATTACTGAAGCTGTCAAGATACTAAATGGAATTAAAGCAAACGACCAGCAGCCTGATAGCTTCGCATTAAAGACTGGAAACAAGGAGAAACTGCCTGACTCTGACTCTGTTGAAACTGATGCGGCAGAGGTGGAGAAGAGTATTTCAAAAATGCTGTATCCTACATTTCCCATAATGCAGCTTGATAGTGTATTTTCATTATCATCATCATCATCATCACTTTATTTATAAAGCGCTTTCACATCAGCAGTAGCTGAACAAAGTGCTGTACATGAAGGCAACAAACAAACTAACAGTCACAAAATAATGAACAGGGGGTGAAAATCTACCCAATAACACTATATAAAAACAGATGGGATCAAGTCTCAGTTTGGGTTGAAAGCCAAAGTGTAGAAGTGAGTTTTAAGAAGAGTTTTAAAAATCGTTACTGAAAGCCTGAAATGGTCAAAGGTAGGGCATTCCATAACTTAGAGCACAAACAGAAAAGGCCCGGTCCCCTCTAAGCTTCTTGGATCCGGGGACGACCAGGAGCAACTGGTCAGCCGAATCGGAGTGACCGGGAGGGAGTGTAGCGGTTGAGCAGCTGAGTTAAATAAGACGGGCAAGACCGTTTAAAGCTTTAAAAGTAAACAAGAGGATTTTAAAATGGACTCTAAAGTGCACAGGCAGCCAGTGAAGTGAAGCCAGGACGGAGTAATTGTTCTCTTCCCGGGTCCCAGTCAGAACCCGTGCAGCAGCATTCTGGACTAGCTGTAACCGTGCAAGTAGGGATTTACTGAGTCCAAAATAAAGGGAGTTACAGTAATCCAGCCGTAAAGAAATAAAGGCATCATTAGAAAGAAACATGTCTGGTAAACTCCCAAATCTTTCAAACTCCATTGTGACACAAGATTTCTGTTTATAGTCTTCAAACTCAAAGTTTTTTTTTTTTACATATTTCTCCAGAGCCACAAAATCAGTGGAGTTTCCCTTTAGTGAAGGAAACTGGGGAATTTTCTAGGAAATGTCAGTTAAATCCCACCGGAGTAATGTGTGCATGAAAACAAAGTGCTGTTTTACAACATGAGGACATGTGACAGTGGGAGGTTTGGGCACACGATGACACACTCAGCCGCACATATACGAACAAATTCGTACACATCTGAAATGTGTGACAAAGGACAACCAGGTCATTAAACCCTGCTGGTTCCCATAAAACGGATTCATTTGTCTGATCACTCATGCGTGGGAATAAGTCTCTGCTGGTGAGTCAATTGGACCAGAGCTGCAAATGATCCAACGTCTGATTTCCAATATCTTATTAGCAGCTGTAATAAAACCAGCTTACTGAGGCCGAAAATGATCAGCGATCCATTATTCTCAATCTGACCACCAATGCCTTTTTCAATACAGCCAAGATTCAAGTCAAGATTCATTTCTTGAAAAGAACGGCTTCTGATTGGAATTTTAAAAAATATAGCACTTCTCGCTTCAGCTCACCTCGATTCAACAGACCTTTATCGACAGGAACCCATCCCATTATAAACCCCATTAACAGGGAGCACCTTTCTAATACTGCCTAAATGAATTGAGGGTTGAATATCACTACAAAATGTAATTAATGTAGCTAAAAATGTTTAAGTCCAGTTTAAACCATAGATACGTTTTTATCTCCTATGACAACCATTTCTACCTTATGTGGATAGATTAAAACTGAAATCCCTACCACTGTAGACCCTCCTTTTGCACTGTACAAGCTCCACAAAGCCTGGACTCATCTTCTATATGTTTTTTTTTTTAAAACATTTGTCTGCAAAACATTTGTCTGTTTATTTCGTCATTTTATTTCTCCAGCAGGCTGAACCAGGCTTCTTCCCTCTCCTTCGTGTGACGGCTAGATGAGCTGCAGCCGAGCCGATTGAACCGCTCTTAGAACCAAGCAACTGGCCTGTTTGGAACAAGCACACGCTCCAAACGGGGACTGCACTAGCTAGTTCTATCTCATGATGAAAAATTTGGGATGATTGTAGACAAAAATGAAGAGAGATTTTATCTTAGTTTTTATTTTATGCAAAACATTTTAGTCTCGTCTTTTTTTCATCAACAATAATGCATGTTAATTTAGTCTTAGTCAGCATTTTTGGACATTGGTGCAGTCATGTCATCGTCTCGTCTCCGTCATGGAAAAAAAGGTTGTTGACGAACAAATTTAGTCTCGCCTGACGAAATTAACACTAATGTCATTCCCCTTTCATGTCTTCAGCTGTTCTATAAGAACAAAAGCCTAAAAATGCCCCCAAAAAAGAAAAGTGAAATTGGATAAAAAATACAGAAAAAATGTGTAGATATCAGCTTGAAGCAAAAAGATTCCATGTTTTCACGATTTGTTTTTTCTTCATTGTGAATGGCTGGGACTGACGTGTGCCTGTCCACTTTCTATCAGCAGAAACATCATCTGAGACGGACCCTGTTCACTGAGAACAATGTTCTCCTGTTGCAGGAAACAGGAGTCCGTTATGATCCGATACAATATGCTGCAGAGGCTTGAGGTACTTGGTGTTACTTACTGTATTTCTCGTCTTTGCATCTTTGAAGGATCTCGAGGCTCCTCTGGTGAACCGGGTGGTGAAGGAAACTGAAGCTGTCAACGGTTTTGACAACAGAACAGGACACTGCTGCATCGTTTCCTAAAAATATGACAAGAAGAGACTTAACGAAGTTTCTCCATTTGAGAATAGTTTTAAAATAAAAATGATAAATAAAAAAAAAGGAGGTGAAAGGAAAAGAATGGCGAGAAAGTGAATTAACAAACGGGAAGAAAAGCAGCAGGAACAAAAAAGGATTACGATGTGCTTGTAAGTGTAGAGTGAAAAAGTTAAGATCATCTATTAGTATATAAACACTAAATCATCACATTTACAGTAGGTACAGAGGACAGCTTTTTTTGGCTTTGTGAATTAAATAAACAATGTATTAAATATTAAAACTGTTGATGTGGGTCCACTTATCAAGGACTAGACCTATTGTTTAAGCACTACATATAATGAAATAAATACAATATTATGTTACAATATAACACGGACATTTGCAAGTGATGTCATCTAATTTTGGACTAAACAAAAGGTTAATTTATGTTTAGTGATCGTGAAAAAATATTTGATTTGTATTTTGTCTTCTAGCATGAAGACTTTGCTTCAAAGTATGATTATTTCTCTTTATCATAAACTATTCATAAATTAGGCCTCAATTATTCAAAACAAAAACAAATACTTGTGTATTATTAAAGTGTTGTAACAGTCAAAGCTAACCTGCTTCATCAGGACTGTGTGGGGAAAAACTGATTGACGGTAACTAAGCAACCCACCAACTGTCATGCTAAATGCTGATTGGTGCACAGAGCTATATGACATCAGCTATTTCTCACTGAAACCAGAAAAGAAACATGTAAAATAACCAAAACTGAACTACTTTTGGCAGATCAGTGTGTTCCTGTATGTACGTCATACGCATAGTAAAAGGCTGATTCAGAATATGTTTTTATGGACTTTAAGCTGCTGCCATGTTCCACAGTATATTATATTGGACTTGAAGACATTTCCTCACCAGTTTTTTTGTGGGGGTGTCTGCGGCCGGCCTCCCTGAAAGCCACCAGGGCTCTGAAGTAGGCTCGCAGCACGGCCCAGCGGAAGGTGGCCATAGGGTCGATCCCCATCAGACCGCAGATGAAGGCATTCTTGCTGCTCTTGAGCAAGGCCACGATGTCAGGACGCATGTGGTCAGTGTTCTTCTCCCTGAAGTCCTGGATGAAGGAAAGACACATGTGCATCCAGACAATCGATTTTTGATAGTTGATTTTCTGTGGACTGAGTTTGGATCATTAGTAGACAAAGACAACCATAAAGAGCATGTGTCTTTTTTCACCTATTGATATTTTCTCATCAAAATGGCAAATTTAGAAGTTTTTGTGTGTATCACATCAAAATAGGAAAATGATAAACACAAGCAGAAAATGTTGCCTTGTTCTGTGCACTTGTTAAAAGCCAGTTTGGAGCTCTAACTTTTTATTCGGAAATGTTACACTGCTAGTAAAAGTAAAAGATAGAGTTAGATGAGAAGATCGATACCACTCTAATATCTGGTAAATACGAAGCTAAGAAGTTATCTTAGCTTAGCATAAAGACTGGAAATAGGGTGAAAAAAGCTACAATGTAAGTTAAGAGGGCAATTGTCCAGCTTGTATTTACGTCACAAAAGTGCTTGCTTTGCCCCGACAAGCTCAGATTAATATTCTAAGTGTCTGACAACATTATGGTAAGGATTTCTAAGGAGGTCGACCTTTTTGTTAAAGAGTATGATCTTTTTTGTAAACATAAAAACATCCGCAAAATTGCGTTCACTAAACCCACCAGATTCCATGTAAATTAACAGTAATTTTAGCATCTTGAAATACACTTCATTCAATGTTGACAGAAACAAAATAAATCTATTAAAAGCTGTTTTGGTTTGGTTTTCACCTTTCCAAGCATCACAACTCTAGTTTTGGTTTAAAAATAAAAATAGTTTACGAATTTACATGTGAAAATATGATGGCTCTATACACGCTAAACTATTGCTTTTTTTAAATAGAGTGTGGTGGGTTTAGCACTAGCGACTTCATTCATATATAATTTTCCGTTTGCCTTCGTCTTCTTCACATTAAATATGAGGTGCAGAAACGCTTAAGCACAGAACGTTAACCACCGTCTCTTCTTTGGCCTCATGTGTCTGTAAGCAATTAAACACCTCGACTGAAGCTGTGCTATGATAACAGAGCTATGAACTATAAACCCTTCAGCATTTTTCTCTCTCCGTATGATTTGAGTCAGCTGTGCGTTCACTACCGAGCCAACGTCAGACACATTTCACGCATGTGGCTTTTGCTACACAATTCACACGAAACAACTCTTTGGCTCGGAGTAGATATGGGAAACCTTTCCACGTCCACGATGACCAACAGTTATGGATTTATATCATACAGTCAAACAACAATATGCTCCCCTTGTTCCTGCACATGTGCTTCTTATCAAAACAGTTGAGAGAACAACAAGTAGGTCTGCTGCAGAGTTCAGAGATTGATTTTTAGACTTTTACCACACACACACACGAAAGTTCTGTTTAATTGACATTTTTAGGAATTAGGAAATAATCCAATCCTGATTTACAACACACACCACACAATCTTCACTTCTGTTAAAGAGCCCTTTTATTTTTCCAAGGAACTGATGGCTAGCATTCACAATTTGTGAATAAAGACATTCTTTGCAAAATTGCCGTTAATTGTGACGAAAATTGTTCTTTATTAAGTCACCCCAAGGAAGAATAAGACAACAGTGGATACAAGTTGGACATCCGGAGTTCAGTTGTAAAACCCCCAAAAAGTTTCCTAATCTGATTCCATCCATTGTAGTTTGGCATCTGCATGATGTCTTGGCTCTTCAAACCAGGCAATAACAAATAAAAACGCATCTGAAAAAGCTTTAATCCTGACTGTGGTTTGCCTTTGCTTGATTTTGCTCGGCTACGTTTCTAAACATGAGTGACTGCTGGAAAGAGATGTCAACATGTATCTCCTTGTACACCCTGATAGATCCGGGTCTCTTTTTATTTGACTGTAAACTGGTTTTAAGCTTAAATTTTATTAAAGTGTGTTATGTTCTTGAAAGATAACAGATTCACATTTTTGGGTGCCTTGATTTGGTTATTAGAATGTAATAGCATTGATCTTGTGTCAAAAAAATGAATTGAAAAAGTAAACGCTTCACAGATATTAATTTTTGTGTTACTAACTTAATGTACTGGAGGATGCTTTACACACACTAACCACATTATAGTAGAGTTATCTGGTGTGTTTAAAACAATACAACCACACTTCATTTATGTACATGTACATGTGGAAAAGCCCGTTTACAGTACTGACACACCCGAGCATCTCACCTTGACTCCGTACTTGACTTTACCAGCGTAGTGTGTGATGATGAAAGCGGGCTCCATGACAGCGGGGAACTCGATGTAGCTGTTTCCTTCATGCTGACGCTTGAACTTGTCCAGCAAGGTCTGATTGGAAGCCTGGGGGAAACTAGAGGAAACATGACTTTAGTAAGGCGCAGGTTTAAACTTAAAAAATAAAAATCAAAGTCTCTAAAATGAATCAATGACTTTAGACTTCATGCACAACAACACCTTTTGTTTGGGAAACTCTTTGGCACTTTTTTTGCAGCAGTTTTTTCTTTCTCTCCAGGAAAAAGGGGAAGGTAAACACAGTAGCACACACAACTATTCCATCTTTTTTACTTTCATCTACTTTTGACTACAACCCAGCGCCAATGTAGCAGCACAGCAGATAATTGTGCAACTCCTTTCCCCTCACCCTCGGATTAAAAACCGTCACAGACTTGATGCTGAGGTTTAAATGTTGCAGCACATCTACTAGACCATTCTTCTTTGGTGTTTTCACCTTTGCTTCATTGACATTTTACCCATTTACTACTAACCTCAACTTAGCTAAAGGGATGTTTCACATCATCTAAAGCTCTCCTCCCTACACCTCTGAAAGGCACTGCTGGCAGAGCTCTATATCCGCAGGGGTCTTAAAGCTTGATGCTGTTACTGTAGAAATGAACCCCCACACTCGCCCCCTATCCTGCAGTAACCTAATCCACTTCTCCAGAGGGCCCAAAGCTCCACTAACTGTGAATGATGAGCGTCTTTCTTTCTTTCTGTGTCATCATTTAGCATGGAACTCCTTTCTGTGGCAGTATAAATCCCAAGAGAAACCCTGTCCCCCCTCATTTTTTCTTCAGAGATCCCCCTTTGACCCTTATTCTTAAAAGTGGTCCCCCCGTGTCTCACACAAACACACACACACACACATATTTCTTTACACAAATATATACACACCATCTGTTCCATTCCAATGATCATTTGATCCAGATGAACAGGCTTTGCTGCTAAGTGGCAAGTAAGATGACAGCTAACATAGATAAATATAGCTGTGTGTGTAACGCTTGATGTGTTTTTATGCGAGGGGTGGAGGGAGATTTATGGACGAGAAAGATGCAGAGTGCTGACCTGTGCTGAGGAGGAGAGTGTTTCACAGCAGAGAAGTGAAAGAAAAAAAAAAATGTGATCCAGAGACGATGGGGGAGGAATAAGAACTTCTGTGTTAAGCTTTAGTCAAGCTCTGGTAGCATTCCAAGTGTTGGTATCAATCAAGCTAATGAGGAAAAGTCCTGCACAGGGAGCACTTTGTCTCCTCGATTCACCAGTCGGGTGCTAAAGGGGCTTGTGCAGGGTGATGTCAACAAAATATGCTACACTGAAATATGTTTTGCTTTCCACAACATTCAGACAAGCTTGGGATGTATATTTTAAGAGGTTTTCTGCAGGTGTTACAAAGTCAAATGGCAGACCTTTATGAATGAAATTTACAAGCTATATTACGACATAAAAGAAACAAAAATACAGAGTCAGAAAAGTATTTGCAAAGTACATAACCCTGTATAAAACCCTGTATAAATATGTCTACTAAGGCATTGGAAACCTACAAAGGACTTAAACTTAAACCTTTTCAAACAATAATCTTCTCTCCAATTGGTTTTCCTCAAAAACTCAAACCCTCAAACAACCACCAATAATCAAGTGTATTTAAAAAGTACACGCTTGATTTTTCAAATAAAATACTCTTTGCTTATGTGCTTAATGTTTAGATTTCATTTGAAAGAGTGGAAATGTTGTCGTGGAGCTAGAGCAAAGGCCAGGGGGTCACTAAAACATGAATATCAACAGCAAATTTCATGGAAAGTCAAAGAAACAACTACCAATCATTTGATCTATTGTGAGAGTTCTCAGGGTTTCTTGAAGTGTGTTATAATGATTTTGCCATGCCTAAGAAATCATTACATTTACGAGCTTATTAGACTTCAGGAAAACATGCAGAAGGCGCTAAATCACACAGCTAATGCCACGTATTTAATGAGTGAGATGACTGTTTTAACCTTTATTAAGTACAGTAACTACATTGATGACTAGATGAGATGGATTATCACTCCCTTCCTTCAACAGCTCCACTGGTTGCCAGTCAAATCACGCATCACCTACAAGATCCTCCTGCTCACCTACAAAGCTCTCCATAGAGTTCCACCAAAATACCTTACAGATCTCCTCCACCCCTACACTCAGACACGTTCCCTGCGGTCTGCTGAGCAGGACCTGTGGACACCCCCCGCACCAAGTTAACTGCTGCTTTTAAAACTATAAACTGTAATTTAGCAGGTGGCGTACTTGCACTCCTCGTCCAGCAGGTGGAACAGCGCTGTGGGTTTCTTGCTGATGAGGTTGAGGCAGCCGCTGTTGTCGATGTACTCGATGTTGTGCCAGGTGATGCCCTCAGCCCTGTACTCCTCCTGCAGGGGGAAACACAGAGGAAGGAAGACTTTGGGTTTGGTTTACCTAAACAAGACTTGACTTAACACTTTTCCACAAATCTGGACTTTAACATAGACACAACAAAAGTACTATTGTCATCTAATGTTTACACAGATACAATCTGGGGGTCGGTGTCCTTCTTGAGGACATTTTTATTATATCTTCAGTGGAAAGGGCCGTCTTTTCCTTACTTTTTTCAGCACAGAGATTCTATCATGTAGTCTATATCCACGGCTTTCCACTCTTTTCGGCGGGATGTTTGTTACCTACCGTTTTCTTTGTGTTGTAATTCTAAACTCAGTGGACTATGGTTAACTGCTCCTCAGATCTCTGCAGGGTAAATCCAGACAGCGAGCTAGACTATCTGTTCAATCTGACTTTTCTGTTTTGTTTGTTGTTGTTTTTTGCACGATTAAAACTTTTTAAAACACACACATGTTCCACCCGAGGCTATTTAGCAGCGGCACTGGGGCTCTGTCCGGTGGTTTAAAAAAAAAAAAAGAACCGCACAAAAAAACTAAATCGCCAAGATGAAAACACCTGGCTGCTTGTAGATTCTCAGTAAAACAGTCAGTTTGTAACGTATATGCACCTCCAGGGGCCAATGACAACTAAAGTATATGACCCATGTCCTTTAACTACCCCTATGGGAGAAACCAGTGACAGACACCAGTTACAATCCCAATGCTAGCTGGGAGGAACGGTGGACAAAAAGTGGAAGGTCTTTTGTTAACGTTCTCTTCTCTCTGGAAAGCTACTGCTGAGGTACATTTGAAGGTATGTAAACAGTTCCTGCAGGTCACAGTGTGTCTTACTGTTGGACTGCTGGAAAAGAGCATGCACACTAAGCAAACCAAAGCACAACACTAAAACTTAAGGGTCAGCAGTGGCGAAGCAGGGAGCCTAGCTGGGAAAAAAAATAGAAGAAAGGGAGTGTGTCTGTTTCAGGAAAGTCAACAACAACAATGATCACAGCACTTAAAATGGCAGCCTCAAGAAGCTGCAGTGTTCTTTACAAGCCCCAATACCAAATGATGGAAAGAACAACATACTGCTAATGTTGCTGTTCTTAGAGCGTTGCCAGTAGTTAGATATAAAGCAGTGGGATCATTACAAACAAAAGCATGTCCAACGTTGACAGTACATCCCATGCAGCTTTACACTGATGTTTATTCAGTATAAATGGGAATTTTGTGAAATTTAGTGGAGCAAAGGTTGAAGGGAGTAACAAAACACACAGTCTCACCCTTTGGGTGTCATGAATATGCCCGCCAACATCATAAAAACCTACTCAGAAGCAATTTTCAATTGTTATCATGGACAAAGCTGTCTTTGAGGGTAATTTGTGACCTGATGCTGGTGCTAGACAAAAACAAGCACACTGTACAACAGTTTTCAAACCAGAAGTTACAAAGAGATTGACGGTACAAAGAAAGGAGAACAGCAGAATATCAGACAGAAAAGTCAATGAAGTACAAAAAAAAGGAGGAAAAGTGTATACCACACACTTTAAACTTTAACCTTATAACTAAATAATGAATCATAAACTGTTATTCCAATTCTGTAGAAATATTATCAGACTAAAGGTGAGAGGAGTCAACAAATCATTAGGAATCATCTTTCAGAGACTGTTAACAATACCAAATGTCATGGCAATCTAGCCCAAATGTCAAAATATCCTGCTATGGTGACCAGATGAACCTACATCTGCATCCTTAAGGCCAAGAGACCGCACATTTTGGCTTGTGCTCCTTTTGTTTTGTCCCACCATGGCATTTGACATTTGCTTAAGTGCTGTAAAATCCTAACCATAATGACTACAAAACATACATTATGTGCAGCTAAAAAGTACTTAAACTAAGTTGTAAGGCATTATAAAGAAGAGTGCTGGTAAACTTCCCTGTTAAATCACGTTTAAGTTTTACCTTGGAAGAATTACAAGAATTATGGTATTTTCTCTCTCTCTCTCCCTCACGTGATTTGAGCTGTGCTTACGTCATGAAGGGGGTCTCGCCCTGGGTGTAAGTCAATGTAGAACCGCCACTGTCTCCCACAGATATCGTAAGTGCTAAATGACTTTACAAGACATTGAAGAATGTAATACAAGGTCATATGGGAGATATATGCAGATTAAAGTTTATTTTTGGGAATTTTACTTTAGATTTAGAATGTTAATTTTCTATGAAATATTATACATTTTCACATAACATCGACATTTATTTTTGACCCATGGCGTTCCATCCAGATACATATTTGGTTCTTCATATGAAAGAATTTGGGCACCTCAAACAAACACGCTGAACAGAAATGTGCATAACCCTAAAATAAGATGTAAATGTGACAGTTTATTATGTTTAGTTTGCGTATTACAAATACTGTATGTATTTTAGAACTAGTTTTTTGATAATCAAAGGAAAAAATGAAAAACTCAGTTTGAACCCAGTAACTAAATGGAGACAGTCAAGTATTCAAAGCAGAACTGGAAGATAATTTTACACATGCGAAATTTGCCATCTGTCTTCTCCTCTTTTTTTAGGCTGCTGAATCACTGACGAGGCATTCAGAACATGTGTTTGTTTGGTTTCACTCAGAGGTTGCAGCGGATCCAGCGAAACAAAAACGGAGCCATAAAGAATGTTGCGTGCGTGTGCTTTTGTTAAGCACTCATCAAGCCAAGCACTCACAGATAACTGACTCAGTTTATCTGGCCCTGCTTTGTTGTGTCTGTGAGAGAGTTTTTGAACACTTGTGTTGACTCACAGAGACAATGAGATGCAGCCACACAGATAGATAAATATACATATATTACCTCATAAGCCATTTTATTACATGCACTCATTTATGTAAACAGCTCGGCCCTGCAGACAGACAACTGCAAAGCTGTGACTCAGTGAAGCACGCAAAGAAGGTGGTTCAGTTACGGCTCGACTCAGTGGAAGAATGGCCGAGTGGCTGCTAGCGGAGTTTCATCATTAAGTGCTAGACATGCCAGGTCCAGAAACTAACCAACAGCTGCTTTATGAGCTCTGATCTCACCAGATGGAACTGTCTGAACTGAAACAGTTTTTGTTTAGCCAATTTTTTTTTTAAATTAATTGTTTCAGTAATTTTTTCAAGTAGAAATAAAATATCACTTCTCAAATGTTAAGATTATATTCTTTTCTTTGGCCTACATAATGGTGTGTGTTTGTGTGTGTGTGTGTGTGTGTGTGTGTGTGTGGGGGGGGAGTGGGGGTGATATAGAGTCTATATTGTCCCTTAGGGATAATCATCTTCTTTTCATGTTCATGATATTATTGTCTTTGTTTTTATAAAGTGAAGCACTTTGTGTTGCCTGCCTTTTGTATGAAAAGTGTGACACAAATAAAAATGGATTGATTGAGTAAACTTATATACTGTATTTATTATATTAAATATAAATGTGATTTCTTTTTACAATTTTCTGACAAGTATTGACTATTTCTAATCATTAATACAAAGGATTTATCCATTAAGAAAATAAAAGTTAATTGAAGTCCTAGTTTGAAGACATTTCAGTTATGGCTTCAACCTCTCTAAACTTGTAACTATTAATCCTCTAATCCATCGGCGGAGGGTCCAAAGTGTATTGGTGTATTCTTTTCCGGCCAGGCTGTTTTTTTTAGAGCAGTCCAATAACAGCACTGATGTAGACTCAAAATAGCAAGTGAATGCGACTAAAGAGCTGGTAAAATAGAAAAAGCAGCAGTGCTCTGGACCCTGAGGGCCGACTATTGAAGTTTACAGAGAATGGAGACATTAAATCAAAAAACTGCAGCAGATAGGAGAGGTTGGACTTCTCTGAGCTAACAGAGGAGACACAGTAAGACAATAACAGAATAACATCTCAGAGCACACAACACACTTTCTTTTGAAAGGGGTT
Organism: Etheostoma perlongum; assembly: GCA_026937815.1. Taxonomy (NCBI): domain Eukaryota; kingdom Metazoa; phylum Chordata; class Actinopteri; order Perciformes; family Percidae; genus Etheostoma; species Etheostoma perlongum. Next base: position 26,887,758 of record CM049378.1, on the reverse strand, counting down.
TCAGTCCTGTCAGCAGAGACGACAAAAATGAAGCCCAAACGGAAGACTTTACATAGCAAATACTTATTCTGATAATTCCTGGTTTCTATTAAGGCTTGCTTTAAAACTTAGACGGGCTTAAGTACAATTTTGAGGTACTATATTTGAGCAATTCCATTCTATGTTACTTTGTTCTTATACTCCACTACGATTTGGAAGCAAATGTTCTTTATACTCCACTACAATACTTTGCAGATTCAAATTAATACAAAATATATTCAAGAAGTAAATGATGTTTTATGATAGATTACACTATCCAGCAGTATTTAAAGTACAGTAAATAAGCCCCACCTTTACCAGCTACAACACTAGAGTGATGCTTCACAATGATAATCCAATCATATTATTCTGATGGGCCTTTCTGCATAATGAGAGTACTTATAGCTTCATTTTTAATGCTAAAACTGTTCTCTACTCAAGATGCAGGATTTTTACTTGCAACAGAGTATTTGTACACATTTGTGGTAATAGAGTACTTCTTCTACCACTGATATTCCTTGATGTCCACCGTATTTATAATAATTTCAAGATAATGTCCCCCTCAGTGGGGGACATAATTTGCAAAACCGCAATAAATTAGGTGAGACTATATCAAGAGAGAGACATAACAGATACACAGACGTAAAATATATATATATATATACTGTATATATATATATATATATTAAACCACAACCAATCTGAGAGCAATAAAAGCTCAAAACCGTCCTGCTGTGCTGAAGAAAGCAGGGAGTTGTGTTGTGGTCGATTTGTGGCCGTCACTCTATCCATTAGTCTGCTCTGTGTCTGTTCTCTGCTGGGTAACGCAGCACAGCTTTCAACCAGGCCTGAATTGTGTTGAGCTGTCAAAGGTGAGGGAGTTTGTTTGTGTTGCCATCTCTCTATTTTTCCTTTCTTTTGTATTTCTCCCTCCCTCAGCGCCCTTCTCTCTTGTTATGACAGTAGAGTGTTTTTATTGAGCAGGCAGGAGGAACAGCGGTGTAATCATGAGAGCTGGAGCAAGTTCTGGCTGTTTAAAAAGAGAGAGAGAAACTAACAAAGACACAGATACAAGAAGAAGACATGCTCTGTGAGTTTTTATGATCCAGCTGGAAAGAGTTGGACACTGTCGACCAGTGTGACAGGGATGTGAAGGAATAAGCTGGACTGATTGGAATAAGGGTGTAAAGTGCGGAAAACCTGCATCAAAACATCAACACTGATTTCCAGATCTATGTAGAATAATAATCGCATCAGTGTGGTCATTAAAGATATAGTATGTGATGTTAATCTAATACACTTTCTGTCAAATTCAGTAAATATCTCCTCACGGTCACCTAGCTCTCTATTCTCGCTGTGTGCGCTGAAAAGAAATCCGGTGTTAATACACAGCCCTGGTAGCCTGGAAATCCAGACCCAAATCCAAAAGATTAAGGGTCTGGCATTGAGTAATGAAAGTCGCCCATCTCGAGGGGCGGCACCAAGTGTGCATTTGAAAATCTCACTGCACGCAATTGGATAACACTACGACCAATCACAACAACACACGGGGTGACGTAGAGCAACATACGTTTAGCTACCAGCCGAGCTAACTGGTAGATTAAACTGTCGCCATTTGTTTAACTCACCTCTGGCCCATATCACATCAGTGTATCACTGATGTGATTGGTGCATATCAACTACAACGGAATAGTTAATGAGCATCGACTAATCGATGCCAGAGTAACTCGCTGAGCAAATTCAAATTGTGCTCTCGCAAGAATTCTGGATTTCCAGGTTCCAGGGGGTGGTAGCATGTTAATGGGGCGGGGCTTCTGAAGGACAGGTTTTATTTGTTTGGAAGTAGAGTTCAAATATCAACAATCTTTGCGCAGCATCGCGTACTGCACCTTTAATAAAATAAAGAGCACATTTAGTTACAATCTGTCCATTCCATTCACACTTATTTCTGCATATACTGTTGGACAATGAAGTCAATACCAGTGGGCAGCAGGAGTCTCCCCTTCTATCAGATGAAGGTAAACCGGGCCATGTTTTTTAACTTCTTTGCACATATCTCACGAGTTAAACATGATAGCGTGTTTGCCTAAGGCGGTGGCTGTCGTGTGTTTTCCTACTTTGATATACCGTCCTCACACAGAAAAGAAATCCCGCACCAATTGGCATGTTGAGTGTAAACACTAGACTCAAGAGTCAAACACACATCTCCCTGAGGGTTGTGGTTGGTGTGGTCCGATTAGCTTTGGCTGCTGTTCCGAAGGTAAACACACACGCTGCTGATAAGGCACACTGATTGGTTGGAGGGGAGTGAAACCCGGAGGAAGGAGAAGAGGAAAATCCCCCTGATGGAAAATCACTTTTCAAAGTCAGAATGACGGACAAAGAGAAAGTGGTGGTTCACGCTTGTACAATTCCATTGAATTGGTCTTCATCAGATTATCACATAAGATAAGTCAAACTTTCAACTGAATAGTGAATATACAGTATCTTCTCATCTTAGATATCTTGACGACACCGTAAGATGGATTTATACATATGACGTAGCCACTGTAGGCTACACCATAGCTGATGTGCACCCTCTTAATAATGTGGATACATGTGGGGGGTACAAAGATACTGCGTGGAGATCGCAAGAACAACTTGGGCTGCTTGTGTTTTCTCCACCAAATTTCGGATATTTGTAGATACTGTACTATAACGGTACAGGTGTTAGTTTGAGGGTTAAGGGTGGACTAAACATGAGAAAGTTGAAGTCCCTCCTTTTCAGTAACACATAAACCTTTTCTACTGCAAACCTGCTCACTGACATCACTGTAAATGGAACAACATGAACAGCAATTGCACAGAATAGTCTCACTTTTAAAATATGTACAGTATATATAAATATAATTAAAGCAACAACAAAAAATGTTTGCAGGCAAACAGAGGGACCAATCTAGAGATTCAAAGTAATTTCCTTTTCATTTAGATTATCTAATAAATTGGTAGTAAACTCACAAATAACAAAAACTACTGTGTAGTTTGGTGAGTTTATGTAAGGCAGGAATGTTTTTGTATCTTCTAACCGAGTGGCAACAGTTAAAGGCTCAACATAATGCAACAGACGAGGTGTGGCGTGCTTTCTCTGCTTGTGACGTCAAACTGAGGGTAGAGGGGGGCCCGTGGCGTGAACTGCACAACTTTATTCAAACAAACACAAATCAGTAGAGATCTGGCAACCCTCGATCAGCGAACTCAACCAACCTGCCTCAGAGGGGCCTCAGAGGGGCCCCAGAGCTCAGCACCACCTCAACTGTTCTGTCAAATAAACTCAGGAGAGGCAGAAAGCCAAAGGTTTGGACGACCCCAGTGATTATAGGATAATAAACGTGAACTCTGTTGGAACAATATTGGGCACCGTCCTGTTAGGGCGAGCGTTTCAGCAGCACTTTGACACTTATTAGTTGAACATAACACAGAAAAAAAACTTCAAGTCAAAACAGAGAATGGCTTGTGGAGCACCTGCTGTCACAGAGTGACTAACTAACACAAAACGTCAACAATTTACAGAACCAAAATGACATTGTGTAGGATGCCTTTTGTATGTTTATTAAGATGAAGTGGTTTCTCAATTACTTTTGTTTGGGCCCTGATTAAAACACAATCTTAAACATCGGGATGTGATTTAGCACAATGTAGTTTGTGTAAACCCGAACTTGCTTATACAAGTCTGTGTTGACATACTGTACAAAATAACAAATTATTCATATCATAAGCGTTATTGTCTCTGAAAAAGGCATGACCAGGTTAAGTGTGCTGGGATTGACAAACATTAAGATCTGCACACTGAAAGATACAGCTGCATTCAGTACTTGTCTTTTCAGACAATATCAAGTATCATCTATTGTTTCAAAGAATCCAGTGTAGTGTACGTTAAATAAACCGCATAATCTACATGTTCTGATTGTGTTGTTAGAGTATTGTTAGGGTGGCAGTGGCTCAGTATGTAGGGTGTTGGGTTGGGAGTCCAAGTCCCTGTATGGACCAAAGTACTGATTGTGGATTGGTAGCTGGAGAGATGTCAGTTCACCTCCTGGGTGCTACCAGGTGCTCTTGACCGTAAGGCACTGAACCCGCCCCCCCGCCCAGGTCGCTGGTCCAGCACTGGCAGCCCACTCACTCTGACATCTCTCCATTTGTGCATGAATAGGTCCTGAGCATGTGTGTATATTTCAGGCCTATGTGTAGGTTTAAAAAAAAAAATTAAAAAAATTATTGTAAATTATTAAATTAGTAATGTCCAGCCAGGGACAACAGATAAAAAGCTCCTGCCTCATTTACAGTTTACAACATGGGATATGGTTATACTGTTCATGTATGTATTTATACACATTAGACTGACTACTGTAATTTCATTTCTATGTTTTAAATGGATGAATAAATAAATAAACATGACAGATTAAAAAAGTTTTGTACTTTAATCTAAGAAGGAGTTTTTAAGTTTTTCAGCAGGAGCGCTTAATTTCTTCATAAATGCTATATATATTTTAAGAATATGTTTCTATTGTTTACCTTTGATCAGTTATTTTAAGTTTGTCCTTGTATGACCATCAGCTTCAGTGGAAAATCTAGATTTCTAAAATTAAAGCCCCAGAGTGCTTAACTGTAAATCTGAGTTCACAAACCTTGTTATTACATGTTACATGTTGCTCTGTGTGTACGTGTGTGTGTGTGTGTGTACGTGTGTGTGTGTGTGTGTGTCAGTCTGTAGACCCTGAGGGCTAACTGTCAGAAACAGATAACAGAACCATTAGTGCATCAGCAGTCTGTGATCTTCATTGAGGCTGAAGGGACAAGATTGCGCTCGTTTACTAAAACACTGCTCTTTTTTCCACTCTGTTCCTCTTCTCATTCAGCCCACAGCGATGGGTCCGCCTGCTAAGTTGCCACGGCCTATCAGAACTCAGTATGAGGGAGACGAAAGCCGACAGCTTCTGTGACATAGTACAACTGACTTGTTCTCTCCCCCAAAATCTCTCTCTCTTCTCTCTCTCTCTCATTTTGGGAAAACAAAACAAAATATGCATGTTTTTGGGAGTGTGTATCTGAATAAATGAGCTTAATGAATACATAACAAAGCTGGTCAGGGATTAGTGGTTCAGTAATAGTCCTTTTGAGTGGAAGAGAGAGAGAGAGAGGGTAGTTATGACGCTGACATCTCTCTGATCACCACAGCAATTACAACGAGAAGAAACAGTGATGAAATTACACCAGAAAAGAAGTAAACAACAGGGAGAGTGGGGCTATTCGGAACCATAAAGACTAAACAAAAACAAACCAATCCAGTGAGAGAAAATGTACAAAAAGCTAACGGGTTGGCCGGTGCTAGCAGCATTTAGCTGTCAGGAAACATGCAGCTCTGCCTGACTTCTGCACTCTAACCCGACCAGTCATCCTCTTCTGGTCATGCAGCACTTTTCCTCTGAGCTTTTACTTTAATTGATGTGCATGCTAACTTAACCTAGTTACATAATTACAGCAGCTTGTACTAAAATGTCAGGGGAAAAGTGGCTGTCCAGCACAAAGCGATCATATAGTATAAGGGAATATACAACTTGCAAAGACTGGTTGCTTGTATAAGTGAATGGTCTGGTAACATTAGTCTGGAGCCACTGACCTAATGACTATTTGTGTATGATAAAAGGGGTTTCCAAGCCAAGCACTAAATATATACACTTTACCTTGTAGCTTTTTTTATGCATGTGACAAGTCTGCTACTGAGAAATGTATGTTTCTTATATTCATAGTTACTATAACCATATATTATAGGATTGGCACCTCAGAATGAAGACAAGAGTCTTGTTGAGGGTTGCTAAGGCTACCAACCTACACATTATCAGCCTGTAGTGATTGGAAATTGGGAATTACGTTAAATGTAGACATTAAATATATATAATAAATACAAAATGCAGGTTGAGGGGTTGAGAAATCATTTGAAGCCTTACTCATAGCAGTGACAAAGCCATGTTTTCATTTTTCATTGAAAAGCTAGAAAGACAACTGTCACAAATCATTTTCCATGATTGTATTCTGTCAATAAAAGCAGAAATACTGTCTTCTTCCCTTTAGTAAAGACGTTGAAGGCTAACTCCTGTCCTCAGCTTTTATTGAAAGCACTCGAGATCAAATGAAACAACCAAGATGTGTGAAAATCATCTCAGAAAACATGGACAGCATTACAAAAGCAGCTCCTCTCTCACAGTGTGTTAAACCATATTGTACTGCACTCAGAGCTCACCACTGAAGAGGAAGTCATCTATTTTTTAACCAGTTTGACGTAATAGCAGTCAGTTTGGAGGGCCTATTCATTCCTCCATCAGTTGGCCCATCAATCAAAAGCATAACGGCGTGTTTAGAGGTGTGTAACAGCAACAATAATGTGACGGCAATGCATAAACTCACATCATCACGATACCAAGACACACTGTAGCAGATCACGTATGAATGTTTGAGTGTTGCCAACATTGCCATAGAGGCAATAAAACAATAAATGCAATGAGGTGTTATCAGCAGCTGCAACAATGATCATTGTCTGGATGGTGGAGAGGAGATAACTCTACCTGCTCTAATTTGAAGATGTGTTGGTTGAAGTAGTGCTGCAGTCGTTCGTTGGCGAAGTTGATGCAGAACTGTTCAAAGCTGTTGTTCTCATAATCCTCAAAACCAAATATGTCCAGGACTCCTATCGACAGAATCTGTTGAAAAAGACAGTTTAGTTTCTTTCTGTATTTTACACATTTATGGGATCAGGATATGAAAAAAAAATGAACATCAGTACAAATGTTTGACTGTTTATTATTATTATTTAGAGATATTTACTTATAGTGTGTTTCTTTGTTAAAACACATTCTTTAAAGCTCCAGTGCTCCAGTGACTCAGTTGTAGTATCAGTAAGATTCATGACATCATAGATTATTATTATGCACCATCTGAAGGAGGCGTCCACTCAAAGACTGCCTTTCATTAGGAAATGGACTGTAAAAGCTGTTTCCAATTTAATTTAATTTAATTTAGCAGTATTTTATTTCTCTCTGAAGGGCAATTCTTTTAAAACATACATGAGCGCACACACACACACATATAGAGCTGCATATCTCTCTCATTTATCTCTATACTGCATTTTTTGTCTTTTGAGTCATCCCAAAAGGATCAGTAAAGAGAAGTCTAAGTCTATATTTTAACTGTTATGCGTACATAACAATGACCTTGACAGAAAGTGCAACCTCATCGACCCCTTGACACACACATACACACACAATGTCAGTGCCAAGGGAGGCGCACACACACACTGCATTGGGACAGCAGAGGACCAAAGGGGGTAAACTGAGCTGAGGGGAACTTGATGCCATCTGCCCAAATGTTCTTCACACACACACACACACACACACACACACACACACACACACACACACACACACACACACACACACACACACACACACACACACACACACACACACACACACACACACACACACACACACACACACACACACACACACACACACACACAGAATTATCAGTTTTTTCTAATCCTTTAGATGCCTCCACAGGGTTTGACTTGCCAGCTGCCTCTCCAACACACACACATACACATGCACACACACAGCAAGAGGAGAGGAGAGGAGTGGAGAGGAGGAGATAACACTCTACCTGCTCTAATTTGAAGATGTTTAGCTTTACTAAACAGTAGTTAAACTGTTTAAATGACTTGCAGCCCTAATGAATATCATTATTTACACGTGGTTTTCCTGTTATGTCAAAATGTCTCTTTTGAACAGAAAATCTTTTTTCATCTCACATCTCATCTATGAGTTCAGCCTGAATAATATGTTTAGCAGGCGGCTTAATGTAAGTGAATTGGTGTACGTCTTTAATATGAGGTTAAATTGTGGTTAAATGTGCTATCTTATTCTGAGTAGGAAGTCTGAAATAGAAACCCACTAACACCTTTTATATGAACGTTAAACCGGCACTTCACAAGAATAGAATATAACAGATTTTACAGTTAGTGCTAGTGTTGAATTGCAGTGTTACATACCTTTTTTGAACAATTAACACATGCCAATATGTTGTTTATGTTACTGGTTTCATAACATCCAGAGCGAGATGCAGGGAAATATCAGGCTCCCGGACAGGTATTAGGTTCCTGTATGTGAGCACATAGAATGTGTGTGTGTGTTTTCATTTCTACCTTTGACTTGTCCTCTAGGTCCTTGTTGTTTAGCAGAGCATGGTTGGTCCTGAACACAATCCAGTCAAACAGAGCGCTGTACAGTGACTTGGCCATGGAGTCCCTCACCGTGCCCGCCTATACACACACACACACACACACACACACACACACACACACAGAGAACACACACAGAGAGAACACATCAGATTCCTCCTGATCAAAAACATATGGATTTCTAAATCTGGAACAGGAGCCAATACGGTTTTATTTCTTTCACTCCTAGCCTCACTAAAGTACAGTAACTCTCCACTGCTGCTTATTTTTATTTCACAGTGGTGGTAGTATTTTTGTGGTGCCCCTTAAGTGTGAAATGAATACAGAGGGAACACTCATGCACACAGTAAAACACTTTCTACTTTTTGTTTACCTATTTATTGTGTGCAGGTCTTTTTTTAACAGCATAATGCAAATTCTGCAGCACGGCCTCTGTACGTGGCGATTTCCCTATAGCAAACCCTGCCAATCAAACACCTGCACACTGCAGCAGCTTTGGTCAGAGCAATAAGACAACACAATAATGTTACCTCTCTCTTCCCTGGAACCAGATCAGTGTCATATTAAATGTGTAAGGTGGGCAGAGATGAAGTCTAATGAACTGCTCTCAGAGGAAGTAGCTGAGTCATCTGACGGGACTGACAGAGGCAACAAAAAGATCCAGAAACCACAAGGTTTCAGAAATACTATGGTAAACAAGCTGTTAAGCAGGGGGAAACAGCTAGCCTGGCTCTGCTTAAATTAAAATAAATAATCGGTCTTCTAGCATCTCTAAATTTGACTAATCAACATGCTATTTCTAAGTTGTTTTACAGTTAGCTTTGGTGCATGTGTCTTATTACCTTTGGACAGAGCCAAGCTAGCGGTTTCCTCTTGCTTCCAGTCTCTATGCTAGGCTAAGCTAATTGCCCAATGGCACCACCTTCACATTTAGCAAATACTTACAGACATGAGAGTGGTATCCACCCTCTGATCCAAACTAACATCCACATATCTACATTACGTTTATTAGGAAACAAACACCACGAGTGTAGCACCAGGCTGTTTGAATAAGTCAACTTGCATGAAGTACCAACAATACGAACGGTCTGAAACTTTGCAACTGTAATATAGAGATACCAGAGAGCTACAGTAATACCACAAAGACACCTTAGGCTGTTGTTATAAATACATTGTTAAAGATTTATAACAACAGACACTTTGTATTTAGAGGGTAAACACGGAGCCTGTGTTAAAGCTCCCAGACTGCTCACAACTCTGAGTTACTGTTCTTATGTTCGGGAGTCTTGCTGTGCAAAGGGCTGTAGTATTTTAGGTGTTCTCAGTCAGGAGCCAGAGCCTTAAGTGCCTCCAGACCTGCAGATCACTATTTAGACTATTTTTTTTTTTTTTTCATGGATTTCTTTTTGATCCATAAAAAACAACACTGCCAAGAGGAGCCATTATTACGCCTCAACAAGCCAAAGAGCAACTATGTTCTCTCTTTAGACATGATGAAAGGCATGCTAAGCTAACATAAGTAGACTTAAATGGAGTCTTGGACACCACAGCACGTTCTTTGGCAGTGTTATGATTGAATGGGGAGTGGAACAAGACAAGAAATCTGCTTTAACGAGGTTAAACATGGTCATGGCAGGAACCCCGAATAGTTGAGACCCCAATAATCCAATGAGAGTAGATTTGACTAAGCAGAGATTGAAAACAACTAGGAATGAACAACACACTGCCCTTAATCAATGCTGAGGAGTCTATAAAACATTGACAAGGGCCCTTGGATTTCACTACTCTGCTTCATCAAACACTTAACTGGTTGACTTGGTAACCACATACAGTTACGGTCAAATACAGATACAGATACTACAGATAGTGAAAACAACATGATGTTTGGTTTTGCTCAAGCTGTTTGTGAGAAAATGAGTCCAAGCCTGGTTTCACTCCATAGTTTATGTAAAGCGTTGCCATCTTAACAAACAGCTCACTAGAATGCTATGGATTATAACTTTAATACACAATTTGTTGTTTGCAATTTGTTGCAAAATGATCTTTTCCTTCACTTTTCTCTACAATGAACTTGGCGTCATCATGATACCTACCTCCTATCAACACCAACATGCCTGACACCCATAAAGCCTGGTTCCAGTCCAGTTCCAATTTATTTACTGTGGATTTTGTCCCACATCACTTAAATTGAAACCAATTTGGGAATGCATCGCTGAACGGCCAGAATAAACAGGAAGAATGATTGCATCAAACATAACCTTTTGCAAGGATCATGTGGGAACCTGCGTATTGTTTTAAGACAGACTTTAACATTTCTTTCATTAATTTGCCTGGTTAATTAATGATTAAACTTAAAATATCACCTACAGCATACATTGTGTTACGACCCTGGCTCAGAGGGAAGCAAGTTCAGACAAACCAAATTTGCAAGAGTAAGTTGGTCTGATGCTTCCTGAAACAATGAACAAAAACAAAACCATAAAAAAACATTCCTCCTCTCTCCGAGACCTTTGTGGGACACTGTGAACCCGATTAAGCTTAGAAAACGCCGCCTGCCGAGGCCACATGCGGCCAACAGCTGTGATGAAGCAAAACCATGCATTTTAAAAGCTGCCTCTTCCCTCTTGCATTTTTGATTGTTTGTGATATTTTTAACAAGCAGGCGTGTGACGTCCCTGCTCCCACGAAGTTATGTAAGATTGTTATGAATAATACAACATTTGATGAGAAGAGTCCCGATTTGAATGCTTCAGCAGGAACTCGAGGGATTGGCAGATGAGATGGGAACATCTGACATGGTCACTGAGCATGAATTGTCTCTGTGTTTGCCATGTAATTTAATAATTCACCACAATGGGACCAGTTAGAAACTAGGAGGGAACACGGCTAGAAGCAAATGAGTTGAAAATGTTTTACTGGAAGGCCACCCAAGAAACTGACAAAATAATTAGCAGGACTCAGAGACTTTTGTAAAGTGTAATTGTCTTGGCTGTTAAACCAGGTCTTAGCTAGTGTTGGTGATTATAAGGTTCTGCTGAGGGTAAGTTGTTGTACTCTCTTTCAATGCCTTTCTTTCTCCTGAAACCATAGGAGGTGTAGAAACAGCAGCATGAGCTCACGATGCACGTGGCCTGCTAGCTTCCTCTCTGCAGGATGTTTTGTGTTTGCGAGTGTGTTTAACCACAATATGCCAATCTGCATGTGTATTTAATTTGTATTCATGGAGTTGTTGTTTTTGTCTATCAGTGTATATTGCATACATTTTACAATTTCTCAGCAATGGTAGATTACCTCTACGCTCTCACTATGAGGCTTTGACAACTCTGAAACAGCAGAACCTTTTATATGAATGAGTGTCTCATTGCTACCCCCTCACTTCCCCTTCCCCATGTCTGTCTTCAAACAGGAAGAAGGAAGTCAGATTATCTGGAGCCACATCAAAAATGTCAGAGTCAGATACAGATCACACCATATCTCGACTGACACAGGCTCACACACATGTGCACTTTAACAGACACACACATTCATGCATTCATGACCTTGGAGATGCAAATGGTTTTCTCACTTCTCCAGACCTGAAATAAACACTGTGTCTAAACCCAAGTTAAACCACAGAGGTCGAGACTATTAGTGCTCAGCGTGGCTGGAAACTGGAATTCCCCATCATTTTTCAATAAATATTATTAATGATAACTTGATTTTAAAGTGAGGTTTACACTATGCCAGAACTTTGGTTTGTACAGATTTCTGATCTTATACAAGTCCCTATATTGTTAATTTCTCTCTCCATTTGTGCTCAGCGCAAAGGTGAAATACAGTAGGTCTCAAAATCAGATTAGTTTGGATTCTCCAAAGTCACACAATAACACAAACAAACTAACCGATCTAGACCAGCAACTCCTGTGTTCTGCAAAGCAAAATTACTGGTTTTGTCAAAGGAGTCTGGTGCGATATAATGGCTTCAGTTCCAAGAAAGGACTGTCTGCAACGTAAAATAGCAAGTTAAAATATATATTGTGCATATTGCGTACACTTACAGTATATTGCATTCTTTAGGTGGGCCTTTTTTTTGCCCCCGTCCACAGCAGTACATTGCCTAGCTTCTGTGTCGGTACTCCTGCCTGCTTCTCCAAACTGGGGGCGTGTGCCAACCGCCATCTTCTGTAGCTAATACACTGACAATGGATGAGTACCTCATACAACCCAACTACCTAAAAACCAAACTATCCCTTCTACAAACTCCAGATGCTGACCTCCTTAGAAGTTGCCAAGCATTGGAATTACTTTTACTCTCATTATTACTTTGGAACCAAAACCAAGCAATACATAAGGAATTTCACGTGACTGAACCAGGGCCCATCCAGTTAATTTTGGGATTTTACTGGTTATTGTTCTGGAAATACCAACCTCTACTCTGCAGGTTCAGCAGGTCATACAACAAAATCTCCCAATCTCAACTGTGGCTGGATGAGACAGCTGCCCAGCACACTTTCTCAACATGTCTTATCCAAGTAGGAAGAAATCATTTGTGAGAAAAACCGGTAACATTTTCCCATATTTCCTTTGTATAAAAACAGGCGTGTTATGGATTCCACAGGTGGCCTCAACTTGCTCCCACGGCCCCACAGTCCGATCAGGGCAGGGCCTCACAGACGCTGCTCTCGTTGTGTATCTGTCTGTGTGTGAGTTTGTTTGTGTGTGTGTGCTGTGTTAGGACCAATTTGACTGTTAGACATCCGACATTTTGACTGGTCGTCACTTCAAATAGCTGTTTGAGGTTGGAGACTTGTTTTAAGGGTTAGCGTTAGTAATGGCTGGGGTTAGGCATATAGTTGATGGTTAAGATCAAGGTTAGAGGCTAAGGAATGCATTATGTAAATGAGGGAGAGAAATACAAAGTTGCGGTTGATCGTGGTAAGGATTCCTTATCTCAATGCCTGCTAGCTAGACTTAAAGTGCTTATAATCAATACTGTTGTATAAAAATGGATACCAAGACTATGTGTAAATGAAAAGGGTCCCTTGTAGCGCATAGTGACAACCCACAGATCATTTTTACCTGACTCTACAGTGCCCCTCAGCTCTAAAGCATTCACTGCATCTTTGAGCGCTTTATTTGATTTTACTGTTTTGGTTCTCTCTCACCGCTCTTATCGGTGTTGTTTCGAGATGCATCAAGCAGCTATCTTTAGCGTTGGAGCTCTTTAAATCCCACTGTATGCTATCTGACCAGGATCAGACAAAGTTTATATATACTTATACAGTATTTCCCTCAGGAGCTAATGTAGACCAAAACAGAGCTAAACGTAGAATAAAAACTAAAACATCATAGAATAGCATCTGTTTTTTAATAGAAAGGTTGCTGTCTAATAGAGACATCCATGTGCCTCTTGCTCCTTTCAAGAGACAAATAGAGACAGACTCAGGATCTGGCTTTTTGCCTCTGTACTGTATATTCCAGTGGAGGTTGCACATTCCTCAGACCAGACCACATGACTGGAAGGATGGGGGGGGAAGGCGGTGAGAACGGGAGCAACCATTGTTGGGCTAAACTAACCCGTAGATCAGATGAGGGGGGTGGAGCTGAGCAGGGTAGCAGACTATCTATGTGTAGCATTTCCTTCCACAGACAAAAGGCCCTACAGACACGAGCAGAAGGCTGGACCAAATTCAATCCTATGCTAAAGCATCAAAGGCTTTTGGGACGGAGAGATAAACCAAAACCACTGAATATTATTAGATTCACTAGCACAGCGAGAGAAGTCTATCTAGGTCAACTGAGGCATCCTGGAGGTACATTTTGTCCAGAGGGCTGTACAGACGGGGTTAAGTCGCCCTGTTCCTTGACAGGAAACAGGAAGTTGCAAAGGAAGAGACCTATATCAAAAGAGCCTTAGAAAGAAGCGGTGGGGGCTTTAGAAGTCCCACAAGTTCCCCAGACAAGCTCCACAACATGCACACACAAACACAGAATCTCGCCTACAGCTGACGCACTTCATAACAAAACATTTGGCTAGCATATGCATTCTTAAGCCACACCTCTGCTGCCACCCTCACACAGTCCCTTTTGACCATTAGCAGCATACTATAAAAAGTGTTAAAATTCTCCCTAAGTGTTTAGCATCTTCTGGGTTTCATTAAAGTGTGCTGGCAGTAAGGAACCAGACAGGCTCACAGGGGGTTTACCAGTAATAGGTCATCAATTTAAGAAGGTCAGATAGTTTGTGCGCTTCTGGCTCAGGTGGGTAGGTGTCAGATTTTGTGGTGCAGTATGTAGATGTTGTGGTTACTCAAAAAGTCACCTCAGAAAGTTTGTAGGGCACGATGAGCCTCTCTCCGACAGTCACCGTCTTCCTGGTGGTCAGCGCCTCCAGCAGCATCTCCTCTCTGACCTGAAGAGGACAAGATGAAAATCAGAGTTAGGTGTCACTTAGAGGTCTTACAACATGTTAAGGATTATACAGGGCCACTGATCATATTAAATATTGAAGCTGAAGAAAACTGTAAGAATTATTTTTGGAAGATATGTTGTATTTGACCTATGAAAGTGATGAAGTAATGGTAATAATAAGGATGACAACATACAGTACAGTCCAATATTAAAGGGTTTCTCAAGGAATTTAATATTGCACTTCCAGAAAGCTGGAGAGCTCACAAGAGACAGATTCTATAGAAAAATGATTGAAGATTGAAGCAGCAGAAGCTGATATATCAAGATATTTAGTTCCTTGTATGGGTCAGGCTCCAAAAAACTAATAACAAAAACAAAATTCTACATCTCCCATAATGCAATAGACCATTTTGCCAGATCAACCACGCTTGATAAATACCCACATACTGTTTTCACAGAGTAAGTACTGTAGCACCATACATGACTTATGAAGTGACCTTTTGTTTTAAACGTTCCTCTTTACGCTCTTTTTTTTACACTCTTTTTTAGGCCAAGGACCTTTTAGCTGAAAGATAGACGGAGCAGGGACCCCCTACTTCATTTACTGTATTTACAATACTAATACTAAAAATAATAATTGTTGACATATTCATTATACATCCTGTTTCAATGCATTCTCACTGTGGATGGCTACCTTATGGCCACCTTAGCTGTAGGCCAGTAAGCCTATCATCAATGATCAAAATCATCAAAAAAAGATGTATTTTTACTGTGATGGCTCCTAGGCCTCAAGACCTATTAAGTCCCTTTGGTTGCTGGGATCTGGGGATTGGCTAATATTGATTCACACCTAGATGAACTGATTGTTCACATGTCCATAAATAGGCGTGCCTGGGCAGTCTTCCTCTCTTCCTCCTCAAGGTTGCTTGGTTTGCTACACCTACACACCATCCATATCACTACCAACATTACTGATAAACTGATAGCACATTTTCCTTTGTTTATTTAAATAAATTAAGGTAAACATGCTCGTAATCAGTTTATCAGTAACCCAGCAACCAAAGGGACTTAATAGCTCTTGAGGCCTAGGATCCGTCACATTACAAATAATACATTGGATTCATTTTAAGGAATATTTTCAGACATGTACTTTTTTTTTTAAACTATCAAACAATAATTTGGCAGCCCCCCCGCTGCAACTCTGAGAACCCCTACGGATCCTGGACCCCTTGATGAAGATCTCTGGTTTAAACCAAGGTAATTATTTACTTAATATATCAAGTTGTATATTGTAGACATTGCCATTTAGTTATTTTCATCTATAGTATACGCTATTTCTCAAATGACTTTCCAGAAAATCTCATAAAATACATTACCATGGTGACAGAAGATTTTTTTTATCCATATCCTTCATCCCTAACTGACCCTTCAATCTACTAATCTGATGCTCATAATAATTCTGCTGCTTCTAACTACCACAGCTGCCAAGATTAACACATAAACACTGCTCTCTACCTTCACACACACACACAAACACACACACACACACACACACACACACACACACACACACACACACACACACACACACACACACACACACACACACACACACACACACACACACACACACACACACACACACACACACACACACACACACACACACACACCACCTCCTCCTCCTCCTCCTCCTCCATCTACAGGGATTATGGGAGTGGGACAAACAGCAGCTGATGTATAAAAGGCAAGGGTGTTAATGTTATAGTTAATACCATTATGGATATTTTCTTTTCAACTGGTCCCTTTGTGAAGGCTGTGACATAAACAGAGAGCGAGAGCGTGTGTGTGTGTGTGTGTGTGTGTGTGGTGTGTGTGTGTGTGTGTGTGTGTGTGTGTGTGTGTGTGTGTGTGTGTGTGTGTGTGTGTGTGTGTGTGGTGGGGGGGGGCATAATCAGACTTCATTTCACACTGCCTGGTAATCCCTCGACTGAGAGCAAAGCCTATTCTGCAGCCTGGTGATTGGTCTTTAGCCGGTACATTTCCATGTATTAGTCGCTTGATAACAGGCTTGCTGCTCCGTCTATGATTACAGCTCTAATACCATAACACTCAGAAGTTTGTAAGCACTGGTTTGGGGTCAGTGATTCGTTCAAATTAACCATGTCTTTTTTCCGGGACATAAATACCTTGATTCGCATACAGGTTAGTAGTCTTTTTGGTCTAATGCTTTTGCTGCTTAGTCCCTACATTTTGGCTATATGCTACAAACAACAAGACATTCTGAAGAAGATCAAAAGACGTATTTTAAGACACCTGCTTTTTAAAATGACATTATTATATAGTGATTATTATATTATATGGGTGCTGAGATTTAGGGCTGTTAAGGCCGTTTTAGGCTTCTGCGGAGACTCCATGCACAGCTTTCCCTGTAGCCTATGTAAGTGGCCTGGTGTTTATACTTGTGTACTGGTGTTTACGTCGAGCCGGCGTGTGTGTGTGTGTGTGTGTGTGTGTGTGTGTGTGTGTGTGGGGGGGGGGAAGAGTGTGTGGTAGAGGGAGAAGTGAGGGAGTGGCTTTCTGACCACGGTGAGAAATCTGTAGCAGGAAAAGTCAACCCTCTACTTGATTTCACGTTGTTTATGGAGAAGAAGAACCAGGAAATGAGTCGGGGGAAACGCAACGCTACCAAGCCACGGCCGTGAGACGTCTGTAGCCGTGACATGTAGTTACATTTTTCGAGAGGTGCGCATCAGGCATCGACGTAGGATCCAGTGTAGACGCAGAGTGGTCTGCGGGGGAATGCCGTCGATTAGACGAAGAAGCATAACATGGCCTTTAGTTGCCACTCATTGCCACTGCCTTCTTATTTAGTTCATAAAGTCAACCACCAACCTTTTTTTGCGTTCCGTAATGCAAGACGCAGTTATCCAAGCGCAGACAGCGGCAAAGACCCTATCAATTAGAAATTATTATTTTTATTTCTTCTACCGGCAAATTAATCAACTTTTTGAGGGGCTTAACATACTTTAAAAAAACTCATTAAAATCGTCAGCCCTATCAAGCCTGATGAAGATTTATGTATTTTAAGGGTTTCAGGAATAGACGCACAAAAATCACTCGCTAGCGCCCCCTTCAAAGTAAAAAAAAAGTGGAGCCCCTGCAGTATGTTTAACGTAGACTAACAAAATGTGGTACACACATGTATTATGTCAAGACGTGCAAAAAAAACTAATTGGAGCCATACCCTAAACCCAACAGGAAGTCCCCCCTTTAGAATTGAAAGTTGGAAATGAGTGCTATTTGTATTTTGCATTTGCAAATTTGCAATTGGTAAGGAAAATAAAAAAAAAATCTAACAGGACTTTATCAAAATGTATTGGCTTCAGGTTCCAAAACTGTGTTTCAACATATTGTTGTTAGCATTAAAATACCATCAACAAATTCAGGCTTTAGTGGGATAATTCTCACAGTAAACTACTCTCTCTGGACCAATTACCACTTTGCACAGGAAGGTTTTTAGTTAGGTCAAATCACTCAACTCTACAGCTCAGTCATCCATCAGCCTCTACGAGCTCTACTTCCTCTTCCAGTTCTACCTCCACAGGAAGTCCTGACCAGTTTCATTCTTAATCATTCATCCATCCACACTTGTGTCAATCAGTTCTTCTCCATAGAGGAGCTTCACATGAGTGTACCACAGTAATAGTGAGAGCCATGGTTCACATCCCATCCTGTTTATCTATGTTGTTTTACATATCAAAGCGAAGTACTGAGTAATTCCAACATTTGTTATTCATACAAATTAAGACCTCACCCTTGAAGCCATTCCAGCCTTGATGACTCAAACAAAACTGCATTTAGCAAACCTCAATAACCTATTTCAGCCAGTTAACAGACTTTCTTATGCAAAGGGTCTTAGAATAAAGACATGCACAAACAATACAACATAAGTGCTAAGTACTTTTGATGGTGCCTGTCTGGGCTGTACATCTATCCATTTTCTTAGCATCAAGCTAATTAAATTTTAAAAGAACTTCAAAGGCACTTGTGGTGTAAATCATGGTAAATGCATGCTTTCTTGTCAAGTAACAAGGAAATAAAAGGTCATTTTAAAGGTACCTTTATTGCTAATTTCCCAATATTTTTTTACCATTAAATGTCAAAAACATTACAATTATTTACTGGAAAACAATTTTTTTTTAACATTAACTGCATGCAATCAATAAAACCATCACATATTTATTAATTATCTGCCCCCTCCTTCCACTCTTCACATCAAATAACACTTATTTCCCAATGGTTTACGCCTCTTTTGTCCCATTTAAACATTAGGTCGCAGCAGGAATGTTGCCAAATTACAGAGAGCCCTGAAGATGCTGTCTCAATGTGACTCTTTGTTTGTTTGATTTCATTAAGCTGTTTTGTGGTTTTCCTTCTTTCTTTCTTCTTCCCTTTAAGAATGTTTTATACGTCCCTGGGGACAAATAGCCATTGCACCAACTCACAGACATCCAAATAAACTTGAACTTAAAACACTAACCCCGAGCATGTGGCCAACATGTGGCTGCCACTCTCGTCCTCTCTGGAGAGTCAAAGAGACCAGTTTGGATGTTATAGGAACCCTGGCAGTCAAAACATCCCCGCTGTGCTGTTGACAGGAGTCTCCGGCACACTTTGGACCTTGTTTTGTCAGCAACTCAACAAGCACATCCGCCTAATCGCTGAAGTTTGTAACAGGGACTGGGGAGTGCCACCATCACTCAATCCCAAGGCAAATCAGAACAGCATGTGGATGTTTTAGCTGTCCTTACGTGCACAGTGATGAGTGAGTGTGTGTGGGTTTGTGTGTGTATGTGTGGTCTGCACTCAGTGTCAAGAATGAACTAAAATTCAGCACATCATAAATTTATATACGCTGCGTGGCAGGCTAACCCATGACAGGAAATGTTTTCCATGTCTGTAAGAGGCCAAAGCAGTCTAAACCTACAGACCAGACTAATCAAAGCCTCAGAAACTGCTTTTCCGTTTAGTTTTTGCTTGTGCAATAATACAACAAATAATAAAACAAAAAATAGGTTATAACAATACATTCAATCAAATTAAGAAAAAGAGGAATTATGAACCAGCATTAGACTTTTCACAATGCACCGATACTTTAGTCTATAAAGTAGCTTTACGTCTACAGTCGGAATGCTGTTGCTGAAACTGTAGGTCAGCTGAACTTCTTTTGACCTTTATTTACAGAAACAAAGTGCTGCTGCTGCGCAAACTAACTTGTAATTACCGTACGTGGTTAGACAAGTAGTGATTGTATTGTGCAAGCAAGGATGTGATTGGACAAGCACTGAGCATCCATAAGTGACTGATGGATACAGCTGACAGGCAAAACAAGTGCTTTACATAAACATTTCACCTAAAAATTAAGAAATAAAAAGGTTTTAAGGTGAGTAAGACATGCATGATCCACAAATGATCCTTTAAAAAAACATTGTTAAAGTTTGTCTTGGTGTCTGATATGTATTTCTAATCATTATCATGATTTACCAACGCAGGAGGTATTGAGACAACAACAAGGACCTGTTGTTCCTGGTGGGAAAGCTCGCCTACGCAACAGCACGGCAGCACAAGAGGTCTGGAAATAGTCTCAACACAAACAGTACTTTGTGGAAGCACTGGATGGTTGGACAGCTCTTTGGAACCTGAAGCACCTCTTAACTTCTGCTGTCACCACAAGCTGTGCTCGTATACAGAGAGTCCTCAGCTCTCTAAAAGGCTTTACTAAGCCCACATAAGGGGGGGTAAACTCTGGCAACATGAAACTTTAAAAAAATACTAGTGGTGTCAAACGATTAAAATATTAAATCGTGATTAATCGGTTTGATGTCATAGTTAACTCGCAATTAATCACACATTTTTATCTATTCTTAATGTCCCTTGATTTCTTTTTGTCCCATTATTTTTTCTCATTTTAATGCTCTTATCAACATTATTATTATTATTGTTTTTATTTATTGAAAACAACATTGGCATATAGCCTACTGTAGTGTTCACACGTAGCATTCTCACTTTGAGAAATGTAACACTGTCCATCAATAAAAGGGTGAAAAAATACTTTGACAAGGGGGGGGGGGATTCTCATCAGCTGTGTGCTTGGCCATCAAGTGGTATTTCAGACTGGACGTGCTGCGATGATAGCTCAGTTACAACAAAACACACAGATCACTTTGGTCTGGTCAATGGAACCATTGGGCAACTTTTAAAAAGTTAAACTTTCCATTCAGAATCTTATTGGAATCTATTTCTGTGTCTCACGCTCGCCATCTACTCAAAACTTAACGCTACTACTCTTTGGCCGGCTTGCAAGCCCAAACAAGTGTGTGCGGCGTGCCTGTTGTTTTGTTTCCGCAGTCTCTAGATCCGGTGTGGTGTTGTAGTTTTTCTAACGTTACTAGTTGTTGCAACAGCATGTGAAAAACTACAAAGTTTGCTCGGCCAAAAAGAACGTTGATCTTGCAATAAAAAAAAATCAATGCTGTTAAAATGGGTTTGCGTTAACTGCGTTGCGTTAATTAAAACTGAATTATATCTCTCAAAAATTATTTTTGCCACACACAGTTCCTTAAAAATGTGTTGATTTGTTTGAATTTCACTAATAGCCGACACATGAGCTCCAACGCAATGAAAAGGCTGCATCGTGCTGCTCACCTCTAGCAGCTCGGAGACGATGGGCAGGACCTCTGGGTTGCAGATGTCGATGGAATCGTCCCTGTAGGTCTTCTTCTTGTAGCGGATGTTTCCAAGGTGGAGGATTGCTGACAGCAGGGAGAAGATCCTGAAGGAAAAAAGGCACTTATTGTTAAGATACTGTATTTACATTATTTTAGGCAACTAAGCTTTGGTCTTACTGAGCATGTTTTACAATGAATGAAAGAGTTTCTCTCTCTTTTTTTTTTTTTTTTTTTTACACAGCAAACTGACTCTTACTAAATTCCTCTATTTAAATGTGTATCTTTAAATACTTTTCGAACAAGATGTCAGTTTTTCTTATAATCTGATGAAAGCTGTATTTTTCTAAGAGCTTGAATTGACAAAGCTTTCTGACTGATGCCTGTTAGCTTACAAAATGTTAAGAAACGTACAATGACCACAGAAAATCTATTCATCTCCTAAACACTATAAAGGTTTAAAGGAGGAGTTTTGGGAAATATGATTATTTGCTTTTTTGCTTAGTATCAGATCGAAACCACTCTTATGTCTGTTCCTTAACAACAAAAAAACTGGCAGAAAACTTTAAATTTAAATCTAGGAAAGACAATATAAAAACTAAGGTAAACTAGAAGTATTTTAGGTTTTGTGAGAACATCAGATGAAGAGTAGGAGTACTTACGGAGCGATTAGTTTGTTTTAAGTCCACTAATGTTTCTGTCCCTAAACCACATCTGCTGAGCTGATATGTTTCCATTAAAATGTAATGCAATAAATGTCTGCACAGTCACTGTACTTAACAACAATTTTAACAGACAGGGCTGACGTTCTCATGAATACAAAATAACAAATGTATACATCACGCAGCTCATCTTACTGTTTGCGTGTGGTGGGTAGGAAGCCGACCATCTCCATAGCAAGCTGCAGCCGCTCAAAGTCATGTTTCAGATCCTCTCCTTCCACTGTGAAGCAGTCCTGCTGGTGTCAGGTGGAAACACACAAACACAGAAAAAAAGAGAAAGACAGAGATAAACATCAACATCCCAGAAGATTTTTTAAATTCAATATACCCATACACACTTAACTAATACCTGTTGATAACTATTAATACTATTCCATTACAGTTAGTGAAGACTGGGTCACTAATGGATGTAACTATTTTAGCTATATGAGTGTCTCAATCTACTGTATAAGTATCCTGCAAGAATACACATTATTGTGCGTATATACTGTATGTGTGTGTAACTGAGCAGGGGTTTTCCCCCCAGTATTTCATATGCTTCACTTTGACTGAAATAAAGATGGCCTCTGCGTACATCAGAGGAAGTTATTAAATGTGAAAATTAAATAATTTATAAATTATTTCATTAAATTAGAGGTAAAACTAACTAATTGTTTTGCAAATCACAAGTAAATATCAAGTCCCATGCCAAGACCAACAAGGCCCAAGTCAAGTCCAAGCCCTAAACTCCTGACAACGTCATGCACCCTTCACCCAATTAAATGCCTTTTTTTAAAATAATAATTGCTTTTCAAAATATTTGTTGTTATGACTGTCAAATACATTTTCCAAACTTAAAAGTGCTGCTGCTTTCAAGCGCCGCTCCTGTCACACATTCTGTCACAGCGCTGAGCAGGCACACTGTGCTCCTCCTCCCCCCTCCTGTGATTTGATGTTGTACCGTCATGTGACTCAGCGGCGCCAAGCAAACAAGCAAACAAGCAGCCAGGCGCGGCGCGGCAGCGGCCAGCAGCACACACGAAAGCAGGACAGAGACGGAGCAGAAGAACAGCAGAGAGGAAGAGGAGCACTGTGTGGCTACATTTTCAGGCCAAAAATGACACAAAGGAAAGCTGTTTAATTTGTATAAAGGCTGTAAGATTAACCCAAAAAATGTATACAAGCATATGAAAATTCTGCCCTGGGATTTAACTTATTAATAACTTAAAGGAAAAATCCCAAAACCACTTAAAAGGTCATGACAATTCATTCAGATTTAGCAATTAGACGATGCATCCACCTTAATTATTAAAAAGTATCGGCATTGTATTGTATCGGCAATACTGGCCCTGTATTTACTTGGTATCAGATCCATACCAAATTTTGCAGTATCGCACACTACTAACTGTGAGACACTTATATCATATGGTGTAGGCAAAGGAGGGAGAGAGCGAGGATGTGTATGTGTACAGCGACTGTGTGCATGTGTGTCTCCAGGCCCTCCGGTCGGTCAGTATGTCTCTGCTCCGGCAGCAAGCCTCTCTCAGGCTGTAATTAGCACATACCACAGTGACCGGCCAGCGAGAGAAGACACAGGAACCCATAATCCACACTCTGGATTGCCTCTTCTACGCTTTAACATTCAACCCTCATCTGCCTCTCCATTGTTTTCCTTTGGCTCAGAACTTGTCAGGAACTGCAGAGGCAACAATTGATGTATTTCTCCTGCGAGCTTCTCCAGTTGCAACAAAAGGGGTTTTGAGGCTTCTCAATCTATGGCAAGACCCGGGAAAAGCTAGTTTTCAAATTGCCGGTACGTTAGACCTCAGCGCCAAGCAGCACAATGTGATACGTTGAAGGAAGTTGAGAAAATAAAGAGATCAATTTTGGCCAGTGGAGAGGGAATACTACTTGAAAACCAAAACCTTAGCTATTATACTTCTTGAGTGCAGCAAAGGGATGATTAAAAAACAATCTGTTCTTCATACTTATTTTAAACAAAGAATCTTTTCTCACTCACAACTCGAAATTGCAATGTTATGCCAGTTGCAACACTCCTGGGGCAGGCTTGTACCAAATTGAGTTAAGTCAGAAGCCCAGCTCAGTAACGCAGCACATGGAGCTTTTTAACAGATCGCTCATGGATCCAGTTAAAAGTTATGTGCATCCAGATGAGGCTTTCCTGTTACTTACCATGACTTATTCATAACTTATGTTGTCAAGACACTGGGTAGATTTTGTGCCAAAAGCAGCATGCCATCCTGTCACTAGACATTCCACACAACCAAAAACCATACACACCCAAACAGGCACAAGTTTGCAAAAACCCACAGCGGCCCAGAACCAAACACCCGACTGCACACATCAAATGCAAACAACCAGAAAATGTTTGGTCTTTGGGATCTTTAGTGACATCCTTAATATATATATTTTATAAAATCACGTTGGTTTATTTTCAGCTCCAGATGTAACGTCTGGAGTCTCTACATGTCATTGTTTGAAGCACTGGGTGTCTCTATATACTGTGGTGTGCGTTCCCCCTGCATATTGACCAATGGTGGGAGTCAAGGGTTAAAAAGGCCCAAAGGGCTGGTCAGATACTCAGACAGCTGTCAAGAGCTGCTGAGCTTTCTCTATCTGTGTGTGTGTGTGTGTGTGTGTGTGTGTGTGTGTGTGTATGTGAAGATGGTGACATCATCTCCTTGGATGCTGGGGTCACAGACTGATGAGGTCATTGACTGACCCTTGAGGGAGACAGTGTGTCAGCAAACAGTGAGACGGGATGGTTGTGTAAGGAAATAAAATGAGAGAGAGAGAGAGACATAGTCAGTGAAATTAAAGGAAAAGTTCAACATTTTGGGAAACACTTTTTTTTTGTTCCTTTGCAAGAGTGAGATAAGAAGATAGGAGACAGTAAATAGTAAATGGTCTTTGTTACATTTTTGCTTATGTATTAGTAGAGAACCTAAATATAGTGTGTGAATAAGGCAGCTTTAGAGCTGTTAGTAGGTGTAGCTTTTTACTTTAGACTGAACCAGGCTGTCTGTCTTTCTGCTAAGCTAGGCTAAACACATCCTGAGTCTAGCTCACGCATTAATGTCAATTTTCTCATCTCACTCTTGGAAAGAAAGCAAAAAAAGTTTATTAAAATGCTGATATATTCTTTTCAAAGGACCGATGACTGAATATCTCTCTTTTGACTATTGAATATTAACCCCCCATAAACTGTGTCAGATAAAAACATGAATGAAAACATAATCCAAACTTCCAAAGGAAAATCACTCGTGTAGCATAATCCAGTCCTCCAGCGTTGCTCTACATGTTCAGTATGTTCCAAACAATCTTCACTTTGTCTATAAATTGCTTAATATGCTACTTTCAGAGATTGTTCTGCAGGAGGGATTTGAGAAATATCCATGGACATTTTTTATGATGGTTCTGGTTTACCATTGGAATCTATTGTAAACATTTTAGAGCCCCTTTACAGGAGACGAATAGTTGATATTCAAAAGACAGATTTTTGGCAAAGTGCTCCTTTAACTGTATGCATGTGAAGCAGGACATAGTACGTCCAATAGACAAGGTGTATATATACAAACAGACTCTCATGTCAAGTGTTTGCTTGCCGGAAAAGTCAGTTAACATAATCTCCTATTAGGAGATACCGAATCCCTTAACCACACGCACCGAATCCCACTGACCAAACATTACTCACTTCAGGTGCAGACTGGCAAGACAGTGGCAGGCTCAAAGACCGGTGAAACGGCAAACACACACATACACAAAATAGACCACACACACATTAGGAGGGAAGTTTCAGGACATAAAGCCTATTCATCACTATTAACACCCTTTCACAGAACCAACAGCACATAAGGAATGATTATTAAGGGAATGGGAACTAACAATATAAAATGGCTGGTGTGACTTGAATCTTAGATCCGGGTTAATTACAGTTTAGGGAAGTAACTAACACAATTTGCTGCCATCTGATCTTTATCGTAATAAGTTATTGTCTAGCTGCAAAATTTGTTTCCCCTGTACATATTCTTGTCGTAATATTTAAGATCTAATCCGTATGACAGCGCCTGCGCATTCATCTGTTTACTGATTTACAACGTTTGCTTTTAACCCTTGTGATGTCCTCCCGGGTCAAAAATGGGTAAAACATATTTGACCTTTTCATCCCTTTTTCAGACTTTTTTTTTTTTTTTTAGTTTTCACTAACACCACCTTACTACCACTAGTTTTACACTACTTTTTTGAATTCATGGTCAATAACCCTCATTTATATAGAATTATACCTAATATTTGATTTAATAGTTAAAAAAGCAGAAATGATTAATTATTTTGACTAATAGTTAAGATCAGAGGAAAGTACAGAGGAGTTTAGGAATAAAAGTGATCAATTGTATTTGCAAAGAGCGCTGTAAGAAAAGGAGGGTGAACTCCAACCAAACAGGTTCCGGTGACATAAATACTGATAGATAACATGAAGTTAAGAGACATTCTTTTAAAAATAAAATCAAAACATGTAGATACAAGAATGCTTTTATTCCTCAAGCCATCAGCCTGTTTTACATGCATCTTAATCAAAAGGTCTCTTAGCTGGTCACTTTTGCACTTTTATATCAGATTTGATTTTACTGTTGTAGATTGACTGTTTTTATTTAACTTTAATATTCATTCCATCTCAATGTCATCAAATTGTTAAATTATGATAATGTTGTGGGTTTACTGTGTTTGCTATTTTCTCTTTTTTAATGTGGACTCCATGGTGTCTGGAGCACTGGACCAAACACATTTCCCTGTGTGGGATAATAAAGTTCTTCTGAATCTGAAAATGTTCATGAATTAAACCCTGTTGTAGTTACTATAAATGGTCTATTCTTCCAGCAATGGCAGTTTAATGTATTTACATTCTTGAATTACCTCTTTAAATAGTAATTGTCATTGTAGTGACAGGGTCCACCATTCCTGTGCTGGATTATGTTACATATTGTTATTGATAAGTGTAATCCAGTATTTGTAATTTTATTTTATTGATCTACTGTTCTCTCTCATACACACTTATAATAGCTGTATTAAATTACTGCTAACGCAAAACCAACGTTTCTTACTGCTGCTCTTTCACAATAAAAGTATTCAACTGGAAAGACACAAGGGGAAGGGGGGGAAATTATAACTTTTAATAACAAAGTTTGACAGCCCTTGTTTTTGTTTTTTAGTGTTCTCAAATATCTGTATTGGTATTGGAGCAAAACATATACTATTAAATCCCCATTGACTTACATTAGAAATGCAAAGAAAGATTACATTCTGAAAATCAGAAATGGTCAATTGATTTCTCTGCAACTGTCAGTGTCTGTATGACAAAAACACATTTAAATATAAACCTCTATATATTTCATGTTTGCCCTTTAAATTTAGTATTGTGCTATTGGATGTTGCTATTATCATTTAACTGTTAAAAATGCATAGGTTTTGTACAACTATTATCCTGCAGTGTTAGAGGGTGTGTCACATAAGAAACGTAAACGTAGCAATGAAGGTAAAATCCTGAACCTTCCCCTTAAAGATGGCGGTTTCCAGGTTTGACATCATCACGCAATCTCCAAACAGCAAAAGCATCCACAGCCAAATATTAGATTAAAGGGATTCCTTCATGTTTGAGTTTTATGTGGTTAATCAGCATATATCTATACAGTCATGTTCCATGGATTCTAAAAAGAAATTAGGTATTTAAGAGGCCCATTCCTTCTAGAATAAAAGTTCCCGAAGGAGATGTCTATTTTAAAAAGACAAAAATCTTGATATAATTTTTAAAACAAGGAACTTACAGTAAATTACCTATTAGTTCATTTTGCTGTTAACAGTTTTTTAGTGCCAAATACCTCACTTTAAATGAGATTATTATAGACTAAATGTGTGAGACCTTCAAAAGTACACAAATATCGTGAGACAAATACAGTGAAGTCATTACATTAAAGGTATCCCTTTAATCATTTTCATTATCGAGCTTGACCAGCTGAGGCCAGATCAGGTCGCCTCCCTTCGAGAGAGAGAGAAAGAAACCAAGACTGGCACCAAAAACCCAGAGAACCACGGCACACCCAATGAGCACAGACGTACACAGACAACCTGTCATCCACATGATACTGACCAGATCACTCTCATAGTAATTGTCCCAGTGGAGTTTGTGCGATTTCTTTGTCATCTGGAAGCAAGGCAGAGCGGGTTAAGAAGGCAGAAATTACACACAATATTACGCACACTTAAAGGGACTGAGAAAGATGACACATGCTGTTAGTATGTTGGGGAAAAAATGACTAATCCTCCCTCTCTCTCACACACACACACACATACACACACACACACACACACTCTAACACACACACACACACACAAGAGCTGCAATAATTGAATCCATGGTCAGGGATGGCGGTGGATACAACTGGTTTAAATTTCAGAAAGTGCACAGTCTCAATCAGTGGGTGAAAACTCTACCTTAGCAATGACATTACTGACTTTTAAAGTATTCAGGGAAAAGTAGCAATACATGTAAAAAATAATCAATTATAAGTTATAAAATTATCCTCAAAATCTTACGTAAAAGTACAGAAGTATTATTAGTATTACCCAGTGAAAGCCAGTGTTGTATTATATTATTGGACAATTACTATGTGGAAGTAGCATTTAACTGTTTTAGCTTTCTTTTTATACTGTACTAGATAGTTTAATTTGTAACAATGTGTCATATTTTGATTATGTGTTTTGTGCAAAGTAAGTGTAGCTGTCAAATAAATGAAGTGGAGTAAAAAATACAATATGTCCCTCTGATAAAATTCAGCCCAATTCTTTTCAGTGTTATCAGCCTTCACTTTACTATTAAGTTACTGCTAATGTTATATCTGTTATATGTTAATCTTTTGTACTGCTGCTTATTATATGATATGGCGTATTTACACACATCAAGCAGATAAAAAAAATCAATGTCAGCATTCATTTTAAATCATGTTTGTGGCCACCAGTCTAATATTCACTCTCTTCTATCCCTGTTTTTGGTCTCTACCCACTTCTGAGGCAAATTACATTACATATAATTTAGCTGACGCTTTTATCCAAAGCAACATACAATTGCTATATATGTCAGAAGCTGCACACCTCTGGAGCAACTCTGGGTTAGGTGTCTTGCTCAGGGACACATTGGTTTATTTATCACAATGGGAATTGAACCTTCAGCTCACACAACAAAGACACGCATCATATTCACTGTCCCATCACCACCCAAAATATCTGGCTCTTTTGCTGCTAAATGTTCCTTTTTGTTTACCAGCTAGTAAATTTGCAAATTTGTCTGCTGTTTGGTTGTGAACAGGTAGTGTAAAGTTGGCTTTTAAAGCTTTTTCCGGCCGGACCAGCCAGCTAACAAACTGAAATTTGCTAAAAGCTCCATAAAGCTGAGTGTGATAATTCTTTGGGTCATTACAATGAGCAATTCCTTTGACATTGTCCTATTTTTTTCACATTCTCATTTACATTATTAAAAACTAATAGATGTTTGAAGGACTGCAGAACTTGAGTAAATGAACCCAGTTATGGTCCACCGCTGAGAGACTGACAGGCAGAGAGACACAGAGAAAGATGAACCACAGAGAACAAAATCTATCTCTGAGAGAGAAGAGAGATAAATATGGATAATCATTTTGATCCTCTGTGACACAAAGTGTGTCAGGAGTGTGTGTGTGTGTGTGTCTGACAAACAGCGGGCCTGCTGCGTGTGCATAGACACGTGTGTGACATGTGTGTGTGCACACAACCACGCGCAACTGCCGGCGCCCTCTGCACGAAACCAAGTCAGCGCCAGATTAACTCCAGAGTATTGCTGTTGCCATGGAAACAGAGCTGCATAGTAATAAGCAGCAGAAGATGATGATAGGAGAGGGTGGGTGGGGGGTTGTTGTGGGGATTAGGGGAAGGGGGAAAAAACTGTTACTTTCTTGGGTAGCCAAAAGAGACGAACAAAGGAGGGTTTTTTGATCGCCTCCCCAGTGTACGGCCATAGCAAGAGAACATAGGAATCCTCACACATCTGCTGCCAACGAACACAGTTGTACTGCAAAACATGCACACATATGGGGGGCTATTGGCCCCCCCTAACACACACACACAGTTGAAATTATTTTGGGGCTGACGCATTCAACACTTCAGAAACACTTCATTAAAAAGTGATCCAGTTATGAAAAATGAGTAAATAAGATCCAACAGAGAGACTTGGAGGGAAGACAGATGCTGACATTTTCTATCATCATCTTCAGAGTCTCCAACAATCTCTCTACATGGTGCCTCGAAGCTTTACTTTTCAACAATAACAATCTTTTCTTGCATTTGGGATGAATGTTCCCCATTTGTGAAGAGAGAAAATGGTCATTACCACGTCAAATGAATTCTTTGTAGCACAGTAAAACTGAAACATCACATTGGGCCTCATGCTAAAACATTTACTCTTTTTATTTTATGTTTCTTTTTATTTTTATTAAGTTGAGGCATTGTAAAATTTTCTGGCATTTTCAATTTTCTCTTAGGTGCGCAAAAATTCTACCAGTGGTCCAGATCTGTTGTACGAGTCGTGTGCAGGTAGTCTGCCTTTCTTCACAAGGTAAAAAAACACTAAAATTTAAGTTGAGGACCAAAATTTACTAAAGGGCACGATGAGGCACATGGTTTCCTACACATAATCAGATCTCGTAAAATATTTGTATATCTGTACAAATTATATTTTTGCCCTAAAACTTGCTGAAATAAAAGGGCTTTGATTCAATAACTGATTATTTATCGTCCTTTTGTAAGTGCTGATGAACACACGCCGCCACACTGGATCATTGATGTCAAGACAAGCAATTATAACATCAGTGTCTTTTTTTCTTTGTGCTTTATTCTGACTTTGTGGCATATTTTGAGGCATTATTATTGCATATTGCATAAATAAATCAATGTGGACTTTGTCTATTTGTAATTTTATATGCTCTAAGTTCTGTGTTCTGCGTGCCTGGGTAGCTCAGTTGGTAGAGCACGCATCCATATATAGAGGTTTACTCCTCGACGCAGCGTCTGCGTGTTCGACTCCAACCTGCGACCCTTTGCTGTATGTCATTCTCCCTCTCTCCCCCCTTTCATGTGTTCAGCTGTCCTATAAACATAAAAGACCAAAAAATAATCTAAAAACAAAATTCTGTGTGTGTGTGTGTGTGTGTGTGTGTGTGTGCGGACCTGGTTGAGGTAGTGGTATTCCTCAGGTTTAAGCAGGTGGAAGGATTTCCTCTCTTCTTCACTGGCTCCGGCCAACAGGTAGTAGAAAACATGGTAGTTCCTACAGACACACACATACACATGACAAGTTAGAGGGCGGGATTCTACAGCACAAAACACCTTTCATGTATTGATTTCTTGAATCATTTTAAATTCCCCTCAGAGGTGAAGTGCTTTCACATCTCTGCGCTCTGCTGAGATGACGCTTGGGGGTGGAGACTCCATTCAAAGCTTTGGAATAGAGCACAGGGAAACTATTTCTATCTGCAGGTTATTTCCCAACCTAAACCTGCAGCATGTAAGAAATAAACCTTTTGACAGACAGGCTTGCTTTTTAAGTCAAATAAAGTAAAGTGTGGCATGTGGACTGGAGCTGTGCCTCTGTGACAAAGGTCCAAACACAGAGACGTGATTCTATTACAGCTGGAAACAAGCTTCAGTTTTCTGTACAGGCAACCTTAGTGACCGATGGAGTGGTGGAAAGTTAAAAGGTTCAGAGAGGATATTAAAGAATCCCGATCTGTGATTGGGTAGAAGGATTTTTTTTTTTTTTATTGAAACTGACGTGTATTATAGATAGATTTTTTTTTCTGTATTTCCATTTAGGTAAATCATAAATTAACAAAATTACAAAAACAAAACTCTTAATGAACATTTACTAGTAATGACCATTGGATGAGCTACCAAAAACGTTGCCTAGCTTGCTGGCTAGCTTAAGTCACAACAGTAAACACTGACATTGACACATGCAGATCAGATTTCTTGATGATCAGTCTTTTCAAGGCAAAGGGCACTCGTTATTTCCCCTGAACACAGCCATTACCGACAAGGATACAAAACTAAAACCAGGGCCCCTGACCCTAAAAAGATTTGTGCTGACCTGTCTGGACTTACATGGCTTGACTTAAGACAGTGTTTAACAACTATCAATAGAACCATGCTAGCTGTGCCCCCCCTCCATCCATCCATCCATCTTCATCCGCTTATCCGGAGTCGGGTCGCGGGGGCAGCAGCTCCAGTAGGGGACCCCAAACTTCCCTTTCGAGCCACATCAACCAGCTCCGACTGGGGGATCCCGAGGCGTTCCCAGGCCAGGTTGGAGATATAATCTCTCCACCTAGTCCTGGGTCTTCCCCGAGGCCTCCTCCCAGCTGGACGTGCCTGGAACACCTCCCTAGGGAGGCGCCCAGGAGGCATCCTTACCAGATGCCCGAACCACCTCAACTGGCTCCTTTCGGCCGAAGGAGCAGCGGCTCTACTCCGAGCTCCTCTCGGATGACTGAGCTTCTCACCCTATCTCTAAGGGAGACGCCAGCCACCCTCCTGAGGAAACCCATTTCGGCCGCTTGTACCCTGGATCTCGTTCTTTCGGTCATGACCCAGCCTTCATGACCATAGGTGAGTAGGAACGAAAATTGCCCGGTAGATCGAGAGCTTTGCCTTCTGGCTCAGCTCTCTTTTCGTCACAACGGTGCGATACACAGAATGTAATACCGCACCGGCTGCTCCGATTCTCCGACCAATCTCACGCTCCATAGTCCCCTCACTCGCGAACAAGACCCCAAGGTACTTAAACTCCTTCACTTGGGGTAAGGACTCACTCCCCACCTGAAGAAAGCACTCCATCGGTTTCCTGCTGAGAACCATGGCCTCAGATTTAGAGGTGCTGATCCTCATCCCAGCCGCTTCACACTTTCGGCGAACCGATCCAGTGAGTGCTGAAGGTCACAGACCGATGATGCCATCAGGACCACATCATCTGCAAAAAGCAGCGGCAGATCCCGAGCCCACCGAACTGCAACCCCTCCCGCCCGACTACGCCTCGATATCCTGTCCATAAATATTACAAAACAGGATTGGTGACAAAGCGCAGCCCTGGCGGAGGCCAACCCTCACCTGGAGCGAGTCCGACTTACTGCCGAGAACCGGACACAGCTCTCGCTTTGGTCATACAGAGATTGGATGGCCCTGAGAAGGGACCCCCTCACCCCATACTCCCGCAGCACCTCCCACAATTTCTCCCGGGGACCCGGTCATACGCCTTCTCCAGATCCACAAAACACATGCAGACTGGTTGGGCATACTCCCAGGCCCCTCCAAGATCCTTGCGAGTGAAGATCTGATCCGTTGTTCCACGGCCAGGGCGGAATCCGCATTGTTCCTCTTCAATCCGAGGTTCGACTATCGGCCGAACCCTCCTTTCCAGTACCTTGGAGTAGACTTTACCAGGGAGGCTGAGAAGTGTGATACCCCTGTAATTGGCACACACCCTCTGGTCCCCCTTTTTTTAAGAGGGGAACCACCACCCCGTCTGCCACTCCTTAGGCACCGTCCCAGACTTCCACGCAATGTTGAAGAGGCGTGTCAACCAAGACATCCCCTCCACACCCAGAGCTTTCAGCATTTCTGGACGGATCTCATCAATCCCTGGGGCTTTGCCGCTGTGGAGTTGTTTTACTACCTCAGCGACTTCCACCAGGGAAATTGGCGACAATCCCCCATCATCCTCCAGCTCTGCCTCTACCACAGAGGGCGTGCCAGCTGGATTTAGGAGTTCCTCAAAGTGCTCCTTCCACCGCTCTATTACCTCCCAGTTGAGGTCAACAACGTCCCATCCTTGCTGTAAACAGCTTGGATGATTCCTCGCTTCCCCCCTCCTGAGGTGGCGAACGGTTTTCCAGAAGCACCTTGGTGCCGACCGAAAGTCCTTCTCCATGTCTTCTCGAACTTCTCCCACACCCGCTGCTTTGCCTCTGTCACGGCAGAGGCTGCAGCCCTCGGGCCCGGCCCGTCGGTACCTTGCAACTGCCTCCGGAGTCCTCCGGGGATAACATATCTCGGAAGGACTCCTTCTTCAGTCGGACGGCTTCCCTGACCACCGGTGTCCACCAGGGTGTTCGGTGGGTTACCGCCCCTGAGGCACCTAAGACCCTAAGACCACAGCTCGCTGCCGCAGCTTCAGCAATGGAAACTTTGAACATTGTCCACTCAGGTTCAATGCCCCCAGCCTCCACAGGGATGCACGAAAAGCTCCGCCCGGAGGTGTGAGTTGAAAGTCCGTCGGACAGGGGCCTCCTCCAGACGTTCCCAGTTTACCCGCACTACCCGTTTGGGCTTACCAGGTCTGTCCAGAGTCCTCCCCCATCCCTGACCCAGCTCACCACCAGATGGTGATCAGTTGACAGCTCTGCCCCTCTCTTCACCCGAGTGTCCAAAACATACGGCCTCAGATCAGATGAAACGATTATAAAATCGATCATTGACCTTTGGCCTAGGGTGCTCTGGTACCACGTACACTTATGAGCATCCCTATGTTCGAACATGGTGTTTGTTATGGACAATCCATGACTAGCACAGAAGTCCAACAACAAACAACCACTCTGGTTCAGATCAGGGAGGCCGTTCCTCCCAATCACGCCTCTCAAGTATCTCCATCATTGCCCACGTGTGCGTTGAAGTCCCCCAGCAGAACTATGGAGTCCCCTACTGGAGCCCCATACAGGACTCCATTCAAGGTCTCCAAGAAGGCCGAATACTCCGAACTCCTGTTTGGTGCATATGCACAAACAACAGTCAGAGTTTTCCCCCCATCACCCGCAGGCGTAGGGAGGCGACCCTCTCGTCCACGGGGTAAACTCCAACGCAGCGGCGCTCAGCCGGGGGCTTGTGAGTATCCCCACACCCGCCCGGCGCCTCACACCCCTGGGCAACTCCGGAGTAGGACAGAGTCCAACCCCTATCCAGGAGTGCGGTTCCAGAACCGAGACTGTGCGTAGAAGTAAGCCCCACCAGATCTAACTGGTAGCGCTCCACCTCCCGCACAAGTTCCGGCTCCTTCCCCCACAGAGAGGTGACGTTCCACGTCCCCAGAGCCAGCCTCTGCCGCCCGGGTCTGGTCCGTCGAGGTCCCTGACCTTCGCCGCCACCCATGTGGCTGCGCACCCGACCCCAGCGGTTCCTCCCACAGGTGGTGGGCCCATGGGATGGAGATAGGGGGGCCACGTAGCTTCTTCGGGCTGTGCCCGACCGGGCTCCGTGGCAAACCCGGCCACCAGGCGCTCGCTGACGAGCCCTCCGTCCAGGCCTGGCTCCAGACGGGGGCCCCGGGCCTCCTCCGGGCAGGGTCACTCCCTCTCTTCCTCGATTTTGCATAGGGCTTTTGAACCATTCTTTGTCTGGCCCCTCACCTGAGACCACTTTGCCATGGGAGACCCTACCAGGAGCACACAGCTCCAGACAACACAGCCCTCAGGTTCATAGGGACACACAAACCTCTCCACCACGATAAGGTGATGGTGCCCCCCCTGCTTCCATTATTTGTGCTGAGCTAAGCTAAGCTAGCCTACAGCTGCAGTTATATTTAACACGCACATGAGAAAGTTTTATCAATTCTTTCATCAAACTCTTGGCAAGAAAATTGAATTAATACATTTCCCAAATTGCCAAATTATTCCTTTAACATGTTTGGGGTTTTATTTTATTTTTTCTGAAAACCTGGACAGCTCACGTTAAACAAAATGAGGCTGGTGACTCTTAACAGTATTGGTATATTTCCAGTATGCTACGCAGCCCCACAGCTACGACTGCTACTGTTAATGATCCACAGTTAGTGAAGCTAAAAACACAATATATGAGCAAACTACTGTAATACCTAAAACAATACTACTAATAACTTAATAACAGAAGCCTGACAGCATCCCTAAAAAGTTCAGTTAGTTTTTATTATCTTACTCTGAGGTCATACAGAGGAAATCTGTCATGAGACTGGAGTTAAGATTTAAGATTGTTTGCAGTTCATCATCAGCCCGCCTGCTCCCCCACCTCTCATCTTCAGGCCTGAGCCGACTGGGGGGGTCCTGTCTTTAGTTTCTACCCTATCAATATGGCCGCCAGCGCCTGTCATCAGGGTGAAATAGAAAACCCGGGGCATTCGGGGTTAGAAGGATTAGATGACCGGTTAAGGGTTTTACATTGTTTTTTTTCCTTCCCTCACAAAGCTATCATGCTGGTGGGCCATGTGATTTTTTGTTTTTATTATTGCTGCCTGGGAGAGAGGAGCGATACAGGAACAGAGCCAGTTGATAAGAGACGGTGTGTGCTTAGAGAAAAAATTAAAGCAATGTGGGCACAGGTGGAAATTTCTATGTATGTGTTTATGTACAGTGTGAGTGTGTGTGTGTGTGTGTGTGTGTGTGTGTGTGTGTGTGCTGGATACTGATTTCTAAGAAATATTTGAAAATCTATTTTCTCATTCTCCCAAAATTGTTTTGATGTATAATTAGTATTAATAAACAACCATGTCCTGTGTGTATAAATGACCAAACGTAAAAGGAAACCTGATAGTTTGCAGTGTTAAGTTAGAAAGCAAAGGGCAGAGGATACCCAATTTTTATCCTCAGATTGCAGAGGAAATGAAGCCAATTTTAGTATTGAGTTTCTTAGACAAAGAACACATCCGTGCAGAGATATGTATTTTGACATATTATCTCTCAAACAATTTGGCTTTTAATGTTTCTAATTGTTCTCCTTCTTTCTTATTTATGGTTGCAGCACTCTACGTTTAAAGATTTCTAATGAAACAACGTGGAATTTTGTAAAGGAGCAGATTGGCTTAAACTGATTTTCAGGTGGATTTCTTTATTCCACAGACATCCAAAATGGCTTTCTGCTGCAATAAGATGTTGTTAACATAATCTTAAGTTGATCACTTTTCAAAAAGTGGGTAGAAATTGAAAAGTTAGCAGCTGATTATGCACCAGAGTCATGGTTAAAAAACTACAGAGTGCATGCAATAATCAAAATTAAAGCTGATGAATTCCCAGGTGATGTCTTTGACCAAAAAAGGACATACAGCTCCCCTGTATGTCCTTTTTTGGACATATTCTGGGACATATCTTACTAATGGGAGCATTTTAGAAATGTGTTATCCAATTGACCTGATCAAACACTGTGGTTAGTGTAGATGACATTATGTTAACACAAAATCTGTCAGAGATGTCCCAGAGATGAAATGATCAGTACACAGTCTAACATATTCAAAGGTATCTGTACTGTAAAACATGCACACATATGGGGGGCTATTGGCCCCCCCTAATACACACACACACACACACACACACACACACAGTTGAAATTATTTTGGGGCTGACGCATTCAACACTTCAGAAACACTTCATTAAAAACTGATCCAGTTATGAAAAATGAGTAAATAAGATCCAACAGAGAGACTTGGAGGGAAGACAGATGCTGACATTTTCTATCATCATCTTCAGAGTCTCCAACAATCTCTCTACATGGTGCCTCGAAGCTTTACTTTTCAACAATAACAATCTTTTCTTGCATTTGGGATGAATGTTCCCCATTTGTGAAGAGAGAAAATGGTCATTACCACGTCAAATGAATTCTTTGTAGCACAGTAAAACTGAAACATCACATTGATTATCATCCACATTCCCTGCTGTCTGTCTGATCTCTACCTCTTGTGTCTCCACTCACCTCTCATTGTGCTCCTGGTAAACCAGGCGGGATTTCTCCAGCAGGTACTTCTCCACATAGGCTCTGAGAATCAAACATACACACAGGCACATAAAGGTCAAAAGAGCCACGCAATCAAAAAAGTCAGCTGATGTTAAGTTACCAACATACAGGGAAGAAGGTTGAGTTGCTGATTTGTGTATTTAAAGATATTTAGAAACAGGAAAACTGTGGAGAAGGGGACATAAAAAGAGACTAAAGGGGTTATTAGTTCAAATTCTATGCATTTTTGATAACTTATGAAAAAAGCTTTCTGGAGATATCCTAATCACGGATTAATTCTGTTTCCTTTCTTACATGAGGAAATGAAGTACTATGAATAGCAGTTATAAATTAACAATATTGTTAACTGTCACAAATAGATTAGATACTGTAACATAGGGTGGCAAAACACAACATATAAATGATATTATCAGCAGGTTTTTTAACCAAATTATTAGATGACAAAGTATTAAGAAATAGTTTAATCACCAGTTGTAAGTGATTAAATGTTATACCTCCACCAAACTCATGCATGCATGCATGTGTTCTAGTGTGTGTGTGTGTGTGTGTGTGTGTGTGTGTGTGTGTGTGTGTGTGTGTCTCTCTCTCTCACCCTCTGACGGTGCCACTTTCCTGGTAGTTGACCTGGATGAACTTTCCGAAGCGGCTGGAGTTGTTGTTGTGGGCCGTCTTAGCGTTCCCAAAGGCCTGAGGAGAATATGGAAACATATCAGCATGTAGACAGGTGACGACTGACAGGTACAGGTGTGTGTTGTTCTCCTTGCATTCTTTAGGTACAGTAGTGAAACAGTAGTGAGGATAATGCTTATCAACAAGTTATAGCAAATAAGGAAGGGTTTGGGGTCTACAGCGTCTTAAAAATGCTCTATTTCTAAAGCATACTTCATGATGGGAACAGAACTCTGATCCAAAGTGAAAAAATGTGTAAGGAGTTGAGGGAGCAACCAATCACAGAACTGTAACAGAGGTCATGAGGCTCAGGAGGGGGCCAACAAGAGGCACAAATTCACACACAAATGTTTGCACACACACACACACACACCACACACACACACACACACACACACACACACACACACACACACACACACACACACACACACACACACACACACACACACACACACACACACACACACACACACACACACACACACACACACACACGTCAACCATGCACTAAACTGCCAAATTCCTTTAAAGGCAAACACACTGCAGAGCTGAAAAAGAGAAACAGCCACTACTTGTGGGAGTTTGTGGGCATTTACACACACACACACACCATTCTTATTAGGTGTCTTATGGGTCCCAAATGGAGCTGGTTAGTTAGAAGAGAGAAAACAATGAGAGGAGAGGAGAGCAGATGCAAAAGAAGAGGATAGACAAATAAGAAAACATGGAGACTTTAAAGAACAAGTGAAGAGGCTAAATAAAAATCTAAAAAATAAATGTTGATAAAAGGAATGAAGAAGGATTGTAGAAAAGAGGAGAAGACTAAACAACAGACGGCAAGAAAGGAAATGAGGATGGGATAAAAGATGGAAACACAAATGAAAAATGAGATTAGGAAAAGTAGATGATAGGAAAGAGAAATTAAAAATGTGATCAAGTGAAAGAAGATGAGGAGAAACATGAGAAAGAAAGCAGGAAAGATGAGAGACATTAGAGAAACATATTTTCTTTTTCAGCACTACAGTTCACAGAAGCAGGGGTGAAATTTCAGGCTTCTGCAGTCAGTATTTTTGAGTTATGATACATGACCGGCAAAAGGTGGGGGAGAGAGGGGAGAGGAGGGAGAGAAGGGGCTGTCAGGTAATTGATTGTGGCTGCTGGGTAATTACTACAGCTCTGGAATAACACGGTTTAATAAGAGTAAAATCCTGCTCCTGAATCAGGCTTTGATCTCGGTGAAAATCCCCCCCAACAACATCAACCTGACACACATTTAACAAGCCAATCAGAGCAAAGAATAAAGGAATTAAACAACCAATCAATTTGCTTCAAGGTTAGAGCTGCACGATCTGAGGAAAATGTCTAATTGCGATTATTCATCTATTTTCTCTCAGTGTTTATCCTTCCCTTCAACACCATACAAACTATACTTATTGTCTCCTTAAAAAACAGCCATCATTTTTTTCTCCTACAGATCCCTATTGAGCCTTTATAAAGAAAAGTCCATGGGTGGGTCGAGACACATAATCAACCACAGAAGAAGAGTGGACTGGCAGCGAGATCTCCCTCAATTCCCTCAATCCAAAATGTAAATCGAAACTGCAATTTACTTGATAATGATAGATCTTTCATCCTCAATAATCTACTGGAAATAAAAGCTATTTTGTGGCAAAATGTTTCCAGTTTTGAGTAGTGGAGGAAAATCCACTTCCTGAAATGATTGAGTGAAATGAGCACCAGCTCTAATGGAAACTGTCAATGGCAATCAAACCACCGCTGGCAAGAGAAACACACTGGATATGTTTGTGTGTGTGCGTCTGTGTGTGTGTAGGAAGATGTACGTACTGTTTGAGTGTATAATTCATGAATGTGTGACGTGTGTGGATGCATGCAGCATGCTGTGTGTAGTTTGTGTATGTGCTTTCTGTATGTGTATGTGTGTGTGTGTGTGTGTGTGTGTGTGTGTGTGTGTGAGAGAGAGCGAGACAGAGATTAATGAGCATGGTGGCACTGTCTGGATGATTTAGTGGTGAACTCTGCTTCATGGTCAACGCCTGCTGTGACCATAGCACAAGAAAACACACACTGTGAATCAGTGATTACTCTTTGGGGTGTGTGTGTGTGTGTGAGTGTGTGTGTGTGTGTGTGTGTGTGTGTGTGTGTGTGTGTGTGTGTGTGTGTGTGTGTGTGTGTGTGTGTGTGTGTGTGTGTGTGTGTGTGTGTGTGTGTCTTGTTAGGAGCGAACCAGGCTCAAGTTCAAGGTAATTACTTGTTTAACAAAGGGTATAATTCCTGATATAATCCTGTAACACAATGCTTGGCTTTGTTAGGATCTTGGTCTAAATTAATGACGGAAAGAAACATACTGTATCAAAATGTCCTTCCATGTTTGTTCCTTTTATAAAACAACAACAACATGCAGCCTTAAAAGAAACATCCAAGAACAAGGAACACTGAGTGGATACATTTGCTGTTCTAATGGACCTAATTTGAATTTGAAATTCAACGTGACTCAATACAAACTGAATTAACCCCAGCCTTTACTACATAGCCTGTGGTGCCATATGCAGTCCAGAAATAACCAGTTTAAGTGTGTTAAAAACAGCTCGCCATATCGTCCACTTACACAAATCAAAGACACAGCGCTAAACCGGCCGTATGTTAGATTTTAATGTTGATGTGCTGACCCAAGGCTTAATCCTGCTCTGTGTGTATCTCTATGTCTAAGCCCAACACTGGCTTCATACTGGCAGTATGCTAATGTATACTTATTCACCGACTTTGCCCCTGAGGGCTCTTCCACGCTGTCACATTATGTTAGCCATTTGTTTCCTCCACCGCTGCAGAAAAGCCCGGCTCCTTAGCCGCAGAGGAAGCGAGCAGTGGTTCTGCTATTTCAGAATAGGACTTAGCGTGTTAAGTGTTGAGGGGGCAAGATGAGAGCTAGCCTGGTAATTCGCATGTCAAAACCTTCTTCAAAGCAGTGGCTAAAATCAGCTCAAATACTAAGGCTAATAACCCAGTGATTCTCTCTCTCTATTGCTTTGTCTTTTTCACCAGTACAGCTGCAGAGTTTCCCTTAAAAAACGATTTGGTGACCTAGATTATGAAAAACAAGACCTGCCAACACCACTGCTGGGCTAGCTTCCATGAGCTTCCATGAGTGGTTGAAATCATGGATGCTGGCTGCAGCGCTCTGATGGGCAAGTGAAGGTGATTGCTTGTTTCAGCAGGATGCTTTTTGTGAATATGGATATACAGTATAAGAAGGCAATTGGCTTTTGTGGGGGACCTCGGGGAGACTTACAGCCCACATCATGGTTTTGGTAGTCCACACAGCATGCCGGGATGGGAGAAAAACACAATCACAATCGTCATTGGCCGCGCTAAGCACCAGGAAAAGCCACGAGCCGCTGCAAAATAGACTCGGGAAGGCACTTGTTTTGGTGGAACATGTGGACGTTCAACAGTTGTTTCAGTCATCCAACAGAAAAGTCAGATTGGACAGATAGTCTAGCGTGCTTTCTGGATTTACCCTGCAGAGATCTGAGGAGTAGGTAACCATAGTCCTCAGAAATCCACTGGAGTTTAAAATTCCAACACAAACAAAATGGAAGGTAACGGATATCCATCTAAAAAGATTGAAATCTGATGGAATTTCCGTCGGCAAAGGAGCAAGTGGATATAGACTATGTTTTTTTATGTTATTGATCAACCCAACTGTTTGCTGGGTAATGTAAACATGGCCACCAGTATTATAATCTCCTTAACTTCAGTCGGTTGTTGTGGGGTGATCAATATTAATTATTTGTGATATTATTGGGTTGTGGGACTTCATGCTTCACAGAGAACATTCATTAATTTAACATGACACAGAAATAGCTCTGATTCTCTGCACTGTGAATCTTAGAAGTTTCACACATTGCCCGTGATCTTTACTTGCTTCCAAACAGTAGGTTATTTTTGTTTTAATTGCCGCATGTTAATAATTGCTTTAAAACCAGCAGGTGGGCAGAAGTAGTGCTCAACCTTCTTCCCCGCTTCCAGCCTGTGGGTATCCAGGCACCAGTGCACGGCAGCACAGCTACAGTCTGTAAGCAGTGTGTCATTCAAGCTTATACCACATGCTGAAAGATTTAGTTAGCAGATTGAATAAATACCATCGCTTACATAGACACGTACACTCTTGGTGAGAGACACTAACCCCCATTTACTACTTCATTAAACAACTATAAGATGACAGGAGTCAACTGCCAAGTTACACTGCTGATATTCAATTCAATTCAATTTTATTTATAGTATCAATTCATAACAAGAGTTATCTCGAGACACTTTACAGATAGAGTAGGTCTAGAACACACTCCATAATTTACAAGCCAAACGCATGCTTTTGACAGCTTAATCACTGTTGAAACAATAGGCGTCCAGAAAATCCTTATAGCCTACACCCAGACAGAGTTCTGTAGAATCATAACGTAAAGTGTTATACAATTAGGGCTTCATACAAAAAGTGTGAAAGCTGTTTTGTTCCAACAATTAAGTAGAAAGAGAGAGGAAACATTATTCAAGACTACTTTCCAAAAACAATTCAAGGGATTTACTGCAACATGCAGCGTGTTTCTGCCCTGTCCTCTAATCAAAGGCCATCATCATTGGGCCATTAAAGCAGACGGCTGGTCTTCAGCGTTCTTTGCCCATTACAGTGTGATGAAAATACAGACAGACAGTCGCAGAGGGTGTGGAGTCTGAAGGCCGACGCATCCGAGCTGGCGCGCGCCAATGTGATGTCAAAATGACGTAGATCTCGGTGGCGCCAGAGGGTGCACACCACTCTATTTTTTTCAGCAGCGCGCGACAAAGTGGAAACAGGAAGCATGAATTAGCTCAAGGGTAACCTTGAGGCAAGTCTCTCTTGTAAACGTCCTGGTTTAAGAGGAGTTCTTTTATGAAAATTCCAAAAAATCATTAAGGGTTGACTACAGGTTTACCTCTTTATATAAGATAACCAGATCTATTCTGCTATACATACTATTTACTGGTTTCTGATTATACTTACATACATATCATACTTACTGTATATTACTGACATAACTGCATTCATTTGTAATGTTCTTGTACTGTATTGTTTTGTTTGTTTTGTATATTTCACAGTTAAGATGCTAAACTGCATTTAGTTGTACTGGCTCTGTGAATGACGATGAAGTGGAATCTAATCTAATCAAGGCTGTTGTGATTTAATGCATTTGCTTTTGTCTTTGCTCATTCTTTGCCCTTTTTAAACAAGCTACACTCATCAAGATACACTCTATATGTAACTGGAGTCAGAGTATACTTCGTTTTGGAGGCAAACCTGAGTTGAAAAGAAAGATAACGAGAGAGATGCAGAGAGATGTCAATGCCACTCATGTTGTAATTTAGGGTCCAACCCACCACCTTTGAGATGGACTCGCTGTTAAACAACATCTGGAGCAGCAGAAATACCTTTAAAACAATCTTTCAGAATGATATCATGCTGTGTAGATTTCCCCAGAGGGCTGTCTGAGTCTGCTTTTAGATCCAAAGTTTTTTTTTTTTACTTCCAC
Organism: Etheostoma perlongum; assembly: GCA_026937815.1. Taxonomy (NCBI): domain Eukaryota; kingdom Metazoa; phylum Chordata; class Actinopteri; order Perciformes; family Percidae; genus Etheostoma; species Etheostoma perlongum. The sequence goes on along the minus strand of CM049378.1, from coordinate 26,843,552 downwards.
ATTCACAGGATCTCCCAGCAAGATGACATCACATTACATTCCTCTGCGAGCAGGTGCAGAGTGGCTTCACAAAGGCTTGCTGGGAAAACAGAGTGAGTGTGTGTGTGTGGGTTTTGTGTTTGTGGTTTGGAGTCGAGTTAGTGGCAGTTTTTCCTCTAGGTGTGTGGTCAGGCTTGAAAACGCACACTCCAGCAGGAGAGCAGGTGTTGAAGAGCTTCATATTAGAGCAAGCTGTAACATTCATAAGATGCGACAAATGACAACGCTGTGTGAGCGTGTGTGTAAGTGTGTATTTGCATTCAGCTCAATTGCGTTGCATCCTTAATCTGTTTGAGAGTGAGTTTGTAAACTGCGATCACATGCGTCTAGATGCTCAAAAGCCATCATTAACTGGACTAACTGGTGTCACAAACAGCTGGGAGGTTGACTCATACAGTAACTGGAGGTTGAAATGCTCGATCTTCAGCAGGTAGGTATCTACGTAAGAGTGACATGACACTGTCATGAACACATGCCATTCTCATGACACAGTAGCATGACACATGAACCCAAAACCATAACCACAACCATAACTTGTCATGCAAAAACCAAATGACACTTCCTAAAAGACGTCATAAACATGAATGACTTGTTTATAATGTTTATGACACGTTCATGACAGTGTCATGTCATTCTTATGTAGATACCTTCAAGTAAAGTGTCACCATTTTGTTTTATGTGCACGTCAAACAAAAAATGTTAAGTGAATCATCAATGTACTTTTATTAAAATACCTAATAGCCAATTCTGAAAAATCTTTTTTGTGGCCAAACTGTACAAAAAACATAAAATAAATGAAGGCACCCCTTCATTAAACCCCCACCTAGCCTACTCCAAGAGACAAAGTACTAAAAATGACCCAGACCTCTTGACAAAATGCACCAGAGGGGTGTGTCTGTGAAATCAAGGATCCTAAATAATGTGAAGAAAGTAGGGATGGAATGGTTCATGTATTCCTATTGAACCGAAACGGTACAGGCGTCACGGTTCGGTGCATGAGTTTACACGGAGAATACATGGTATAAAAATAAATAACACTTTGGTGCAAATGAATTAATGTAATGCGGAACGTTTTGAGTGACTGAGAAACACAGAATTCAGTATTTGGATATGGGAAAAATGCACACATTCAACTAAAAATTGACTTATATCTATGAGTCAACATCAATCACTTCCTTCCTTCCTCCATGCTTTTGTAAAAGACCATTATCTTATTATTTCCTGTTTAAACAGTAACTTAAATCGACTGGCTGAACATTCAGTATAGTCACTTAAAAAATGCACAAACACAGAATGATTTCTCCTGTTGTTTACTAGCTTCATAGGTACATATACAAAGATGCTTATCTGCCGTTTAAAACTGTAGGAAAAAGTTGAAGCCGTATGTGCAAATAATCATGTTTTCTCAGCACTAAATGCTAGATTTAGGGGAACAATTTGAAATCTATGCTTATTTTCTTTCTTGACAACAGTAAGATGAGAAGATTGATACAACCTTCATGCCTGTATGCTAAATATGTAGATAAATATGTAGATAAAGTCTTTTTTAACTTATTCCTGTACAGGAACCTGACAGTTCCCCTGAATGAGCCAATATTGAATTGATCGCCTTGAGTTGCTGTCTGCATGCTCGCTTTAATCAATTGTTATTGTAAATAAATAAATAATCCATGTTGTTGCAGTTGATGGTGCATTATCATGTAGTTTTAATAAGTGTCTCTCCTTTTTGCAACTATGTTAATGGTAAATATACTGTATATCAAGTATAATGTCCTAATCATTTTGATCCCAGCTAGAGTTGACTCTCTTTGGTTTCAGCTTTCTCTTTGCTCTCCATGTGGGTGTAGTTATGGCTAATAGTGCTCTGCTATTAGGTGACACACTAGGAAGAAGGTTTGTTTCATGTAGTGAGAGGAAGCAGTTAATGTCACAGCCTAATGACTGGTGCTTGATGTGAAAATCCCTGCTCTGTGGCTATCATCCAGTTGAGTAAATGTTCAGTCTTTATTGCCCTGACCACATGGTTTAAAACTGGGCAACAAGCTGATATTGGCCTGTGGCTTCGCTAACAGTGAATACCAGACACGTTCTGAATATGAAGTTGTATTTGAGTTCCAGTTCAACAAAATATTGAATACACTTTGGAGGGAAATAACAGCGCTAAAGTGATATCTAATTAGTTAAAGAACATATGCGCACAAATTGATTTGCATCCAGGCTCACATGATTTTGCATGAAAAAGTAGAATATGCACAAGTAGTCATTTGTTTCGGCTCTAGAGGAAATATTGTCACTTTCCAAATAGAACAAACTGTACAAAGACAGTATAGTCTCTCTGCATATACTGCACATTCAGAAAGAGGCTAAAGAGGGCTTTCTGTATGAAGAACAGTGTTTCTGTACATACAACACAGGATGTGCCTGCATGACTGTACAGCTTTAGTCATCTGCAGCTCTTCATTCTTGTGTGTTGTAGCTCTGTCAGGGTCATCCTTTCAACAGGGGCCCATTACTGGATTCACACAAATACAAGGACACACCTCTGCAATACAGCATGTGCGCACACACACGCACACACACACACACACACACACACACACACACACACACACACACACACACACACACACACACACACACACACACACACACACACACACACACACACACACACACACACACACACACACACACACACACACACACACACACACACACACACACACACACACACACACACACACACACACACAAATCTTCTGTACTTATGAGGACCCTTACTGGCAGGCAGTAAATGCAGAAAATGTTTAATTCTCTTATTTTAAAAAGAAAATGGAAGAGTACAATATCAGCAGCAGCATCGGATTTGCAATATTCTATATCCAATTTGACTTTTTTGATTTTATAGGGACATGGGGGAGAGACTGGAAATGGCATACAACAGAGATCCCCAATTGAATTTGTGGTTATGTGGTATGCATCATGGACCACAAGTCACTAAAACTAATTCTAACCTTAACCTCAAAACCAAGTCTTAAACCCCTAACAGCTCTTTGAAGATAGGAGGAATGTAAAAATTGTCCTTACTTTCCAAATATCAATGTCTAAGCCTCAAGGTCTAAAACTCTAATTATTCTTCACAAAGATCCACACACACACACACACACACACACACACACACATTTTTAAAAAATCTCACTCCGAACCACCTCTTCACTGTCAAAGGCAAAATGGGGAGCTGAGGCCAGTTCATGCCCCCAGCTTGTTAAATGCTAGTCCCACGCAGCCAACACATCTGTACACATTGAGAAGACGATAACTCACATCTTTCTCTCACACACAATAACACAACTGTACACATTTTCTCTCTCGCTCCATAAATGGCTGCTGTCACTACAGTGCTGGGCCACATCTGGATCCCATTGGCCTAAGGAAGGGTTGAACACAGAGGCCCAATAAAAGCCTCCTTCCACTGGGCAAGACTGTCAACAGGCCCTCTACCGCTGTCGGTGAGGAGGTGAAGAGAGGGAGGGAAGGAGGTAGGGGAGATAAAGAGAGAGGGAAGAGGAGGACAGGCAAAGAGAAATAAAGGGAGACATACAGTAAGATGTGGAAAGAGGTAGAAGGAGAAGGGAGAAAACTGAGAAAGTAAGGGATCGAGGAGGAGGAAAAAGATGAAGACAAGAACCAAGAGAGAGACAGACAGCAAAAGGTAGAAAGAGATACACAATAAAACATCTACTCCATTTATGAGAATTTATTCAAGAGAACATGATGCATAATTAGTCGTTAAATGCTATTTGCACTAGACTAGACTTGGGTGGTGGGGTGCAGTGACGTCCTGTCTTGAAGTCTTGATGTCACCTTGATAGAGCCAGGTTAGCTTGCCCTTGCTTCTTCTCTTCATGCTGAGCTAAGCTAATCGGCTACGGTCTGTAGCTCTGTATTCATCGTACAGATATGAGAGAGTTTTCCATATTTTCATCTCAGTCTTTTCATCTCAGCAAGAAAACAAATAAGCATATTCGCAAAATGTTGAACTACTGCTTTAATGAATGAGCCAATGAATGAATTGGTCTCCTCTGATCCACGGTCATCGTAACACTAAAACATTGTGGTTACGTATATATTCCCATTTTCTATGCTTTATTTTATGGGCTTTCTGTTGGAATGGAGGCATCCAAACTTAAAATTTATTTGCGATATTTCATCTTTTATCTGTTTTATTTCTGGCATTTCCACTCATTTTCTACCAGACAAATGACAAAAAAGTGCATAAAAACAGCTGGGGGGAAATGTACAGCGACACAGAGAAATACAGGTCTGTATTCAACTCCACCTGATGAAAGGTTTATTACTCAACCAGCTTTAAACAAATGGCTCCAGATCAGAGTATGTGTATGTGTGTGTGTGTGTGTGTGTGTGTGTGTGTGTGTGTGTGTGTGTGTGTGTGTGTGTGTGTGTGTGTGTGTGTGTGTGTGTGTGTGTCAGTCCAGCAATACCTTATAAGCTTCATGTTGTCTGCCAAAGTAGTACACACCTCTTAGCAAACATTAAGATGCCTAATCAACCCTCAAACGCACCACAGCGTTGCAGTTTTTTGCAAATCCTAAGAGTTTCTGGGAGTGTGCTCGGCCCAGGCCGCGTTCCTGTAACGTTGTGTAGTGTGACTGACAGAAAACGTAACTCAGCTTGCAAGCTGGTGTGGGAAAATCCCACGATTTACTGTGTTGAAGTGTTAATCCCTTGAGAGCTGGACTGCTACATGCTACAGTGTGTAAATGTGTGTGTGCAGCAGCGAGAGATGATTAATTTAGGGATTTGGGTGGGAGCAGTGTGTGTGTGTGTGTGTGTGTGTGTGTGTTGTGTGTGTGTGTGTGTGTGTGTTGTGTGTGTGTGTGTGTGTGTGTGTGTGTGTTACTCTACACAGTACTTTATGTTTGGATGTTGTGATGGAGGGTGTGAGTCACTTGGACCTTTTGTGTGTATGAGACTATAAAGGCTGTAAAGAGCAGTATTTTTGTGCTCCCTGTACTGTAACTGCATTACACATAAGTATCTTCTGATTATCATCTGAGTTTGCGTTTACTATATTGTTATCAGCTGAAAAACTTTTTCAAATATTTGTGATTTCCTGAAGGTATTACGATTTAACAAATCCGTACGATCCGAGAAACTCCATCTTTCCGTTGAATAAAAAGGTTTTCAAATTAAAAGTCTGCTTCGGCCTTTCTACAAAACTAAACACAAGACAAAGACAGACCTTTCTTCCACACCTGACTGCAGCCATTTCTACAATGTAATTTTGCATTTAGTGAGGAGAACCAGTAGATTTCCAGTATGTGTCCCTGTGTTATTGTGTACATGCTTGTGCTTTGTTTACTTTGTTTCGCAGGGGACGAGAACACTGGTTACAACCTCAGGCGTTTCCTCTCTCTCATCTTCTCTTCCTCCTCCACTACACTCCTAAATTCACTTCATTAACTCAGTTCCATAAGCCTTAGAGAGCTCATTGTTGCTTGTTATTTCCTGCACAGCGGTGCCATCTCAAAGTACTGCTGATTATAAAATATACAAAGGGGGTTTTAGGCTCTTATGCAACATAAAACATTAAACACATCTGAAGAGTAACTCAGACATGCACTACAGACATTTAAAGGCATTGTATATAGTACACAAACTCTGGCTTTAGAAGTCATTCAGACCGAAAACAGCCCTGCCTTAAAACAGCATAGGGGGTTGCATTGGTGGGGGTGTGTTATTTAATGTACCAGTAAGACAACAAAATACTATCCAGGGAGTCCAGTTGGAGTAACACATTATTGTGTTTAAAGGTTTATCAGACCCAAAACACTGCACAATAATACGTCAAGACAGGATTTAAAAATTCGTAGAAGTTATAATGGCTACAATTGTTTTATCTTTTGTCACATTGATGGTTGATGTAAACAGTAGAAAGTAACATGAATTTGTGCTTGCGTGTCATTGTGACTTCACTAATTCCCATTTCCTTGTGTGAATTTGCCCAACTGACCTTCTAAGCATTACATCTGGCGCAAAAATGTTGGCTTATGTGTTCTCTGTGTCTCCAAAGACGATTTGGGAAAAAATGTAGAGAAATCATTCGAGGTACAGTATGATGAAGCCCTTCTGAAAACACAGGATACATTAATAAGAGCCCCATTATTAACATGTGCTGAAGTCAGTGTGAGATGGAGACAGATTAGTGCAGAGAACCTCATCAATCATGCAAGGACTGTTGTGTCTGAAAGGTCAAAAACAATGCGAGAAGATTGCCACTTCAGTCAGAAGAACAGCAGAGACATTCTCTAACTTCAGATGTGGGCTCTAAATGCATTTCTACAACAAGAACCTCAAATCACTCTCATACCCCTGAATCACAACACTCTTCAACATAGGGTGGGCAATATATCAATGTATCAATATCGTGATATGAGACTAGATATTGTCTTAGATTTTGAATATTGTAATATCGTAAAATGGTAAGTGTTGTCTTTACCTGGTTTTACAGGCTGCATTACAGTAAAGTGATGTCATTTTCTTACCAGACTGTTCTAGCTGTTCTATTATTTACCTTTACCCACTAAGTCATTAAATCCTTTCTGGAGATTTTTTCTCAAAAATCTAATTGTGTAAATAACATTTTGTTAAAGCACCAATAGTCAACCAATATCGGCATTGAGGTATTTGGGCAAGAATATCGTGACATTTGATTTTCTCTATATCGCCCAGCCCTATTTCATCAGCAAGAAGACAGTCTTCATCCCCACACTGACTTGATTGAACGCACACAGATGGTGAGATGAGGATACATGTTTTGCAGTACGGATGCTTGTTTGACTGCCATGTAACTGGCAGCTAGCCTCCACATATACTTTATGTAACAATTCTATAGTTGACATGTTTCCCCCTTCAGTCTGCTGACAGCTTAGATGAACAAGTATGTTTGAGTCTAGCAAAGCCAACTTCACGTCCGTCCAGCAAAAACACAAAGTTGATGTTTAAGTTCAATCTAAAAGGAGCTGGATGGGAATCAGTAAGTGGGTTAAGAAGGGACTAATGAGGCAATAATACATTTGTGCTGCTGTGTGAGCATAAACAGCAGTCAGGACTAAGACGCTACAGACATGCTAGCAGCTCTTTGAGGCTGTACTAAGTAGGGGCGTTTTGTTCATTGCATCAATGCATTGCGATGCGGACCTGGACAATTCTGCATTGATGCAGTGACAGAACATAATCAAATATTGCTGCCGTTTGTTGATTTTCCACTCACTGCTTTTTTGTTTCTGCCATTTGTCTGTTGTCTGCTGTGTTCAGACTCACCTACATTCAGGAAATGTCTTCTTTAAGAGCAGATACAATGAAAAGGGGAATTCATACATATATATCTGACTGCTTAAATTTTGATGATGAAAACCATGTGCAGCGATATATAAAAATATTGAGGAGGTGACGCATTGTGATATTGAATCGATTCGTTGACAGGATCATCATAATTGAATTGGATGGTGAGACCATTGGAGATTCACACCACTAGCACTAAGGCAGAGTGGTGCTTTAACCATCTTAGTTTATCTTGTTAGCATGCTTACATTTGCTAATTAGCAATAAACACAAGTATTGGACAATAGTATCTGCACATTTCATGGCAATCCTTCCCAACAGTTGTCGACACATTACACCAAAAGGTCAACCTGCTGGTAGGCTGACATGAGTCCAAATATCATATAACAATATAACTATTGGATGGATTGTCATGAGATTTTTAAAAGACATCCAGGATCCTACACGTGTTAGACAGACAGACCAACTAACCTTTCCATTCACAAGCCCATGTCACTAGCATGGCTAAAAACATCATCTTTAGGACTAAACACTCGGAATAGCAGCTTTAAGCTGTGCAGCTTTAAATATTCAGGTCAGATCTTTCTGGAGACAAGCTCAATGCCTCTTCTAAAACACAGCTTCGAAATTTATGACATAAACACAGGGGGTTTATAGCTATTTTGGCTAACAAGTCCAGTTTCCAGTTTGGCCATTTCCACATCCAAACCATATTTCACAATGTCCAAATAAATAAATAAATAACTCCTGCTTTCACTGACAGTGACATAACTCAGTGAACGCCTGGTTGAAAAATGGCAGGTCTTGTGGAATTATCATCTGATCTCTCTGCTTATGGATGTGGTATTATGCTACCAACGTGCCAGGGAAGTTGTGTTAGAGTGGGGAAGTTGAATTAGTGCTCTCTATGAACAGTGGATTTGGCAAACTAATTCAACAATGGAGGATGGCATTTCCTCTTGTCTTATTGAAAGGAGATGAAACTGCCTAAAGCGAGGCGCTCTGCTCTTCCTGTGAGATCGCGCTATTTCTTCTTTGACTATTTAGAAAATAGCTGTAGTTTTCTCTGAAAATTGACCAGCCATTTATTTTTTGTTGCTCTATCTTTACCTCTCAAGTTATTCTAATAATATACCCCTCTCCCACTCTTTTTTTTTTTTTTGCCTCTTTTGGTGGCCTTTACTTCTACCTCGCACCCCTACTTCTATGGTTCATTATCTTCTACTTCTCCTCTCTCTCTCATCTCTTATCGTGTTTCCTCCTCTTACCAGATGAGGTTCAGACTTCAGGACGATGCTTCACTCTGCAATACAAGCAGCGAGATCTATTTTTACATCAGCCGGCAAGCCAGTGATGCAAAAAATGCACGGCGCCAAAGTGAAGAGTACAGCCGGCCACTGGAGCACTCACCGCATGTAATCCCAAAACCAACGCACACATGTACTACACACACACACACACACACACACACACACACACACACACACACAGCTGCAGAGTGAAAACCCCTGGTCCTCACACCAAACTCACACTGTTCATTTAAAGTAAATCCACGTTTACCATAAAAAAACAACAGTGACACCACAACTGCTGTTATCAACCGACCGTGTCATGATATTGTCATATTGCAAGACAGCAGCACGGCATCTATGTTCATCTCAACACAGCAATCAAGCATGAGCATGATAAGATGGATGTAGAAGAATGTTAAACAGGCATGTATTGTTGTCTCTACACAACATATCGCATACCACAGTTGTAGACTGTGGAGGTGGGCGTAGTCTGCAATCAGCTGCAGTGGAAAGAGGTGGGGGGGGGGGGATCAATCAGGAGAGCATCACCAGGTTAGTTAATTGTCTCAGCTGATAGTTGTACTAATTAAACTCTCTCTTTATATTCAGTAGTAGGCTGGACCTTCAGATCACTGCCACACACCACAGAGACAGGACTGGACTGTGAGAGATCGCTTTGTTGGTTCTTTGTTAAAACCTGGTGAGCAATGGGCTGCTACATGGCCTCATTAATTATTAATAAACGATCTGTAAGGCCTAAAGTAATGCAATAATCAGCTTTCCCAAGTCTACCTCCTCAAAGCACTCTCACATACGATTACAACGTCAAAATTCTAAAGATAAGACTGAATAGCTGTTTTGTTTTCTTTATTCTACTTTAAAATCGCTGAAAAACATCAGTGATTCTGGCAGCGATTTCAGGGTCTGAAACCAGGCTAGAAATGTAGTGATGGTCATTAATGAGAATCTTTATTTCCGATATTTACCAAGAAAAACAACTTGAACAAGATATCTTAATACGTTTTTGTTAAGAGAGGAAGACGAGTCTAAATTACAAAGACTATTTTCATAAAGTCTTGTTTTGTCAAATCGTCTCGTCTTTGTAATGGAAAGAAAAAACCCTGCTGTTAACCAACATATTGTGTCATAGTTTTTGTTCTTCAATTTCACATCAGGCTTTATCTGGATTTATAAACATTATAAAGAGTGTTCACATTTAAAAATGGCTATTGTGAAGAAAGGTTGTGTCCACTCTATCAATCAGTATTGGCAGCCATGTGGAATTTCTGCTTCAGCAGAATCTCACACGTTTTGTATGACTAAAAGTGACCAATATGCACATTTTTGCACACCCTGCTTAGTGAGTGAGGTCCACTGACTTTAGAGTGACACTCCTCTGTTATCCTGCTTGACCTTTGCCCCCAAGAGTACTGTGAGTGCTGCGGCTGTTAGGATGAAGCTTGGTTTGTGTAGCGTTTACTGGGTGGAAGTGGTAGACCTGGCCTATTAAAGACCTTAAAAGGATCTTTATGGAAGTCAGAGCTCCGAGGGCACTCAGACACACTTCTTCATACCGTGTTTACAAGGTGGACAAGCTGCTGAGGGAGTGAGAGGCAATAGAATGGCTTTGTCCCTTGAGGACGTACTTCTGCTGCACTGCTTTACTTCTGAGGACTGAGGAGACGGCCTTCAAGAAGAATAAAATCCGTCTGCACTACCAGCCTCATCTCGATTTCCCTAAACCCCCAAAACTGGGGCACTTGGGAGCTTGCTGGCTTGAAAATGACTCTCCCGTTCTCTATTATTTAAGTGAATATTTCATCCTGCTTCTCTCATCTCTCCCTCCTCCTCGTCCTCTCTTCCTTTACTCTCCTCTTTCACCGTTATCCTACCCCCTTTTCTTTTATCTCCCTCCCACTTATGTGCCTCCAGTGCTGTAGTTGGGTGGGTGGGATGGAGAGAAGATGGAGGCAGGGCTGCAACAGAGCGCTTTCATCTTCTCTCTGCAGGGCTGAGGGGGACGACACAGTGATACAACAGAAGCAGCGCATCGGTACTGTACACCACAGACATATTTTATAGAGTTTTACCCATCAGTTGTGTTATTTTACTAAGCAGGGTATTGCAGAGACACGACGTGACTCAATTTTACAACAATCAGGTTGAGCGCCATGCACAGAATCTGTTCAAGTTATTGTTGTCAGCATTCATGAGATTCTGCTGCTTCCCGCTTTAACATCGACCAACCACATGATTTGTTTCGTATTTCAGTACTGTGCAAAGGCAAAATTATCTTAAAGTTGAACAACATGGACATCTCATTTTGCAACAGGATACAATAGCTTTCTCGCATTGTCCATTGGAAAAGGACAAGGGACTTGTGAGATATCTAAAAGAGGAAAAGCTAGTATTAATTAATGAAAGGACCATGGAGGGGAGAGTGAAAGCTAAGAGACATGAAAGAGAAGAGGAAGATGGTAAATAACCTGTTTGCTGCAGGAAAGAGCGGGGATAAGAAGAGATGGGGGTGGATATAAACACTTACATGACTTTCTTTGTCAGGTGGGCTCACTGCATCAAATGGTTCGGTCCAACACACACAGGTGTGTGTACAATGAAATGTCGAAACAAAACCAAAGCATCAGCTGTCAGGCTCAGTCTGGGAACAAGTTCAAACTTCCACCAACCACTCCCCACCTTTTCATTCACCCACTCTCTCTCTCACTCAGCAAGCCACACTCTCAATGGCACATCTGCACCATATATCCCATCATTCATGTACCCAAACAACAGCCCGCTTTGCTTTCAATGGCTAGCCTCAACGTGACTGTACTTCAATTGGTTACTGTTTTGGGGGTGGGGTCTGCTGTGTTTAAGTGCATTTCAACAGAGACATGTTGAAACCTGATGGATGACGATTCATGTGTAAAGTTATGTTTTGTGAAAGTGTACAAAAGACAGTGTTTAGGACTTCTTTTGTCAGTGATCCCGATAAACAGCGGCGCACAAAGATGCTTACAAACAAAGAAGCAAAGCAGTGTGGGCTGCACACAGACCAATGATGACTGACGATATTACACAACTTGCACGGCAACTGACCCAAATCCCACTTCACTGAATGTGCAGTTTGACTAAAACCACAATTACCATCGCGGTTATCTCACAACTCTATCTTTATACACAGACGTCTCTGAAAACATTTTCATTAGAACTACTTTTTGTTGATGAAATAGTTCTCGTGGAAACGGTTTATCAGTGTTATAATCAAGACCACCTAAACCGAGACCAAGTCATCACCAAGACCAGAGTGTATCCCATACGTTTATTGTGCTGCAATGTTTCGACCCTTGCCTGAAGCAAATAAAAACGATCAATAAATTGTAATTTAGTCTGATGCAGAGTTAGACGGAGCTGCATTTTGCTTCTAAAACCTTTTACCAATCACCTTGACAATGAGATAATGAAAATAAAAACAGTGCAATGATTTGTGCACAGCTTCCTTGCCTCTCTTTTGTCATTGTGTTTTGCCATTTACAGTATGTATCTGTATATGCCCACCAATATGGAAAAAGTGCTATTTTATACAATTTCTGAAATTTCTCCTCTTACGTTTGGTTGTCTGTGCGACACCATATGCTGCAGTCATGCACCGAGGCTACCAATTAGTCTGAGGCAAACCTTCCTCAGTAACTCACAAACAAAAGCTGAATTTGCTTTCTTTAGAAACTTAAAATAATTCTTCAAAGGGTGGATCACAACCGCAGAATACAGCGGGAAAGGTAATGAGTAACATGCTGCTTTGTGTGCATGAGACTAAATGAGGAAGGCACAAAACAAGACAGATGAAAATTAAATTCCAAACATAAAAACTTCTTTGAAAATGAAAAATACAGATCCTGTGAACACAAATTTTAACAGACGGCGACCTTTCCTGTTTCGATAGATGATGCTTAATTAGATTTCAATTTGATTGATGACAGTCTAGTTAACGGGTTCAAATAGATGAGATCACTATCGCAGATCTACTTTGCTCAATTGCTCCCCATTATTCCAGATGGCCTTGTGTCCAACTAGGACTCCTAATGTCTGTAATCTCATCTGTGTCTGATTGCTGTGACACCACATAAGCAGGCTCAGATTGAATCAGGCCCATTTGGACTATCAATTTCCTGTCGCGAGCCTTTCACTAAATCTAGTGGGTGGAAATGTGGAGTCAGCAAGAAAAAGTGACACAAGGAAAGCAGGGAATGTGGCTACTTCTTTCAAGGTCAGAGCACACATTTTACATTTACTGCACAAAAAAAGGATATCTTACTATATCAAAGATGTAATACCCATATATGCCGGAAAATCTAGTTTATTATGCTTTTATTTTATACGGCAAAAAGGAATTTGCTTTAATGGACTGATGCATTCTTATCTAAGAGTAAAGCTCAAAACTTCTCAATTGAAACTGGCATAGTGATAACAAAGACGCCGCATAACTCAGATAACAGAGATAAGAAACTGAGCTTCCGAGTATGTCAGCATGTGATCTTTAAGATTAATTCATCGCATGAAAATCAAAATTAAAGACAGACTTCTTTGACTTCCGAGTGAACAACACCCGAATCCCTAATGTCACTGAGAATTTATAAATCTCGATTCAAACCAATTCTGTTACAATCAGATAAGACAAAATGTTTAAATTAGGCTTCTTGAAGAATGTTTGACTTTCGTTAAAGTATTCTACGTTGCATTTAATTCCTGCTGTGTGCATTTGTTTTGACATCACTGTATTAAATATTTGGTTTGTACTCTTCTCTTGAATAATGATTTCACTAAGAAAAACATCTCTACGGTCTTACAAAAAATGTAAAGTGTTTGTTTCTCAGAGAGAAACATTGCTAATTAAACATTGCTCAAAGTCACAGTGAGCAAATGAGACATGAAAAAAGCAATAGATTAAGAAGTTAAGATTAAACAAATACTTTCCTGGGCTGCAGAGAGGAGCAGCGAGAGTAAAAAACTTGGCCGCTGATATTACATTGAACTCTGTACAGGTCAACTATACAACCACAGTGTTGGAGTACACTGTGTACAGCTGTCTGTGGGGATAAATGCACTGCACTGAGCTTCCTGAGAGAGGAAAGTGAGAATGCTCCAGAGAAAGACAGAATGAGAAGGAGATGGGGATAATCCAGCGAACAGATGTTTGGGAGCGCATCGAAGAGCACTCTCTGCCCAGAGGATACGGATTATAGGGATGGAAGTGCTAACAGGAACATAGAGGGCCTGAGGTGGGCTACGAGATTAACCAACACACACCAATGATAGCCAGCCCACGCACGGGTCCTCTGAGGTAAAGGCAGCGGCTATCGTTAAGTCACATGTAATGAAAGCAAGACTCATTCTGCTGCTGCTGGAGAAAAGCTGTAAATGCAACGCAGAAAAGTGGTCTGCTGACGTAGTAGTATGAGAATACAAAAGTAGGGTAGTTTACCCAGAAATAGGGCTTTAAACTATACCCTTCTACCTGAACTTGGTTAAATCAAAAGGGAGTAGCCTTCTTCAATCCAACAGTCATGTTAAAACTTGAGCATCTACAAAAGATGAATGAGAGCGTTGTGACCATTGTGACCATTGACTGAGGGTTGCACAGACATACAGCGTAAAGTGCTGTGCAATAAAACCAGTCTTGATAGCAGAGAGCTTTTGGTTGTCTCATTGTGATTTAAAGACCAAGGACACGCTCAGTCGTGGGTGAACGTCTCCTATTCTGCTGCTGCTGGGAGAGCTGACTGCTAACTCGCTCTGACAGGCGACTCTGCGCACACACACACACAGACACACACACACACACACACAAGAAGCGGTGTTGCCCTTATTCAAGTGCAAATAAAAGCATGCCTCAAGTGAAGGTGCTTTGCCAACCAGCCAGCCACATCACAGGCATTACGGTTTCCAGTCAGGTTCAGTGGGTTCAGTAAGAGTCTCTACAGTATGCATAGGCTACATGGATTGTAAGCTTTAAAGTGAGTAGTTGCTACAATCTCAGGGTCATGGGCAGCTTCTCAAGACCTTACACACTTAACGATACACAGGCCTTTGAAAACACACTTTTAAAACCAGAGGGCCAAGGCACTACCTGGAGCCATCTATCAGCCACAGGAGACAGGTCTTGTCCCTGAGGGCCTGGTTTAGAGCAGGGGAGGGTGCGGGGGACATCTGGATGGGAACCATCTGGTGAAGGGGGGTCTGCTCGGCCTCTAATGCAGCAGGCAGGCGGGTCTGCTGGCCACCCGAACAAAGACAGGCTGTAATCTGGCCCCCGCGGCCCCCCAGGAACCCTCAGTCTGTCTGCCCTCAGATACAGCACCACACAACTGGGGTCAGTCTCAAAGCCTCATTCTGTCTTCAGGAGGATTTAAGGTACGGTCGTATGCTTGTCATGCAAGAGCAGGGTTCACCTATAGTCATGTCTGAAACAGGGAAGAGCTGCCGTTACTGCGCAAATGATAAATATATAAAAAAGGCTATGGTAAAACAATAAGTCTAAATAATGAGAAAATATTTTCAATTTAAGTCTTTTCAGAGTCAGCCAGCATTTATTGGACATAAGAGAGCAACACACTGCAGGCCAGTTGGCTGAGGGAAAAACAAAAGTCCAACTTGGTAGAAAAGTCTTGTGCAGTCAACTGCAGCCAATGTGTCCGTCAACCGCTGTGGACCTTATAACAGACAAGACCTTAAATCATTTACTGGATGTGTTTACAACGTTTGGAAATAAAAAAGGGCCGTTTCAAATGCAGAGCATGAGGTTTCTGGATACACATTTTTTTTTTATTTAGATTTATGAGTCTGTGTGAAAGTCTGTCCAGCTCACATCAAAACCAAAGATGATTGAAACTTGTCTTTTCTTCCAGACTCATCTTCCCCTGGCAATTAAGCAGTCTTTCTTTATACTGTTGATGATCCAACATGATGTCAAGGATCTTTATTTTCCCCACCACATACAGCCTGATAACGTCTGAGCTATAGAGGACTCCTGAGTGGAAGAACCAGATGCTGAAGGCCAAGTCTGACAGATTATTGTGTATTCTACAATACCTTTATACACTACTTCCATTTCTATGCTGCCCTTAGTCAGATTACCTGTTAAGGTCTGAATCACCAGTTCATGAAAAGATGAAACTCCAAACTTGTCTCATGCAACGTTAGCTTTAACTGTTAAAGTGACAACAAGGGTTATTATCATCTAGCGGTAATACCCACAAATCTCTGTCACACACACCTGTCTGCAAACACTCTTGTAAACATGTCTTGTAAACTTGTTGTTGTTTTATTGTTGTGTCCAAGACCAGGTGTTTTTAAGGACTATAAAGCATTAAAAGATATGTAAGAAAAGCAAATTCAAACATATGATGTTTAAGGAAAAAGCTGATGATATTCTATATATGTTTGTTATTGTCAACATATCCCATGAAAAGACTAAACATTATAATATGTAGAGTAGGTCTCTCAATACTTATCGCCTGAAGACGTAAATCTTTAAAGGTGCCCTGACAGACAAAACCGTTCTTACTTGCATTTTTTGAAATATGTCAGGTCCATAGGTTTTTGTTTTATGCTGTGAATGTGAAAATTAACTGCTACCTCTTCTGTCCGCTCTAGCCACTGAAAAGAAATAGATGGTGAAATCAGGCCAATTACAAAAGCTGGTCAGTCTGACGTCATGTTGCCTGAGCTCATTACTATTCATGAGCTCGCCCAGTTACGCTGGGTAAAGGATACTGATAACCAGGCTCTCCTTGGCTAGCTGTTAGCCAATCAGAGTCAAGCAGCTTAGCTTGTTGAATATTAATGAGAACTGGCACAAATCAAGCTGAGGTTTCCTGCAGGCTTTCTATATATACCACACTAGAATGGCCTGAAACAAGGTAACCAAGGCCTTTTTTTCACAAAAAAATGTTACAACATCCTCAGTAGAACTTCAGACATTTCCACAAAGTAACAAAATATGTGTGGGAGGGAACCTTTAAAAACGGGTAATGAATATATTTCATTATTGGGTTGGGTTTCTGTAAATAACATCACAGAGTACGGTCTAGACCTGCTCTTTTATGAAAAGCTAGGAGATAACTGGTTGTTGTGATTTGGCGCTATATAAATAAAATGTAATTGAATTAAAAGGCTACATTTCTAAAATGCCAGTGCAGTTTGTAGTTTTTAGCAAATGTCAATCAAACTGGAGTAATTAGCATTATTGGTGGGGACTAATCAAAATAATCTAAAGTGGCCATTTTCATGGTAATGCAGCAACATGCCACCCTGTGCAACAATGGCTCATGAATGTGTTTTTGGACAACAATGGAGCTCTATGGCACAGAGGAATAAACTACAGTCAATTAGGCTTTGGCTTTGTTAGTAGGATCAGTTTGTCTTTGGTTTCTGTCTTTTTGTGGGATTTGCTGACAATATGAAAAATACAGAATATCACCACATGTCCTTTAATCCCTGCAAAATGGATAAAGTTGACTTTTAAGTTCACATAAAACATAATTAACATTTCCTGTAAGTTTCAACTTGAATAATCAAACTCAGTCAAATGTCCCATGATGCATGTAGTTGTCTGAAACTTTCAGTAACGTGTAGTGTTGACAACGGGGACAAAAGAAAGTACCTGAGATCACGTGACTGCACAACAACAACAACCGGACACAAATGACCTCAGAAGCCAAGTCCTTCCCATCAGCCCGCCAGCTGTCTTCCAGTCAGCACTATCCTGCTACAGTCATATCTCTACTGTCGCCTGGCTCCCAAAGCAGCTCACATTACACACTGCTGCAGTTACTGGCCATCTGCGGTGCGTTATTAAAGGCTTATTCATGACCAGAAATATTTCCAGCAGACGATAAGAGCATGTAGAGGACTGTTAGATGATACCGCTGCTGTGATGTAATGCTGACCGTGTCCGTCATTGTTTCGCCATGTGGCTGCACCGCTGTATTTCTGAGAAGTGGTCTCACACACACACACACACACACACACACACACACACACACACACACACACACACACGTGTCCAAGAGCTACAAAGGCTGCACTGTAGCCAAAAGGTCATGAGACCAATCCCTGCAGCGGCCGACGTGTCCATCAATAGCTGAGAGTCGTCGCTCAACACAATAAAGCTCTATGTGCTCGGTCGGAGTGACTCAGCTTACTGTTAAGGGGTTAAATGGGGAAAAAAGGAGGCTGTTGTTCCTTTAAAGCCACACACACAAACACGCAGTACTTGTACTTGAAAGAAGGCAAAGTATGGGGAAGATGAACAGAGTCCAGTCGCTGTCATAAGCTGGCAGGTTGTGTGAATGTACAGTAAATGTCTGTGTGGATGTGTTTGTATGTATTACAATGAAAAGTAGGAGGTAAGTATTATAACTAAAATCAATATCAGGATACTAATACAGTAAGTGGAGCTGAAACTATTAATCGATTGACACCCAACATTCACTTCAGCTTCTCAAATGTCTTAGGTGACAAAAAAAGCAATATTAAGGTTGGGCTTCAGAAAATTGTTATGGAAAACTAGAACCAAACATCCATTTATCCATCTATTAATTATACCCACATTTCCTTTTTGGACACCTGCGAGGGGCTGGAGTCCATCCCAGCTCACATTTTGCAAGAGGCGAGGTGCACCCTGAACAGCATGCCAGTCAATCCCAGGGTTTAGACCAAACCATGAACCAAGAAAATGAATGGCAGCTTAATCGATAATGAAAATAATTGCTACTTGCAGCCCTGTTAATAGGAATATGTTCTCCTAATGTATTGCAATGCCGTTACACAACATAATATGGTGTTTAATGCAATGAATAGTAATCCAGTGTTTTGCATTAGCTCAGTCTGAACTTTATCCCGCATGTTAAACAAAAAAATCCCCACAACTTGCTTTCCTTCATTCATTTGGGCAACATAATTTCTTAAATTCATTACATGATGCTGTAATGATATGCATCACAATATGATTCTACTTTAACTTAATATACAGTAAAATAATACTGAATTATCATTATTATTATTTTTATTTCATTTTAAATTTTTTCCACTAAATTGTCACATCTCCACTCCATGGGGGAGAATCCTGGAGCAGACAATGTACTGACGAAAACAGTTTTTTAATTTAGTATAAACAGGGTGAGGGATTCCAACGATGGAAATGAACTTAAAACCAAAACTAATAGCATCAATTCAGGGTTTGTGTACCATTATCAAAAATAAATGTGTTTTGGTGATTATTTATTAATATTTGGCAAAAAGCTCCAAATTGGAGTAAAAGTCAGATAACTGACATGAAAATAAACTCAAAAGTATGTGACCTCCTTACACTGCATCTGTGCTCATGTCCGTGTGTTTGGAGCTGCCCGTTTCTGCTTTCAGCTTCTTATGTGTCGAGTGATGTTGTGTGTATGAACGTATTTGCTCGTTGACTTCTGTTGTGTAGGAGTGCGAGTCCTCCACACTGACTCAATGGATGACTAAAATAGCCTTTGCCTGCAATGCTGTTGACCTTGCGCTTCACAGTAACACGATGTGAAGCGCAGGGCTGATGACCACGCTGGATCCAGCGGGAGGAGAGGTCGACAGATGCAGAGGTGAAGAAGGAACTCAGGCTGGATCAAGCTTTTCCATTTTATTCTTACCACCAATCTCACCAAAAGCTTATTTTCTTTTATTTCCCCTGAGCAGAAAGAAGCTTTCGATGTTTAGAATTAAAATTGAGGAAATATAATCCATGATTTTGCCTCAAAGGACAGCCTGCGGTGCTATTTAAGATCAGCTTATCATGTTTAAATTTTGAATATCACATGTGGAAAGCACAATATAATTGATTTTAAAATATTTATAAAAAGGTTTAAAAATTAAAATTTCACTCGCGTGCAGGTCCCCCTCCCTTTATCCATTCATGCATTTGGCAGTAATCTTATTAAGTGAATCAAAAAAGAATGACTTATCCACAAGGCACTTACACAAATGTTCTTAAATAAAGTTCCAACCACAGCTGCCAGCAAGACTTAGTTCATCCTGAAAATGTTTTCCTTTTCATTCCAGACCTTCATTCTTGACACTGGTACAAAGTTGGGACGTCTACTGCTTCTTTCAGAGTCTTTTGCTTGCAAAAAAAATTAATAACTAACTAGCCCAACGCTGTATCTTGAGTTAAATATCTGCAAATAAAAACAAGCAGACAAATTTACAGGCATTTAGAGGGAGGATGGGAGTAGCATCAGGAACAACATCAGGGAAACAACTAAATAACCAGAATAATACTTCTTTAAGATTAGCATGCATTTGTAATCCATCCAATAAAGTCTAGCTGACCTCTTATTGTCAGGCTGACTCTGCCTTAGGAAACATTCAAACTTTCACAAAGCTTCAGTGCAGCAGCGGCAGCATCTGACTTGTGGAAACCAAAGTATTTGGCTGGTTCAACACAGCAGCCTTTTTTCTTGGCCAGCAGTAAACTTTTTACCCCAGAGAGCCGCTTCTCAAAGAAACACGTCAGGCTCCGGGGCATTCACAGAAGCCCATAATGCCTCTGCATCCAGCTGTTGTTCATGGGATGCACACGATGTATTCATGTGGACATTGTGTTCCGATGTCAGAGAGTGTTGGAAAAGCTACAGCACACAGGAGAACAGTTTATGTTATGTGTTGTTTATGGTGTGTGAGCAGCTGGATGGTGAGAGTTACAAGTTCATACAGTTTGATGTCGTCACTTTGGATTGGTTTGTGGTTACATATTTGTTTAAATATCAGATTATCACATTTATAAAATGAGTTTTTTTTTTAAAAAACTACTTGGCAAAATAATACAAATTCTATCTCCTGATTTTAGAAAGTCTAATTACATCCAATTACGTTCTTCCTGCAAAGTTGCATATCTTTGGTGATTCCATGCTAGAGATACTGTACACATATTGTAAACACAGTGCATTATGGTAAACCATTACAACTAACGTTGCTGCAGCTACCACAAATGTGACTCTAGAGAAACTCTTATTAGGCCCTTCCATTTTTGACAAACAAAAAACATGATGGTCACTGGAGCAATTTCTGATACTAAATAATTTCCTACATCTAGTATATTATCAACAACAGCACAAAAATGTTCCTGTACTTTTAACTCCCTTTGCTTTGTTCATCTTTGATTGTTTCTCTAACAGGTGATTGATGGGGAAGTGATTACGTGGGACACAGTCAAGCTCCCACACACACGCCACCCAACAATAACCAGTTCCTCACAGAGTCTTGTTCCTCTATCTGTGTTATTATCAAAACAATCCTCTCAGTCATCCCAGCGCCGTCGCCTCCGGCCCCTGAGCTCTGACAGGTATTCAGTCACAAGCATCAAATCATTACCTGCAGAGAAGTGCAACTGTACCCGTATGACAGTCAGGTATGTGGTGAAGCTACACCACCAAAATACCACATATTTTCTACACATGTAATACATCCTTTTTTTGCAAGGAGATTTTTAGGATGTATGGCATAGTATAAAGCAGTAGTCACATGCACACTGTCTGCCTCCAAAGCTTCAATTTTGCACGAAATTTTCAAACACAATGACATTTTCCCAGTGACCAGAGACCATTTATTCTTTGCATAAGAAAGGTGTAAACACAAAAGCAGCTGCAGTTACAAGCTTCTTCCCCCGGAAACAGCGAGGAGGTCCAAAAGGTGATTCATGATTTCCAGATGACAAAGCATACAACTGCCTTGTTTTACTGTACTGACTTCAACATGGGACGCACATGGAGTCAACATGCACAGCTGCGTGTTGACATGACATCCCCATACGTCCTGACAGGAAGCTGTGTGCTGCAGAACAAATGGCTGCCAGTAAACAACACATTATTGGGAGCACACTAAGTCATTTTAATAAGGCTGAAGAGAACATGTTGCCCTTAAATAGACCTTCCCATAACATGAAATTCCCAATGAAATTCCATAATCCATAATCCATTATTGATTTATAATCCAGGGAGGATTAGGCAACATTCCATTAGGTTTTTTTTTTCTCCTCCCTTTAATGCAGAGATTGACGTGTACACCTAGTTTCTGGGTCAAATAATAAATATAAGAGTCATATGTGGTAAAGCCGGGGCTGAATATAATAGGGTTCCCTGCATGTCGAGGCATTCTAGTTTCAGAAGGACATTTCTATAATCCATTTCATGCCTCGTCTCATGAGCTGACATTCCAATGCCTGAGAAATAACCTGCTGACTTTTCTTCAGATTTCATGATGCTTTCATCATTTGCTTTGTGTCTAATTCACAACATATGAATCCCATTCAGCGTGGCTTAAGCTTGCTGCTATAGTAAGTAGGACATTTGTCACTGAACATGGTGATTTGTTAAGAATGGGACAATTATAGAATATTCAGTCCTAAATTAAGGACTATGGCTAAAGCGCTACAAGTCTTTATCTCAAGTTTATACATTTCTTGATCTTTACTTATTAGTTTGGGTTTTTTTCTTGCTATGAAACAACATTTGCCATCTTAAAGGTCTACGCTAGAGAACCTTAAAAACTATCTGAACAATCAAGCTACAACATAGACTTCATTTGTAGCTCTTGCAAAGAACATTGCTGTTTGGTCTTTGGGGTTTACTTTTGTCTCTTTTCCACCAAATGGTCCCAGGAACTAAAGACCCCCAGGAACTAAACTCAGGAACTAAATCCGAACCTTTGCACATGTATTCATATTTGCCTTTGTGGGGGCAGGGACTACATTAAGACACAAGTTCCTCTCAATGGAACTGCAACTAAAGTTCCTGAGTTTATAAAAAAAAAGTTTGTGGGTTTCCGAGAGAGTTTTTACAGTGGAAAAGGGCTATAAGACTCAACTGAGGTAGTCTTACGGCAATACCAGACAGTCAGGTACAGTTCACTCAAAGCATGACAATACATACAACAAGACTGAAAGGTTCATCATTCATCGTCAGATACAGTAGGATTCCTACCAAAGATTTGGAAGCAAGCATCAGTCTCTTTTTTTCTGAGATGTTGCTTTTGGCATCTAAAAAAGGTGGAAATTTGTCATAACCAAATTTCATGAAATCTATTGTTAGGATAAAAAGCTTCTTCTATGGGTGTTAATCACAGGTTTCATCACATTATTCATATGATATTGATTCTTTGGACAATGATATGATATTTTCTGATGTGTCAAGGTACAGTCAATTCAATTTGATTTGATTTAATTTAGGGGCCTGCGATCGAAATGAGACAATATTATATGCCCATTTAACACAGTTACATTTATAGCTACTCAAAAAAGAAACTAAAATAGGATTTGACAATTGTATTACTGAGCTCTTCCAGACATTTAAATTTAAAAAAACTATTTGTTTTAACAAAAAGAAAGAATATAAAGTGGGAATCTAAAATAAAAGGGAATCTTACAGAAGATATGTATCAATGTTTTTACTTTGCATCGATAATATTGGATAGTCGATCATTGAATCCATACATTGATCCAGATCGATGCATCGTTACACCCCTACTATCTTTTCTGACAAACCAACAAACTAACATGAGCACATCCTCTGTAACATCTGTTAAATACTGCACATGCTGTCGAGAGTTCCTTACCTCCAACACAGGCCCCGCTCCCAGGATGATCTGCTCCACCCCGCTGGCGAATCCCTTCTGGCTGAGTGCAGTCAGGTGATGAATGAGGAAGTTGGTGCTCTGGGTTTTCCCAGACCCGCTCTCACCAGAAATGACTATGCACTGGTTCCTCCGTCGCTGTAGCATGGCGTGATACGCCACATCCGCCACAGCATAAATGTGGGGGTCCAGCTTCCCCAGTGTGTGGTTGTCGTACAATTTGACATATTTAGGATTGTAGATTGGCAGGAACTGAAAGGGGTTAATCACAATGAGAATACTCCCAATGTAAGTGTAGATCTTCTCCTGGCGGAAACGTGCACGGAGGCTTTCCAAAATGGCACGCTCTGTTAGCTCCGGGAGAGTGCAAAGGTCGGACGGAGGGTCGGTCCCTGCAGGTTGGGGGAGGAAACCCCGCTCCACCATGCGGCGACGCTCCTCAGTCACCCGTAGCCACATCTGCAGGCTGCCGCCATAATGAATAGATCCATCCAGGTTCTTCTCCCGCAGAAGGAAGCGGTAGTCGTCACCACTGCCCAGTCCACTGCGGTTCTCCAGGGCGCTCCGTGGCCACAGCATCATGCGCTGAACAGGGCAGTCGCCGGGATTCAGGATCCATTCCTCCCCACCAAACTCTTTCACCTCAGCCAACACGTAGCATTTGGTACGATCCAGGCGCAACCGCTCGATGAGGCACTCGATGGCTTCAGCAGCTGTGGTGTTCTTGCGGGCGCCGACGGGGCAGTAGATGGTGCCCTCAGCCAGGGTGCCCGGGTAGACTCGCAGGGTGAACTCCTGGTCCTCCAGGCGCCGCCGCATGCTGCCACTAGCCGTGGCCATATTGGCGCTGCTGGCGTAGCTGCAGCCGCCATCTTGTGAGCTCATGGTGGCGCAGCAGGTCCCATCAGCACAGCGCTCTCTGTGCCCGGAGGACTGACTCAGGACATCCCAACTGGAGGACAGAGACGGAGACAGAAGAGATAGAAGAGGGTAAACACGGCAGCAAAACAACAACAACAAGAGTTCAGAGGAGAAATGACTGGTTTCAGACATCACTTTATGTCCTCTGGCATTTACAGTACATTGGGTCAGTAGAGTCATGGCGATTTTATCTGTCCCATGACAGAGTAGGTCGACTCAATAGGCTTTCTGTTTTTGTCTGTAAAGGGAACTATTATCACAGACGCCACAAAAGAGGAGCATGAGACGGAGTCAAAGAGGGAGACAAGAACTGATAGCTATTCAAAACAATGAGGAACAGTAGCAGCTTCATGAATTTAAAGGCTAGTGGCCATCTTATCAGAGCCAGATACCCTGTGTGTGTGTGTGTGTGTGTGTGTGTGTGTGTGTGTGTGTGTGTGTGTGTGTGTGTGTGTGATAATCCAAGGGCTCTAACCGTGTGCCAAGACTAACAGCTGCCACCTTCCAAACAAAAGTGGCTGTAATGAGAGCACAATGGTTTACTTCACCACTTCTCTGTTGATAGGGAACAGAGCACTCAATTTTTTTTTTTTTTTTTTTTACACACACACACACACACACACACACACACACACACACACACACACACACACACACACACACACACACACAAGTTTCATAGATTACAAAGCCTCAAACGTGATGTTAATAAAAAGATATAAACTGTAAATTATGATAAATATGTTGATTATGGGACAGAGATCAACAATTATACAATACTATACGATAACTATATTATACCAAACGGAAATTCAATATAGGCAATTCTTTTACAAGCTTATTATTCAGATGAGTCAGTAATGTTTGCAGCATTAAGAGAGACAAACATGATTTTAATTTACTTTAATTTACTTTTAAATTTGTTAAAGTTTAATTTAATTAGTTTTCTTGTATCACAAAACAATTTTACATTACAGAGTATATTATAGAGTTTTGTGTCAAAACAAAATATACATACCAGAAACAAATATATTAGTAATGTCAATCAAATGACATGGAGACAATAGCAGTGTTTTCTTAATTCAATTATTAATATTATTTGCTGATAATAACATCATCACTAGCTGTTACTCTGACACTGTATTGTCAGATGGTTTTAATATTGTTAGTCAAATCTGGGAATTGAGGCTTATTATTTTACAAGATTATAAGTAAATGCAGAAAATCGACAAGAGTGCCGATTTTGTTTTTCTGGACTCCGCTCTCTATAGAAATACAAAATACCAGAAAACCAAAATGTAGAAACAAGACCTCAATTTAAGTGTAGGCCAAAACTAAGACCACAGCCGTGAAAGCATTACTGATCTCTGCCAGTTGCTCTTACTTGCTAATAATGCACTTCATCATCTCTCTCTCTCATATATAAGCTAAGCTAAGATACTGCGCAGAACCCTCAAACTCCCAGACCCGAGCTTGAGGATGACACCACAACAAGGGGTGAGAGGGGGATTTTTTTTTATATATATATATATATATATATAGTACAGGCCAAAAGTTTGGACACAACTTTTGTAGATTATCACTGAAGGCAACAAAACTATGAATGAACACGTGGAATTATGTACTTAACAAAAAAAAGTGTGAAATAACTGAAAACATGTCTTATATTCTAGTTTCTTCAAAGTATCCTGTACTGTTTGTATATATATATATATATATATATATATATATATATATATATGGTTTCCCTCATGTGTTTTCTTTTATTTGACACAGTCTAGAAATGCACTATTAAGGCAAACACATTTCATTTTACACATTTAACACATTTTGACATTTTGCATCATTTATCTTTCAAATCAATTCTCCGTGCAAGCTGTTTGCATGGCTGTTTATTGGGAATCATAATGCAAAGGCAGGACAAGGCATTCCAAATGACGATGCTCCCCTTTAAACAACAAACCATTCTTGACAAATCCACAGCTATTATTTCCGTGAGAACATGTACCACTGCCCTTTTAGGCTCTCTAAATTCCCTCTCCTTTTTGCCAGATGATTTTTAAATTTCCTTCAACAGCTCTCTCAGCTAAGTGCACAGGCTAGACAGATAGATACAGGAAGAGGAAGGAGTGTATGAGCCAGCCAGTTGTCCTTTGAGCGTCCCAGACAGACCATCCACTCCCTCCTGCCGTCTGGACTGAACCTGACCACCTACAGCAGTCTGCAGCAGCCCACCAACATTGGATAGAGACAGAGAGAGATGAAGAGAGAGAGAGAGGGGAAATAACCAGCTGGGTGTCTGTAAAAAAAGAGATGAACTTTAATGGAGGAAAGACGGAGCAGAGGCAGAGACGACAGAGCTGAGAAATGGACAGAGATGAGAGAGAGTACACAAGATTCAAAACAACGTTCCCCCCGTGTCTGATGTAGTCACTCGTTGAGATGCTAACGAGCTGTTCAAACGAGTAACAGGTCAGAGTTTGAAGTCTATTATGCAGA
This sequence comes from Etheostoma perlongum, assembly GCA_026937815.1. Classification (NCBI taxonomy): domain Eukaryota; kingdom Metazoa; phylum Chordata; class Actinopteri; order Perciformes; family Percidae; genus Etheostoma; species Etheostoma perlongum. The sequence continues at coordinate 26,816,775 of CM049378.1, read as the reverse complement.
AATGTAAATACATTCTACAGTATTCATGGTTTGTTTGTGCTGTCTGGTGGGGGTCTTTTTGGATATGTCTGGTGCTTGTACAAATAAGAACCCTACAAATGAACAGACGGACGCTGAAGGAAAGCTACTCGGGCAAATCTGTGTCACTCCGAAAGTTCCCAGACTGCAGATCAAAAATTGTAGTATGTGAGACACTGGATTGATTGATTAACAAACAAACTACAGCAACTACAACTACAGTGAATTGAGACTTCACACTACAAGTGCATCCACACCTTTTGTTGAGATCTCCGCACACATTGAAACATCAAAACAACAGGAACATTTCTTCTTCTTGGTCTCCTTCCTGCTTTTTCAGGTGGCAAACAACCAAATTGTGCATCACAGACAACATGTGGTAAGAGGTGAAACGGACAGCTCGGCGACCATGCCACAGTAACCCAGTCCACAAAAGTAAAAGTAAAAAGAGTCAAATGCATAACATCAACAATAACATCAACTCAACAGTAAGTTAAAGATACACTATGGACCTTTCTTGTAAACTGACAAAAGTTATGTTTACTATTAGTAATGTTCCGATACTGATACCAGTATTGGTAATGCTTCCAATACTGCTTAAAATGCTGGTATCGGGAAGTACCAGAGTTTGTGCACCGATCAAATACCACGTAATAAAGCCCTAAAGAAAATCTACGTTAAAGTAGTTTATTTATGTTCGTTGTCTTTTATAACTGACATAATAAAAGACCTGAGAGAGTTTAAGCTGAGCCAGACTGACAACAAAGATAGAAATCATATCACATCCATACAGAGAGAGTAGTATACAGCTGTTAAAACATAATAAAATATATGACACACTGGTATCGGATCAGTACTCGGTATTGGCCGATATGCAAGATCAGGTATCGGAATCGTTATTGGGAAGCAAAACATTGTATCAGACCATCTCTGTTTACTATTACCAAAACACATTGTGTTTATCCTTAAGGTCTAAGAAATATGTTTTTAAAGCCAATTTTAAATCAAGCTTTGTTTACATCCATGATAAACTAGCTTACAGTCTTCTTCTTCCCTGTATTTGTTGCAGCATTGATGCATTTTTATCTGCTTTACTGCCACCTGTGTATCAGTGGAATACTGTAAAACCATATGCAGGACTGTGTATCGTGTTATCCACATGCATTGGGCAAACAAAAGGGGACACACTCATAGATGCTATATATGAGCAACATTAGCCTCTAGCATTTTGATAGCTTGGTTAGCACTGAAGTTATCTTGGTAAGGCGACACAGTCCCGTCTTGCATCAGAGCTGGCTTACATCATCACTTCCTAAACGCTCTGTACATCCACATTCCACCAGCTGGCCTTTTTTGGTTTGATATAAATATACAGCTACCAGCTGTTCTAGCCTTCATTCAGCTCTGCAGTTTCTCATCCTTATCAGTTCTCTGGACCTGGCTGATCTCAGCTGTCAGTCTAACTCAGTGAGTCATTAAGCTGGAAGCCAGTGACTTATGACTGTCGTCCTATTGTCACCGCAAAAACGCTAGGAAAAGACAGGCTGCTTTCACAAGAACGGATGACAGATAAAGTAGCATGGGAGAGAGTGGACAGTATATGAGCGAGAATGTGGGTTTAAGTAAGTACCAACCGTCTATATTTCTTCACACTGGACCAGACACTATCAAAAATACCTAACAATAATGTTTGGTAATAACTGTTTATTATGCATTTTCAAATATAACTCTTACCCAGGGGATAAAATGTAAGAAATACTAAATATCTAGAATTATAATTGTTGGTCGAAACAAATCTTCCCTAAAGAATGAGCTTGGATCAACAAAATTATGCAGATCTACTTAAAATGTATGTTAATGTTGGTTCTGAACTGCTAGAACACTTACAATTCTGTACAAATAAAACATGTGAAATCCACCATGACACAATGTGGATGTATGACTTTTTCCTGTCACAGATTGATATAGAGTAGTACACTGTCTAAACAGCTGGTGTATGCTAGGTTTTCCTTTCCTTGACAAATCTATTTATTTTACAGACGGTAATATGGTTTATTATATTTCCAGCAGAAGCAAAAGTAATTTGTTTGTAATAAACATAAAAATACTTTGGTAGAAAAGATATCAACATAAAACTAAAAGGAAAAAGACATTACCATACAGTAGGTCACTGTGATGATCTCGGAGAAATACCATTCATAAACACCACAGATGTCACCAAAATAAAAGGATATTGCGGATTACCAGTTTAAAGGATAGGAGGGCGATCTAAATCCCTACTTCTGGTAATGACGTTTTTCCCAAAAAAATGAATATACAGCAAGTTTAATTCTTCCCTTGCCTGCCTTGTTGCCTCAAAAGCTACAGTATGACCCCCTCCATCCTCCTCTGCAGCAGAGCGGAAAATCACTGGACTGTCTGTTGAGACTTTATGAACCAGCGAGCTGGACAGCAGGAGACATCAGGAGCAGCTGGAAGGTTGGGTTGCACTATGAAGGATCAGGGCTGGGGACTGATGGATGGTCTTTTAGGGGCAGAGTTCAGAGTGAGGAGCAAAGGTTTTAAACCAGCTGAGGCTCTGACAAATCACATGTGGAGCTACGAAGTTGGCCGCCAAATTGTTTTTTTGGGAGATGAATACACTTTTCTGGCATTTCCTTGAACAGCTGCATACGGTGAGGTCATTCAGGCAGGAACTAGAAGGCAATTAGACACCAAGAACAATGGGCCGACTTGACCTTAATACTGTATGTTCAGCATTTGAAGCGACAGAGTTTGATGATGATGGATGAAGACGGAAAGTGATATAAGTCAGGCACAGCAAGGAACGGCGGGGATAAGATGAGGTGAGAAGAAAGAGAAAGCTGTGGAAAGAAGATGAACAAAAGAGGTGGCGAAGTAGAGGAGGGTAAACGCCTGTTGTGTCTTGTTTTGATACGGTCGAAATTTGAAGTGCTGACAGCATGTGGAGATAAGGCCGTAAGCTGACATGGTGGAGGAATGAGATTGCATTATATTGGAGAAAGATTGTAAGAGTAGAGGACGTCTGAATGAGAACGTGCCAGTCATTTGACAGGAGGACAGGTTCAGCCCCGGGTCACACTCATTTAGAGCCATCATTCAGGTGCAAATGTTAGAAAACAGAGCTCCTTCCAAGTAGGCATTAATATTTAAAGAGAAACTCCTGTCCTCCAGGAGTTTAGAGAGGAGAAAGAGTAAAGGAGATAAAGTGGCGGACAGGAGTAGGGCTGCAAATGACAATTATGTTTTATTATTTATTAATAGATTGTCTAAAATGTTAAAAAAAAAAAAAAAAACCGATCACTGTTTCCTACAGCCCATGGCAGTGTTTCCCAGACTTAATTGTGGATGTGTGCCACACAATCAACAACGGCCGCCACACATTGCGTTTTATTATTATTTCTTTTTTTTTAACGATATTTAAAACACGCATTTGTTCAGCTGAATTTCCTTTCCCTGTTCTCCTCCGTCTCTTTGTCACTCCACACACACACACACACACACACACACACACACACACACACACACACACACACACACACACAGCCCTTCCGCTTCGAGCACACAGCGTCTGTCTCCATGAAAACAGTGTTGCCAACTTAGTGACTTTTTCACTCGATTTAGTGACTTTTCAGACCCCCTTTGTGACTTTTTTCACAAAAGCAACTAGCAATAAATCTGGCAACTTTTTATAGAAAAGACCGCGGATTTCTGTAAAAAAGTCTGTATTGTCCAGCATGCATGCAAGGTATTTCTCTGCAGGGCCGCCAAAACAGTCCCCTCTCTCGTAGTCGGTTTTGTGAGGAGCAGAGGAGCAGCTCCTCCCCTCCCCCCCGTGTACGTAGGCAGGTAGAAAGGGGAGAAGGGATGGGGTGCGGGGGCCGGTGTAGGTAGGAGAGACAGTAGCTGACACAACCACTAAGCTTTATGCAAATGATTGCGTAATGACGTCACACATATGCAAACGAGCTGTCGCCACTGTGCACGATTAAATGCAAGTTTAAGAATATAGACTGTAAAGATGTATTTGATGCTCTGAAATTTGATATGAACGGTCAACTAAAAACTAAATGAACTAAAAACTCAGCATTTGTCCATTAGATGCTGCATTAGAAGTGCATTAAATGCATTTATGTGTTTTTTAATTTGTTCAGGAACTATCAGGGCAGAATTTGCAGCAAACATCAATAAACATTACAACTTGTGTACATTTTCATCCACACAGTCAGAGCGCACCAATTCTATAGATGAGGTGGAAACTAGGCTAACAGGATTGTGATAAATGGACTCTCAGTCTTGTTTATGTGACTCAAATTAAAGTTTTGATTGAAAACAGGCTTTAATAAAAGACTAAAGACTTGCATTTTAATGCCTCGCGAAGTTCTCTTCTATCCACTGATTGTGTACAGACCCTTTTCTCTCTCTATAGCCACTGAGATGAAGAAGTGTGTTTCTCATCTTTAACACTCCTACGTTTGTACATCTCCAGATCGTTCTTTGGAAAAGAAAAACAATAAAAAACTGATATCTTAATGCAGCAGTGCAGCAAACATGCAGTAAATGACTCCGCCTCTATAACAAATGCATTAGAGGAGGTGGGGAGTCTTTAAGATTATATAAAAAAGGTAGGGAAAGCTGCCAGAGCCAGGCACACATCCAAGATAATAAATACAGATGAGAAGCTCAACTCGTCTTGCAGGTCTTCAAGAGTCTGGCTGGTAAACAGTAACACCCCCTCCTCTCCCACAGTCGGTTCTCACCAGCATAACAGCAATAAACACCAAACCTCAGCATTCCTCAACACAGCTCACGTACACACATAAACACACACACAGGTTCACTTAACTTTAAATCTCTCGACACAGAAGTTGTGTTTTCCTTTCTAGCCCCAAAAACTGAGGGTTGTACTGTACTACTGATGATTGCATTAGTAGTTACACAGTTCATTTGAGCTGTGACTAACACAGAGTAATTCTTGTCTACCGCCACATACACTCGCTCCCACCCCTAATCACTCATCAAATTAAGGATTACAGGCATATTTCAAACTCCCTGTGAGTTTACTCCTCACTAGTGGCTGTTGCTGATCTACAGTAGCTACTGAAGTTTACTCCAGACACACACACACACACACACACACACACCCTCACACTCCCAAAGCATCAGCTCAGACGAACGCCACACCTTGTGGTCACACCTGTGGATTCAAAACTACGCAAGGTGTGTGTGTGTGTGTGTGTGTGTGTGTGTGTGTGTGTGTGAGATTTGCATGCAGCTGGCATCGTAGAAGCCTAGAATTCACCTGGAGTTTTGTCTCATTTTTGTAAAGTATTTTTTCTTCCAACCACTTTTTCCAAACATGAAATATTCTGGGATTTTCGAAAATTAAAAACAAAAACAAAGCAGCTGTATCTGTACCGTAGGTTTAAAAAGTTCCCTGACTTGTTGGGCTCTTGAAACCTTACGTAGAACATGTACTGTCATAATGCTACAAGCAGTTGTTTCCCCCCTCCATTGATATCTACTGGTTTGCAGGATGCATGCATGATTTAAACTTCTCTTAAGCCCTTTTTGAACTATATCATTATTTTGCAGGTGTATAACCGACATCATGATTGCCTTTGAAGAAAGATTGTCTGAAAGTGGATTTGTTTGATTCATTGCACCCGCCCCTCACTGTGAGAACAATATAACGTTTTTTTCCTCTTAAAACAGGTTTTACCTTCAGACGTGGGGTCGGCCAACCTGGTTTGTTTACTGAGCCATTAAGTTGGTGCTTCTACTGCAGCATTGACTACTGTCAGTGTGAATGTGTTACTAGAAAACACTGAATGTGTTCAGGCAACTTTCCCTGGAAAGTTAACGGTAAAAAAGAAGCTAAATAGTAAATGCCTTGTGCGTGTGCGTGCGTGCGTGCGAGCGTGCATCCAAATTCCTGAATTCCAGCAGGCCAGCAGTGTTCACAGGAACTGAGCCCACGCAGTTACAAACATCTGCCAGAAACTCGTGCACACAGAGACAGTCATTCAGTGTGTCACTGTGTGTGTGTGTGTGTGTGTGTGTGTAAAGGGGAAAAATGCATGTGCTTCTGCTCTGACAAAGATGATAGCATAACACTCTTTTCTGAATTCTTTCCCATCATACTCTACAACTCAGCTTGGTTAGAGGCTGCAATACCTTTAGCTGTAGTGTTTCTTCTTCTCTTCCAAGTTGTAAGTATTTTGATGCTATTTGTAGAAGACAAAACAAGAAAATAAAAAGGAGAAGAAGAGGTGAGGAAGAAGAAGAGGAAACAGGAAGAGGAAGTAGAGAAGAGCCACTTCCCCATCCTCTGCACTATTACATTCCCATGGGGATGACACACACACACACACACACACACACACACACACACAATGGAGCATCAATGTCAGAAAAAGACCACTGTGGGGAGCGGTATTGATTGAAGACCCCCTCCTCACTACAATCACACACCATCTGACCAGCTCTGTTGCCGTGGTTACAGGCCGATCGAAATAAATTAGTGCCTTGTGCATCTTTTATCCTCTTAATGAGATATTATTTTGTTTTCTGTGTAGAATGTTGCACTAGTGTTACACTAGCTTTTCTTAAGAACCATAATGGAAATAATTTTTGTTGTTTTGAAGTTAACTGTTTTTATTGTTATGTTTTTCTATTTCCCAAATCTCTCCTTCCCTTTTAATTCCTTCTTTCCATGTTACATAACCAGCTGCAGATCGTGCAGCAGTTAAATCAGCACAGATAGGCCACTTGAGGACTCTTGAGGTTCTGTGGGCCCTAAAACCAAAACAATGAGCTGAAAGATGAAATGACATTACGTACGAAACCGTGGTGGCAATTCTCTGAGAGTGTGTCTATGAGCAATACCTTTCATATAAAATGTGGTCAACAAATGAGGGGCAAGCAACATTTTTATGATTTCAAAACAAAATATCTTATTTTAAAAAAACATTCTACACAGGGTTTTACAGAACTGATGCATGATATAATACATGCATGTAAGCATGCATGTATTATATCATTAGTTATATCATTTGAGATATAAATGCCATGGCCAAAATGTTACTGCAACCCACTTATGTGCTAAAACTGTATTATTTATAGAATACTTTTAAAAATCATGTGAATTTAATCATATTCTGAGTTTTGTGTGTATCATAAATTCAAATATGGGCTTAGAAATGTGAGCAAACTGCCAAAAAAAAAAAGAGAGAGTTTTATGTGGCTCTATTCTTTCTCAGCTAGCTGAGGATGCTGCTAACCAGCCCCCGGGGGACACGGATGACTCTATAAGTGATGAACAGCGAGTGGTTATTGATCCAAGCCTGTGTGCAGGGAGAAAATGTCGACCTCGCTTGCATGGTGGTGACGTGTGTCCTGCAAACCTGTCTGAGCGTAAGCATGAACGTGACCGACAGGAAGTGAATCTGAGACAGACAGCCTGTGGTTTGCTTCTATGTGCGATATGTTATTTAATGTGACCTCTCAAAAGTGATGTTTGTTTTTAAAAATACATACTGTAGATGATGTATTGTGTATTTGAGTGTTAAGACTGACACAAGACACATATTCATTCTGAATTAGTTCTTGAGTTCCTGACTTCCAGAGATATTTATGCAAAAAAGGAGCCATGTTGCTAACAAGACTAACCACATTTATAGCCATGCTAATTGCTCTGTGAGGCTTTACGTAAGCAAAGCAGTGCTTTGAGATAAATGCTTATGTCAGCATGCTAACATGCTCACAATGACAATGCTAACATGCTTGCTTAGTATGTATATTGTTTATCATCTTCGTTCACCTTCTAGTTTAGATGGGTTAGCATGCATAACATTAGCACTAAACACAAAGCACAGCTAAGGATGATGGGAGTTTTGTAGGACTTCATATAAATTACACCCAAACTCGGAGTGCCTGGGTAGCTCACCTGGTTGAGCATGCACCCCATGTACAAAGGCTCAGTCCTTGCCGCAGCGGCCACAGGCTAGATTCCAACCTGTGTCCCTTGCATTCCATTCCCCGTCTCTATCCTCCTTTTCTATCTCCAGCTCTCCTGTTTAATTAAGGTCTAAAATGTCCTATAAAAAAGTCTTAAATTACGCCCAAACTCTCTTGCTGTAACTGTGCAGAATGAACGTGGCTGTGAGTCTTAGCCAAGGACAAGTGTGGCCTACATTTCTCTCCCACAACCTGAAGAAGGCCAACAGAACACCCCCCCCACCCACCCCTCCCGCCTTTGTGCTCCAGAATAAGAGGTGATCTGCCCGCAGCTTTGGCTCTCAAGGTGCGGTCAGTTGAACACTATCCAGAGGAGCTATTGCTGAGTAACTACTGGACACCACAGAGCTGTGGAAAATGAAAGAGTAGACTTTAAAAGGCCATGCAGGAACAACAACAGACACGCTTAATAACGCACAGGCTCGCTTCATTGTGAGCGAGGAGACCTGCGTCTGCAATGTCAACAGAACGACCACAGACGTACAATCAGCTGCACAGTTACCCAACATCAACAGTCCTACTTTCCAAATGATGCTACCAAAACCAATCTAACCTTGCCAGGGTCACAGCGTCACTAATGGCTCCATCATCCTCATTGATCCTCCAGTTCCCACCTCTGTTTCCCGTTGGTCCCGCAGCTCTATGCTCTTGCACGATCAATATCTGCCTCTCCGTTTTTGTGCATTAGATATCCACATTGTTCATTTTCAAATGATCAATGCCGTGATAAACTCTGATTTTTATTTTCACTGCAGAGCCCCAAATGTCTTGAGGACGAAGCAGGTTAGGCCACATTATTTGACATCAATGTGATACATTTCTCTCAAATCAAGTGCAAATATAAATTGGGAAATATTTGAGAATGTACAGCTTATTTTATACTGCATACTCAATCTAAGCTGCCCTGGTTATGACGGTCTGAGATGTAAAATGCCTGGACCAATTAAATGCAGACAAAGGGTGCAATCCTCTTTTAACCCTTAATTTAAAACTGCTTCTTTATACCTTTCTGCTACTTTCCAATCATACCCAAAGGGGCTCAAGCTGAGTAATGTTTGCGGACTTGCTCATGCATAATTTCTGCGCTGTAATGAATGGCGGGGCCGTGGCGTTTTGGGAAGATCAAAGCAAAGCAGGCCTGGCCTTAATAATGGCCCTCAGAGTGCTGGACCAGGAAGAACCAAACATGTCACGACGGGCAGGATGCAAACATGTGTTTGAATGGAGAACATGGGATTATGCTTTTTGATGCAAATGCAATAGTTAGGCTACCCATGCTACAGGCTTTTGTGAAGTTTGCTGAATGCAGTTTTAGATACACAGTTGTACGTACAGAGCAGTGTGACAGGTAAAGTGATTGTTTTATCTGGACATTTGGCTTCTTTCTCTCCGCAGGGCTTTCATTTTTGGTTCACGTCAACAGCCCGCCACGCCTTGATTGTGGACGGACAAAACAGGTTAGGAGCTGATACGTGCATATGTTTGTATGTGTGTGTGTGTGTGTGTGCGTGTGTAAAAATACATAAAAGCAGTTGCATTCCTCGCAGACGGAGCCAAATGGCTTTGAGAGGTCTGCAGCATTTCACATGAATGTGGCCTGAAACACGACACTGGTCGCCGCACTTGCAACACACATCTTTTTAATCAACAATTCCCCTAAAGACACTAGATTAACACCGAATTCATTCCATAAATAAAAATAGCTTCAATAGCAACTAACTGCTATATAGTATACTAACTAACTGCTGTATACAGAGTTTATTCGTCTCAGCTCATACAATTAGCAAAGTAGTTTTAAAGGTCCCATGGGATGAAAATTTCACTTTATGAGTTTTTTTAAATATGAATATGTGTTCCCCCAGCGGCTAGAAATGGTGATAGGTGTAAACCGAGCCCTGTGTATCCCGCTCTGTCTTTGAGAAAATGAAAGCTCAGATGGGCTGATCTGGAATCTTGCTCCTTATGAACTCATAAGGGGCAAGCTTACCTCCCCTTTCTCTGCTTTGCCCACCCAGAGAATTTGGCCCACCCATCATAGAGAGACAGCTTTTAAACAAGCAAAGTGGCAGTTGGTCAAGGCCACACCCCCAGCCTCCACCTTGCCCCCCCCCCTCCCTCAAAAGCTACAGACTAAGGAAAGCTCATTGTGGAACTGGCTCTAGCGCTTGTAATTCTGCACCAAGGCTGAATTTTGGGAAATCGATTTCAGATGTGGTATTAGGGGACCACTAAGGTCTATATAAAAGCATCCAAAGAGCACCATGTCATGGGACCTTTAACACTGAAAACATTGATTAAAAGAGCTAGAAAGAGCCGAGAGAGTAAGCCTTGCCAATTTGACTCTGCAGAACACTGCAAAAGAAAACAATTCTCTGCAGAAAACAGCATTTTCTTCATCGATCGACACCATTAAAGATATGTCGGTAAACGGTTGACAACTTCAACTGCAAAAAAGGTCAATTATTACTCCTTGTACTATAAATCTTTAAACCAAGATGAAAAGCTTTTATGTGTAAGACGCCATCTCAATGTCATAGACATGACAGGCAGGAGGGTTTCGTGAAGAAAACATATGCAGTAGGAAGCATAACACAGATGAAACAATAGTCAATACAGTAAGGAGTGTGGCATTTATGTAGCAAGTAAAGGCAGTGGAGGTCAGGGAGGTGGGTGGACGTATAACAGCATCCAAGCTTCATACAGGAGACCAGATTTCATGACCCATTGCCAAGCAACAACTAATTATTTTGGCTGATGATGATGACAATAAATTTTTTAATTATCCCATTTAGAAATCTGTAAAAAGGCAGGATGTACATAAGGCATGTGGAGGTACGGATATGAAAGCACGTCATTTCCTTGATTGGAAACAAGTGATGAAGAGGACAAAAGGTCACAGACTCCTGAGTCACAAGACCAACCATGGCAACATGGTTGTTAAGGAGTGGCGTCATTCAAGTGGCAGGAAGAGGCGAGGTTATGTTCTCTATGGTCAGCAAGGACAGACGGAGGAAGAGCGAAGACAAAGGTCTGAGATCAATAAGATCGACCCACTTAGCAAGCCACCGACTTCCACGAAGCACCACACACAGTTTTAATTCATTTAAAGTGCATTTTACTAAACAAGTTATAAAAATGTTTTGCAGGGCAAGATGGACCAAGAGAGATACAGATAAACAAATAAATAATAGTTCACAGGTGAAATGTGCCTGGTGAAAGACCTTTGTCCAATACATTAACCTGGGGGCTGAAGGAAATTTTAAGCCCAATGTTTAATATCATAGTCATCTGGGCCTTAATCCAACCTGAGGCAGAGTTCATGTTTATCAAAGAGAGGTCGTCCAAAAACTTGAGATCCCTGGACAAAAATAAGATGTTGGAGCTCTGACAAGCTCTGTTCACAGACTTGGAAACACTTCACTCAAACGCTAAGGTGGACCTCTGACTCTGTACACAAAGTCACTTGTTGCATGACAGTTGCAAGAAAATGCATTTTTTCATTAAGAGAAACTGATAACTGTACATACACTACCGGTCAAAGGTTTAGGGTCACTTACAAATTTCCATACCACTTCATTATAGACAGAAAACCAGCTGATCTGAGTGGGTGGCTGATCTTTAATGCAATATCTACATTGTCCATTATCAGCAACCATTCATCCAATATTCCAAAGACACATGCTGTTCAATAATCTGATATAATTTTTAAAAACTAACTGAGAAAACATTGGAGAATTATGTAATTTGCAATTATGTAAGCACATAATGTAATCTGAAAACTGCTGCCCTGGTTGAAAAAACAATGCAACTGATCTCATCTGGTAATCTGTCAATATTGGAGTGAAATGGAAATGTCTAAGTGACCCCAAACTTTTGACCGGTAGTGTAGTCAACCGGTACTAGAGTTTCCAAGGAATGCCAGTTTGACATTTTGATTTGTTTTATGAGGAAAAGCCTGTATTGTTTGCCTCAACCCCACCTACTGTGTGTACCAGACTTTGTATTTCAGTAAAATCCGATCAGGCTGGACACAGTAACAATGCGAGGGCTTTGCTGCTGTACATTCATTGGCAGCTGCTCACATCATCTTGCTCCCTGTTTTTTCTGCTCCTCTCTCTCTCAATAGAAGTTTATCTTGGTTCTCAGTTTTCATTTGGCTGCATCAGCGCACCTCCCTCTTACCCTGAAATCCAAAAGGAAATGAGTCTCTAATTAGGGAAAGAGGAAGATGCTTCAAGGTCCTCTTTTCGTTCTGTTGAAACATGACCCGAGGAGAAAACACGGGCACTGTGGTCGCTTTCACTTCCACCTCAGAGTTTTCAGCCACAGAGCTCTCTGCAATGCTTTGGCCTCCTCCACATGAATAATTTCCTGTGATGGCCAATTTAAATACACAGACCAGCAAAAGATTAGCACATCCTCCCTTTTATTCTTCACTGTCTCTGGTCTGTCTGAGCACTGGACACTGAATTATGAGAAACCTGAGAGTCTGAACGTGCAGGACGGCCTAAATTACCTACAAGCCTCCATTACATGCTGAATTGTTGTCTCTGCTGCTTTGAGCAGGTCAGACAGACGGGGAAGGGAACAAAAAAAAATACAGAAGAGACAACTGTCAAGTGCAGATCTGAGTAGTGAGGCTGTGGTGCAACCCCAGGTAATAACGGGCTCTGCAGGCTGCACAACTGGTTCAACCCTTCATTATAGCAGACGGGCCTTCTCCACACGAGACTAACTTTGGGGAATAACATAAACTGAGGCTTTATTTTAGATGTCAAAGACAACACGGCCAACTCTACAGGACAGGAAATAATCAGCACACTGAAAGACCACAGCTTACCAAATAGTTTCAGAAAAAATACCCAAACAAAACCCCACCCCTCAGCAAAACATACTCATTTCCAAAGCCACCCCCCAATTTGTCTTTTGCTGCTTCTTCTTCTTTTCTTTTTTTACAGGCCAGAACATTTCAGTCTCAAAGCAAGCATTTCCTACAGACTATAGAAAATGTAAGGTGTTTACTAAGTTAGATGAGATGTTAGATGAATAGCTGCAGATAACAGATGGCACTACATCATCAAGGTAAAAAACTTCTTTTATCTCGTCATGCTGTGCAGTGAGCAAACACTCATATCATGCTAACATGGATAGAGTGGACCTCGGTTCTCACAGCTTCATTTTCACTGACTAATATCGACCATCGCAGAAATCTGGGCTTTATTCTTTAACACAAAGCTGCTGAAGTCCTGCAAATAACACCATGTACATGATGGCCAAAACTGACAGATGTACATGTGGTCAATAGTGCGGCTGCTACTTGTGTTTATAATCTTTATCAATTAACCTGCAGAATATTTTCTTGACTAATGGATTATCAGCTGATCTATAAAATGTTGAATAATGGGGCGACTGGGTAGCTCACCTGGTAGAGCGCGCACCCATCTATAGAGGTTCACTCCTCGACGCAGCGGCCGCAGGTTCAACTCTGACCTGCGGTCCTTTGCTGTATGTCACTCCCCTCTCTCTCCCCTTTCATGTCTTCAGCTGTCCTATAAAAATAAAGGCCTAAAATCCCCAAAAGATTATCTAAAAAATAATAATAAAAAGTTGAATAATACCAATCACGTCCTGTCAAGTTCCTGGAGCCCAGGTTGACTTCTGCTTAATAGTCCATAATAGACAAATAAGAAAAGCAAAGAATATCCACATTTGAAAGACTGAAACCAGTGATTTTTTTTAGGCATTTCAACTCAAAGAATGACTTAACAGATACAGATTATATACACTGTTACAGATTACATTTTTGTGCATTGACTAACTGACTAAATGTTTCAGCTCTAGTTTCCAGTGACACATTGTCCTAAATGAAATGATATCAGTGTTTGCAGCAAGTGTCATTATGCTATTACATTTTGGAAAGACACCACTGAGCAAAAAAGCACATTTTGTACTTTAGTAGAGTACTGTTCAGCTGGAAGAAATAGTGGAAAAGACCCATCCCTAATTCAAGTTAATTCAATAAACAATATGTCCTGAACAACTACAGTTTCAGGGTAACAGGAGTGGAGCTTACAGCTGAATGTGGAGCTGATAGCGATTCTCATCTTCTCTCTGCGGTCAAGTGATTATGTTATTAAGTGAAGACCTCTGGCACTGAACGCTCCACTGCATCCTATCATTGAAAACTGGGGGGAACTGGCACTAAAAGAGACAGCTGCAGCGGCGGTGTTCTGTTCAGAGCCTGAAGCCTAAGAGGAGGACACAAAAGGCTCTTTGGCAAAGATGACTCCAAACCGGGTCATAAATCAAGGTCTAACCTCAACAAGATCAGCAGTGCTGGCTACTGACTCAAATGGGTTTTGCTGGAGTCATTCCAAAATATTCATGTAAAGAACTGCATGAGCATGACTACACATGTACATTAGTGTTAAGGCATTTAAATACACAATATTCTTAAATGATGTCCACTGAAGACTTTGAGATTTGTAGGCCTGTGTGACAAAACTTTTTGGCATCAAATGAAACAAATATTAAGATCCGACATCAAAGACTGTTTAATAATCATACTCCTTTTTTACTTATTCTTTGATAATTAGATTTTATAATTTAAGTTTTATATTTTTGCAGAGTTCTTTTGCAGCTCCTTTGATATTTCACAAGTAATAGTTTGGCTACTTTTTCTAAAGGGAATAACATTTTTGGGACATATTTCCTAATTTGCTTCTTTGCTGAGAGTTTAATAAAAATATCAATACTACTCTCATATCTGTCTGTTAGATATGAAGTATAAAAAGTTGAGGGTTAAATGTGGCGTTCAGTAAGTCACTGCAAAGCAAAGAAATAGTCGAGCACGTAACCCTCCATAAAACCATTGTTTTTTAGTTTGTTTTTATGTTAACAGATTTAGTCAAAATTTGCCAGACCTTCCTCCACAGCGCTGCACAGAAGGGTCTGGCTAGTCCACACAGCATTCCTGAATGGGAGTAAAACGTGCTCTGGTTTATTGGCATTCCTTTAAACCAATCATAAACGTCATGTATGGCGCTAAGCTCCGCACGGGCTAGCTCCTTCCCTTCTTTATGCTAACACTATATTTACCGTATAGACATGAGACTGGTATCAATATTATCAATATATTGATATATACAGTATCAATATTTTCTCTAACTCTCAGCAAGAAAGCAAATAAGCATTTTTCCCAAAATGTCAAACTATACCTTTGAGAAGTTTGACTTAATTTGCTGAATGAAAATAAAAGGCTCAATTCATGTGAGGTGTGGCATTGGTACTGAAACTTTAGTATCATATCGGCAATACCAAGCCCCAAAAAATTAGCTGTTAAAGCAGCTCAACTGAGGTGAAATTATCATCTACTGAGCAACAGAAACCCTTAAAGAACATCTGACTTCTGAAACCAGATAACTGGCTCAATGATTATGCCTGATCTTGGGGTAACCATGGCAACAGCCATGGCTCAGTCACCCTCTCTGCCCTCCCAGTCCAATCCTGTATAGGTTAGATATGACCATCATACAGAGGAAGTGAATCCTCTGCGTTTATACCACATAAAACAGAGACTGTGTGTAAAAAAACACAGCTATACGCTCTCGACTTTCAACTTCAGACTGCAGCTGATCCTCCAAACAACTCAAAACTCTGTTTTTAAAACCTGTATGTCGCCTGCAGACCAAATGTCTGTTTTCTGTCAGCTAGGGGGTAAAATAGCCAAAGTGAAAAGGCAGAGAATGGAAAGGGACAAAAAAAAAAAAAAAGGGAAAACGGTGTCAAATTCTTCATTTTGTGCTTGCCAAATCCCGCTGGATGATATCCAAGATGCTCAAATACACATTCAATGCAGTAATAAGGCCAAAAGCTAGTTCTGATTAACATTTAGACGCATCATATTCATGATGACATTTTAAAGAGCAAAGCTTTTTTAGAGACAACCGAGGGTCCGTCTGTGGCATTGGCCACCAGTCTGCTTTCTGCTCAGAGTGCCCTGAGGGAAGACACAAGCTTTGTACGAGTGTGTGTGTGGGGCGGGGAGGGGTATCAATGACGTGGATTAGGTATACTCCATTTAGTCCCAAGAATGCAGGCGATAGGCTAAACACATCTCACACAAGAACGAGCCTCAGGGCACGTTTAAAAAAAACAGGATGATACACACACACACACACACACACACACACACTGTCATGTCTTCTCAGCCATTAACACAAACACATAGCTCTGTACCTATATATTTTCAAACACATGACCACGCTGAGATGAATAATACAAAAGACGTGTGTGAATCCGCTCCGGTAACAGAAAAGAAGATAACATCCTCATCAATAAATCAAGTAAGGATGGGATGGGGTAATGGAGAGGAAGTCTGCTCCGCCATGAAGGCTTCTCAGTGAACTGGCATACTTTGCGCATGTGGAACAAGTTGCATAAAGAAAGAGGAAGGTGATCAAATGCAAGAAAAGAAAACAACTTTTATAATGTAAATATGTGAACTTCAACATCACATTACTGTTTCTAGACAGAGCAAGGCAAGAAAAGTGACAAATAACTGCATTAAGTTAGATATTCGCTGGTCGTCTGTTAACATTAGCTGAAAGGATTTACTTACTGTATCAACTGTATCAGACGAGAGTGAGTAAGAAAGACAGACAGACAGAGCATGCTCTACCTTTCCTTTAAAGAACCACAAACTCTTGCCACACACACACACACACACACACACACACACAAAAACAAAGATAAATACAGCCACAAGGTGCACCAAATGAGTCACAATGTGCTGCATCTACAACTAGTGATGAAAATGTGATGAAACTTCCCATCAACAAGAGACATGAACAAGCAAGAGACGCAGCCATCAGGTCCAGTTTTTACTTCATGCTGTGTGCTTTTGTTTAAATGTGTAAACCATTAAGACGCTGTTTCCTATACTGCCATCTATACATGCATCTTTTATGTCATTATTCCGGTTTAGGTGCAGAGCCTATCCCAGCATGCACTGCATGAGGCATGGTGCGGCCAAAAACTCACATCGGCACACAATGTATCAATGCTTTGAGAGCATATAGTGTATAAACTTGTTTGAAAGGCATCTATCTAAAAATCTTCTAAAGTCACAGCTAAAAGCACAATGTTACGTTCTGCCGTTGAGGGTTCTCTCAATCACAACAATAACAAAAGACAAAGTTTGTTGACGTTGTGGAGTAGCACTGGATCATGGGAGTTATTGTCCTCACCACCACTGCCGTCATACCAGTCAGTTCTCCCAGTAAGGATTCCTTCATTGTCCATTGTTCCTTCCCAAAACAAAGAACCAGGTGATAGAAGCCATTAAAAACACTGAATAAAGCGGTTTCATGTTAAAAATCTGTGTTTGGGCGTTCAGATAGCTCAGTTGGTAGAGTGGGCGCCCCAATGTAGTGGTTTAGTCCTCACCGCAGCGGGCCTGGGTTTGACTCCGACCTGTGGCCTTTTGCTGCATGTCATTCCCCCGCTCTCCCTTTTCAAGTCTTCATCTGTCCCGTCAAAAATAAAGGTTGAAAATGGCCAAAAACTAATCTTGAGAAATATTTCAATATAAATAAATAAATCCGTTTCTCCGGCGCTGTCCAGCGGACAAAAGGACGTCCAAAAGAGGCTGTGAGCCAGCTTCCCGCAAACGTTTGCTTAGCTGGTTTCTCTGATGACTTTAGATCCAGAAGCTAATGACTAAAATCCTTCATCCAGATAAAATATACAAGGAAAAACATTGTAAAAATGTGGCTTAAAACTGGATAACATGTCAGTTCATTACAGCTTCTGGCAGACAACCACAACACTGACATGCTAAAGGACAGGCAACCAAGCGGAACTGACCGCTACCTTTTTTTTTTATTAAATCACAGATTTCTCTGCTGGAGACATTTTGGATAATGTAAGCATACAATTCAACAAAATATACAACCGTTTTTAGACATTTGAATGCATAAAGGTTACATTATTACACCTTTAAATGGTAGTTTATTCTAATACAACTGTATGATCATTTTGGAGGATTTGGTTTGTGGTGCTGTTAAACTGTATTGCACTGTACTGACAAGTGTTTGTTATTTTGTCCACAACATTTTTATCAAAGAACGTAGGCTAAATAACAGAAAAACCTCTCAAACTGTTTGAGCAAACACTGACGTTATATCATTCATGAAGGTAGGATTTATAACAGGACTGTTGTATTAGACTGCATTAGTGTTAGCTATGTGTACCTACTAAACTGGTAACTGAGTGTAATTTACCGTTAACGTTGTTATTTGTTGTCAATTCAATAGACTATACAGGATATAATTGTACTGTCAACATGCTCCGTTTCTTTTCTGTATCCAATTAATTTGTTGGTGGAACGACCCAGTTTTCCCCCCATGGATCATTAAAATTTCATCTTGCACACACAAACACACTCACAAACCCCGACACATGTCCAACACATTGTTGGCAAAAACAAATCACGGTGCAGAACTGGAAACACACACACACACACATCTTGAAAACAAAAGGGACATCAAATCACACACACACACACACACAGTGCACAAGGCGATCTAGACACGTAGCACAGACGCCGTCTCCCCTCCCCCTCCATCCCTTCTTTCTTCCTTCCAGCCACCAAATCCACTTAGAGGCCAGTGTATGTGAGTTGCTGATTGTTTTCTCTCTGGCGGCACCTGCTCTGCCTCCCTCCTCTGTCTCCACCACCTAATCAACTGTCTGTCAGGCGGGGATGGACTGAAGAGGTGGGAGATTTAAATTTCCTCCAGTAATGAACACAGAATCTCCATTCGAAGCCAATACACTAGGGTAATGAATATAGGATTTGAAGGATCCAGTAGATTTAAAAGGTAAATAAATGTTCTTATTTGTACCAGGGTAAAGAACATTCAGCAACAAAAGATGACAATGAAACAAAACAAAACAAAAAACAGGAGAAATAATCATTGATGTTTAAGTCTTTTTGCTTATATGACCTTGTGTTGGAAATGTGGGAAACCTTGGTGTGGTTTAGTAATGACGCTAGAGGGTTTTACAAAATGACGACAAAAAAAACAAACATTGTGATGACACACATCCATTTCCAATAATTGTCAAGTGTGTCAAGTGCATCACAGTGGGGAGGTAAATCAGCTTAAAAAGCCACAATGGAGGATGCCATCTCATTTTCACAAGCCAGTATATGCACTAATAAGATTGTGTTTAATGCAAGAATACACACACACTCAAACGACATCTAAACCAGCAGTAAAGAAATAACAACAGTTTTCAGGTTCCGGTATAATCTGGGGTTTTGGGACTGTTGGCCAGACAAAACCAAAGCATTAAAAAGGACATCAGCTGTGGTTTCTAGAATTTGTGAAGGGCATTTTTCCCGATTTCTTTTTAGATTAATTGATCATGCAAAAAAAAAAACGTCCTGAAAACGACCTGAAATTAATACTAACCTTTGTAGTAACATTTTGTTGACACTGTGTCAGAGAGGTGTTGAATATATGTATGGTCGTAACGGCTGTAAGCGAGCCTATGTACCTTGCTTATGGATTCCATTCCATTCCAGGCTAACTTGGCTCATTTATTCTCATAAATGTCACACAGTCTCTTTCATGCTATTTTTTCCTTCCTATATACACATGCAGGGGTGCGCTTACAATAGCAAGCAATGCAGCAACAAAAAAACTACAAATTTGTAAATTTGAAGAACACCTTTCTGATATAGTGTGAAAATTAAACATTGTCGGAGAGTGGATACATCAGCCCAAGCCCATTATATATGGCAGGCCCTCTCGGTGTTGCCTACACAGCATCAGACACAAAGAAACAGAAATTATTAATGGATAGAAGATAATTTAAAAAATAATTCATGATTTTAATATGGGTTGGGAGACAAAGTCTGCTTTCCTAGGAGGCGTGTGTGTGTGTGTGTGTGTGTGTGTGTGTGTGTGTGTGTGTGTGTGTGTGTGTGTGTGTGTGTGTGTGTGTGTGTGTGTGTGTGTGTGTGTAGAGTGCCATGACTCAAAGACCCTTCATTCACACTTATGTAGTCACAGCGGGCCAGCTTTCACACCCTGCTCCAACTAAATTAAACCCCACAGTGCTCACCTTGACCTAAGCACCCCACACACACACACACACACACACACACACACACACACACCCGCACAAAGTTTTACTTTCATCAATATTCCTTCACCCCTGTTTACACACACACACACACACACACACACACACACACACACACACACACACACACACACACACACACACACACACACACACACACACACACACTCACACTCACACTCACACTCACACTCACACTCACACTCACACTCACACTCTCTGGTGAGACGTTTCAGCACCGTGACAACAGCCAACCACATCACGGTCCATCTGAAGCAATGAGCCAATCGTCCACCTCTCTTCGTTTGTCTCTGACCAATGACAGTGCTCGCGTGTGCGGCTCGTTTTCCCAGCTTTCATTGTTGTTCCAGATGAGACTGTGGTGCTGCAGCTTAGAGGGAACGGAGAGATTTTCATAAACACGGCTGTAAAAGATGACTGGGACTCCCTGACGGACACATAAAGCACATTTTCCTTGTAGCTCCTTATTCATGATCTAGTCATTCTATTCTATCCAGGGTACGTCCTGTTCCTTTAAGATGTCTGTTATCAGTTTGTTAACAGTTTCTATTGTTCCATGTTCCATTGTGTTTGTTTACATATCTTGCATAATTTTGTTGCCAAGCTCTTCGTTTCATTATGTCTGGATACATAAACATGGCCATTTGTTTCTATTAGGGCTTTAACCAACAATTATTTTCATTATTGATTAATCTGCCAATACTTTTTCTCAATTAATCAATTTAAAAATAAGTAAAACAAATAAATAAAAATTACCCTCACAACATTTGAGAGGTTATGTTTTGTTCAACCAACAGTTCAAAACCCAAATATTTCAAAAAAGAAAAAAAACAATGATACCACCAAAGATTTTTCCAGAAAAAAATGAGGAAAACTGTAAAGCAGCCTCTCAACTGTACAGAAAATATGCCTCTTTTCTTTATGTTTGACAGAGTCTGGCACAAGAGAAATATTACTGATTCTAACAGAAACATAACAAGAATCTTTCTTACCTGAAGCTGCTTCTCAGTTAACAAAAAGAGAAAAATACCTCTGTGAAGCTCACTAGCAGTGACCCTTATTGTTACCAACTAGCTGCTTATTCCAGAGTGAGTGAGTGAGTGAGTGAGTGAGTGAGTGAGTGAGTGAGTGAGTGAATGAGTGAATGAGTCTGGCTCCTAGCAACTGCTGCCTGTCAGGGAAGGTTGAAGAGGTATGTAGCCAGTACAGAACATAGATTAATGAATGAATGAATGATCTGCAGACAAGAAAGCTTTGAATCCCTGCAGTGTGTGTGTGTGTGTGTGTGTGTGTGTGTGTGTGTGTGTGTGTGTGTGTGTGTGTGTGTGTGTGTGTGTGCCTACTGCTTCCTTCATTAGCATGCACAAATATGACGATAAAAGCCAGAATAACACAAACAACGATGTAGAAAACAGTTGGTTTTTTAGTGTTTATGGACCCTAATGAGCTATCAGGTACATGATTCAGAAAATGTCACAATTCAATATCAATATTTAGGCTCAAGATTCGATTCAAAATCGATTCTCAATTAAAAAAACGATTCTCAGTATGTAAATGTAGTTACTTTCCCATGTGATAGTATACACGGCATTACAAAATGCAAAAATAAATAAATAAAGAATTGATTTTTGGAATTCTATGAATTAATTTTATATCTGTAGAGATACAAATGTGAATGGAATTTTTACGCACCCCTATAATAGACTATAATAAAAGGATGCAGATTGTTGCTAAGTTGCTTTAGGGCTACAGCTAATGATAGCATTTTATTTGCAACTAATGTGTTGATTATTTTCCAAATTACTTGCTTTATTTAGTCTAGAAAAGGTGAAAAAGATAAAGATGATAAAAACAGAATGGAACAGCCTGGAAAACAGCTTAATGAAAACATGGCTTCTGCGAGTGTTTTTTGTCATTGTTATTGCGAGTTTATGGAGCCCATCAAGAACAAAATGGGCTATAGGATTCTTATAAAGACCAATTATTATTATAATTACTCGTCAAACATTAAATCTTCAATATTGCTTATTTTGTCTGACCAACAGTCCCAAACTTCAATTCTCAATGAAAAAAAGCTCATATTTAATAACATATAATTGTATTAATTTATTTACCTCAAACAATCAACCTACTTTAAAAGAGAAAAAAAATAAATTAAATAAAACAAAACACAATCATATACAAATCAATCCGATTCCCTCAAAGAACACAAAAAGGATAAGTTGGAGAAGAAGCAGGCATAAAGTCCTGCCTCCACTTTAAAATATCATATTATCACAAAAACAAATAGTATATGCACAAATTCCTTAAACAGGAAGGAGGAGGCAGAAAACCATGAAGTGATGAAATAAAATCGCTTCTGTGGGTCTTTATTGTTATGGTAAGTGTTTATGGAACCCAATAAGACGGGTATCATCATCTCATGAGGACTCTTAAGAACAGAAAAGCTATTAACTGTTTGATGTGCCGTATCATTTCATGTTAAACAGCATAAGCACATGTTTGTGCTCTCTAAGGGCGCGACACATTTAAAGTTCTTGCCAATTGCTTAGTTGTGCCAATTGTGTGTAGTATTTTAAAAATCGTGTCCCTGTTTTCAAGATAGTGCTTAAGCAATCGAAGAAAATAAACTGTAACCGATGAGACAATGAGATAAAAGTGGGTTATTTACATTTTAGGCAAATTTGCTGCCACTGTGAGAGAAAACTAAACCAAGTTCAGTGTCTCGCGGACAGGACCTCCATCCACAATTAATATTGTCTTCTAGGGAGGACAGTGACAGCCAAGAAGATGTCATTAAAGTCTAAATCTGCAGTGTCCGATCTACACATCCTGTGACTTTGAGCCAGTGAACCACCGGCTCCTACCTGCTATATTCGTATCATGGCGTCCCAGTTTAGAGTCAAGCACCAAAATAGGCCAGTCTGCAGGACAGAGCAACTTTCAGACAACCTTGGCAGAATGACTGAGCTTTTAGGGCCAGAACACAGAGAGAGAGAGGAAGAGGATGAAATGGAAAGAGGGAGAGACCTGCAAGAAAACGAGGACAAATAGAAACAGAAGGCTGGCAATGAATGGGGCTGGGTTCATTACAATTTGGTAGGGCTGGGCAATATGGAAAAAAAATCTAATATCACAGTATTTTCAAAAACACAATGAGATTTTTGATAAATAATCATCAGTAATGTGGATATAATGACTAAGTGGGTAAAGGCAAATAATAGAACAGCTAGAACAATCTGGTAAGTTCAGAAAATGACATCACTTTACTGTAATGCAGCCTTTAAAACCAGGAAAAGACACTTACACTTATGCCATATTACGATATCCAAAATCTAAGACGATATCTAGTCTCATATCACGATATTGATATAATATCGATATATTGCCCAGCTCTACGTTTTGGTACTAATACCAAAGTCATATTTCTTTGATACCTTACTCTCAGGTGTATAAACATATTTTTGTTTATTTAACAGCCATACAAGAACTGAAGTTTGGGCTGCAGCTAAGGATTGTGTTTGATTAATCTGCAGGATACTTTTTCCAACAATTGTGCGGCCTATAAAATGTCCAAAAATGTGAAAGATGCCTGCTAAAGCCTAATGTGATATCTTTAAATGTCTCATTTTCCCCCCAACAAACACTCCAAAAGACAAAGACATTCAGTTTACTATCATATAAAAACAGAGAATATCAGCACATACAACTGGGAAATACCTAATCAAAGAATATGTAAACAAGACGAGCGTTCAACACTTTGAAGCTTTGATAGTTTCTGATGCTCAATGTGTCTGACACATTTCTGTCAGAAAGTATTGAGGTTTGATGCACAGCTGCATCTACACATGGATGACGTAGTAAACCAGAAGTGTTGAGGGATCAGACTTAATTTGGCGCTTCATCAAACCAAGTGCCACACCCAAGTGCTCTGGTCGCAGACTGCTTTGTTCTGGCCACTATACGGTCTCTCTCTCTGTCTCTCTCTCACACACACACACACACACAATGCCAACAGCATATTGCAACAAAGCAGTGGCAGACAGTAGGCCACACGCTCATCTTGCCTGCCTGTTGTTTCGTGCATGTATTAAAATTCCTCTCGCGTGTGTGTGTGTGTCTGCTACCAGCACTCTTAAGCAGGGCGTCATTTGGCTATGACTCCCTACCCGCAGCCAGTCCACGGTGACTGAAACCAGACGCTGCACAGACGGCACAAATATGAGACGTGCACTTATTAAAGACAGCAATTAAGTTTTCAGGAGAAGTGACACAAGCACTGAATAACGCAGCCTCCTGAGTCTGCAGGCTCACTGTCAAAAATGTTTAAGAACTGAACCACAGATACGAGTTAGATGTGACATTACTGGCTGGCTCCGAACCCCAAAATGACACGTTGCTAATTGCAGAGGGGCGAGAGTTTTTCTTACTACTGATTTACCCTCGCAGGCAGTTTTTCACAGGCAGCGTCTAGCTGGCTTTGGGGGAGAGTGGCTGTTCTGAGCTAGATCTGTCAATCTGAGCAACAGCTCCATCAATCTGCTGGCAACACAGTGAGACAAACAATGCAGCATCAGCAGCAGAGTTAAAACACACACTTTAAGTGGACGTACACGCTTGTGGGCTTGTCTATGACTGTTTTCCATCATTTTTCCACAAACAGATTACAGATGATTGCAGCCTATTGAAAAAAAATAGATATTTTCTGCATCTCATCCTGTAAGCCTCCTTCCTGAAACTGACATCCAGCTGCGACAGTCAGGGTTTGGCTCCTGGGTGCGCTCAGCTCGACTCTTCTAAACTGAATATAAAGCAGCTTCCTTCTTGATAAATGAGATATTTTATGATTGCTGTAGGGAAATTCCATTTGTCTGCTGGTGGAGACCTCTGAGTGCAGGGTCAGCTGTACAGTGCAGCTGTAACACAGCGACCTCGAGGCTTTTAGGGATTCAGGGAAATGATCAAAGACACTTGAGAAGGGCAGATGACTAGTGGCTTAAATGCTTGCACTGGGGTCATGTGGATGGGCTCTCTGACCACTAAACCACCCAGAAGTTGACAAAACGAGGGAAATAAAAGATAAATAATTATGGTTTTATATAACTTCAGTTAATAATTTGGGTTTTATATAACTTCAGTTCATCAGTCCTATTGGTGCGGATTACACGGACGATGATACAGGTTTGAAACAGGGCAATGCAAGGTTATCTTAAGGTTCTGACACACCAACCCGACAGCGAGGCAGACAGTCATGGCGGCTCGTTCTGAATACAATCTCTTGCGCGTCATTTAACTAGCAAATGCTCCTACACCTATTGGGAGGTGCGTTCAGGTGAATTATTGCCGATTTGCTATCTTGAGGCAGCGGGAAGTAATCGCGCCATTGACAAACAAAAATCTAGTCTAAAGTTATTTTGACAGCGCATTAGTAAAATAGGCCTAGGCTTATGCACAGCATGTGCACACTATGCTTGTTACACACACACACACACACACACACAATTACATATACAAATATTACGGTGCAAATCCACCATTACAATAGAAATGTGCCAAGGTACAAACACGCCTGGCTTTCAAAGGGATTGGTTTATTGCATGTTACACCCCAAAACATACTTATGAATTAACAAAGAAACTAAGTACAACCCTTTTGAATCCCAACATGTATGTGTGGTGTAGCCAGACTTTACAGCGCTGACGAGATAAGTCTGGCAATGCGAGACTAGGTGATTCCTGACACCAAGGATTACAACTGTGCAGCGCCACTGAAAGTTAGTTAAAACATCAAATGGTCTTTAAAATCCCACAAGAGACACAACATACAAAAGCTAAAAGCATTGTCTAGATCGGAAGAAAGGGGCTGTTGGCTGATTTAAAAGGAATCCCTGTCAAACTCTCTCTTCCTGCGCCTCCATCTGTGATCAGCCAAGCAAGATGGAGGGAGGCGTGGCGATGCTGCTGGCTGCTCTTTGCCCCGGGCAGTGCCAGGGGACTGATCCATGGCATCACCAGCTGCTGCCTGTTGCAAGAAGCACAATCAAGTGCTCCGACTGCCAACGTCAAAAAAACTAACTTTAGCAACAAAAACCAAGACATCTGCACAAAGAGAAGACTTTTGTTTATGCCTAAAGAAGCTATAGAGCGAGGTTAAATGAATAACACAAAGAGATGTAAGAAGCGATGGATGCAGATACCCACACAGGGCCTGGCTTTGAACAGCTGAGGGAATAACAAACAGCAGCGCCCTGCGAAGAATCAAACCATGTTGGAATCAAAAGGACTTCTGCTATCATCTGCACCAGTGACACATTTTATGCTGTAGCAACTACTTTGAAGGAGTGTGTGGAAAAAGTGAAAGGGATTCTAATATATTTGGACAGCCGCACAAGAGAGAGGTAGGATTTTCTTGCCGGCAGTCTTTTTTGTTTTGGACATTCTTTTGAGTGTTATTCTTTAAAGAATATGTGAAACCCAACAAGGAGAATGTGTTCCTGAATTAGCATTGACTGTGGGTGAAGGCGAATGAAAGGAGCATGTCTGTGTGAGGTTATCCTTGTCTAATTCAGACTGCGGTCAATATGATGGACTTCACTTAAACACTTAAAGGCTCGTAGCATCAACGCTGTGTCAAATCACTTTACTTTTCACGTAACATGAGTGCCACTGAGGTCAGCAGGTCAGCAGGGCAGCCTCGACTAGCAGCGTAAACAGCAGAAGCGCGTCAGCGGTCACGGTTTCCACTGAATGATCCAACCAACTGAAGTGATATTCAGGAAGAATGCAGGATCCTTCTCAGATGTTAAAAGGACTGATTCTTTCTCAAGGGAGTGCGTGGTAAAGTGTGTTCATGAGAAGCCATAAAGAACACGTTGAATCCCAGAGTACATGAGAAACATTCATAAAAAGAACATCCAAAAGCAGCTAATGTTATATTTTGCATTCCTGGGGAAATGTTTGAAGTAGGGTTGTCAGGATACTGGAATTTCTTTTTCATACCTTGAAAAATATCGATATTCGATACCATTTGGGATACTACAGAGATAATATATGGGCTTGCCTGTATCCTTTGCCTTTTCCAAGTATTTTCAAACAGCACTCACGGAAGATCTGCACTTGCCATCTTTAATGAAGCAACACTATAAAAAACCTGCAAAGTAATGTATCTGACCATAACAAATCAGAGTGACGAGAAGACTGCAGTAAGTGAGAGGAGGCTGGCGTTAATCTATTTTTTTTTTTTTTTATTGTCAAGAAATCCCATTAAAAGACCTAAACCAACTATGTGTTTGTCAGACATGCCACTTACTTCACTGATAGTGGCCTCAATTGTCCAGAATGCATTGTAGCCAGATGAGCAGTTGTTTTTTTTTTTTAATGAAGGCTGAGACTTTTCTTCTCTCACTCTCACAATCACTAGCTACACACAAACAACACACAGAACCCACAGCTCAATGCAACCAGATAAAGCTATCTCTAGGAGGTGTTGAAAAGCATTCTGGTAAATCACTAACTGCAGTATAAGCAGATGATGAGGGGAAATAAAACTGTATTTAACATTAGTGATATAACAGCAGAGGTGTCAAAAGTATTCACATTCAATACTCAGGTAGAAGTATAGATACTAGGGTAGGGTTTTAAAAACTTCTGTAAAAGTTGAAGTATCAACTTACGGTTTTTACTCAAGTAAAAGTACTGATTTTAAAACTACTTAAGTATAAAAGTAATGTAAGGGGGTAAAAATGCCATTAATGACAAAAGCTTAGGCCGCGCCACACGCTTATAGACACAAGCTATAAATACACCTGGTTAGAGATGCATATAGCCGCATTGACATGGTATTTAAGACATTGACCTCATCCTTGTATTGTCTTACATGAAGCCCTGAGCACTGCGGCAGCAGGTTTGAGCGTGATCTAACTGCTCAAGCAAGGACACTGGGATCCAGTGGCAACAACCACAAAGCCAGTTTTCGTAAAGCCATCAATTCACAAGGTCAGACGAAACAGAAATGTGGGTCAGTGGGCTTGTGGATTGAATTGATTTTCAGCAGTTTACAGTAGATGGACTGAGACTCTATAGCCCCTCCCTAAGTCTAGTGATGAGCTTATCTCCATGATCTAATACGGACTTCATCATCAGAGCTTGTAGATTAGGATAAATATGTGAGAAAGTGATTGGATGTCAGTTTGTATAAATAAAGGTTGTCTATGTCTGGGCTTATGCTACAGCCTTGACATCAACCTGGACACGTGACTGGTCCCTTGTCTTGTGTCTGTCTAAATAAAGAGGCCACCTCCGTGTGAGGACAGTGTGGTACATAAATGTAGCGCTTCATTTGCTCAAAAGAATTTTTGCCTCTGAACACAACCCAGCCAGCGATTACACCACAACATAATTGAGAAAACAATTTAGAACTATACGAGCGTAAATTCTAGAAGACGGGGTCGCTATTTCAATCCACATCTAACATGTCTGAATCAGTTCAAACAAGCTCATTTTGTTTAGGTGCTTTCCCAGTCAGCTTCCAATCGTACTTAAAGCAGAACTTTTTTGTAGAAGTAGATAGGAGATTTTAGCATGAATTCAAAGGTTAAATTACAATTAAATCCATGTGCTGATCATCAACTGTCAAGTAAGTGATCTTTCAAGTCGCCTATATAATGTATTTCATTTGGAAACTGGGATTGCAGTGATTTTACCTGATCAATCAGAAAGTAAAATGAGCTTAAAACAGCAATTTCTCATTGAAAGTGAGTGAAATGTCCCTAGCTTTCCCCCCCATAATATTACAGTACAGAACACCTCTTTTCCTGCCTGTTTCTAACAGTTTCTTCATTAAAAGGCCACAATATATAATTTTGCCTTGATCCAGATCAAACAAACAGGTGTGAAAGCAATAAAGAGAAGAATCTCTCCCCCCTCTCCCCCTTGATCTGCTCAGTCACATCAATGCACCAAAGTGAATCAAATTACGTGAACTTGAAAAGGGTTTAAACTCTGGCTTGGAATGAGTGACCACTTTTTAAATATATTATTCTATTCTATTAACTATTCCATTTACAAATACTTTCCATACTATATTAAGTCATCAAAGCAACACTAAAGAACCTTTCCGCTTCGGCCCCCTTACAGGTTGGAAGTGGAATTATCCCATTACCGTTAACATTACCATTATTCTTATGTCTCATTCGAACTACAGATCTGCCACCCGATCTGGCAAACTTGCACCAAAATAATGTACCTTAAAATCATGTTTCCAAAATTGTTTCAGTGGTTGGTTAACTCGTAACAGGGTGAACGGCACTTCTGCGTTCACTTTGCGGCCCTCTATCAGCTATAACCGCAATATGCCATTTTTCCTGATTGGGTAGCGGATCTGTAGTTCAATGAGACATAATGAGATACTATAACAGCAGTAATGGACAAATCCACTTCCAACCTGTAGGGGGACCTAAGTGGAAAAGTTCTTTAATGTTGCTTTAAATTAGGGCTGCCGATATGAGGAACATATATCTCATTGCAATTATTTTGACTGATTGCGATTACAATATGATTCACGATATTGGAGGGAATGATCATGTTTCTATCATTACTCTCAGTTTCATTTACTAAAAATTAAAATGATTATAGTGTGATTTTTGCGTGGATCTGTACCAAACAAAGATGTTTTCTGTAGTCTGTAGGATACGAGTTGTAGGCCGGGACGTCTCTGCAGCACCACAATACTTCATTCAGAATGGTTTGACACATGTTAGCATTAACAAATATTTCACCCCCCCTGCAATTTAGATATTGCACTAGTCCAATTGCGATTAATTGTGCAGCCCTACTTTAAATGTAATTTCTCCCATTAACTCTGAGTGGACCATGGGCGCCCAGATAGCTCAGTTGGTAGAGCAGGTGCCCATAGAGGTTTACTCCTCGACCCATGTACCTTGCATGTCATTCCCCTCTCTCTCTCTCTCCCTTTCCATATCTTCATCTATCCTGTCAAAAATAAAGGCCGAAAATGTCCCAAAAAATTATTTGTAAAAATAAAAACATAAACACAACTCTCAGTGGAGCAGCTCCAGTCATGGGACATGGATGAAGCATTGTTTTGTTCTCTTTCTGGATAACAAGTATGTATGGGAAACGGGCCTGGGTGGTTCAGATGGACAGCTTATGATGGAGGAGCAGCAACTACAGGAGAGACAGTTGCCTATGCCTCCAGTATCAAGTATCGGTAGTGTCTTTTAACAGCTTTAGGAAAAGAGGCTTTCATTTCATATGAATTATTTAAATGAATGAAATTCCTATTCAAGCACCCTTATCCTTGCATGTGATTGATGTGGTCACTGTGGACGCTCCTCTTCTGCCGTGATGTCTTCATCTGTCACGGCAATTCTGAGTTGCTTTCAAGCTGCTCCGCTTCGGTCACAAGTGTGTTCGCTGGGCAGCTGGAGCTGTCAAAGCAATGTTTTCAGTCCTGCTCTCAAGAGCTTTGCCACTTACGTAATAACCTGAATGAAATGTTAATGTCAGCAAAGTTGACATCACATTAAGGGAATTCTTCTCCTGACTGAATCAGCAGCCGCGATGTCAAACTGCACATCACATGCATAACGTGGGAAGCACTTGTCGGTTCTGGGATTTCACAATAATGCACCTGTAATGACTTCACTATGGCATTTCATTAACATTGCACATGCATGTCACATATGTGACAAGGTGCTGTTGCTCTAGCACTTTAGAGCCAGAAGGGGAGAGGAGGATGGGTCACCTCTACGTGCTTTTGGGCTGGTAGACAGAGACCTCGAGGGTACTGCTGGTCTGGTCTGGTCTGGTCTGGTCTGGTCTGTCCGAGGCCATAAAGACCTGTTTTAACATGTCAACTGACTAAAGACAACATAACCCAACAGAAGCCTGGGTAACAAAACCACTTTGTTTGTTCCTGCTTTACTGAGTCTTACAACTCTAAACTTAGTGATGGTATGAAATTCACATAAAAAGATACATACAGGTAAATCCACCTGATCTAAAGCTAATAATGCTCTTTTTCTGAGCCTTTTACCATGCTATTATGTCCTTACCTATCCCAGGCTATTTCTCCTCATTCACTACATTATGTTAAAAATGTAGAGCTTCACTCTATATGCTCTGTATAAATAAACATTAACATAACACTTTTTCACTCAAATTGCCCAGCTGTTCATTTGCAGCCAACAATCTAGCCAAATCTTAGCAAAAGCTGCAACTGACAACTATTGACACTGTTGGTTTATCTGTTGATTATCTTCCAGAATAATAAATTCCATTGTTTGGTCAATACTGCAGTAGATATGCCATACCTGACATCTTCAAACTGCTTGCTTTGTCTGACAAACAGTCCAAAACCAAAATAGATTTAGTTTAATATCACACACGACTAAGCAAGCCAGCATATAGTCACATTTAAGGACACTTAAGTTGCATATACATTTTCTGTCTACCGAGTCATTGAATAAGTGACTAATCAATTCAGCTCTAAACATGACAATGTAAAGCTGCACATTTTAGTTATAAGACAATAGTGTGTATGAGTTTGTCTGTGGTTGTTTGTTGTGATCAAGAGGAGATCACACAGTAGCCTTTTCACCAAACTACATTAACCTCCATCCATTGCAACACACTAAACATCCGGTGCCCAGCTTACAAAAAAAGCCTCAGCCATGCCCCATCAGGCACCATCAGGCAGCAGCAGTGTGATGTAAGCAGCCCTAAAGTCGTCTCACACACGACGAAAAATGTCACAACCGTCCGACACACAACACAACACAACCACACACACACACACCTCTGCAGCCTTTACAGCACAATCCAAAGCTCCAACCTCCATCTGCGACAATGAACCCAACAGCACCGCTCTGGTCCGGATGGTTCGAGCTCCAGTCGTCATCCATTTATACCAGTGCGTCACGTTTATTGCTGTGGCTGTTGTACTGTGTCATGACTCCACAGACACAAACTGCAGCCCAGATGTGGCGTCCAGCATACACCAGGCAACATCTGTAACTGCACATTTACGCATTATGTAAGAAAACACCGTGACATTTATCCGAGGCGGCAGCAGCAGCAGCAGCGGTGGCGATGGAGGGGTGAGGTGAGGAGGGAGGAGGGGGGAGACTAGAGCCCTGGGTGCGTACGGGGGTAGCGGGAGGGTATTTTGACCATGTCGTTCCATTTCTTTCATAATGTGACGTGGTCTGAGATTACATATGAATGGGACACAGGAGGCTGCAGCGGCTGTTAAACTGACAGCGAGAGAGAGACAGACAGACAGACAGCGAGCTTTGACATTACCCACTCCGAGCTCTCTTGGTCCCGTTTTACTGACAGCTAAATACTATAGGACTTAAAAGGGGGGAAATGGGGGCTTACCTTCTCCACTGTGACTTCAGTCCGCCGCTCCGTAAACCTCCCGCTATAAAACCTCTTTTACTGACGAAGAAGAGCAGGCAAGCCGCGCGCCTCCTGTCCAACAACTCAGGCTGGTTTTACCGCAGGGAAACGCTGTCGTGCTTAACAGTCCGCAGCACGTATCCCGCTGCACGACTCCCCAAATCTTCTGTAGATATGACCTTGTTTCTTTCTGTTTCCCTTCTCTGTGTGTGCGTGTCGAAGTCCTGAGAGCTTCTGTTTGGAGTCCTCTCGTTACGGCTTCTCTCACAGCTCGTCTGCTCTCTGCCCTCTCTCCTTCTTCTTCTCGTCTACAATCGCTTGCCTGTCGTACAGAGCGTGCACTCGCACGCGCGTCCACGGAAGGCCGGTAGGGTAGGGTGGGAGCTGGGCTACATCACAGTGATATCGGTGGGTGGGATTTGGGAGCACCCTCCTGTGTGAAATAACAGTAATTGTTTTCAAGTGAATTGCCAAATTAATTAAGATTAACACTTATGTATAACAGAGTGATCATGTAGGATTTGATAGCAGGCAGTGTCACTCAGCATGAGTGTGGGGTGTGGCCAAAACTGTGGACACCCCCTTCTCAATATACACACACACACACACACACACACACACACACACACACAGACACACACACACACACACACACACACACACACACACACACACACACACATAGCCTACTAATATGCATGGAGGA
The DNA here is from genome assembly GCA_026937815.1 of Etheostoma perlongum. Classification (NCBI taxonomy): domain Eukaryota; kingdom Metazoa; phylum Chordata; class Actinopteri; order Perciformes; family Percidae; genus Etheostoma; species Etheostoma perlongum. Next base: position 26,783,412 of record CM049378.1, on the reverse strand, counting down.
ACCCTAGAGGGAAGAACCAGAATGTAAATCTCTTTAGATTAATCTTAAATAGTTAATTATTAATATAGTTAATTATTAATATAATTATTAATATAATTAACTATAAACCAAATCATCAACTATATTGTTAACTGATGAATCGTTTTGAGTCATTTTTTAATGAAAAAAGGTATGTGAATGGCTTGACTGCTTCTACAGATACCATGACTGTCAAAGGTGTGTTACTGAGAGACATATGTTCAAACCTTCCCGTGTGATACAGGGATGTTTTAATATCTTCCGTGGCCTGTTGTGTAATATCTCTGAAGTAGAAGTTTTAGCCACAATTGCACATAGGGCCCCATAGGGCCCTGTTTTCCACGTGCATGGTTATATTGAAAGACTGAGACATTTTCCTTTGCTTGTGCCCTTCGTTTATACGCAAACGGAGATTTTGCCTCTGAAAACGAGTCTTTCTGAAAAACTCCGGTCAGAGTGGAGATTTTGGAAATCTTCGTTTGAATGTCAGTTGAGACAAAAGGTCCCATGACATGGTGCTCTTTGGATGCTTTTATATAGACCTTAGTGGTCCCCTAATACCATATCTGGAGTCTCTTTCCTAAAATGCAGCCTTGGTGCAGAATTACAGCCACTAGAGCCAGTCCCACAATGAGCTTTCCTTAGTATGTGCCATTTCTGAGGCTGTAGCTTTGAAGGGGGTGAGAAGGGGGGGGGGGCAAGGTGGAAGCTGGGGGTGAGGCCTTGACCAACTGCCACTTTGCTCGTTTGAAAGCCATGATGTCTCTCTCTCATGGGTGGGCCAAATTCTCCGGGCGGGCAAAGGAGAGAAAGGAGAGGTAACTTTGTCCCTTATGACCTCATAAGGGGCAATATTCAATATTCCAGCTCAGCCCATCTGAGCTTTAATTTTCTCAAAGGCAGAGCAGGATACCCAGGGCTTGGTTTACATCTATTGCCATTTAAGATTATTTTTTGGGCATTCTACACCTTTATTTGACAGGACAGTTAAAGAGTTAAAGGGGAGAGAGTGGGGGAATGACATGTAGCAAAGGGCTGTGGGTCAGAATCAAACCCTCAGCTGCTGCGGCAAGGACTGAGCCTCTGTACATGGGGCGTACGCTCAAGCAGGTGAGCTTCCCTGGCGCCCTATGATGACACCTTTTCATTTTGGTGATCCCCAGACTTTCCCTATAGTGCCACTGAGCGGTTTACATTTTGAGTTTTGGTGCCAATATTTATGGTCCCAGTAGGATGTTTATGGAGTAATTCTGTGACTTAATTATAGGAATGAATAACAGGTTCTTTCCTCTTTGAGACGTGTTGACAACAACCTCCCTGTGAGTCAATACTACCCTTACACAACACACCTCCTTGTCAAATTAGTCAGTTGAAAGGTCAGTGTTGTTTCATTTTTGTTATCACCATGGGGGTGTTCAGTGAAATTCAACTCTTTTTGAGGTGCATAGAAATACCACACATAAAGAATCTTTGTTGGATCTAATTCAGAAGAATTCAGAGAAGATTCAGCAGCAGACCTTAAACTGCTCCAGGGCTGCTTACTCTTGACAGACAATACCTGTGCTAGCCGGGGTTTGACACTCTTTACCATCAAGTGTGTGAGGGAAACAGATCACACACACGTTTGAAAACATCCCACCTGTTTTTCATGAGATCGGTTTCCAGCATGATGACATATTTACCAGCTAGACATTTTGAAAAGGAAATCCTCCCTTCGGCCCCGAAAGTTGGAATCCAACTCTACGTCGAGGGGCCCTCGGCGTGCACAATCAGGCCAGCGTCAGCGTCCAAAATGACAGGAGCTTCTCATAAAATAACAGAGACAGTAGCTGTGGGCAGAGGGTGGGCTGCTGGAGACAATAGACTGGAAAGGTTGAAGCAGTGGAGAGCATAGCCAGGAGGCCGACAGGAAAACTGAGATGGGATGGAAAAAAAACTTGAAAACAGAGACAACAAAGGGGCCTCTTGGTATTTTAGAGTCTGACATTTGTACATTTTTTAAATTGTGAAATCCATGTGTAAAATTGGATGTCCATACATTTTACAATTTCCAACCTAAATATATTTGGCCCTAATTAGAGTTGAGAAACTCTTGCCTCAGTTCCCAGCAATAAATCTTCGGAATTGCCACAACTTAGAAATTCCCAACTACTCATTGCTTAGTGTCACAGTTTCCAAGCTAATCAATGTCTCACGATAAAGCTGGGAAGACCTTTTGACTCATGAAACCACAAACAAAAATATAACTGAAAAAAGTAGATTCACTAAGCACAGTCTTTGCTTGATATGTTCTTGGTTATGTGGGAAATAACCCACATCAACCAACTGATCCTTTACCAAATTCAAAACACCAAGTGGGTAAAGACTGACTATCTTGTACATGTTGTTTTGGTTTATATAAACAATAAAAAAAAAATCATTCACTTTAAGATTAAGATAATGATATGAAGATAGAAACATTGTGTCTGTGAACTAAGTACCTTGTTAGCATTAGCTGGGTGCACAATTCACCAGGCGATTTAGAGGTCACCTAATTCATGTAAAATTTTTGACTTGTCATAACTTACTCACTACATTTTGTCTAATAACTCTGTTCAAGCAATGTTTAAGAATGTATCCTTTATAAGTGAAATGTTACAGGAAGAGAGAGAGAGTGAGAGTGTGTGTGTGTGTGTTTGTGTGTGTGTGTGTGTTTGTGTAAATGGTTGGTTTATCTGTGGATCCATGTCAGCCGCCTCATAGTGATTGGTGGCTGGCCACCCCAGCCTCCTATATTTCACCTGTGGGCTGGGCACCTTTTGCCACTGCGATGAGTTTTATAGGGGCCAATAAAAATCCCTTTTGAAGGTGGCACTCAAGCACTGGCAGCTAAATAAGGATTAAGACATAAGCCCTGTTACTGATAGCAAACAATTAGAGGCCAGAGGAGATGGATAGTTCACGTCCATCACTCAGCCGTAAGCCTGGATGTCAAAACAATGTGGGCGATACTCCTGAGAAGTCATAGGATAGATGTTTTGGGTTCAGCTCAAATGTTAAAAATTACAGTCTACAATGAGAACAATGTGATTGCTGTGTCAGAGGCCTTTAAAAGATAAATATGGTGAAGTAGCTATAAACTCAGTCTTCATGCAGATCCAGGAGGATCTTTGAGCCAGCTCCTCAGCGGGTGTACTAAACAAATCAAAACACAGCATACTCCTCATTTCTGAATAAACAGTGCAGGGTTATGGGTTGTTTATTGAGGTGTTGCAGCTGCAGCACTCTACATCCCTGCGCCAATCCTCAGAGAACAATGTGAGGATGTGATTATTTTTGATAATCTCAAGGTAAGCTGCCAGGCTGTGGCAACGCTCGTCTGTATAACTGAGAGGAAAACCTCAAACAAGAAACAAAGAGGTTTGTTCAACAATGCCACAGAACTCGACTGTGATTTTTCGAAAATTGTATCCAATTTGTAGAATTAAAAAGTTTTGACAAAACAAGCTTGAGGTGTCAAAGTCTACCTAGTAGCTGTCCTGGATCATCACATTATCTTCAGGAGTATCTTCTGGAGTTTTCCAGATGTCAGGATATTGACGTTTCTATTTTGGGTAAATATGTATTCAGCTCTGAGTAGGATTTTGGAAAAAGTCAGCAGACTCGCTTGGCTGACAGCAGAGACGTCAGAGATGTGTCATTAATTCATTAGAACCCTGACGTGTGCTTTGTTTGATGATAACATTGGAAACCCCCTCTTCAGTTTCAGTAGCAACTCATTCATTATCATAACCAGAAGTCCTACTCGAACCCTTTTTTGAACCTATACTCAGTTCATAAAGCACTCAGTTTAACATTTATTTCAGAATAAGTGACGGCAGTGAAAACATTTCGATTGGAATAAATAAGAGGAATGACTGTAGATCCAGCAGGAGAACACCCAAGCACTGAGCACACTGTCCAGTTGAAAAGCGACCACACAAGCACTATCACGGCCAAACCACAGAGGTCAGAGGTCAGGGTCAGTTTCAAAGAAACTCCATAGAGCTGATTCACTGCTTGGACATAAATCAACTTTGCTCAGCAGCTTTTACACTGAAGATGATTGACTGATCCGTTTTTATAAAGTCATTTCCAGATAGAGTGCAGTAAATCCACTGGTGTAGTCTACGTGATACACAGGTATACGCAGTATAGGCCTACCTACTAAGAAAGCTCCAGGATTTCCATATACCCACTTAAAAATGCTCATTGACATGCATCAACATAATTTCCATTACAGTTTTGCTATATTTTAAATTGCCATCTGTGTTTTTACTTTGCATAGGCTAAATAAAGGTATATTTCGACCATAAATTGGTGCATTAAAGTGTGTCCAAATGCAGAATATGAAGTTGTTGACACTCAAAACTTCCCTTGGGGAGGACACCCAGGCCCCACCATGATATGCTCCCCCCCTTCCCTACAGGCAGATTCTGGCCTATTATATATTTATAGTTTACCCACTACACTATATTAGACCACACCACTGAGTAAATTTCGGTTCAAAGTGAAAGTAAATGGAGGGGGGGCCGCCTGGTGGTTGAAACGATAAGTTACATAAGTACACAGCCTGCTCTCTAATAGGTTTTTCTTAACCTAAAAAAAGAAACCAATCAAAACTAAAACTCAAGTCATAGGTTATAAATGTAATTATCACTAATTTTAGTTTGCATTTATCCAGCCGTATAGGCATACAGACTTTATATGGTAATTACCAGGTTTTATTCCAAATATTTTGGTAAAATAATGACTTGCTCCATTGTATGAGGGCTTAGGTTGTGTACAACACATATTTTCCATGTCAGTTAGTTGGCGTTAGGTAGAAAGTTTCAAAAGTAGTTTGGTTGGAGATAAGATAATAGAAAACTGTAGCTAACTGCTAACACTCCTTCAAATGCAGCGCCTGAGCGCCTCTTCCTTTTTTCTGCCATGCAAAAACATAGGCGCGCCTATATGACGTCGACACAACGCCTTAGCATTCTGTGATGTCATCAAAACGCGCCAAACAGAAACCTCTTCAACTGTCTATGCTCTTTAAGTCGTAGGTAAGCATTTTTATTTTTCATGAATAAAGATAACATAACTGTAATGTTTAAAGGTAACGTATTTATTCTTGGTTCGTGTGTGTACGCTTTACAAAAAGACGGAGTGGCTTGCTCATTGTCCAAGCATCAGTCAGCTATATATAATTCTGTTGAATCATCTCCGTTTATGTCAGCGGTTTAACGACAGTCAAATGTGAGTCTTTTTACTTATATAACGCTGAGCTAACATCGTAAACCTGAACAACCTGAGATAATATGAGAGTTAAAAACCAAACCTCAGTCAGCCATGAGTACTAGTTAGCTAAGCTAGCTGTTACGATAGCCATCCCTTTCACTTTCATAACCAGCCACAGATGACCAAGCAAATATCTTCATAAAGTGTCAACATTAGCTAACGTCTTCATTAGGACAGTCCGATTAAATCTGCATTTGTCTTCCCACAGTGGAAGAGTGTGACTGCAGTCTGCAAAAATGGTGAGTTAACTCTCGTGTTTTATGTTAATTTGTAAATAATGTGTTGCTTGGATTTTTTTTCTTCCATTTTATTTGTTAGGGACCATGTACAATTTTTAATAAATGTTGCCATTTGATGCATTATACCAGAGTTAGCCTTAGGCTAATTTACATTTGCAGTCCCTAGGCAGGGCACAATTTAAATCCAACAGTAAAAACATGACAACATCTAACCAAAACAAGACACACACACACACTCGAGTTGAAGATCTTTATGTTGTCTGGAATAGTATTGAATGATGGCTTTAACTGAAAATGCTGAAATATGCTTTTATACACTGTGCACAGATTTTAAAAAACTCTTAAAAACAAAACTTTGTTGGGAGATCAAAACAAAGCATGTCTGCAGCCAGTCATCTCCTTGACAAAAGGTGTAGTTTAATAACTGCTGATGTTCTCAGTGGTCTGCCTTCAGAAGCTCCCCGTGGTCTTTTGATGAGGTCTAGGCTTTGTGAATGAATGATACTTTTTTTAAATTATTTGTCCATTATCTGGAATTGTACACATTGATAAAACAGAAAATGTGTAGTTCCTTGAAAGACCTTGACACACAGACTTAAGGAAAACTAACAGGTTCTCAGTAAGGGGGGAAGGACCCCTGGTAACTTTATTTGGAGGAAGCCTTTACAGAAAGATTTGCCATTCATTCATTAATTATTTCTCTACTCATTCATTTCTTACTCCTCTGTATAGTTCATTGAGGATTTTAATTGTACCCTGAAATGCAGTTTAAAAAACAAACCAATTTAATGATGGTATGTTTAGGCTGCAGATTGCAGGGTTATCTATTCTACAAGCCACTTTTCAAATACCAATTCTGATCTGCCAGTCTACTAGCTACTGAAACACATTTAAAACGTCTGTTTCCAAGGAGCCATTTCATCAACAAGCAGATTTAATAATATTCTGTTCAGCATAGAGTTGCTTCATTTACAGCTACAAGAATAAGCCGAAACAGAACTGTATGCCTTAAGTACACTTTCCTTTTCAGTGTAAGAAATTATATATATATATATATATGGTCATATATATAGACCCTTTGTTCATATTTAGTATATATATATATATATATTTTTTGGGTATATATCCTGTCTCTGAGTATTGGAAGTTGACCTGGAATTTTCATTTGCTCAAGTAAGTTCCAATTAGCTTTCATGTGTCGTATTTCCTTTTTAGTCCCGTCGATATGATTCAAGAACTACTATCTTCTCACCAGAGGGTAAGAGCTTTTAAATGTCACTGCTGAGGCTGCAAGTTCACTGCATGAACGCTCAGTTTCTTTAATTTGTTTCTTTATTTTAGTTCAACCTCCCTGTTTAAGATTTTTTCAATCATATAACATAACTTTTGGAACGCTTGTAGCATGCATCTTCGTTTTCACTGCCTTGCCTTTTAGTGCTCTGTGCTTGCGTCCTGATCCTGACAGCGCTGTGTATCATTCGCAGGGCGTCTGTATCAGGTTGAGTATGCCATGGAAGCCATCGGCCACGCCGGCACCTGTCTGGGAATTTTAGCCAATGACGGAGTGCTGCTGGCTGCTGAGAGGAGGAACATTCACAAGCTGCTGGATGAAGTGTTTTTCTCAGAGAAAATCTACAAGCTGAACGAGTGAGTTACCTCTGCTTCAGCCTTATTATCATTGTTAATGGTATTGGTTGGCAGGGTGCAAATGTTTAGTTTACAGATCTACAACTTTTAAAGGGTATTAAGTCTATCCTGACTTTCATCAACCTACATTTAAGGCACTGGCCTATTTAATGACAGCTTGCATTAGTCAGTGATTGTCATAAACATCAAATTTACACAGGGACTAAATCACTATTTTTGCAGTGATCTTACATCTTTCCATTTCCTTGCAGAGACATGGCGTGCAGTGTTGCAGGAATCACATCAGATGCCAACGTACTGACCAATGAGCTGAGGCTTATAGCCCAGAGGTTAGCTCCAGCACTGACGCTCGGCAGTCAGGAATTTGATTTTCCTAATTTCTGCTGCAGCCAAATGCCTCTCGTGGAACAAAATACAAAAACGATGTGCTAATCTGTGTTGCAGGTACCTGCTGCAGTACCAGGAGCCAATCCCCTGCGAGCAGCTGGTCACAGCTTTGTGTGACATCAAACAGGCCTACACCCAGTTTGGAGGTACATCATGGCACCACACAGTTCTGTCATAGCAGAAGACAGTTATTTCCTCTACATGCAGAGCCTACTTCCTGATTTGTGTTACATTTACACGTGGGCGGCTATTTTCATAAACAGACATTTCACCCTCTGCACACCTGTTAGTTTTCAGAAAAGTGTTCGTTTACATAAACAAACCTGTAGGTGGCAGTGTAACGAGACGCTCAAGCCCACATTAGCCAATCATAATCCCGAAAATAGCAACAACAGTAAAGATTAGGCTCGTTCGAGATGGACTGCGCCTCGCCTGTAAAGTTGACAAGAGCAGGCGGCAGCAGCAGGGGCGGGGACAAAAAGCTGCGGTAAAGTCGGACAGTTTCCAGCCGATTCCAGCAGCCTTCAGACTGGACAGGAAGTGACGAAAACACTGTGGTGCAATTCCGATTTAATAAAATATAATCAGACCCACATATCAGCTGGTACACAGTCTCTAGTTGTTTGATTATGACAGAATAGCTGTCAAAGTGCTCTACATGCGATCTGTTGCTGATTTTAATTAACAACAGACTGTAGATGATCAGTGATCTTATCAGATTTAGTCTCTCTGACTTCTAAACGTCACTATCAGCCTCCCAACGTGTGTTCTTGACAGAATAAGTCTTTAAAGCAGACAAATACCAGCTAAAATTCCTCCGATTAAAAAATAATAAAAGGTTTATGTAAAACGTCATCATGTTGAGTCGATCGTGAACCAATCAGCTGTTAAATCAGCTGAGAGGCCGGCGTTTCCCAGCATGCTCTGGGTCCCTGGGTCCGCCTGGCTCTTGCAGTCGGTGAAAACCAACTGCGCCGCCTGGGTCTCAGAACTGCGGCCGCCTTGCTCTCGTGAGATTATTGTTGCCCACGTGTGCATGACGTCAGAGCAAGTCGGGATCAAGTTGGACACAAATCTAACCGGCATGCAACGGGCGCCGATCGATTCTGCGCAGACCTGGCTCATCTCGAACGAGCCTAATCACTTCCTCAGCTGTATTTTCAAATGCAAATGGTGCATTCATGCCACCCGGGAATATTAGTGATTACGTTGTTTTTCCGTTGTTTTGAAATGATTAATGTGAAATGATTACTGTAAAATGAATGTTTATTTGGAGAACTGTAGGAGTCGTGAGCTGCTGGCCGTGATAAACAGTTTTGCTGTGTATTGTGAACAAGATTATAAATCAGTAGTTTGATTTGAGAAAATTGTTCTTCTCTACTTTTCTTTGCATCTTATCAACAACCTTTTACTCAAATGAGAGTTCTGAATTAGCAGAAATGTTAGTGCTGTAATATGGGAATCTAAAAACTAAATCATTAAAATCAATTTGATTGTACATAAATAATTGGAGTATTCTTTGTACTCTTCGCTACATCTGAAAAAAACCACTGGGACTCGGACTAATGTACTTTAAGTATTGTCATATTAAAATAACTACTAAAATAAATTAACTAGGGTTCAAAAGTATTTAGTTTCTAAAATCAAAGTTGAACTGTAGAACACCACAGACACATTACCTGGATCAGTGACTATGTTTACATGTACATAATATTCCAGTTTAACCCTAACCCTAAGTTTACATGTACATAATATTCCGGTTTTAGCCCTTAATCCTAAAGAAAAGCGATAGTCAACTAAGCCATTTACATGGCTGATGAAAAAATATTCCACTAATGTTCCTGTTTACATTTAGTACGAAATACAAAGTTTACCAGCGTTGGCGGACTTGTTGGACCGCAACAAGCTTCTCGAAAAGGTCGGCCTAGCGATGTGTGTGCATATCTAAAAACCCATTGATATCAAAGTCTTTGATAATATTTTAAAGTGGCTGTGTTTCTACTTAGTGGGTGTGCAGCCCTGCAAACTGTTGGCTGGTTGGTTTGTGTACAAGCAACCATAGGAACGCACACAGCTGACCATAAGCTGTAAACAAGCAAGAGGTCTTAAACTGTTGTTTAAAAAGGAAAAAAAAACAGATTGAGACGCATATTCCGAAATGTGCTGTATAAATGTCCAAAGAGTACCTCTTAAACCTGAATAATACCGGAATACCCCACGTCTTAATTGGAATTGCTATATTTGGGAAAAGGCCTTTTTTGGAATATCTAACTGTAATATGCTGTTTACATGACCTGTATCAAATTTGGAATATTGTCATATTCGGAATAATAGTGGAATATTGGTGTGCATGTAAATGTTCTGAGTGTTATGAAGCCACTGTATGTGTGTCTTCTCACAGGAAAGCGTCCCTTTGGAGTCTCGCTGCTCTACATGGGCTGGGACAAACACTACGGCTTCCAGCTCTACCAGAGTGACCCCAGTGGAAACTACGGAGGCTGGAAGGCCACCTGCATCGGGAAACAACAGTGCTGTAAGTCTCACGATCCAATAAGGCTGCTGATTGGCCGTCTATTACACGTCGTTAAGGCATGCAGGAAAAACTGCACAGAGACGGGGGTTACGTAGTAGGAGCTGAAAAACAAATCAAATGATTTGTGCCGTAATGTTGTAATTTATTTTTTGTTAAAATGGATTTTAGGGCGCCTGGATAGCTCAGTTGGTAGAACGGGCGCCAGTATATAGAGGTTTACTCCTCAACGCAGCGGGGCCGGGTTTGACCTCAACCTTTGCTGCATGCCATCCCCTCTCTCTCTCCACTTTCATGTCTTCCACTGTCCTATCAAAATGAAGGCCTGAAATGTCCCCCCTCCACCCAAAAAAATTGATTTTATAAAATTGGTATCGAAAAATGTATCGTTCAGGAATTGGTGTTGAAGTATTTGTATCAGTACCAATATACTGATACCTGGCCCTACCGTGCATACAGTAAGTGTTCACACAAAATTGAGCTGAATTTAACTGCTATACCACACAGTGACTCTGGGGGGCGCAGCTGCACAATGTTTTTGGCTATGAAAAGGGCTGGACTCTCAAAATAAACAGACATGCTGTGGCCTACTTAATGAGGACTCTTGGGGAAGCTACTGTAATTGTGTAAGTTCTGACTCATGGTGGCTCTCCACACAGCGAGCCGTTCAGGGGCAGATATGAGATTTGGCTGCTGGTAATAGTCTGAGAGAAGAGAATGAACTGAGGTTTAAATGCAATCTTCACAACTGAAAAAAGACAACAATTTTGCAACCCTCCTACGTACATTCTGCAGCACTAATTAGAAGCATGCGTGAGTGATTTTTACTTTGTCTCTCTTGTTTTTCTTCGTTAACTCCCAGGCGGCCGTCTCCATGCTGAAGCAGGACTTCAAGGAGAAAGAGATGACACTTTCCGCAGCCCTTGCTCTCGCCGTTAAAGTTCTCAATAAAACCATGGACGTCAGCAAGCTGTCTGCAGAGAAAGGTACATATTTGAGCAGTTAGATGTACAGATATGGACTATTAAAAGATCCCATGGCATGAAAATTTCACTTTGAGTTTTTTTAACATTAATATGTGTTCCCCCAGCTTTCCTATGGTCCCCCACTGGCTAGAAATGGTGATAGGTGTAAACCGAGCCCTAGGTATCCTGCTCTGCCTTTGAGAAAATGAAAGCCCACCCAGAGAATTTGGCCCACCCATGAGAAAGAGGCGTCACGGCTTTCAAACGAGCAAAGTGGCAGTTGGTCAGGGCCACACCCCCAGCCTCCACCTTGTCCCCCCTCTCCTCCTCAAAAGCTACAGACTCAGAAATGGCACATACTAAGGAAATCTCATTGTGGGACTGGCTCTAGTGGCTGTAATTCTGCACAAAGGCTGAATTTTGGGAAAGAGACTTCAGATACAGTATTAGGGGACCACTAAGGTCTATATAAAAGAGACTTCAGATATGGTATTAGGGGAACACTAAGGTCTATATAAAAGCATCCAAAGAGCACCATGTCATGGGACCATTTGTCTCAACTGACATGCAAACGAAGGCATAATATGTATTGAGCATCTCTAACTGTAAAGCACAGCAGCGGTCGAGCGAGCTAGGGAATACATGAAGAGAGGGAGCTGAACAAAGCAGTGAATCAGAGGAATAAGAGCTATTTTTACAGCAGTTATGTTCTAAAGCACAAATAAACACAAACACCACTGCAGGGAGGTACTGCATTGCCAGATCATAAGTGAATGCAGATCTAAGTTTCTAACCTGTGGCGATAATGAGACTTTAAAAAAATAAATAAATGACGCTCATGACCTGTTTAAGTATTTATAAGAGATAACCAATCAGCTGCAAGACATGTGACTACTGTAAACAAATAAGGCCAATATTGGAGGCTTTTAGACATTGTATTTCTCTACAGTTCTTAATGGACAAAGTTTGAGACACATGAGCGCAGTCATCAAATACCAGTAGGACCAGAAAATAAAGGGGTTTTCCATGTGGTTTTATTTGTTTACCTTGTACATAACCATGGGCGAGTCTACATGTGACCGTGTGGTAGCGGACTATCTGGTCAACCTGTTTTGTGGTAGGTCATGTGATCATTGTGCAGGTAACATTGAGACATTGAGGTCAATCACAAATATATTGATGCTAAAATGGAGAACACTCATTGTTCATAGTTTATACAGAGTGAGCAGTAGCTTCTTGTTGAAGTATGATAACGTGAAACACATTTGTCAGAGAAAAAAAAGAAACACGGGCGCTGTAATGAAACCGCGAGAGAAAGCGTGGCAGATGATCGCGGACCAACTGCCTAAATATATACATTTACTGACCACTGCTCTGAAACTGTCATCATACCATTCAAGGATTAGGCTACTAATCATTTGCACAAATTAACAGTTGTACTCTTTGCCTTAAAAGTAAGCAGAATATAATGTTACTCAGGAAATTTACCATGAAGATCAATTTTTAGACCATCATTCAGTTGGGCCACACTTTTTCTCACGTTTTTTTTCCCCTTCCTAGTTTCATAGTACATGCTTAGCTCCCTTTGTTTATATGGACATAGAAAAGAAAGACGCTGAACAAATTGGACTCTAAAATCTAGAAACTATAAAGATAAGTGATACTTTTCATGCTCACTGTAAACATGAATGTAACAGAGTGATATTCGATCAGTTATTTCCACCCAGCAAAATATGTCAAAAACTGCAATATGCACCTGTTGTTTTTTGATGCAGGCTGACTAGGTTAAAAAAATAAATAGATAAGACCACTTCTGAGTGAACAGAAAAGGCTCCAGGATTAATAAATCCTGGCTGTTAGCCTGGTCAGGACCCGGCTAGCTGTACAGAATAAATCTCCATGGTAACTTAGATGCCTATGCTTTTGTGAAACAGAGTCCAGGCTAAATTGAGCCAGGATAACTGGGAAATCCCGGTTTAATCCCTTATCTTGGTTTTGTGAAATAGCCCTCTGGTCCCTTACCGTTTGTGTTTTGGTTGTTTCAGTGGAGATCGCCACTCTGACCCGCGAGAACGGCAAGACCTGCATCAAAGTACTGAAGGTGAAGGAAGTGGATGAGCTGATCAAGAAGCACGAAGCAGAGGAGGCCAAAGCTGAGAAAGACAAAAAAGAGAAGGAGCAGAAAGAGAAGGACAAGTAATCTCTCTGCCCCACAATTTGTTGAGTTGTGTGTTTGTGTGTGAGACTGAATCAGAGTTTTCGTGTATGTTTGCGTTTCTTAAAATAAATCCAGATGGTGAAATATTAACTTGTTTTGTAAGTTTCTTAATCTGTTTCAGATGAACTCATGTACATGCTCAATTTGTAGCATTGTGGCTGAAACATGTTAAAAAATGCTTTACCTTATTTATGGTAAAAACACATTGCTTTTCAAATGGGAAGTGATTGAACCACAACTGGGCAAGAACAAAACTGTGTTAAACCACTTCAAAAAGGTTAACAAAATAACTTCTCTCTTCCATGACTTCCATGGATTTACAGTAAAGATCAACATGGGATTAGAGCTACATTTCTATTCTAGGACTGAGCAGATGGTCTTAATGTATTCTGCATGAATTGTGTAACGCATACTTAAACTGTTATGAAATAGGAGACCCCGATTACACAATAATAAATATGTTCATATGTTTCTGTTGGTGTGCTGGGTGTTTTCCAGCCTTGTTGTAAAAACAGGAAGTTTCTTTTAACTTCTCGGGTGTTGGGTCTGGGTAATGAGTAGTGTCAATGACAGTGCACATTATGATCATATAGCAAGATCACTACTCACAACTTATATATCTTACACATCAACTTAAGGTGCTGAACCAGGAAGTATTCAGAGCCCTTAACTTTACATTTTGTTAACCCTCATGTTTACCTTCGGACAAATTGACCTGTTTTCCTATATCAATGTTCTTTTTAACTACCCAATTGTAATTACCCAAAATAACAGGCTTGATTCCAAAACAAGTACAAATCTCTACTTTCATTCATTTTGGGGTGTCTCTTTCAATTTTATAGCATTTGAAAAAAAAACAAAGTAGTTTTGAAATAGTATTGAGTAAAATTGAGATGTGACATAGTTAGTCTAAATATACAAATGTAGTCTAAATAATCAGAATTTCTGCTTTTCTAATTCAAACAATAGGTATAATTTCCTATAAATGAGGTTTATTGACCATAAAAGCTAAAGTTAGTGATATTCAGTGTTGAAAATGTCAAAAAAAACCTTAAAAACAATGATTTCAAAAAAAAAAAAAAAAAAAGGGACAAAAACGTAAGAAAAAGTTAAAACAAAAGTGTTTTTTACGGGAAGACAACACAAAAAACAAGATTTTTGAATTTTTTGCAAACTTACTAAAAAGAAAAAAAACTGAAATATCACCTTTGACTCAGAAGCGTATTTAGTGGAAGCACCTTTTGGCATTGACAACTGCCTCGGCTCTTCTTGGCTTTGACGCAACAAGCTGGATTTGGGAACTTTCTGGCCTTATTCTCTGCAGTTCCTCTTGAGCTTCATTGGGGCAGGATTGGGGGGGCTGTCGGTGGACAGCCATTTTCGGTTCGTCGTGAGACCTTGTACAGACCTGTGTGTTCTTTTTCCAAATCATGTCCATTCAATTAAATTGACCACAGGTGGACTCTGATCAAGAGTAACTGGATGCACCTGAGCGACATTTCACACCAAAGGGTCTGAATAGTTCCTGTCAGTGTGACATTTAAGTTATTTTCAGTAAACTTAAAAACCATCTAAAATCCTGTTGATTAGAGAAACAAATTAATTTAAATGATTTTAGCACAAGGCTGCAACATCAAAAATGTGACGGGCCTGAATACTTTCTGAATGCAATGTGGATGTAATACCATTGAAAAGCTCCTGAACAGCTGCTAAATATGGTGAGATCATTTTTGTTATCTGCTGAGTAAAAACAGTAGATAACAAAATGATCTCATCTCATTATCTCAGAATAGGAGAAGGAGAAGAGGGATGCATTTCGAACCACCAGAACCAATAGCCACTAAATAGACGTGGTGAGATTATCTGGTCAGCAGTGGTTACATCTGGACACTAATGGATAAGAATCACAGGGAAGTAGGTTTTCATTAGAGCATGTTACATTTGATTTGATCTTCAGTGAAGTCTGTGTCAGAGGGAGTCTCTTCAGAGCGGATTAGCTATCGACAGGCTGCTTTTAACTCTGCTATCTGGACTCTGGAAACTGAGCGGTGAGGACATGCATAGGCAGTTTCTGAGAACTGCTTTGCTGTGAAAGTGGAGCTTATCAGCCTCAATCTGAGGTGAGTTTATATAAAATCAACACAAGATTAAGGCCAGCAGGGGACTATCTACCTCTCTTCGGGGGATGAGTGACAGCTTGATTGCCTGACTTGAGAATTTCATTGCGCTGTTGTGGCACAGCTGAGGGGCCTTCTGACAGAAAGATGAATTCATCTTACAGAGGGGTGCAGAGACACATTTTATAGGTGACAACTGTAGCATCCCTAGTAGTCAAATATCAACATCTTAAGGGAATGTCCTAGATCAGGGGTCTTTTTTAAGCCAAGGACACCTTATCTGAAAGAGAGATGGATCAGGGACCCCCTTCTACATATATTGTACAGAATTAAGTTGCATATTAAACGATAGATTGTAGAAGCCTTTTTTGCATAGAATACTAAGTTATTCAAAAAGCCTAATAATTGTGGGCTTGATTTTATAAGTGATGTTTTAATGTTAAACATACATGTGGCACACATCCGTGGATGGCCTTAGTGACTACCTTACCTATAGGCCAGTGAGCAGTGGGGATTTAGATTTGCTAATAATATGTTGCTTTCATGTTAAGACTTTTTACATTTTTGAAATAACTTTAAAAAAATAAAGATTTGGAGGCCCCCCTAAAGGTCCCGGACCCCCTGTTGAAGATCCATGTTAAGTTGTGGCTTTTGAGGTTTTGTCTTCTTTTATTAGTAATGGCAAACTACTCCAAACTGATACTTTACTTTAGAAAGAATATTGTAGAAAAACACAACAATGAAACTGAAAACACAAGGCAACAAAAAGCGTTTTTGACTACTAGTAGCTATGGAGCATTGTTTTTATGAGTGGCTCCCCGTTTTGTTTGGATTCTGCCAGCAAGCAAACATTGATGTAAACAATGTAGGTTTTAACATGTTGACAATCCACTTTGCAAATGTGTTATTTGAGAATGAATGCATTCAACATGTTTGTTGCTCAAGTTGCTCTTTGGTCAGAAACAGTAAACATACATGATGTGAAGTGTTTGCTGTAATTTTGTGTTTTGTGAAATATTTTTTGTTCTTTTTAATACAGACCGGGTGAATTTTCTCTTTCAGGGGGGGAAAACAAAAGGTTCAAAAGCAGCTTGCTGCTGTATTAGAGACACCGATATAGCACAGCTGAGCCCATCCTGGCCTGGACACTGAAAATAGATCTCTAGATCAACTGACTTGGGAGGTTGTTGCAGTCTTTGGAGAGAAACCAGCAGGGAGCTGTAATGTGGAGATTAACGCCTGAGTCAGCGATCGGCTAAAACTGAGCTTCCCACAGCAAGTGTCCAAGAAGATAAAAAAACAACTTTTGCTTCTTCAAATTGGGCCTTATCATTGCTGCTCTACTTCAATGTTTTATCTCATTTTATCTCATATCAGTCTTAATGTGGCTGCCATGGTGTTGTGCCTGTATAATTGCAGTTATTTTAAGGCCTCCAGTGTGGCGTCTCAGTTTTAAAAACCTTGGCGTGCTTCCTCTGTTGTTCCATCTGCATGTCTGCTAACACTTACTGTCTTGAAAAACAGAGCTAGTTTACAAAGCCCCACACAGCAAGAAAACATGCGACAACTGTACACAACAGAAAACACCTATTTATATAACAACCTTTATTGTTTTTGCCCCCAAAGACAAAAATTCCATATTTCCAAGTATACAAGTGTGGATTGTCATTGAATGGTTTCTAACTATGTCACTGAGAACAAAAAAGATTCCTAAACTATCACAGTAAACATTTGAGAAATATACATACATAAAAATATACCTCTGAGAAAATTCATATATTGACATTTCCTAACTCATTGCCAGGGCTCAATCAGATGCAATGATGACTCATATGATCTGAACACATGCAGAAGAAAAAGTCCCCCACCGCACCCCATCACCAATATGGAACAGACTACGATCATGTTTCTTTTAGGTGTTACAGGTATTATGGCTCACATGGGGAATGTAGGATAGTATTGCATTACATACCATACTAGGTTTACACCAGCTGAATATTGAAAGCAAGAGGATTTCAATCGACAGCATGTTACAGCTTGAATGGGTTCTTTGGCTTTTTTATTAAGATTACTTCAAACCACCAAAATAAAATAAAACTGCACAAGATTCCTCTTTTCTTACTCTAATTGCATATATGGTAATCACCCAAAGTGCTCCTGTTGTACCTCTACAATGAGCGCTTTTCCTCATCCAGGTTTGAATCTGCATGGGATGAAATATGGAAAATGAACACATCTCAATAAGACTTGAGTAAAAAATATTAACATTGCACTCTCCTCTTTAGGCACAAAAAGCCTCGTTTTAATCGAGCTTTCAACTGGGGCAGGGGTAGTACTGCTGAAGACTCAGGACTGAATGGAGCTTGACTAGCCCCAGTTTGTCCCTACATTTATCTTAAATTGTATGGTTTTGTATTATCACACAAAATAACATGTTTCTTGTACAGAGCAAGCAAGGACATGTTATTTTCAGCTACCTGAATAGGAAACCTTTTAATCCAAATAGTTATAAGAGCATTTGAAGATCCTGGAAGCACCTTCAGATAACACAATTAGTGTTGGGCTTTTGCAACAGGTTATTTATTTAAAAGACAAAATAGGAGGGTGTGTTATGAGAATACATGGGGCACAAACTGGGGCTAAAGCTTACCTAGTGTCAGACATTGTGTATGCATTTTAATGCAAGGTAACAGTAAGTGGAGTTTCTTTTTAAACCTGACCATCTCCCACTAACAATTCTTCTTCTTATGATCTTTGAATAAAAATAAAAAAAGTTACCCGTTTGTTTCTTTGTAACGAGCAAAGTGAAAACAGGGAGTCCGTCCCTCCCTATAACTCGTCAATAACTCCGAATGACTCAGACTGACCTTTTGCACAGAGGAGGCGGCGAGAAGGTGTCTTCCTCAGCCAGCTGGCAGCCACCTGTTTGTGACATTCAACATACAGGCTGCTTCTTAGCTTTGACACGTCTGGAGAGACAGTGTCAGAAGGTCAAACTGGGTATTTCCACATCTGTGGCTAGAGTGATTTTTAGGCGAATGAGAGCTAACAAAAAAAACAACACTCTAGAGCCAACAATCCCAGAGTGATTGGCATGTGCTGGAATGATGCCTTGTATCAGGAAGAAGTGGAAAGAAATGCTTACATCTGCTTTTAATGTTAAATGTAACAGATCAGGCTTTCACCCATCCATATTATAATGCAAAAATAAATTTTTATTGACCATACCAAACCCATAATTTCCTCTTTTCTCAACCAAACACATCTTGCACAATATACAGCACACAAAAACAATCCAAAGTCTCTTTTTTATAAAAAAAGTTGATGCTGTCAGGAGATATTTGCAGAATTTTAATGTAAAATGCCACCTACCCCTGGATGTCAAACGGTGGTTTGTCCTGTTGGCAGCACAAACAAATCATGTGGCCAAGAGAGAAACAACTAACCAGGAAAAGAAAAGCCTAAATCCCAAGATGCATGTGATGGCTTAGTTCAAAGTATGCCACGCCCTGTTTATCCAATCTGCAAATATCCTCGGGGAAAGGGGGAAGGGGTGTCTGCCTCACATGGACATCATACCACTCCCAAACAACCCCCTTTAAATCACAAGGGTATGAAAAAAATAGGTGACACCTTCGTGGTTTATGTCAGAGCAAAAGCCAAGGCCGGTTCGAATGCTTGAGGAAGAAAACGGGCAGAAGGTGCGTTTCTAGGTAGGCAGGGTGGAGGCAAGGGTGGGAGACGGAGGTGTCAGGAGACAGTGTGGCAGTCACTCCTCGTCTGAGCTGCTGTTGTCCAAAGAGTAAACCATAAAGGCCAGATCGGGCCGGGCCGGTACCATGGGGTGGCCTGGCTTCACAATCTCAAAGCCCATGTAGTGGAACGTCTTGATGATGGACACTGGAGAGGAAACAAGAAGAGTGTTCAACTGAATGAAAACACATGAAGACGCATGCATGCACGCACGCATGCACGCAGCTTCTTCTGGTCACAGTAGATTTATAACAAAGCTCTTACAAAATAATACGAGCTCTTACATCGATCGTCTCTGCCTTTATGGAACCACAGGAACACATAGTTAACTTTGAGCATCTCTTCTGCAAACTCCAGCAGAGCAGTCAGCCTGAGGACGACATGAACAGAGAGAGGGAGAGAGACAGAGTCAGTCAGTGAAAAGAGGGGAGTGGCGAGGCCGCCCACAAAGTGTTTTTTTCCCTCTTTATATAAGTGCTGCAACTTTACATAATATTGCAGAGACTGTGACTCCAAAGCCAGCCGCTGCAGGCAAGGTTACTCTGTTCTGGTATTGATTAAAGCCAAACACAAATAATTTACACAATAGTAATTTATACTGTTTTATTGATCCCCAGTGGGGAAATTACAATTTACACTCTGTCAGGCAATGTAAACAGAAACGTATAAGCCTCATTTTAATTTGACACAGAGTGATAGCCTTAAAACATGACTACAGCCTCTCCTGTACAGTTTAGACCCATATGGTGTGCAGACTTCCACTAAGGTTCTTTTTAGTTTAACCATTCATTTCTGATGCTGTAGTGAAACAATTGATCTTAACAAAAGTTGTTTGGTTGATTTCTGTAAAACATACCTTGCAGTCAACAAGATCATTAAGAATTTGTGCCCAAAGGGGGGTGTTAGTACATCCTTACCCCTCTTTGCTCCCGTCTACTAGCTGCCCAGCAGGGATCTCCATGAAGAGGCTGTCTCCTGAGAGAACCGTATCCCAGAAGGCAGAGCGGCGCTCATTCAGCTGGTAGCGGAAGTGAAGAAAAGAGGGGTTTCCACTCGCTGGAGTTGCCTGTGTCACCGTTAACTTCTCATCCTGGATTATGACAGGGAGGACAGAAGAAAAAAACATTTAGTTTACTGATTCAATTTTAATTTTCAGCATTTATGAGAATATTCTTTTTCAAACAGGAGACAGGTTTGGCTGAAAGGTCTACAAACAAAACGGACCTTTAAAGACCCAAACTATAGTAGACAAATAGACATGTTTTACCCTTCTATATCATCAGAAAATATATAGTTAATGTAGTCTCAATTGTTATTATCCAACTTGGCAGTGATAGCAAGAAGAATTGTTGAGAGTTTACATCTTAATCAGCTATAGTATCCCATTGTTACATACTATACCACTGGGCTCTTTAAACTTTAAAAATCAGAGAACAAAAAATGAAAGGGTGTGTGAAGATAGCCTTCCTGCTTCTGAGAGCAGCTCTGAAGTAAAATGAGTCAAGGAGGAAGTGTTTCTGGTAAGCAGCACTAGACGAGTCTTGTCCTGTAACTCATGTTTGGTCATAACACTTCTGTCTTTATTAACTTAATGAGCTATTCTAGTCTTCAGATAATGTGTCACACATGATTTGTAATGACAGGTTAGCATGAGTTCTGTGCCATAAGCAGAAAACAAATGTGTACCTGGTTGGCTTGGTACATTATTTAACCCTGCAGCATTCATCCCTTGCACTAGATTGTTTGCTAAAATTCTGCAAGTCATTGGTTGTGATGTTATATTTGTCACTCTGGAAGAAGTATCAGATGGAACTGTCATGAAAATGTTTGTAAATACAATTTATAATGCATTACATAACTTCCATGCACAAGTCTAAAAAAAACTTTAAGAGTGTATGCAAGAGCTGTTTGTGACCAAATTTGAAAGGGTGTTTTTTTGCTTGCTGAGGACAGATAACGTTAATTACATTTGTGACTGATCTGTCTGATCCTAATTCTTTAATCCCCAGGGTGTGTCTGTGTGTGTGTGTGTGTGTGTGTATATGTATAGATGTTTATGCAATACATTGCTCTGTTAAAAATCTGTACTATTCTACCCTCTGATGTTATCTCTATGTGAATAAACTCATTACTATACACTTTGAGCCCAACAAGAAAACTCAGAGTACATTTCATTAGCAAGGTGTTCCTGTGTTTAGTGTACAGAGTTAGAGTGGTCCCTTACAGATGAAGCACTCAACATTTTAATTTTTTATGTATTTAATACAGGGAAAGTGCATATTAATGGACATTTCTGTCAATACACCAGAGTTAGCCAAAAGGCTATTTTTCATCTGCAGTCCCTAGACAGATCATAACAAGTCACCCTAAAAAAGTAACATTATATATTTACATATCAACATAACAATTACAATACATTGGGTAAAAAGTACTACTATTAAAGTTAAATAAGAAAAGTTATGTTACATATACACATAGCTGATCAACAATCAGACAAGCATCCGACAAAGACATAAACACATCTTGATGATAAACCGTGAATAATTTTATGGACGAGACATAGATTTGAATATTTGAGTGTGTTTTGTAGTAATGGACGATGATGATAAATGTTTGGTTTCTTGTCCAGAATTTTAACAGTTTGATTGTAAAATGATTGCAGAGGTTTCAGAGCTGTAGCACCAGCTTGTGACCAGATGGGTAAACAGTAAGTGATATGGGAGAAGATTATAGTACATTTTTGCTGCCTGTGTGGACATTTGATGGCAAATGTATCAAATTACTGATGATGAATTTGATTCTATTACAGACCCTTTTCACATGTGATGTAAATGACAACTTTGAATCAATTAAAAAAAAAATTTAGTATTCAGCCTTTCCCCTAACACTAGAACATCCAACATTAGTATCATCTTATATGCCTGCTAAAAACAAGACAACTTTTTCATCATTATCGTTTAAAATCATTTAGCTCTTGTACAATTTGTTTTACCTCAAATGTCATCAGGGACAAAGACTTCTAACAATTAACTCTTAATAACAAATTATGCATTTAACTTTATGACAAAAGTGAAATGTGACAATAATTGGCCCTGTATTTGCTTGTTAACTCACCAACCAAGACGTCACTGCAACTGGTCAGATGCATGCACAGGGTTCAAAATGAACTTTGTCTACAAGCCACATGGCTAGTGAATGTTACATCACCATTGTTTTTTGGCTGGTGAGTAAAGCGAATCTATCAGCCAAATGCATATTTTACCAGCATTTGGCTGGTGCTAATTTTTGAACCCTGCACTTTCCCACTGTGGGAAAGCAGCACTTTGTATTATGGGTTCAGATGTTGTGTGGTTATAGGTTTCTGATGTCAGTAGGAAGCTTTACAGCTCTCTGTGTAGGTGTGTGAAGTCTAGGACTGTCACCTTGTGTAGTAGCACGCCGAGAGAGTGATCCCTGACAGTCCCTCGCCCACCCGGGATCTTCAGTTGTGGGTGAGGGGCATCAGGAGCACCACAGAGGCCCCGGAGACAGAGGGATGGAGCTGGGCAGCCGAGACCCCGATAACCAGGAACTGAAAGGAGAAAGATTGAAAACGGTTAGAATTTCAGCTTTTGTCCTGTACCTCTAAATTTTTTTTAAATATCCTCAAACAGACAGTGTCAGACTGGGGGTGGAAATGGGACCTCGTCATCCTCAAACTCAGCACTTCTTAGTATTGCTGTTTGCAATGATGACAGTAGTGACATCACTGGCAAAACTGTTCCGTTAAACTCCTTCTGAACACACAGTCTATCCAATCTCGGGCTCACAATTTATGCCAGCTTTAGAACGATACCGGGAGGCAAATGTAGGCCACTTAACGGCTATCTATATTCAATAGTTAGCTTAAAAGGTAAATTAAACAGAGTTGGCAGTTTAACACACCAACAAGCAGAGCACCAACAAAGAAGGGAACTAAGAAGACAAGGGAACGTAAACATGAATGAATGTCAACTATGCACGACACAGTTAAAAGTTTGAAAAAGTATTTTCTGCAAATGTTTAATGAAGGAAATGCATTCTACACTGCATCGGTTTGTTAGACCTCTTTTGTATGTTTACAAGAAAAGTCCAGAGGGCATCTCTAATCCTTAGTGTTAGCAGCATGACTAATCCTGCTCTATTACTGATGTAAACCTCTCAGCTTGTTACCTCACTCACACACCCCATTTAAACTTCATTAAGCATGTCCCTGTAATACGTAAGTAAAAAAGCACCTGTGGCAGCACGCCCCACCTCTGCAGTACAAGATAGCCAGAGGGATTTACCACAATGCTGTTTGCAGGTTTTCCAACTGCTGGTTCACACATCTAGTCTAACCAAAGACTGTAAAATAATGGATGAAGCTTCCGGGCCTAAAAAATGAAGCCAATGCAGCAGTGCCTTAAACCTGCACTTTCCATCAGGGGGCAACTCCAATGGTTGCAAAAATAAATCAGTTTCAAGCAATTTCTATAAAAGTCTATAGGAAAATGACCCTACTTCTCACTTGATTTATTACCTCAATAAACATTTTTAGAACAAGTTCTTGGCCTCAATCGCTACTTTCAAGTGCTCTTTATACTGCTGTTTTGTAAATTATGGTCCCATTTATTTTTAAAATAACCAAGAAAGTAGGGGATGCTTAAGGGGCGTGGCTAAACACCAACATGTCAGTCATGACAGAGGCTTAGTAATGCGTAATCATGGCACTGCTAAAATAGCTGTGAACTTGTTTTTGGGTGTTGTCCATGTTTTAATCTTAAACTTTGACCCTATTACTGTGTGTTTTCACTTCAAAGTTAATTGGAATATTTGGTCTCCTAAAAATGTCTTGTTTAGCATCTGCCAACCAAGCTAGGTAGCTACCGCTAGTGTTAGCTGGCTAGCTTAAGGAAAAGTGTGAAGATTTTCTGAACGGCATTCTGCCTTTACCGATAAGCCACTGCAACCACAAACCTCACTGGCACGGCTCCGTCAATTCTCCCCAGCTCCACCCTCTCGTCAAAAACTGTCACATCCGGTTGCAAAATACCAAGACGGGGATGCCCGTATCGCCAAACTAAAGGCTTCAAAATGGCAGTCCACAAACCAATGGGTGACATCAAAGGATGCTACGTCCACTCATTTTACAGTCTATGATAACTTGGAGTCCTCCAATTTGACTTTATTCTGATGAGAAATATTGTAATGTTTGCCTCAGACAGAAGATCTGCCAGACAAGTTTCTAATCAGAAGAAGTATCACACTGACTTGAATTTGGTGGCATTAAACATGAGAATCCCGTGGAGTAGTAAGTCAGGTCCTGTTGGTTTTGTATAGAGTTACACATATTTCTCCAACCCTGTGATCACAATTCCAACAAATGACATCGTCCAACTCTAGCAAGTTTTAGTTCATTGACAGTTTAAAATGAAAGCCTATGATTTATAACTGGAAAAAGTTCCTGACGGGTTGTGTGTGTGAAGGAAGGCATGTACCATGAAAAAGCACATGATCTGTAACCACCTCTGCAAATAGCTTGCAATGCTTTTGGGAACACACATCTCGGGCGTTTTGAGTTACAGTCATACATCTCAAACCAGACATAATGGCAGACGGACAACACTGCCAGATGGGCCTGGACATGAGGGCTGAAGATTCTCATTTTGTCAAATTTACCTTCCCCAACTTGCCTCAGTTTTGTCCCCTTTAATGAAACGATAGACAATCTTTTGTCTGAAACTGCACCAGCTAGACCTGATGCAAATATTGAAATGACAGAGTTATGTGCCACAGTAAAACATCAGATACATGCATCCGTTTGTTCCCTGAACACTAGACAGGTAACCCGGACAGCTTAATCTGCCTAGCTACAACCCAAGAGAGACAGCAATGGAAAACAAAGCTCATTATGCCTGGCCTGTTCACTTTGCAGCAGACACAGCACTTCTTAACTATGCAAGGTTAAGAACCAAGATGTGAAAATGAATGGAAACCACTGGTTTAATCCATAACAGAGCATCAGATTTGAGATAAAAATAAATTGTGTGTGTGAAATGTTAAACTGCAAAGTAACCAGTAACTATAGTTTAGATTTTTAGGTTATACCTGCTTGGTACTGGAGTGTGTTGTGCCCGCAACCTTTCATGCATCTCTTGTAGTTTTTCTTATGTTTTTACAGTAAGTTAAATTAGTGGAATCTATTTTTATTTTGTTGTATGGTTTTGAATATTGTGGTTACTGTGTCATCTTTTCTTGTACTTTGTCTGGGTTGGTCGTGATAATGCAAATTGTGTTTGAATAAAAATTGTTAATCATAATAAATAATAAATCTATAAGGAATTTCCAAAAATTCTCCTCATTTACTCCACAAAAAAGAAAGTGATACAGACTGCATCAGGGATGACAGGTAGGACGGAGATGGAGGAAGAGATTAACCCTCTTGCCAAGATGTCAAGACCGGCTTCTCTTTTTTCATCATTCCTTCCCAGAAACGGACAGAAGAGCCTGTCCTTGGTGGAAACGCCACCTTGTTTTGAAAGGCAACACTTCTGACATTTCAGCCGCACTAGCCCTCCCCCACCCCCCATGCCGCCTCTCCAGCTGTAGAACTGTCGCCTTAAGTCCCCAATAGGTCACCCTAAAAACAGAATATAGGTTATGATTTTAAAGAAGGTCGTCTTGAAATGGACTTTGTGCACCACTCTGTGAAGGTCCAGCACACTCACAACTCTGGACTGTATTAATATGATGGAGAGGATTTAATCACCTGTGTGTTGCAATGAGACTCAAAGATGCCCTTGTCTGATTCTGCTAGGAGTGGTGGCAGCATGCGTGTGTATGCAAGACGAACATTTTAGTTTTTAAAGATGAATGCATTCACTGGCAGTGTGCTCTTCCTGAGCTCTGAGTTGTTTTGAGAACGGATTCAGGTGAATTGTTTGAGGGGGGATGAACAGCCCAAGTCGGCCGACTGCTGAGGCAGAGTTTTAACCAACAGCCAAGAAACACACAACTCAACCAAAACAGGAAGTGCTCTGGCAGGTCCTCCAAGAATGCTGAAACACACAAACCACACTTCTAACACTATAATTACCAGCTTTGTAATGGAAAAAAGACGCACTTTAACCCAGATTGTCAACATAAACAAGCCTGTCAGGCCTAAAAATGGTTTAGGCCGGAGACATAAACAACACAATGCTTTATACAGGAAAGTAAACAAGAGAGTCCTCAGACCTCTTCTGACCCCTGGAAGTTTGGCAGAGCAGCGTGTCGGAAAAGATGTCGAGACAGAAACAGGAAAGGCACGCATGCTCCGAGTGTGGATGGATGTATCCCTGTCAAAACACGTTGCACTGACCCCTGGACCCAAACTTTGGCTGTGCACAGTCAGACACACAGAGGGCAACCAACACAACCAAACTTGTCTAAAAAAACCTGACCAGCATAAAGCAGGCTATTCAAAGTCTTGAAGCAAATATCAAAGCAGCGCCGTAATTGAACATCTTATTAACGCGCAAAAACAGCTTTGACAGAAAAGCGCATCGACCTATTCATCCGACAACAAAGACAATGTTGAGCCAAGTCTTCAGAGGAACAATTGGTTGGGTGTGTCTGGCACAGAACTATCTGTGGCATTTGTGCATCAAACATCTGTCTGCCATTCTGTATTTCAGATAAATTTGATTAAAACTGGTTGGCACAATGAATGTTTGGGTTTCGTTACAGAAAATTCCACAGCACTCTGATCCAGAATTTTCCAGAAACCACAGCAACCACTAAAAAGATCAGTCTGCCAGTCACTTAAAGGGGCACTTAGTTACACTTGGGTATGACAGGTCTGATAATCCAGCTGTTTCTGACCGAATGCACCCCTGAACACCTCTCATACACTCACACCCAAAAACAGAATCCATTGATGCTTGATGAACCAGAGTAGAGGGGAGGGGTTATATAACCAGGCTGATGTAGGCCAGTTGATGCCTTCAGCTGACACGGACATGACAGTAACAGAGCTAATATAGTCACGTCTCACAGCATCAATTAACTTCTTCCGTGTCAGATGAACCCAAAACATAACTGTTTTTGTAAAGAGAAAAAACACAACTACAGTAGGCTACAATTTGTCCATGCAATTGCTCATAAATTATGAATATTAGGTCTACCTTATTATCACTTCTCACATAAATCAGGACTGCATTAGTAAGACATTACTACCACTGTAGTAATGTCTTACTAATGTCTTACACATGTGACAACAAATCCTTATACAACTATTGTGGAGACACCAGTACAACAACAGCATCATTTTATTTTTTGAAACAAGAAGGTATGCCACTACCTTTAGTACACGTGTACAATGGTAGAAAAGCCTATCCCATTTACCATTTTAACTGTAAAATGTCCCATTTAGTACGCATCTTGGTTGCAATTATTTGATAACCAGGGATCTTTATCATAAATATAAAAAGTATGTTTATGAAATATCAAAAAACTTAACTTTTTTTTTAATATAGTGACAGTGTATTAGCCTGAAAAAAGTTGTTTCTTCACTTCAACTCACAGTCCAGAACTCAAGATATTTAATTTTCAATGTTAAAAACAGTTAATCCTAGAAATTAAAAAGTTGGAACCAGCAAATGTTTGACATTTTTTGATTAATCAATAACTTTGTGGATTGATTTTTTGACTATCAACCAATCTATTGATCGACTAATCATTTCCACACTATTGTCAGTGGGAATGTAATTTCTCCAGTAGGCTTAGCAGTCTCTTTAGTGTTGAAGTAAGATTCACCAATTCGTCATTGACGTTATTTACCACGCAAAGCTGTGTAATATTTGCTGTTTCTAGTTTCTTAAATGCAAGTACCTGCAACCTTTCTCTGTTTGATACAGTTGTAGATAATAAAAATGTAATATATATGGGCCATTTTACGGATAAAACGATTAAATCAAGTAGTCTATTAAAATGATGAACAGATAATAGTGAAACTACATTTTGGTTGCAGCCCCATGTCTTATAGTATGTGAACAGTGAAAACGACTGTCAGCTTCACTGGAGAAAAGATAACAAAAATAAGGCTCATATATTTGAGATTTACAAAAATGCATTTTAGTGGGGATTTTTTTAAATATATATATATATATATATATATATATATATATATATATATATATATATATATATATATATATATATATATTTTTTTTTTTTTTTTAATGGAATATAAGTGAGGTCTGGAGACCTTTCATGGCCTCGAACATCCACCAGTAATAATGAAATAATTTCCCTTCAACTTTGCACAGTCATGTTCGTAGATGCTGTATTGCTGTTGTGTTCACTCGAAGAGAAATATCAAATTGTATTTAGTGTATCTCTCTGGAATATTCCTAAAATCAGCCGCAGCGTCCAACACTGTAACGTTATACGCAGATAAATAATAAATACATTGTTATTCACCTTAATGCTATCTGCAAACATAAAGCAGCGCGTGTTTATGTCACGTCTGTTCAAAGCCTCGACTGCAACACATAGCACCAGTTAGCGTAACTCAAAAAACTGTTAGGTTAAACCACACCTGTCAGAGCGTCCTGTCCTTCTTTCGCTGTCGTTTTCTTGCTACTTTGCGAGCTAGCTAAAGTAAATACAAACTATTTTAACAAGCACAACTCTACACAAGTTTAACAACCAAACAAAGAATATTAGCATTCTCCTACCTTTCCTCTGTGTTCAGCATGATAGCTTCGAGGAAATACGGGTCTTTCGATCCTTTTTGACAACTAAAACAATTACTATTAGATAAAAATTTGATAGAAAATGTCACCATCCGTAAATTAACGCAAGTCCTTGTTGCGAGAGGTGTAGCTAGTGTGAATGTTCGTGGGAGAGATTGCAGTGACTCCTACGCATTGCTCTGCAGCAGCACACGACTGCGGGTCACGGAACAATGAAGGGGGAATTTATAGCAAGAGCAAGGCATCATGGGTAATCCATATCAGGCTGGTTTCATAAGCCTCATGAGAAAGTAAACAAACTGAGAAAACAGTTAAAACATATAATAAAACAATCACCGCAGAATTTACACAATGATAATGTTTTATGTTAAGTGTACTGCAACTTTATTTCAGCAAAATTGTAGTTTTAATCAGATTGCTCGACAGACAACAAGCAATCAGATATTTCCATTTTGTGAATATTGCACTTTTTACCTTACTAGTTTTACTTTTGATAACTTTGTTACTTTGTAGGTTCAGATCAGATAAATAATACAAATGCAATCAACAATCATCAATTAAATACATGATGATGATGATGATTATATATGCATGCATCAATAATCATAAACCAATATTAAAGGTCCAATACGTAATATATTTTCTGTAATAAATCCCAAAATTACCCCATCAAATATTAAGGAAACATGTTGAAATACTGTCTATAACAGTGTTAATGCCTGTATATTCTCCTACTAGAAGTTTCATTTTGTGACGGAATTTCTGTTTGTGTTGTGACCCGTGTGTCATCAGCTGCCCAGTTTGACAGCCAGGGATGCCAGATGTAACAGTAAACACATAAACTGTACATACAGTATAGCCTAACCATCCTCAGAACAAATGTTCAATGTGGCACACTGTATAGCCTGGCCTCCAGTCCCTAAAATAAAGCTTTTTTTTGTGTATAGCCTTCATGACAGTAAATCCCTCTTTCTCTCTTTAGTTAAATTTTCATTCATTGCTCCAAAATGTTAATATGAGTTACATTTTACACTCTCATCAAGCCCTTATAGCTCAAAATTAAATGTAACATAAAATGCTGTTTTCC
The DNA here is from genome assembly GCA_026937815.1 of Etheostoma perlongum. Lineage (NCBI taxonomy): Eukaryota > Metazoa > Chordata > Actinopteri > Perciformes > Percidae > Etheostoma > Etheostoma perlongum. The sequence continues at coordinate 26,753,413 of CM049378.1, read as the reverse complement.
TTACTTAAAGATCACACGTTAAAATGTAAAAATCTCTATTAGCCAAAGGCAAAAGAATCTCTCTGTGATTCTCTCAGTCTAGCTGATTTAGCGCACATTTGCCACGATAACACTGCCCTAAACTTGTAATTTATCAAATTCTAAACTCAAACAGTAATTGCTGTTGGTGTTTTAGGTATGTGATCACTTGAAATGTCTGGGGAAGATCTGAGAAAGTGGAGGCCAAATTAGAAGAAAGAAGATAAACGTGTGACAATGATAGAAAGAAAAAGCAAACACTATAGACCTAATATTAAACATATGATTGTGGCAACAAATGTATTCCCATTTCCTTGATGAATGTCACCATCTGGAAATTAACGCAAGTCCTTGTTGCGGTAGGTGTATCTAGTGTGAAAGAAAAACCTGTGTAGGGATCAACGTGAACTAGGGAGAGAGCTAAAACAAGCTTAAGTCTCTTCTTGGAAGTGACCACAGAGTTCTGCTCTTCCTCTGAAACGGTCTGTCTGTCCTTCGCTGGTCCTTTTGGCCCAGACTCTCAGCCTGAATGTGAATATAGACAGAGTTATGTAAGAAGGAACGGAAAAGAGTGTGTGCCAACCAGATTATCAGATTAGTAACAAGATAGCAGCCCAGCTACTTGATCCTGGCACAGCATGTTAGCGGTCCATCTTGCTTGGGTAAGCAGGGGACACGGGGGGGCCACCTGCCATCCGCCATGAAACAGCATCCTCATTATGATGTAACAGTGAGTGAAACAATGCTGACGGACTGTCCAGTAAAGGACAGCAGTAGTGTCAAGAGTGACTTTACAGCAAGTTTAATAGAAGAATCAGATTTAGTTCTAGTCCACCAATATGGAGATTAAGGTTAATAACTTTACAGAATCCACATCTCAACTTATTATTATGATTGAGTTTCCATCTCTTTATCTTCATCGCCTGCGGTGTGAAATTTGCTGACGACAATTAAGGATAATGTTAATTTCCAGGATTCACCACCTCAGGAGTCACACCTCACTCAGTTAAGGTCATAAGAAGAGGCAGCGTCCCAAAGAATCACACAAAGATGAGAACCTAACAAATAAGACATAAGGGCATATTAAGATTGTATTTGGGAAAGGGGATGTCTTTTAGTAAGGAGACGTGGTTGATTTGAATTCTCAAACCAATAACTACCCTTGAGCAAGACATATAACCTCAACTGCTCTACAAAGGCAATAGCTGATTTAGAGAGAGAGGACACTGTAAGACTAGGTCAGTCTTTCGGGGCAAATGCAAAATATTTTAACGTTGAGGCAACATCACAGTCAACTGATGCTATTCTGAAGCAAACACAAGCAATAAAGAAGTTATCTAGGCACATACAGTACATTTATGACAAAACAGACAAACAACAAAACTGAATAATATATAAACAATAAACAATTTCCAAAAAAAAGTTTTCTTTCCAAAGGACAGAACCAGTTTGTGTTACTGTTTGCAACGGACAACAAGCAATCGGAGCTGAAGCTTTAGCTCAGGTGGAAACTGAGCATCTTAGTTTCCAGGACAAACTGTCCCTCAGCTGCCCTTCCTGACCTCCAGCGCAGTCACAGAGTCGCACATGAGATGCTGGCTGAAAACACTCTCTCGTGTTTCAACTTATCACGTTGATGCTGTATGGGACTGACACTGCTGACCTGGTATTTCGTTTTGCTCATCGCACCAAAGGCAGATCGTTTGAACGGCACTAGACACTCTCTGCTTTAAAGATGAAATATTCAGAAGGAGCTCGTGAGGAACGAGACTGAAAAACTGTCGCTTGAAGAGCATCCTCCAGATGTTGGTATTAGAAATGGGCCTAATCGGAGGTGCTATCAGGGCTGAAGGATGTGTGACATCCCATTAGCCTAATACCATTTCTGCGTAAGTATGCCACTGTCTCATTCATTTTCTTTTAGGTACATGTTTTTTAAGTAAATTTATGAAGTGCAAAGAAATGCCACTAAACAAAAACTACATTTACACTGCAGGCTTTAGTGCTCAA